>SJYO01033645.1:6360611-7051250 GCA_006410555.1 Capra ibex
CTGGACAAGGTCAGGACACCGGTGACGACTCAAAAGGTTTAAACGACCGTATAACTCACGTCGTGAAAGTGTCGTAGTAGAAAGTCCTAAACTTTGTCGAGTTGACCTTAAGGTAGTGGAGGTGATCGAAACAAGCATCACTACGAAAGATTCCGGGTGAACTGAAGTGTAAGGTCCTACAGACCGAGATCTAATCACTAGTGTAGTAGTACTAATAGACCCAGCACTTCTAGAGAAAACATGTCAAGAAGGCACATAAGAACGGTAGAGAAGAATTATAGAAGACGAAGACAATCCAGGTATGATAAAGACAGGAAATAGCTCGGGTAGAAACGTACTTTACAAGGGAACCATAGAGATTAAAAGAACTTCTCTAGAGATCAGAAAGGGTAAGACAACAAAAGGAGATAAAGAAACGTGACTAGTGACTTCTTCCGAAGGAATAGAGAAGAACGATAAGAAACCTTAAGACGTAAGTCTACGAATATAGAAAGGAAAAGAGGAAACGAAAAGCGGGGAGAAGAAAAGTGTCGATAAACATTCCGGAGGGGTCTGTCGGTAAAACGAAAAAGCGTAAAGAAAAGGTACCCCTACCAGAACTAGGGACAGAGGACATGTTACAGTACTTAGAGTAAGGTATCAAGTAGTCCTTGAGATAGATAGTCTAGATCCGGGAATTTAGACAAAGAGTGAAGGTGACATATTAGTATTCCCTAAACTAAATCCAGTATGGACTTACCAGATCGCCAAAAGGGATGAAAGAAGTCAAATTCAGACTTAAACCGTTATTCCTCAAGTACTAGACTCGGTGTCAGTCGAGGACCAGAACAAAAGAAACTGACATATCTCGAAGAGGTAGAAACCGACGTATCTTATATTAGTCAGACTAAAGCCACAACTGGTAGACCACTACAGGTACACATCTCAGTAGAGAACACAACAACCTTCTCCCACAAACGATACTGGTCACGTAAAAGAACCGTTTTGAGATAATCAGAAACGGGACGAAGTAAGACGTAAGGTTCCGGTTTAAACGGACAATGAGGTCCACAAAGAACTGAAGAATGAAATCGTAAGGGCAGGGGATATTACTTTTCCTGTAGAAAAAACCCACAATCAAGATTGTCCAGAACATCCAGAAGTATTTTGACAAGTTGAAGTCAAAGAAGTCGTAATGACCAACCCCGTATCTGAACTTATTGACACTATAACTTACCAAACGGAACCTTTACTTGTCTCTAGTAAGACAGCAAAAACTCTGACGTAGGTTCATGACGTAAAGCCTGAGAAAACAACTGGTACTACCGATGAGGTAAAGAAGACTCCCTAAGGACGGACGTCATCATCTATATTGTCAGTAGACTCAATTTAAGTGGATAAGGTCAGGTAAAATCAAGTGACTAAGGATCTTACAGCTGCAAGTGGGAACGGTAGAGAACAAACTGGTGAAGGTTAAACGGAACTAAGTACCTGGACTGTAAGGTCTAAGGATACGTTATAACGAGAAATGTAGTCTGGAACGAAGATAGTGGTCAATCTACGTGTTGATCCATAACAAAAACGAAACCGAGGTAGGGAAGTAAGAAAGACATCAATAAAGAGGTGACTAGAGGTCATCGTATAACCCGTCGATTACTGGACCCCTCAAGGAGAAAACCATAGAATAGTAAAACGGAAAAGTATGACAAGTACCCCAAGAGTTCCGTTCTTATGACTTCACCGAACGGTAAGGGAAGAAGTCACCTGGTGCAAGACAGTCTGGAGAGGTGGTACTGGGCGGGTAGAACCCAACGGGGCGTCCGTACCGAACCAAAGTAACTCAAATTGTTCCGACACCAGGATCACACTAATCTAACTGATCAAAAGACACTCATACCAAAGTCACACAGACGGGAGACTACGGGAGAACGTTGTGGATGGTAGAATGAACCCAAAGAGAATGGAACCCACACCCCATAGAGAAGTACCGACGAAGTCGTTTCGTGTCGGCGACGAGGGATGGAACCTGCTCCCCATAGAGGAATGGCGGCGGTTCGTTCTCATTACCTCATTCAAACAGAGGAAAATATATTCTCAGAAAGGGAATTTGTTTCTGGAGATCTGAACGACAAAGGAATTGTGGGACGTATATGGAAGGAGGGTCGATTCGAAACGAAAAAGAGAGAGACATGGAAGGAGGAAGGTTCCAGTGAAAGGTCACACTTCAGTATCGAACGAGAACCAAATAAAGATCCCGTTTATACTACCCGTTGTCGACTTGGGTTACCGAAACACTAAGAAAAGGTCGAGTTCAAGAGTCTTCAGGAAACTCCTTCCAGACCTTTCAAGACAGTCGCAATCGCTTTTTTATCACTCCTCGGACCATCCGATGTCAGGTACCCCAGTGTCTTCTCAGCCTGTGCTAAATCACTCATGTGTTATTTTTGTTGTCGTTGTTGTTGTTGTGTAACACACGAGAGAGACACGGTATACGATAATCCTCCTCGAAGAATTCATAACGGATTATTTTAGAAGTGTCATTACGGAGTTTTATCTTGAATGGTAATAGGGGAGAATCTCTACCCTTTTGACTTCGTGTCCCTACAAGACATTACGGGGGTCCTAGGTTAATGACTTTCGTTACCTCCGTCCTAACCTTGGATGTAAAAGACTGAAGTATCTGGTGTGAGACTGGTGACTCTAGACGGTTTGTAAACTGGGTGGTGCACGTGTGTGTGGTGTATCTGGTGTGTGTGGTGTGCGGACACGAAGGGAGCTCGAACAAAAGTCAAGGACTACAAGTTTACAAGAAGAGTGGAAATGACTCGACAAGGTAAGAAGTTGTGAGCGTACAGTGCAGAAGGTCTTGGGAGAGAAGGCACTCGACGGGGTCTCAGGAGACTCGCGGGTGGAGTCGGGGATGGTGGACTAGGGTTTTAACCAAGGGGCTCCCACCCCTCGGAACAGACCAAGGAAAGATAAGGGGTTCTGGATCTTGTCCCCGACTGTGCAGAACCCTCGAATCAGAAGTCAGGACAGACTGAGAAACGCTGGGGTACCTGACATCGGGTGGTCCGAGGAGACAGGAACCCCAAGAGGTCCGTTCTTGCGACCTCGGTACGGGAGGAGGTCCCCTGGAAGCGTTGGGTCCCTAGGACGTGACGTCCACCTAAGAAATGGCTGTCGGTGGCCCCTTCGGGACTGTGTAAAATCCACGAGTTATTTACAAACAACTTAAATTGACTCAGTTGAACGGTACCTTACACCCTTTATGGTGATTAGGGGGTTTGGAAACAAAAGAGTAGACGTTTAACCCTCGTTATTGTCGACGGGAGAAGGAGGGAGACTCCCAAAACACCCCGAGGATGTGCCCCAGTGTGCACCCCTCCAGAAGGCATTACGTGTATCGGACACGTACGCCCCGTGCACCACCCCAACTACCACTGAGGAGTGTCGTCCACGAGAGTGGTCCGCGCTGACGGAAATCGAGAGACTCGGAGTCAAAGGAGTAGACGTCGAGACGGTCCACGTGTTCCCACAACTCCTAGTTTCCCCTGAAATATGTCACACTCGGGCGGTGACCTTCTTACCCGACAAAAGGTAAATGTTTCGTCCCCTTCCATTGAACGAACCGTACTTACCTTCTCGATCGGGATTCGTCTCTGTAAAATTCGGAAGAGAAAACTCGACCACTTCTTGTTTCTCATTTTGTCTTTCGTTCTGTCCCTTTCTTAGGTAGGCAGACACCCGGGTCGTAAGGGTTCGTTTCTACGCACACACACACGCACACATGTATGTTTGTGTATGTTGTTTTCGACCCCTTTAAGACCCGCTAGTTCTTCAAGTGAGGTCGGTCTCTTTAGAGTCACCCCTGGAGTACCGGTCTATCCTCCTCGGGACTTCTGAAAACTACGGTTTTAACGGGCTTCCGTGTCGTGACTTCACAGAACCATACAGACTCGACCTTCTCTGCGGATACGGGAGCTCGAGTCTTTCCGGTCCGATGACGACGGTGGACTGTGCGGGGAAGGAGGGACTGTGTAGTGACGGAAGGACCCTCAAGGACTATAAATAACCCACCTTGTCGTAAAGTAAAATGTAAATATCAGTTTCCTTATTCCGTTAGAAGGTTTACGAAAGATTCACAGTCGAGCAAATTAGGAGTCTTGTTAGGTCACTTAGAGACGATAATAGTAGGAGCAAAATGTCTCCTCCATTGACTCCGGGCGTTCCAACGTCTCGACTACTAAGATTGGCTCTAAAGTCTTGCTTCTCACAGATCGACGAGGTTTGTGTCTTCCTTACCTGCCAACCCGACGACTGAGACGGTCGACCTCGCTCCCATCGACACGGAACCTCCGACAGTGGCCCGGAGCTTACCCGAGTCCCGAGTCGTACCCCGGACACATCTGGAGCGAAGGGTCCGATCTTACCCTCTGGGGTGGTACAATACTAAGACCCTGGTCGGTGTCGTTACTTCTCCCATTTCCAGGAGTACCCTCCGGAGACAACGGGTTCTGTTCCAAGGGGTCGGTCCTAACCAGAAAGAGGGGGTCTCGGGGGTGGTGAGTCGGGAGACGGGAGTGGGGCTAGTAAAGGTTGTGTGGAAAGGGTAGAGTTGGATTTGGAACGAGAGGGAGTCACGAAAAATTGGGGGTCTGATTACGCAACATGTAAGATTCAGAGGTTCTACGGACAGAATATCGAGAAATAAAGTGGATATTAATTCACTAAGTAGTACATCAACTTTAAAATTTTTAACGAAATAACCAGACGGATACAAATTTCACATTTTGAACTATGTAAAACTGTACGTAAAAGGGAGTAAATTGGTTGTGACATTAGTTGTATTACTCGTATGGACAACAGATGGAGTACTGGGAGACACTAAGGAGGGAGGGTTGGGAAGGGGGTAGACCAGTTGTTACCTAGACGAAAGACCAAACATAAAAGCTCTTAAAAGATTTTATTGACCTACTAGGATCTCATGTCTGTACAAAATAGGACAGCATATGTGTGAAAGTGGGTCGTATTACTAACACTCTAAGTAGGTGTTACAACTCACATAGTCACTAAGACAAAAAATCGTTGACTTTGTTGTTCATAAAGTAATAGACCTTCATAGTAGTAAACATATAGGTAAATAGACATCTACCAACGGTCCCAACTAAGGTTCAAACCCGATAATGTCTATTTCGAAGTTAATTCCAAACACATATCCAGAGGTATACTTGTATTCGAAATTAAAGAGAACTCATTCATAGATCCTCACGTTACCGACCTAGTATAGTAACCATGAACGAATTGAAAAATGATCGAAGGTTTGAGAAACGGTTTCACCGACATGGTAAAATTTGAGGACGGTCGTCGCTTACTCTCCGAATTGGGTCGATGAAGGAGTGGTCCACAACCCTACCCGTCAGAGAACCCAACATCGGTGAACTTATTCACACACCACCATAGAGTGACACTAAAATCAAAAGTAAAAGGGTTACTGAATTGACTACAACTTGTAGAAAAGTAAACGGACATAGATAGGCAGATAGAAACCACTCTACAGACAAGTTTCTAAAATGGGTGATAATAATAAAAAATTTAACCCAACGACATCCATACTACAATTCGAGAAAGAGATAATACTCTCACTTTCCAGATACTTCCACCCTCGATACAGACGAGACTAGTTCTAATGTCTACCCCGAAATTCCGTGTCGTGTCACGGGCCCTATCAATCGTGAGTTATTTACAAGGCATTCAAAACTTACTTAATCATTTACTTACTTACTTTCTCCCTGTAAAGACGTACACCGGCCTTACCTCGTGCCAGTCCTCTTGGTCACTCTCGAACTCCTCTCCCCTGTCCGACCCAGTCGTCTCTTCCCCTCTTCGTCTTCTATTTTCCTATTCTACTTGGGGACCTCTGTCCTACCCAGGGTCACTCCGGTGAAGGTGTGGACCCAAACCTAGGAGGTCCCACCAGTCTTCGACAATACGTCTCGATTAAGATGGATTTCACAGTTCCTGAAGTCCCGGTGACGTCCAGAGTCGGGGGGGGGGTGGGGGGTAGTGTAGGTATGAGGTCATCGGTCCTCGCAACAGGGTTTACTCACCGACTGAACGATCTCCCCCTTTCCTGTCCGGACTACTCTCTGAACACCCCTCTGAAATCTCGACTTAAGTCAGGGTCGGCACACGAGACGGGTCTAACTTGTCAGGGTCTGAAATTTGTACTTTATCACAACGGAGCCCCCGACTTGACTGGGGTATTGGTACTCTGACTTCGGTGCCGGTCGAAGGACGTTCGGCTCTGACCTCGGGTGTCTCCTTTGAAAGGTTCATCAGAGTTGTGGTTGCAGGGAAAGGGTGGAGAAATGAGGGGGAACCGTCATTTCCCCCCGAAAACGTGTGCTTTCCGTAGCACAGATCTGGAAATCTCAATAAAGGGTCACTCCAACACGTAGTTAGTGACCCGACACCCACCCACCGTTCTCGAAATCAATCACTTTTCGTTCGTAAATGTTATCCGGTACTCAAGACATTGGGGCGAACCGATAGAAGAAGTAAAAATCATAGACGACCCAGAGTTGTCCTCCTACCGAACTTCCAAGTCCCGGTCGGGAGACCCCGAGTCCCGACGTCTTGTTCCAGAAGGAGTAGAGGACCGAGGGTCGTGCCTGGGGTGTCAGGAGAGGGGTTCGTAGTCGAGACTCCTGGGTCCTTCGAAATCTTTTCGTCTAAACACGAGTCTCTGGGATCCTCTCAAGTCGGGAGGTCTTCGGACGTAACGGAACCACTAGTGGGGTTTAAGGTCCTTCTAGGGGACCTCTTCCTTCACCGTTGGGTGAAGTCCTGAAAACGGACCTGTTAGGGTATCTGTCTCATTCGACCACCCGATGTCAGGTATCCCAGTGTTTCTCAGTCTGTGCTGACTCACTGACTGTAAAAGTGAAAGTGTCCCAACTTCGTCACTTGAGGTGGTACGACAACTTCTTTAGTTCTCCCTCGGCTTGTTTACACCACCAGTAATCACGATAAAAGATCTATAAAGGTCGAGAGACAAAAGACCCCTGTACCATCCTAACATAAAGGACCTGGGGAACGACAACCGACTTGAGTAGACTGATAAGACTGGTCACCTAACCCTCGACTTCACTACACCCAGTGGAGGTCCGATCCCGTAAATCAACGTCTAGATTCCGGAAGGTCTTGTGGAAAAGGGAGACGGTAACGTTGGTCGTTAAACCCTCTACTACCGACGGGGTAATCAGACCCAAGGATTCACTCTTCAAGTACCCGTCTATGTCTTTTCTTGATTAGGACATACCGTAGAGGACACGAAGTTCAGTTAATGTGCTTTATAGAGTTAAACGTGTTGTGGAGGTCCTTCTTCTCCCACCTTGGTAGTGACCATACCCGTACTAACAGTAAAAGGTCTACCCCTCTGACGTTGACCTCTCCTTTAACCAGGTAGACTGTAGAGGGTTGACTCTATCTTAAACTTGTGTTCAGAGACTGCCTTTTCAGGTA
Source organism: Capra ibex (assembly GCA_006410555.1). NCBI lineage: Eukaryota > Metazoa > Chordata > Mammalia > Artiodactyla > Bovidae > Capra > Capra ibex. The sequence continues at coordinate 6,368,118 of SJYO01033645.1, forward strand.
CGAAAAGGGTTGTATGGAGTGACAAAGTTAACGGGTTATTAGTACATCACTAAAGACGATGGACGAAGACCCCAACTCCAGAAACCCCGACCTCGGTCTCTCACTCCTCTGGGATTCTAAGACCTATGTCGGTCAGGTAAGTACCCACGAAGAAAGGAAGTAGGTAGGTACAGGTAAGTCTGTCGATCATAAATGACTCGTAAATGATAGTCCGGACAAACAGTACCGTCCTTGAGGGCTGGTTCGGACCCGGTTCTTACCCCTCTTCTTAGTACTTAGTCACTTTCCACCCCGTCTCTTCGTCCCTCGACACAATAATTTCTGTCTCTGACGGTACCTGCCCCGACTGTGCCTCACTACCCCGAGTCCCACTTGTCGTCGTTATTACTATCGTCATCAGTAGTAGACGACTCGTGGTGGATACTCTCCGATTCCCACGAAGGGTATTTCGTATGAAGGACGAGTGTTGATTGAAGACTGTAATGGGACACTCGGTGTACAATGTTTATTCGTTTGATGTTGAGCCTCTTAACTTCATACTTATTAAAAAACTTCCAATGTGTTGGTCACTAATCATCCCAGTCCTAGACTTGGGTATAGACAAGGTTTCGGTTGTTAGAATCGGGTATTATATGGGACAAAGAGGAAAACTTGACCACTACCCACAGGTAAGTCACTGGGACGTACAATCTCTTCGTATGGGAAGGAGGTCTACCTCTATTCGGGTCGAACTGTTCACCCTCCAGACAAAAAGTAAAACACTTCCTGTCCACTCTTGTGTCAGTACTTCACTCAGGTATCAGTGAGTGCGTATCAGTCGCACTCAAGTCCTTTACCGTTGACTCCCCAGGGAACGATTGCTTGAAGTTCATTGTTCAACGTCTCGGTCTCCTGTCAGTCCGGATAGACTGAGGATTCGTCCACTGTGGGAACATAGACAACCCTAAGAGGTAGACGGAAACTGGGTACGTAAGGAAGACGGTAGTTTAGTGATAAATGACTCTTAGATGATACTCGTCCCACCACCACCACCAAATCACCGATTCTACACAGGTTGAGAACGCTGGGGTACCTAACATCAGACGGTCCGAGGAGGTAGGTACCCTAAGAGGTCCGTTCTTGTAACCTCACCGAACGATAAAGGAAGAGGTCCCCTAGAAGGGTTTGGTCCTTAGCTTGGACCCAGAGGACGTGACGTCCGTCTAAGAGCTGGTTGACTCGATGTTCCCTTCTCCCATGGTACGAGTACGGTTCCTGTGCTACTTAACTAAAAGAGGCACAGAAAGAGTGGTACAGAGAGAGGAGACCGACGAGATAATAAATACATAAAACGAACATGGTATACCGTACATCCTAGATTCAAGGGGTCGGTCCCTAATTTGGGTGCAGAGGACGTAACCTTGGAACCGTAGAATTGGTAACCTGGCGGTCCCTTCAGGGGTACATCCTAGATTCAAGGGGTCGGTCCCTAGTTTGGGTGCAGAGGACGTAACCTTGGAACCGCAGAATTGGTAACCTGGCGGTCCCTTCAGGGGTACGGCAATAAATAAAGACACCGAACACGACTCAAAGGCGACCGAACCAACCGTTTACGTACTGTGACGACTGAGTAAAACTCTCACATTGATGGTTCCGAGTTTCTACCAAAAAGTGACACAAGGGAACGATTCTATGCAGGGGGGAGGTCGGGGACGGGACATAACTAGGGGTCGACCTATACTGATATTCAGAGAATCGGAGCGGAGAATAAGGTCGGTGCCGACGTCACTGCAGAGAACGTCTGAAGCAGATCGAAACACGTCCATATTAGTCTTTCATGACGGGAGGTCGGAACCGTGCACCGAGAACGAAGGACAGGGCTCTGGAGAGGTAACAAGGAAAACCTCTTCGGAGGCCCTAAGGAGACTAATTACTAGTCGAAGTTCACACCCCCTCGAGCACGGACACCTCGATGGGACCTAGCTACCCTCAGCCTCTGACTACCTACTGCGGAGGAGCGTGTTAAGACTCTACATAAAGTGTTCCGGGGAGTCTCCCAGTAGAGGCACTGCGTAGGAACACGACTGAGAGAGAGCGAGGGTAAAGTAAGAAGAGATAAAAACCTAGGGACCCAACAAGTCAACGATTCAGCACCGGGTACCTGACGTCGTGTGGTCCGCAGGAACAGAAAGAGAGAGAGGACCTCAAACGAGTCTAAGCACAGGTAACTCAGTTACTACGGTAGGTTGGTAGAGTGGGAGACGGCGAGGAAGAGGAAAACGGAAGTCAGAAAAGGTCGTAGTCCCAGAAAAGGTTACTCAGCCGAGAAGTGTAGTCCATAACCTAGGGACCCTGGTGAAGGGTTTATTTGATAGTCGTGTACGAAAAACCCGAGACGAAATCCCCTTGGGTCCATTTCTACACACACATGCGAGTCAGTACAGGTTGAGAAACACTGGGGTACCTGACATCGGGCAGTCCGAGGAGACAGGTTCTTTCAAAAGTCCGTTCTTATAACCTCACCCAACGGTAAAAGGAGGAGGTCCCCTCGAAGGGCTGGGTCCCTAGGTTGGGTACAGAGAATGAAGAGGACGTAACCGTCCGTCTAAGAAATGGTGATCGTGGTGGACCTTCGGTTTACGTTTCTACTAGGTTAGAAAAACTTTGAAACGCACAGAAATTTATCTTCTTATTCTGAAACGTAAATAGGTCTATTACACTTTAGACTTAGAGTTTGCCAGACCATCGACTTGATTCCGTCTCCCCAGTCTAGTCTCCTAGACTCCCGATTTGAACGGTCTTCCAAAATAAAGGACTTACTCCTCCCAAGTGATTGTCTCCGAGACCTCCGAAGACCTTCGGAAACCTTAAAACGACTGAGAAGGAAAAGTCCGAATTAGATTTTTAATTTCTTTTATACAAATATAATCACTTGTTGAACGAAACGAACAAGGAAGGGTCCAGAGACTTGAACTCTTTTGTTGTTAGGTCTCTAAAATAAAAAAGCCGTGTTAATGTTTTTCCTGTCTTCTTACCGTCGGTCCGTTCTCCGGTCCTGTCTGCTCCCCTCTTCTACGATGGTGATCTCTTCCCTTATTTCTCCCTGCTGTGCACTCTCAGACCCCTCCTCGTGTCAAGTGGACCCCATCATCATCCTCTGGACCGAAGAGAAAGATCAACCCGCTGGTATTGGGTCTTCTGCTAGGTCCGTAACGTTCCCCGTCCCTCGTTCGTCCAGACCACCGGTCTCCCTATTTCTCCGATCGACCCACGTTTTTGTCCCCCGGTCCAGCCCCCAGGAAGTCCCCACCTCCATGACCGGGTACTCTGGGAGGAGGGGAACAAAGTACGAGGTACCACTCCTTCCTCCTTGTGACTTCCAGTCAAGACGACTACGTTCGGGGCTTCTTTCCCAAAGTCCAGACTGTTTATGTCAGTCTGTTTGTGCCGTTTAGGAAGAACTAGGCGTTTACCTGCCCTTGACCCTTCCACTTGCACTCCTACATCTTTGTCGTAATCGAACTCAGAGTAATACGGAGAATACTCATGTTTAATCGGAGAGACCCAGAGTCAAACAACAATAAATCAACGATTCAGTACAGGATGAGAAAACGTTACGGTACCTGACGACGAACGTTCCGAAGAGACAGGTACCCTAAAGGATCCGTTCTTATGACTTCACCGAACGGTAAAGGCAGAGATTCCTAGAAGGGATAGATCGTTAGCTCGGACGCAGAAGACGTAACCGTCCGTCCAAGAAATGGTGACTCGGTGGACCCTTCGGGACCCAGAGTCAAACGATTGAACGTTTTATCCTTACCATTACTTGTGTTCGACCTTAGTTCTAACGGCCCTCTTTATAGTTAGTGGAGTCTATACGTCTACTGTGGTGGGAATACCGTCTTTCACTTCTCCTCGATTTTTCGGAGAACTACTTTCACTTTCTCCTCTCGCTTTTTCAACCAAATTTCGCGTTGTAAGTCTTTTACTTCTAGTACCGTAGACCAGGGTAGTGAAGTACCCTTTATCTACCCCTTTGTCACCTTTGTCACAGTCTGAAATAAAAACCCCCAAGGTTTTAGTGACGTCTACCACTGACGTCGGTACTTTAATTTTCTGCGAATGAGGAACCTTCTTTTCAATACTGGTTGGATCTATCATATAAGTTTTCGTCTCTGTAATGAAACGGTTGATTCCAGGTAGATCAGTTCCGATACCAAAAAGGACACCAGTACATACCTACACTCTCAACCTGACACTTCTTCCGACTCACGGCTTCTTAACTACGAAAACTTGACACCACAACCTCTTCTGAGAACTCTCAGGGAACCTGACGTTCCTCTAGGTTGGTCAGGTAAGACTTCCTCTAGTTGGGACCCTAAAGAAACCTTCCTGACTACAATTTCGACTTCGAGGTCATGAAACCGGTGGATACGTTTCTCAACTGAGGAACCTTTTCTGAGACTACGACTCTCCCTAACCCCCGTCCTCCTCTTCCCCTGCTGGCTCCTACTCTACCGACCTACCGTAGTACCTGAGCTACCTGCACTCAGACTCACTGGAGGTCCTCTACCACTACCTGTCCCTCCTGACCGCACGACGCTAAGTACCCCAATGTTTCTCAGCCTGTGCTGACTCACTGACTTCACTTGACTTACGGATGGAATGTCCAGACAACCCTCCGTACTGTCAATTAAAATACACAGTTAAACTAATCTGACACCATAGTTACAAACCAATCTGACACCATAACTATAAACTAGTTTATGGTCAAAGCTGTAACGACACTTCTATGAGAAAATTCTACTCTAATCGTAAATTCAGTCACCTGAAACTCTTTTCGTCTAAGGGAGGTGTTACACCCACTCGGAGTAGGTTAGTCAGCTCTCGGAATTAACTTTTTCTGACTGGAGGAGGTTCTTTCTCCCCCAAGACGGTCGTTTGACGAAAACCTGAACGCAACGTTGTGGTCGAGAAGGGATCTAGGGGCCCAGAGATCGGACGGTAGGACACGGAGTCTCAAACCCGAATGGCCGGAGGTGTCAGTACACTCGGTTAAGGAATTTTGACTAAGAGAGGGGAGGGGGTGGGGTGTGTGTAAGATAACCAGGACAAAGAGACTTCTTAGGAGTATGTCCTCTCGATTTACTATTTTTATATTACCGTCTACGGTCTGGGCCTTTTCATGTAGGACACTAAGGTAAATATATTTCAATCTCTTTTCCGTTTGTATTCAATATCACCTTCCTTTCAATACTGGTTGGATCTGTCGTATAATGTTTCGTCTCTGTAATGAAACGGTTGTTTCCAGACAGAGCAGTTCCGATACCAAAAGGGTCATCAGTACATACCTACACTCTCAACCTGATATTTCTTTCGACTCACGTCTTCTTAACTACGAAAACTTGACACCACAACCTCTTCTGAGAACTTTCAGGGGACCTGACGTTACTCTAGGTTGGTCAGGTAGGATTTCCTCTAGTCAGGACCCAGAAGTAACCTTCCTGACTACAACTTCGACTTTGAGGTTATCAAACCGGTGGACTACACTTCTCGACTGAGGAAACTTTTCTGGGACTACGACCCTTTCTAACTCCCGTCCTCCTCTTCCCTTGCTGTCTCCTACTCTACCAACCTACCGTAGTGACTGAGTTACCTGTACCCATACCCACTTGAGGTCCTCAACTGCTACCTGTCCCTCCGGACCGTACGACGTCAAGTACCTCAACGTTTCTCAGTCTGTGTTGACTCGCTGACTTGACTTGAATGACTTGACGTCGATATCACTGACTTTCATCTGGAGAGTCCCGACCTCGACCCTTTACCTGGCGTCTGCCCGCCAGGTAACATCCCTACGACCTTACTCTACTCTCACACGTAAACAATTTTGAATAACTTAACGTAGTAATTTTTACCCCCATTAACTAGGACCCTGTTGACCTATAGGGGTACGTTTTCTTTCTTTAACCTAGAAAGGGAGTGTAATATGTGTTTTTAATCGAGTTTTACTTAGTATTCGGATTTATATTATCGGTTTTGACATTTTGAGTATCTTCTTTTATACCACATATAAACACTGGAGTCAAGTCAAGTCAGTGAGTCAGCACAGGTTGAGAAACGCTGGGGTACTTAGTGTCGTGCGGTCCGAAGGGACAGGTAGTGGTTGAGGACTTCAAGTGAGTTTGAGTGCAGGTAGCTCAGCCACTACGGTAGGTCGGTAGAGTAGGAGACAGTAGGGGAAAAAGAGGACAGGGGTTAAGGAGGGTCGTAGTCTCAGAAGAGGTTACTCAGTTGAGAAACGTACTCCACCGGTTTCATGACCTCAAAGTCGAAATCGTAGTAAGGAAGGTTTCTTGTGGGTCCTGACTAGAGGAAATCTTACCTGACCAACCTAGAGGAACGTCAGGTTCCCTGAGAGTTCTCAGAAGAGGTTGTGGTGTCAAGTTCCCGTAGTTAAGACGCCACTGGTTAGGAATGTTTCACACTATCGATATCGTGTTTTCTTTTTTCATTTTTTTTGGTCCATTTATCCTGAAAAAGTGTTAATTTTTGAGATTTCTTACGATAGTTATTTCACTTTCCTGTTGGTTGTCTTACCCTCTTCTATAAACGTTCGGAACATAGACTATTTCCTGAAACTTACACATTTCTTGGTGATATTGAATTACTACTTCTCTGTTAATTAGGTTGGTTTTTTACCCGTTTCATAGAGTTATCTGAACAAAGGTTTCTATCTGTTTCCCGGTAATTCGTGTACTTTTCTATAGGTTGTAGAAATTGGTACCTTAACACACGACACACAATTCAGCGAAGTCAGTACAGGTTGAGAAACGCTAGGATACCTGACATCTTCATCGGGAGGTCCAAGGAGACAGGTACCCTAAGAGGTCCGTACCCAACGGTACGGGAGGAGGTCCCTATAAAGGTTAGGTCCCTAACTTGGGTTCAGAGAATACAGAGGACGTAACCGTCTTCCAAGAAATGGTCCAACCCGGACCCTTCGGGTTGGTACCCTAATCCCTTCACATTTAGTTTTTGTGTTAGTCTATGGTGAAGTATGGGTGCTCCTACTCATATTAAATTTTCTGAGTATTATTCACAACCACCCCTACACCTCTTTAACCTTATAAGGATGTAAAGACCACCCTGTTACTTCGATAAGTTGACAAAACCTTTCAACAGACCGTCAAGGATTTTCAAATTTGTATCCCCAATTGTATACTGAGTTGTTAAGATGGAGATCCAGATACGGGTTCTCTGTAACTTTGTATACAGGTATGTTTTTGTGCGTGTGTTTCAAACATTGTCGAAATAAGTATTATTGGTTCTACACCTTTGTTGAGTTTCTTACTTACCGATTCGTCTACACCATGAGATAAGTTACCTTATAATAAACGGTCATTTGCTTCTTACTTCATGACTATGTGCGATGTTTCATCTACATGGAATTTTTTGTACGGTTCACTTTCTCCTGTCTGTCTTTTACAGTGTGTACTAAGGTGCATATACGGGTCTTGTCCGTTTGGATACCTTCGTTTTTCGTCCAATCACCGACAGATCCATACTTTTCTCCCGTAAGCTTCTTCACCCCTCGCTGACGATTAGACCCACCCGAAACACCCCTTTCTCTGGTCACTTTACAAGATTTTAAACAACACCACTACTAGTATGTTGATATACTTATGTGACCTTTTGTGACTTAACATGTGAAATTTACCCACTTAACACATATTATACATTCAATACAGAGTTATTTCGACGAAAATTTTTCACGTAAAAGAGACGACTAACCAACGTAAAAGAGACGACTAACCACTACAACTTGTGTAAAGGTAAATGCATACCCGATAAACATGCAGAAGAAACTTTTTTGTACAAGGCAAAGAGACAGGGAAAAATTTGCCTAACAACACAAAAACGATGACTAAGCATACACAAGAAATATATAGTTATATAACCTATAATCCAGAAGGGTCCACTGTCATCACCATTTCTTGGGTGAACGGTTACGTCCTCTGTATTCTCTGTACCCAAGTTAGGGACCCAACCCCTCTAGGGGGACCTCCTCCCGTACCGTTGACACGAACGGACCTCTTAGGGTACCTGTCTCCTCGGACCGTCCGATGTCAGGTATCTCAACGTGTCTCGGTTTGTACTGACTTCGGTAAATCGTACGTACGGATAACCCATAATCCGGGAATAGTCTTAAACGTTTAAAAGGAGGATAAGGCATCTGACGGAAAATTGAAACAGCTACCAAAGGAAACGACGTGTCTTCGAAAAACTGAACTATATTAGGGTGAAACAAATTAAAACGAAATTAACGTAAACGAAAACCATAGTTTAGGTTTTTTAATAACAGTTCTGACTACAGTTCTTTGAATAAGGGATACAAAAAAGGACCCCAAAAATACCACGATCCAAAATCTGCATGCAGAAAGTAGGTGAAATTCAATTAAGAACCCACATACCGTATTTTATCCTAAAGTCAAAGAAAATGTACACCTGTAGGTCAAAAGGGTCGTGATTCCATATAAGAAAAGAAGAAACAGCATTTAATAACTGGTGTATATTTATTTGACGGACCCAAAGAAAGACCCGACAGATAAGACAAGGTAACTAAATACACAGACCAAAAGACTGTTATGGCATGAAGAAAAAACTAATGATATCGAAGTGTTATATGAAACTTTAGTTGCTCACACTACGAAGGTCGAAACGAGAAAAAAGAGTTTCAATGAAACCAATAAACCCCAGAAAACACTAAAGTACGTTTAAAATCTTAAAAAAGGATAAAGACACGTTTACGGTAATCTTAAAACTATTTTAACGTAAATTAGACATCTACCGAAGGTGATTAGTAGTTCCTTTACGTGTACTTTTAGTGTTACTTTATAACGAAATGGAGATAATCCTACCGAGAGTGGTTTTTCTGTTCTCCATCGTTCGCAACAACTCCTACACCTCTTTTCCCTTGGGAACGTGTGACAACCACTCTTGTCTTTAACGACATCGGTGACACCCACCTTTTATCATACCTCCAAAGAGTTTTTTGATCTTTACTCCGACGGAATACTAACTCGTTAAGGTGAAGACCCACAGACAGGTTTCCTTTACCTTTGTCCTATAACTTCTCTATAGACAGGGGACCACGAGTGACGTCGTCATCAGTGTTATCGGCACTAAATCTTTATCGGATCTCCAGACAGTTGTCTACTTGTCTATTTGTTCCAAACCACATAAATATGTATATGTATATATATATATATATGTGTGTGTGTGTGTCACCCTATAACAAGGCGGTACTCTTTCTTCCTTTCGGATAGTAAAAGTTGTTACACTGACGTAGAGTTACCGAAATACGATTAAGTCGGTCTGTTTTCATTTCCGACGTACCTTAGTGAATATACACCTCAGGGGGAGTCTTTCTTCAGTCTAAGTTACTTTGTCTCGTCTTACCACTAGTCCCCGAGCCCCTTTCTCCCTCCCCCATCCTTTTTCCATATTGAAAATCAACATTCTACTCTATATTCTACTCAAATATAGAATATATATTCTACTATATATACATTATATTATTGGTTATACTATATTATATATAATATGTAATATGTTATATTCTACTCAAATCAATATTATTGAAAGCCAATGTTCTACTCATTCTAGACTCCTAGATTACATATAGTACCACTTATACCAACTATTGGGACATAACATATTAATTTTAAACGATTCACTCTTCTTGAATTTTCAAGACACAAGAGTGGTTTTTCTTTTTTTTATTTTTCTGTTTATACACTCCACTACCGACACTATTAATTGAACTACGTCTCTTGGGAAAGTGGTCCATGGGTATAGTTTATTGTGCTACACGTGAAATTTATAGAAGTGTTAAAATACACAGTTAATATGGAGTTGTTTCGGCTTTTTTTTTATTTTCTTTTTTACTCACTCAAGACAACATATGATTGACCTGCAGTTAGTTCCACTTACTTCTAAGAACACACACACACACACACACACACACACGCACGCGCGCGCGCGCGCTCACACACACACACACACATGAGGCACGCGACAACGGTAGCGGAAAAAGTCTACTTCCTTGTCTTTTGACACCGGGTCTCTACGAGTCACAGGTTACTAGACGGGGTCCCTGGGTCCAGGGACGACTCGGAACGTGTTTGCCCTTCAAAGGTCCAGTCGTCCGAAACCATCGTCCCCGTGGTCCCAAGACCGTGTACTTACTACCGTCGGTGGAGTCTGTGTTGCGACGACCCCCACCCTCTCTGGGTCCTTGGTGAACGTTCCCTTTCTGGATGTCTTCCGTCGACAGACCCCCGGCGATTCTCGAGACACTCGGCGCCCCTCACAGGTTCACTTTGACGCCCCTGGTCACGAACACTCCCCTCCCGCACACAAATTCGACAATAATAGTTCCGACGCGTACACGGTCCGGGTCGTTCCTCTGAAAGGACTTATTGCAGTAGACCCAGACATGAGTGTCGGGGGACATAGCGACGAGGGGACACAGTGTTCCCTCCATTGCTCCCAGCCCTCGGAACAGATTCCAGTGATCAATATGGCGGGCGGGCAGTGAGGGTCCCGTTCTCGGTCCCGGCCTCTACTAGGAAAGGGAGGACCACGGGTCTTCCGGAGGGTGGGAAACCGGAAGTTAGGAGAACCCCGGTATGTAGAGTCTAGAATGTATAGAAACCGGTCCGGGCACCCTCCGTAAAGGTGGGGTCTAGACACGTATTTCCGACAAGAGGGTCTCAGAGGTCCGGTAGGCCCTGTTCCCTGAACAGGAAAGTGTCCTACCGGTCACAGAACCGGACCCCACTACGGCCGAGGTGTCCGGTGCCCGGGGTACGACTCTGGACCCCATCTCAGGACCGGGACAAAGACTCAACGAGACACTGGGAAAGTAACCAGTAGTGATGGGGAGAGAAGCGGAACCGAAGAGTAAAGATTTTGTTCCTAGTCTGTTCCACTAACTTCCGGAGACGGTGGAGACTACGACACACCCAGGGTTCGTTCAAGTCGGGATCCCCTCCCTGTGCCCCTCCTTTCCAGACATGGACGTCGGACAGACCACCCATCTCAGAGTCACCTCCACCCCGCACGACTACTTGACTCGGAGTCAACCGATACAATTGAGTGGAACTGGAACCACTGTTCCGTCGCAACCTAAAACATCCGAACTCAAAGGGATCCAACTCGGGGACACCTACGTCGGAGGCTCCGGTAGGTCCGCCTCCGTAGCCCAACTTTCGCAACGACAGTGACCGAGGGTAGCCAGGTCCCTCGTGAGTCAGACCCCTCTGAAGGGCGGTGCCATCGATAAAACTTTCTCGACGAAAGAGGGACACCCAGAAGGGCAAAATCCTGCAGTCGAGAAAGGAGGACGACAGACCTGTTTCGTCCACCCTAAAACCTCTGAGTTCTCCGTTACACTACCACGCTGGGAAGCAGTTACGGCAACGACGTACCGTCCCCGAGTCTTCGACGTGATCCCGAACAAGGACACAATTTGAGTACAAGGTCCCCAAACTCAAGGCACTGTGTAAAGAGAGGTCTCACTCCCTTCTCTGAGGTCCGTCTCCATAAATGTTACGGTCTCTCCCTACCCCAACTCCCCCTTTTCTCGTCCCTTTTCTCACTCTCTCTTTCTTTTGTCTCTCTTTCTCTCTGTCTGTCTCTGTCTCTGTCCGTCTCTCCGACAGAGATTTGAGACTCCGTAGACCTGGCTTCAGAATCTCGTCTCTCTGACTACGTCCACCCCAACACGTCCAGCTCCCACCAACTCTTCTTAGGTGAGGCCCATACTTAGGACTGAAATGGAAAAGACCAACAGAACCTATTTTACTTTAGTGACCCAAAAACACTCCTAATTTTAAATTCCATACATTAAAAGTATAGTCACGGACCGTATACCTACCGTGAATTAGTTACAAGGAAGACCTGTGGGAAATAGTACCAAAGGGAGAAATCTCTCTGACGAAAGGGGAAACCCCAGACCCCGGACCGTGAGCCGGGTCTCTGACTGGGTATTTACAGTTGTCGACTTCCTCGAGTCATCGTCCGTCACAGGAGGGTCCTCGCGGTCCGACATCACGGTCCCGTCGATGGAGCCCACGTTTCGACCCACTCCTAGAAGTCGAGCACGTTCTGAGAACATACATAGAAACGTGGGTCTAGAGAAAGAATGGATACCGGGTCCGGAGACAAGCGGGGAGATCCACGCGACGTCTCGAAGAGGGGGAGATAAGCTTAGGGACTGGACCGTCAGATCAATGGTGCCTTTGGTCACCAAAGTGTGTCCTGCTTCGTGTCCCTTTGAGTCGCAATCTGTCTTTGAACGTTTGCGTAATACATTGTGTTTTTTTCTCTCAGACCCTCTGTCTCACGGTATTTCCGAAGTAACGGTGAACAAATTCCTTCTCTTTTCTTAGAGGTGTCAGGGTTTGGCTTTCCCCAAAGTAATAGTATAAAGATAAAAGAGAAAATTAAAGAAAGGGACAACTACCGAAGGGGGGCGCGGGCGGGGGGTAGGGGTGGCGAAAGTCCGTCTGGGATCGTTTGGTGTCAGGTCCTCGTGACGACTTGTGTAATGGTCGAGACGTCAGAATCCCAAGAAGAGTCTGCAGGACAGTAAATTCACAGAAGAGTGAGTCTCAGGAACTTCGAAGGACTCGTAGGGACTAACGTGTCCACAGTAGTTGGGACGAAAATGAAGGATTACAGTCCCGTTCCACCTCGGTCTCTTTCTCCATAGGAGTGGTGGAGAGGTTCTTGACATCAGGAGTACGACTACCGTTAGGGAGAATCCGAATGCACCAAAGAATTAAGATTTTAGGAACCTACTACCCTCTGAAGATGAAAATCGGTTCTCTCTCATTCTCTAAGTCTCGACGGGAGTCCAACTTTTGTAATTTTGTTTTTGTTTTTGTGGACCCGTTTTATATGCTTTGTTGACAAAAAGTTTGCAACCTGTCTTCTACTACATCCTGACACTTGGAGTTCCCTTCTTCCCTTTGTTTACTCCACTCGGGGAACTATCTGGTCTTTTTACGCACCTCCGTGAAAAGTCCCTCGTCTTGTTCTCCCTTCCCTAGACTTGCCTCGGGTCGACAAGAACGTCTGATCTGCTCTGTCTCCTCAGACGCCTTCGACTTCGGTAATAGTGAACGTCCCGAATTGTGTCTCTCGTTTTTCATCCTCCCTCACTCCACCCCGTCCCTCTCTCTCCCTCGACGTCGGTAGATATCTGCCCATCAGGGTTATAGGCCGTCTTGTGACCAAACGTTTACACACCTCACTTTGGGGTACGTCTCCCCTATTCATGGGGACCTTTCGTCATCCGTCTCTTTAAGGGTCTCGAGTCTCTTCCGACCCTTATCCAATATAGGGGTGATAGGTCTCACCGATCTGGAGTTTTATGTATCTCGTAGTCTATCTCAGAAGTCTTTATGAATTATTATCTTGATTGAATCGGAATCTGATTTATGAAGGGACCTGAGTGGGGTTGTTCAGAAATTTTCGTTCTGAGTCTGCCTAGTTTGTCTAGAGTTTACGGAATTGAAGTACGGAGTTATAAGAAATTTCTTTATGTTATTTTAGATCGTGGGGATTTGTATTTTAACTGATACAAGTTGTAGGTCATACCAGGTAACGGGGTCTCTTTTTAATTGGTTGACTTTGTCTAGACTTTTACTGTTTCTATTACTTTAATCGTTCACCACTACAATTTTGTACATAATTTTAAACGAGGTATATAAGATCTTCTATCTCCTTTTGTACTTATATCCTACTCTTTACCTTTTGTGTTTTTCTGTGTTTACTTCGAAGATTTCTACTTTTTACGTTATATACCCTACTTTTTATGTGACTTACCTTGATTCTCGTCCAACCTTTGCCGTCTTCTTTTTTTAGTCACTTTAACTTCTATTTCGTTATGTTTGAATTTCTATCGTGTTTAAACATTTTCTAAATTCTTTCTCTTCGTCTCTCTCTTCCTTATATCGTGTTTAAACATTTTCTAAATTCCTTCTCTTCGTCTCTCTCTTCCTCTCCCATGCAACCTCCGGATACCTTGGTATAATTCGTCGGATTGAAAACAATCTCTGGGTCTCCTTCTCTTCCCACCACTTTTATCTTGTGTTTATCGTACTACCATCTAAGTTTCCGTTTGTGTAACCATTAATGAAATTGACATGTACCCAATTTACTGGGTTAATTTACCTCTGTGCTAGTAAAACAGGTTTTTTTTTTTTTTTTTTAGTTCCGAACCAAAATACGACGGAAGTTCTTCGGTAAAACTTATATGAGTCTAATTTTTTCTCACCTTTTTCCATATGATATGTTTGTGAATAGTGTTCTTTCAACGTCGTTAATACAGTTATAATCTGTTCCATCTGAAGCCTCGTTCCTTACGATGGTTCCGACGAGTAGTCCTCCTGCGTGATTAGGATGTACACGTATACTCTCAGAGTTTTACGCACCTTTAGTTTCGTTATCTTAACTTTTCCCGGTCTTACTTTCGATGTAAATATTGATCTCTAAAGTCATGAGAGCTGAATCGTTGCTTTTTGAGAATCGTTAACTATCTGTTTATTTGTGTTTCAGTCGTTCTTATGTCTGATAGACTCGTCGTGACAATTTTGACTGACTGACTAGAAGTATTTTATGTGGTGGATCGTTATAGTCTTGTGTGCGAGGAAAGTTGACTTATACCTTACAAGTGGTTCTAGTTGGTATATGACCGAGTATTGTGTCCAGAGTGATGTTACTTCTAAATCTAGGACACTTTATAAGAGGAACTGGTGTAGAAGTTTACAAAGTTTTAAGTTTTTGTGTAAAGATTTATGAAGTACCTAGTTTCTTCTTTAGTGTTCGTTTACATTTTTATAAATTTCGACTTACCTTTACTTTTAAAGGGAACTATAATACAGTCATAAACACCTTACATCGATTTCATTACACATCTCACTGTAAATATCGTTTTTTACTGATACAATGTTTTGTGCTTTCTAGAGTTTAGTTTCTAGACTCGAAGGTCGAATTCTTCGATCTTTTCTTTTTTCGTGTTTGATTTACGTTTATCCGTCTACGGTCTTTTATGATTCCTATTCTCGTCTTTAGTTACTTTAACCTCTTTACTTTTGTATACGAGTGTCTTTGTGAACATACGTTTATAATTATCTTCGAAATAAATATAATCGGGGTTGACCTTTGTTGTGTTTATTGGTGATTATCCCTTACCTACCCGAAGGGCCCGCCGATTTATTTCGTATCACATAGGTATTTTAGTCTACGACACGAGACGAATCAACGAGTCAGCACAGGTTTAGAAACGCTAGGGTACCTGACATCGGGTGATCCGAAGAGACAGGTACCCTAAAGGGTCCGTTCTTATGACCTCACGCAACGGTAAAGAAGTAGGTCCCCTAAAAGGACTGGATCCCTAACTTGGACATAGACGACACAAAGGACGTAACTTCCTCCTAAGGAATACACGACTTGGTAGCCCCTTTCGGGGTCACCCCACGATGAATTGTCATTTCAACTCACTTAATGACTATATACGTTCTGCATCTACCTAGAGTCTTGACAATACGATTCTTCGATCAGTGTTTTCCCATGTCCGACGAAAGTAAATATACCATAAACGCCGACGATTCAACGAAGTCAGCACAGGCTGAGACACACTGGGGTGTCTGCCGTCGGGTGGCCCGAGGGGACAGGGACCCTAAGAGGTCCGTTCTTGTGACCTCACCCAACGGTAAAGGAAGAGGTTACGTACTTGCACTTTTCACTTTCACTTCAACGAGTCAGCACAAGCTGAGGTACACCGGGGTACCTGACGTCGGGTGGTCCAAAGAGACAGGTAACCTAAGAGGTCCGTTCTCATGACCACACCCCACGGTGACGGAAGAGGGAATAAACCATAAATCCTCTTTAATTTTGACATCTCTATCTAGTCGTCCACGGTACCCGACCTCTCCTGTCCCCGGGATGACGTTTCCTCATTCTCCCGTGTGCGTCTCCATTTCCTTTGCTGGAATGGGCGACTATCATCACCGTACTGAGATAAACACTTTTGAGTAACTTACCCTGTGAATTTTAACCACTTAAAATAATAAACGAATGCTTTGGACTTGTTATGACTAAATTCTTTAGGATATTACCACTTAGACCTTCTTTAGAACCTCTGAAAGATCAGTTTGTGTGAGCAAAATCTTCTCCGCTGTCACTGGCCCCTTCACCTACCCCGGCCCTCACAGTCCCTCGAGAGCCTACTCCGTACATCTCTCCCACTGTTTCTGGATAGACCGACCTCGCACCCCCACCCCCTTCCCCAGGTACCCCGACCTACTACGCCCTCTGTTCCGTCCAGTGCACCCCTCCCCTGGCTCTCAGGGTTTGCAGTCTGACGACAGTCACGACACTGAAGAACCACGTTTAAGCTATTTTGTCCTTAGGGAGACCCACCTAGCCAATCTGGTCTCAGTGGATGGGTGAGACCCGACGGGTCAATCCTTTTCGCCCGTCTCCTTAGTCACTTACCGTGGTCTCGTGTGTCGAACCCTGCGTCTACAGTGAGGGAGATCATTGGAGAGTCGGTTTACGGACGTACGTCCCGTGCCGACACCTCGTCCGAACACTTACGGGCCACTACAGTGGACCCGTTCGCAGCGAGTCGTCGCTGTTGTCAAAAGACTCGTCAGTGGGGGAGACATGTGTGAGTCGACGGCAGGGAGGGTACCCCACACCGCACACCGACTTGGGGACTCGAACGTGAGGTCAACAAACAGAAGGTTCACATGTAGAGGGGTAAGTGCACCGTCCATTCTCACAAAGACCGTTTATGTGCCGTCACACACTTGAGATGTTCCGGAGGGAGATACCGTGCACAGGGAAAATTGTCCCCAGGGGTTGGAGGTCGATACTCCGAAGGGAGTATCGAGTCAACCATTTCTTAGGTGGACGTTACGTCCTCTGGGGCCAAACTAAGGACCCCGCTCTTCTAGGGGGGGCCCCTTTCCCTATCCCACCCTACCCGATGGGTGAGATAATAAGAACCCAAAGGGAACACCGAGTCGACCATTTCTTAGGCGGACGTTACGCCCTCTGGACCCAAGCTAGGGACCCAACCCTTCTAGGGGACCTCCTCCCCCTCCGTGGGTGACGTCATAAGACCGGACCTCTTGAGGTACCTGACATATCGGGTACCCCAGCGTTTCTCAGTCTGTGCTGACTCACTGGAAGTGAAAGTGAAAGAAAGGTTGGAGGACCGGGGCCTGTTCATGGAGGACAGCCTAGTCACCGCCGTAATCTAATCTTTATTTCACATGTTATTTACATTACGTGAACTTAGTGGGGATTTGGTAGGACATAGGGGTGGAGGTGTAGAGGTGGAGGCTGGACGTGTGGGGGGTAGGAGACTAGAAGGCACTTTGACCAGGGACCATGGTTTTTCCAACCCCTGACGACAGAATATCTCAGAGGGTCGTCTCACGAATCGATTGCAGACGGGGAGATCCTCGTATTGTTGTAAGGACCAGTGTGTATGGGATGTGGTCTCGCGGGGAGGATGGCACATGTAGGACCGACGAAGGAGGAAAGAAGTACTGTATGTGTTTGATCTCCGAAGGGACATTTGAGGGAAGTACCGTCTGTTAAACAACACTTTTAGGTCACACATTGCCACCATTTCTTGGGCGGACGGTCACGTCCTCTGCGTTCTCTGAGTCCAAGTCAGAAACCCAACCTTTCAAGGGGATCTCCTCTCGTACCGTTGGGTGAGGTCATAGGAACGGGCCTCTTAGGGGCACCTGTCTCCTCGGACCACCCGATATCGGGTACCCCAGTGTCTCTCAACCTGAGCTGACTTCGCGGATTCGTGGGTGTAGTTCGTGTTGTGTCTAATCAAAGGGTAAAGTTGGTCTTCGGCAAATAAGAAAACTTTTTCGTCGGTCACGGAGTTAAACGAGTAGTGATGGTTGCTTACAAACTTCTCAGAAAGAGAAGAGAAGAGGGTCTAGACGGGTGTCTATAGTCGGAGACAAGGTCCTCGACTTAGACCCCCCATCTCCCCCCGTCCGTTCCCTCCAGAGTCTGCGGGAGTGAGAGTGGAATCAGGTATAAGGTCCAAGGGACCAGAGTTCTCTCTACGGTCGGATCCCAGGTCTCAAGAGAGAGACGAAATCGACGTCATCCTCCTTTTTTAAGTCCTGGTGTCCGGAGATCCATCTACGAGTTATCTTGGTACCTTTGGTTAAAAGGTCCTAAAGGGGTCCACCCGAAAGATGACTGAGTATTGTCCGTCCTTCCGTAGTGATGTCAAGGTCAGTAGTCTGTCAGGGAACGGGAAAATACAGTCGACGGACCCCTCTGTCCCCAGAAGAGTCACTCTCAACCCGGTCTGAGACGACAGACTTCTGGTCTAGATTCCACTTACCAGGGGTATCCCAACCGGACACACTTAAGTGAATAGTTAAATCGGTTCTAAATGACTCATGGATCATACACGGTCCGTCATGAGTTCTACTCTCATATGTCGTCACTTTTCTTGTATGTTCTTTTAGAGACGTACTTACCTTGAAGGTAACATTACTCCCTCTCTCTCTCTTTCTCCTTTGACTATTTAGTCGTAAACAGTCGACTGTTATTCTCGATACCCCTTTTTTGTCAAGTTGCCCCTACAGGGACCGTCACGTCACCAATTCTGAGACACAAAGGTAACGTCCCCAGTGTCCAAACTAAAGACCAGTCCATTGATTCCGTACGACGTACCATGTCGGTTTTTTAATTTATTTTTTATTATTTACACATTTTTTTTTTTTTCTAGTTTCATTCCCTCCCGTGATAACAAGAATTATCTCACCAGTCTCTACGGAATGGGTCCTCGACTGTAAACTCGTCCCGACCTTAATTATCTTCACACAGTTCGATCACAGAATCTATTATTATAAGGTTTATATTCTTTGTCGTTAACGATTCTAGGACCTTAGTGTCGGACGGACCTTACAAACTCCTTGTCGTACTTCCGATCATACAGACCTTACTTCACTCGTTTATCTCACATTATCAATGAGGGACAGATTAGGCAGCAGTTGGGGACACTTCATATGGAGATTCTATATGAGGTTTAGACAGGTAAAGAGAGAGGAAGATCACGATAAGGACTTAAGTTCGCTGACAAGAGAGAGTGGACCGGGCCGAGAGGCGGAGGTGAGAGTGGGGAGGGGGAAGGTGGGTAGGACGTATGTTCTCGGCGTCACTAGAGTCTCTCTTGAAGAAACATTTAACCTAAGAGAAAGTAGTAGAAGGTAAAGGAGGGGCACTCTTGGCCTATGGGAGACGTTATACCTAAAGGTCACGGAGGGTAATCTCATCTGTGTCGCATAAAGGAACAGGACGACTACTGCCCGAACCAGTCCACGGAACGAAAGCGGTTGCCTTACAATTACCTGTACTCCTTTTAACACGTTACCGAAATTTACTCGAACATACCAAACCGAACGAGAAAATACATAGATGACAGAAGGTACTCCTCTCGTATGGAATCATTTATTTGTGACCAGGGTCTTCCTCTTTACATACCTTTTCTGGATTTTATTCTAGTAGACACACTTGATGTCGGTGCGGTCGACTGAACATCTGAGTCACTCTATCTTTTAATTGAACGACTCTCGGTGACTCTAAACTCTCCAACAAATAATACCTCGTTATAACACCGTTATCGACTGTAAGTAAACAGTAATATAAATTATAAATTTTATTTCGGGTTTGAGATATGGTACCTGATGTACGGTATGTAATAGACTGAGATGGGACGGGCGGAGAGTCTAGAGTAGAGTACGACAGGAGAGAGGGAATGTGCACTGTAAAGTCGGTGAAGTCGGAAACAAATAGAAAACTTGTGTGACGACTTACACTGAGGGTGGAGTTCGGAAACTTGTACGACAAGGGAGAGACGGATCTTGAGAAGAAAGTTTCTAAAGATGTGCCAACTGAGAACAAAAAGTTCAGAGGCAATCTTCCAGAGGTAGAATCTCATTCGTCTGTTAGTTTTTAACGAGATCTAACGACAAAAGAAGAACGACGAATAACGTTGACTGATATTGGAGGACAAACGACTTTAATGAAAAATTTTAAAACAATTTTTTATTTTATACAACCGAACAAATACCGGAAAAATAGAGGAGTTTATACATTTGATATACCCTTGTCACCGTTACAATGCCAGTTGAAAATACGGGTCACGGATGATCTTACGGGTTCTTTTCAATCGAGAATTTTCATATTAATTTTAACTATTCGGGGATCGTTGTGACTTCTTCTCCTTCTCTCTTTCGTGTTTATGACGATAGACTTTACTTTTTCCCTGTAGTGATGTGTAGAATCTGTGAATTTTTATTTACTCCTATAGAACTGGTCAAAATACGGTTACTTATATTTTTAAGATTTCTTTACTTGTTAAGGTACTTTTTGTGTCGAATGGTTTTGCCTGTGTTTTTCTTTGTCTTTTAAATGTATCACGGTATCGATAAGTTCTGACTTAGGTATTAATTTGTAAAAAAAAAGTGGTTACTTTGATGTACGAGTATACCGTGGTGTCACCTTAAGAAGGTTTGTAGATTCCTCCTTCATGTTTGAGAAGGTCCCTGATCTTTCTCTCTCTCTCTCTCCCTCTCTCTCGTGAAGAGTCGAACAAAATACTCCAGTCGTACTGAAACTATGGGTTTGAGTTATTTTTGTAACGTATTACCTATTTTGTAGTGTAGTGCACAATGTATTTTACCTGTTATGCAGTGTGGGTCAACCGAAATAAGGTCCCGATATAGATAACTCTACTAAGGCATCAAGGGAAAGAAAAGAAACGAGAGAATTATAATATTTAATATTATAATATACAAGATTTCTAATTTGGTTGGAACGTAAGGACCTCTTATTCGACTCTGAGTCTCTTCTCAGTTAGGGTGTGCCGGAGTGTCGAAGTAACGGAGGAGAGAGCGAGGGGACCAAGTGAGATGACGTCTGTGCACCGGAGGGTGACGGGGTCTCTGTGACGCGAAGGACTAGGAGAGGGACCTGCCGGAAAGAGGGTCTATTGATGGACGGTTCGAGGAAGTGAAGGAAAAGAGTCTTCGGTGGAAGCGTCACTCCGAAAGGACTGATGTGATAGATTGTACAGATAGGGAAAGGTGAAGACTATTAAAGATCGGGAGAAATAACGAAGTAAAAAAATAGGAATCGTGTATTGTATGATATGTACAATAAGTAAAACACGTTACCACATAAAATGTACAGTAGAAGTGACTCGGTACCTTACAGGTCTCTCGACCACTTTACAATATATACCCGTACAGACACTACCGCAAAGACCTTCTCTACTCGTAAACTTAACCACCTAACTCCTTTCGTGAACCAGGAAAGGTTGTACCCACCCGTAGTAGGTTAAGTAATTTAAATGAGAGGTAGACTGACAACACAACCTTGTGACTAACGGAAGACAGGAATCTCCAGGACCAAGAGTCTGGAAGCCTGAGGCTGACCCTAGATGTGGTGACTGAGGGACCGAAAGACCCGAAACGTGACATTGTGGTCGAAAGGACCCAGAGGTCAAACGTCTAACATCTAGTGTCTTGTGGAGTTGGGAGTACCGTACACGGTCATGAAATATTCTTTAAAACAAAATATATATCGTTAAAAATAACATACATATTATGTAAAACAATATATATATATATATTATATGTAAACCAAGACCCGAAGGGTCCACCGTGTCACCATTTCTTAGACGGACGGTTATGTCCTCTACGTTTCCGGTACCAAAGTTAGGGACCCAGTCCTTCTCGGGGACTCATCCTTTACCTTTGGGTGAAGTCATAAGAACGGACCTTTTAGAGTACCTTTCTCCTCTGACCACCCGATGTCAGAGAGGTACCAACGACAGAGAGGTACCAAGTTTGATCTAAACCCAGATAGAAGAGACTTCTTGTGACTACTTATATAAAGTGGATAACATATACAAGAGCTTCATCTTATTTTGGAGGTGCTCACTAAAAACAGACTAAAACATGACGACATAAAAGTCGTAGATCTTATCACGGACCGTGTATCATCCGGGAGAATTATTTATGACCGACTTACTTACTCACTTGTTTACTTACAAGAGTCACAGGTGTCGTTCTGTATGTAAGTCACTTGTGAACGATCCCTGAATAATGAAAGGAGCCCCATGACCCTTATATATCTCAGTCCGGAATAGAGAGGGGAGGTCGTACCCCGGACCCAACCCCACCCTCTCTGAGTCTATATCTTTGTTAAGTTAAGTTACCCACTTTGTCTCACCTAAAAGTACTCAACTTCATCAATACGAGATATTTCGGTGGTGTTTGTGGTTTAATTCCTTATGACCTAGTGAGGAGATTCACTTTTACGTCCCAATCAAAGGACATCCGGAGACCAGTGTTGAAAAACCAGTTGTCAGTTATAGAATAAAATACACACAAAGACAAATTTCTATGGGATAGATCGTATATGACAACGTACATATGTTGTTGTTGTAACATAACTCCCAGTTGTCTTGATATTAAGTACAGAATTACTTTCTATATAGTCAATCAGTCAAGTCAGTGAGTCAGAACAGGTTGAGAAACGTTGGGGTACCTGACGTCGTACGGTCCGAAGGGACAGGTAGTGATTGAGGGTCTCGAATGAGTTTGAGTACAGGTAGCTGAACCACTACGGTAGGTTGGTAAAGTAGGAGACAACAGGGGAAGAGAAGGGTGGATGTTAGAAAGGGTTGTAGTCCCAGAAAAGGTCACTCAGTAGAGGAACGTAGTCCACCGATTTCATAACCTCAAAGTCGAAGTCGTAGTCAGAACGGTTACTTATAAGTCCTGATTAAAGGAAATCCTACTAGATCAACCTAAAGGAACGTCAGGTTCCCTGAGAGTTCTCAGAAGAGGTTGTGGTGTCAAGTTTTGGTAGTTAAGAAACCGCGAGTCGAAAGAAACATCAGGTTGAGAGTGTAGGTATGTACTGTGCTGACCTTTTTGGTATCGGAACTGATCTGCCCGGAAACAACCGTTTCATTATACGACAGATCCAACCAGTATTGAAAAGAAAGTTCCTCGTTGAGAGAAAATTAAAGTACCGACTTCAGTGGTAGACGTCACTAAAACCTCGGGTTTTTTTATTACAGACAGGGACAAAGGTAACAAAGGGGTGTATAAACGGTACTTAATTACCCTAGTCTACGGTACTAGAAGCAAAAGACTTACAACTCAAAATTCCGTCTAAAAAGTGAGAGGAGAAAGTGAAAGTAGTTCTCCGAGAAGTCAAGAAACAAAAGATGGTATTCCAATCACGGTAGACGTATAGACTCCAATAACTATAAAGAGGGCCTTTAGAACTAAAGTCGAACACGAATAGGTCGGGTCGTAAAACGTACTACATGAGACGTATATTCAATTTATTCGTCTCAATGTTATATGTCGGAATTGCATGAGGAAAGGGCTAAACCTTGGTCAGACAACAAGGTACAGGTCAAGATCGACAACGAAGAACTGGACGTATGTCTAAAGATTCCTCCGTCCATTCCACCAGACCATAAGGGTAGAGAAAGTCTTAAAAGGTGTCAAACAATACTAGGTGTGTCAGTTTCCGAAACTGTATCAGTTCTTTCGTCTTTATCTACAAAAAGACCTTGAGAGAACGAAAAAGGTACTAGGTCGCCTACAACCGTTAAACTAGAGACCAAGGAGACGGAAAAGATTTAGGTCGAACTTGCAGACCTTCAAGTGCCAAGTACATGACGACTTCGGACCGAACCTCTTAAAATTCGTAATGAAATGATCACACACTCTACTCACGTTGACACGTCATCAAACTCGTAAGAAACCGTAACGGAAAGAAACCCTGACTTTACTTTTGACTGAAAAAGGTCAGGACACCGGTGACGACTCAAAAGGTTTAAACGACCGTATAACTCACTTCGTGAAAGTGTCGTAGTAGAAAATCCTAAACTTTATTGAGTTGACCTTAGGATAGTGAAGGTAATCGAAACAAGCATCACTACCAAACTACGAAGGATTCCGGGTGAACTGAAGTGTAAGGTCCTACAGACCGAGATCCACTCACTAGTACGGTAGTACCAATAGACCCAGTACTTCTAGAAAAAACATGTCAAGAAGACACATAAGAACGGTGAAGAAGAATTATCAAAGACGAAGACAATCCAGGTATGGTAAAGACAGGAAATAACACGGGTAGAAACGTACTTTACAAGGGAACCATAGAGATTAAAAGAACTTCTCTACAGATCAAAAAGGGTAAGATAACAAAAGGAGACAAAGAAAAGTAACTAGTGACTCCTTTCAGAATAGAGAGGAACAATAAGAAACGTTGAAAAGGAAGTTTGCCCATATAGAAAGGAAAAGAAGAAACGGAAAGTGTAGAGAAGAAAAGAGTCGATAAACATTCCGGAGGAGTCTATTGGTAAAACGGAAAGTCGTAAAGAAAAAGAACCCCTACCAGAACTAGTGACGGAGGACATGTTACAGTACTTGGAGACAGGTATAGAGAAGTCCGTAAGATAGTCTAGATTAGGGAACTTAGATAAAGAGTGAAGGTGACATATTAGTACTCCCTACACTAAATCTAGTATGGACTTACCAGATCACCAAAAGGGATGAAAGAAGTTAAATCCAGACTTAAACTGTTATTCCTCAAGTACTAGACTCGGTACCAGTCGAGGACCGGAACAAAAACGACTGACATATCTCGAAAAGGTAGAAACCGACTTTTCTTATATTAGTTAAACTAAAACCATAACTGGGAGACCACTACAGGTACACATCTCAGAAGAGAACACAACAACCTTCTCCCACAAACGATACTGGTCACCTAACAGAACCGTTTTGGACAATCGTAAACGGGACGAAGTAAGACATGAGGTTCCGGTTTAAACGGACAATGAGATATATAGAGAACTGAAGGATGAACACGTAAGACCAGGACACATTACTTTTCCTGTAGAAAAAACCCACAATCAAGACATTCCAGAACATCCAGAAGTATCTTGGCAAGTTGAAGTCGAAGAAGTCGTAAGGACCATCCCCGTATCTCAATCTAATGACACTATAACTTACCAAATGGAACCTTTACTTGTCTCTAGTAAGACAGTAAAGACTCTAACGTGGTTCATGACGTAAAGTCTGAGAAAACAACTGATACTCCCGATAAGGTAAAGAAGATTCCCTAAGAACGGGTGTCATCATCTATGTTACCAGTAGACTCAATTTAAGTTGATAAGGTCAGGTAAAATCGAACGACTAAGGATTTTACAGTCACAAGTGAGAACGGTAGAGGACATACTGGTGAAGATTAAATGAAACTAAGTACCTGGATTGTAAGGTCCAAGGATACTTCATAACAAGACATATCGTAGCCTGAAATGAAGGTAGTGGTTTACTGTAGGTGTCGACCGACAAGAAAAACGAAATCCAGGTAGAGAAGTAAGAAAGACCTCAATAAAGAGGTAACTAGAGGTCATCGTATGACCCGTGGATGGTTGGACCCCTCAAGTAGAAAGTCACAGGATAGAAAAACGGAAAAGTATGACAAGTAAAGGAAGTGGTATAAAACCGGAGTCCAGTTTGTTGTCCCTTCCTTGTGTCGGGGTGTGTAGTTGTCTTTTAATCCAATGTCTAAATGTCTCGGACCGGGACGGGTAGTCTTGTTCTGGGTCACAGACAGAGTCGGTCAGAGACGGTAGTCCTTCGAAGGTATTTGGAGAACGGGAATAGGTTGTCTTCCTCCTATCTTACTTTTCGTGTTAGTGTCTTTTGATTAGTTCGACTAGTGTACCTTGTGTCGGAACAGATTGAGTTACTTTGATACTCTGTACGGTGTATCCCGGTGGGTTCTGCCTACCCAGTACCGCCTCGTAAGACTGTATTGCACCAGGTGACCTCTTCCCTTACCGTTTGGTGAAGTCATAAGAACGGAACTCTTGGGGTACTTTTCATACTTTGTACATATTGTGTTTGTAAAAGAGTAATTCCGTGTGGTGCCGGAAGGACATGTCTCCTCGCGTTGATCTGTAACACGAACCCCCGGTACCGTTTACCTTTTTAGTGGTTGTTTCACGTGTCTTTACACTACTTGCACCGTGTTTCGTCTGGTGCTTTCCTCCGAACAAGTGTCGTACTCTCGACTTTGCTCTTCCGTCTCGTAAAGTGACAACGTGGCGTCCACTCTTGTACCCACGACTTACTCAGCTTAGAAGGTGCTGAGACACGTACAGACACTTGCTAAGCTCCAATTCAAAGTCGTTCCTCCACTTAAGTGTCTACGCCTCAGACGATTATTACTCCTATCTGACATTAATCACTTTCCAGACGTCGAATGGTCTGTACTCGGGTCTGGAACTTTTCCTACGTTTCTCTTCTTTACTTGTACCACCCTGTCCCGCCAACGACCTTTGGAGTAGAGTCCTCTACTTGTGCAAGGGTCTCAAGGAAGGACTCTCTTAGAGAGGGGTTGGTCAGAGACGGTGGAGGAAAAATGTTTGTATAAACGTTAGAAGATTGGTGCCGACCAAACTCACTGAACTCAACAGTCCAGACTAAAACAAGAGACTTTCAGTTAAAAATAAAAATTAAGGAGGTCAGGGAGGTACCTCGACTGTCGAGGGACGTCGCACACTCGACACGGTGTCGGTCCCTTCTAGAGTCCCTTTTTTTCTCCTGGTAAAAGTCCTTGCTTCGTCGAACACGTCTAAAGGACTGTCGGACCTGATTAACAGAAAAGAAGACAAGAGATGTGACTCTCATAAATGTATCCTTGTTGGGTCTCCGACATTCAGAGGTCCAGCTCAGGAGAACGACTAATCGGGTGGACTTTAGTAGTTGGGTGTCACTACTACGGTGTCATCAAAGGTATCGTTTGTACCCCTACAGTCTCGTACCCCCTCCTCAAGACCACCCCTTTAGTCTGGATCTCGGGAAGAACTCAGGAAAAAGATCAATTGGGGTGTCGTTCTCAGTCCACTCTCCCTCCGTCTTTTCCCCTCTTCCCATACACAGGTTATAAGTTGTCAGTGAACGAGCAGGGTAAAAAGTCATCACCCTACGTGAAAAAAAAAAAAAAAAACGGTACACCAGACGTCCTACCAATTTACAACTATTACGAGTCTCTTGTACCCACCAAAGACATAATAAATAATAAACAAAAGAAGGTATAGGGGTTCCAGAGTATGGAACTTTTGCAAGTTCACAAGTCGGGTAGTCACTCGTTTGCAAATGACTCGTAGATGTCCCACCTCGTCGGGATACGATTCATGGTTCCTTTCCTTCACTCGTCTAATCTACACCGACGACGAGGACAATTGTAAGATCTTCATGACTCATTTGTTTATGAGGCTGTGTATCACAAGATCGACGGTAGTTCTGTTCTCAATACTTCCTCTGTAAGCCTCCACCCTGTACCATTCTCTTGGAGTAGATCCACCCCCTAAGGTTCTTCCGAAGGACCACCTCTACCATGAAGGTAACTGTTATCTTTACACTCGTTGACCGGTCCACCCTTACCTCCCAGGTCGACTCCCCTTATCGAACGTGTTTCCAGGACACCGTTTCCCCGTTTGAACCCTAGAATTTCTAATAGAAATGTATGGGACAAAGGATAAAATATCTATTTTTTTAGACCTCCTCTCGCTAAACGGGTTCCAGTATGTCTTCGTTCTGACCCTTACCTAAGACTCTCGGGTAAGGGTTAAATCCAGAAATAGTGTCTGAGGGTAGTTCGGACAACTGAGGTTCGAAGAGGGCTAAAGAAAGAACCCAGTGTTCACTAGATGTACTGAAGAGAAGGGAGTTAGGGGTCGGGACCTACACTGAAACCCCCACTCGGTAACTCCTGAACACTTTATCGTTCTTTGTATACATAACCAGAGACAGGGTCCAGGACTTTATCCCGAGATCATTAAAAGATTCACTATCCTCATAACCTTCGTGGACAAAAAGAGATTATCAACCAGACACTTGGGTCAGGAACTGTGTTCCAAGGATTTAGGACCAACTATCCTAACAGAAAACGAGATTATTCCACTGAGACCTACCCGAGGACCTGTCGAGGACTCACCCTGACCAGTGGTCTTTCTAGTTTGGTAGTAATTTTCAAACCCTGAAAGTAGGGATGGGAGGTACAAGGAACTTCCCTTCACCCTAACCTTTACCTATATTATTTACTAGTTCGAATGTACTACTTCGTAGGTATTTTTAGGGTTTTCCTACTACAAACATCTTAAGGGCTCCACCACTTGTTTAGGTACATGGTCCTTCCATTGTGTGAGCTTGAGGTACCCCTGTCTTCAAGGACGTAAGTCCTGGGAAGGTCTGGAGTGGGTCACGTAGAGAAGTAGGTCGTCAAATAGACCTAGGAAATAGTATATTATTTGATCATTTACATTCATTCGTAAAGGGACTCAAGACCCTAGACAAGATCGTTTATTAGTCTAAATTGCCCTCACCTGGTACTCTTGGAGGTTAAACATCAGTTCAACCTGTCCACACTTATTGGACTCCTTTGATGATGAACGGTAACCGTAGGTTTCACTCTCCATCAATCCCACCTAGAACCTGACTCGGGAACTGGACACCCTAGACCCCAATAGAGGTCTGACTGTCGTAGTCTTAATTCAACATCCTGTGAACCGACAAAACGAGCCACACCCCCTTTTTATGGATGAGTAGACCGTAGTCTTCACAACACCCACACTAACGTCATATTCTATTTTCGTCTTCGTGTACCGAAAGAAGTACAGCCTTACAAGAAGTCCCCATCCGTTCTCTCTCTGGAAACGGGGACCTGAACACGACAGGTCCCGCCGCGTGTAATGGTCCGACTACTGTTGCACCCTTGACCTTAGTCCCCACGTACACTCCGGCATAAGAGTGTCGTAGATTCGAGTAGGGTGGGACGGGTACGGGAATGACTTCCGGGACATCCCCGGTCCCAAGGGTCCACGTTAAAGGAAGTCACTCTTCACAGTTCGGGAAGACAACCTCCGGAACGGTCTTGTCAGGATACCCTGACCACCTCCCGCCCCCCACCAAGATCTCCTACTTCCAGAGGTCGTTTCCTGTCTGTGTCTAAAGTCCCCTCGGTCCCTTGGGGAATCTTCTGAGACGATCTGGAAACTGTAGAAGGTCAGGAGGAGCCAACAAGATGCCCACTCCTCGGACTCCGGGTCTCTGACCCTCTTCAAATAGGTTCGGGGTGTGTCGTTGAGTCTCAGTCTCAGTCGAGTCCCCAGGACGTAGGAGGAGATTCTAAGAATCGTAGAAACTTCGTTTCCTGATACCCTCTGGAACCTCTGTGGTAACTGGTATCACGACTCTCACTACGGTGGTGGGGAGTCATGTACGTCATCTCTCTCTACCCGGTAAGTCGTGAAGTCAGTCTAAGACTAGTGTGACCTTCTCGTCTTCTCCGTTGTCTTTTGTTTTTCATCAGAATCCTCTATCAGGATGCCCGTCGTAGGAGTCAGAAAGAGGTACCTCTGTTTATAATAGGTCCCTGTTCCTCCGTGACTCAGCGCTAGCCACACAGGGACTCTGTGTGCGGTAGACACACAGTGAATAGAGTCGGAGTCACAGGAGTAGAGTTTTTACCCTTATCCCTGGGGCTATGGTGTCACACCGACACTCCTACTTTACTCTACACTCGAAGGAAATGAAAGAACGGTGGTAAACCAAATATTGATCGTTACGGAAAGTCGGAGGGAGAGAGGAAGGGAGACCCTAGTAATTAAGATACATAGTAAGGTAACCCGGTAGTCCCTAGACCTGTATCCCAGTTTGCAAGACCCACACGTACACTCCCTCAAAGACTTACTCTAAGTGTAAACTTACCCATCTGGTCTCCTTCGTCTAACGGGAAGGACACACCCACCCGGAGTAGGTTAGTTAACTTCCGAATTTATGTTGTTTTTCCTATTCCTATCCCCCCGAGGAGGATGGACCGACTGAACTCGGTCTTGTAGTCAGAAAAGGACGGAAGTCTGAATTTGACCTGGTAGTTAAGAAGAACCCGGAGTTCGGACGACCGAAAGTCTAATCTTGAATGTGACAATCGAAAGGACCCAGAGATCGAACGGCTGCCGACTAGAACCCTGACGAGTCGGAGGTATTAACACACTTAGTCAAGGAATATTATTTTAGAGAAAGATAGACATATATAGGTAGAATGACTATCACGAAGAGACCTCTTGAGACGGATTATATAGGAGGAGGACGTGGAGGAGGGGTTGGGGTCAAGTCATTGAACCTCCAAAGACCGGAGGTCAATACTATGGACGGTTCTCCGGACTGGACGGAGACAGTACCTTTTATAGGAACGTGAGTGGGTGTTCCCTTCTCTCTAGAACCACTTTGTCTTGGTAAGGTCCAAGGACCAAAGTTTAGGACTGAGACCGTAACTGAATCCCTGGGTCCGAACGTCAGGAGTAGACGATTGTCTCGACTACCGTGACATGACGGACGGGGGTAGATCTGAGATTTCATACATAGACGTCGAAAAATAAGGACAAGGTCGAGGGACCGAGTCCTGGAACGAGGGTAGAACAAGGAGTACTTACAAACTACTGGTTGACTTCCTCGCATCCTCCTTAGAGACACATTAATGTCCTCTGTGGGTAGTCCCCGAGTCTCTGGGTCTCTACAGGTTTCTGTAAGATAATTTACTCTACCTTTAATTTACTGTTCGGTCCGGACACGTGACCTCCTCCTCCTCCTCTCGTGAGGTCTTCGGTCCCAGCAGTCTCCCGAGAGAAGGTTTACACAAAAGTGCGTTTGCCACCTCGGGTCACTTGGAACCTGTACTTCGAGAAAGGTTTACTCAGAAATTATTACATCAATATGTTTAACTCGGATTAATTTAACATGGGCAACTTTTACGTGACGACATGTAGACTTACTACTTTAGCCCTAGTTTTTCGTTAGGTCTTTTCTACACTTCCATTAAAAGGTGAACATGATTCGTTCGATCCTAGAAGTTTAACGTTAACGAAACTTACGGGTGGACCCTAATAATTTCCCGGTCAGGGTGTCCAGATACCGAAGAGTTTCGGCCGAGAGAGAGAGAGAGGGGGGAGAGGAAACCGACGACCGCTGAACCGGAGGTCTCGTCCTCCGTCTCCCCCGTCCTTCCCGGACGACCTCCCCCAGGATGGTCGAAGAGAGACCAGGTACTTTTGGGGCTCGGACGAGGGAGGATCTCCGGAGACGAGGACGACGGGCGAGACCACGCCGACGGGGTGAGAGTGGTCGTGACACTACCCGAATGTCTTGTCGAGGGAGTCCTGTTCGACGACCACTGAGATAGGTTTCAGTGGACGAGACAGGTGAGCGTAGAGAGAGAGTGGTAGGACGAAACAAACGAAGTTTTGTGTAGTGTTATGAGTCGTCGTGAGGACTAGTCGGTTAAAAAGGTGACGGGGAGGGTAGGGGTGGGGTTACGGGTCTACCTTTGAGGTTCTCGAGTCCCTGGTAAAGACAGACAGACAGACGAGAGAGGGGTTCGGGAACTGTGTCTTGTCTACGATTTACTCGTCCACAGCTTATTTACCTGCAGTCTCGACCTACCAGGACTTTCGAGTCATCGGTCGGGGTACAACTTCAGGTCTCCGCTCCCCGTCGAAAGACACTGAGTGGGTCACTTAGACTTCCACCGTTCCCTCCGAGACCCAGTACCAGTTTTACGGGAAGAGTAAAGAGGAGATTAGAAGGTCCTACCACCCCCCCCCCCCGAGGAGCTGGTGGACCCCACGCCACTGGAGGTCTCGGACTGGTGGACGTGAATTCAGGGAAACAGACTGAAATGCTCTACATAACTGGGACCCGTTTACGGTCTTGGGGTCCAAAGAGAAAATATTTTACCTTTATTGCCACCATGGCGGCCCTGTACCAGTACAGTACCGGGGTCGTTCTACTAAAATACCATCATACGGGGGTAAAGACGAACCCGTGAGTCCAGACACGGGAACTGGGCGGGGTCCTGACGACTTAGGGACGGAGGACCTCAGGAGGTGGGGGTGNTCTACACATATTCTCTGTCGAGGATGGGGGGCGGGGACGTTGGAGGGGCACCGGACTAACTATTCTCGACCTGACGACTGAAGACGAGAATCAGAGAGAGGACTGTTCCGACGGAGCACAGTCCAGACTTTCCGTTCAAATGTTCTATCTAAAATTTTCGGAGGGCCTGTCCCCTCGACCAAATGTACGGAGGTACCGGCTAAGTCGTAAGCGGACAATTACTTTTGGCTGAGGACCAAGGGTTCACTCGAGTCTTCTCTGTGAGTCGAGTATCGTCAGTCAGCCGTTCGCAAACGACGGTCCTACGTGAAGCGGCAGGAGTCAGAGCCCCGGAGTCCTGAAGAAGGGGGTCCTGGGGCAGATAAAGGAGGAAAGATGGACGAGAGAGAGGGGGAAGGTTTTTGCGATTTTATTCTCACCATTCAAACACCCCCACACCCAGCAAAACCCAGATGATCTACTCTACTGGGTTTCACCACTAAAAATTTTTCTTCTCTTGGTTGTAAATTTTCAGTCTACTAAAGAATAAAAATTTTTTAACCCCCTGAAGGCACCTCCAGACCTCCGATTCTGAGGCACGAGGGTTACGTCCTTCGGACCCCAAACCAGGGGCCAGTCCCTTGATCTAGGGTGTACGGCGTTGGTTCTCAAACTTACGACGTTGATTTCCAAGACCCACGACGTCGATTCTGGACCGTGTCGGTTTATGTAATTTTTATTTATAAAAAATTTTTGACCTAAAGGTCAGACTTCTAAACGATCGTTGGGGTCGTACGTATATACACGTGTGTGTGTGTGTGTGTGTGTGTGTGTGTGTGTGTGTGTGTGTGTGTGTGTGTGTGTGTGGGAGACGTAGCGTTGTCGACCGACCCGGTCTCGTCGTCGGGGAAGAGACTTGTTCGACGTAAAAGAGGCCAAAAACTGTTAAGGTGGAGAGGACACGAGTCGAACGAGAGACACCCGCGGACTCAAAGTCTCGAGGTAGGACGGTGCATGGGTCGACCCCAGAATCTGGTCACGCGAGCGCAATGTCTACTCCTGTGACTCCAAGTCTCTCCCTCTCACTGAACGGGCTGCAGCGGGTCTTTCAATTAGTGCGGCGGTCCTGGTCTCGGGTCTCACGGCGGAGGGCCCCTCGGTAAGCGATGGGACTGGCGTCGGGCGTGGGAACCCGAAGACCCCCAGGGGAGAAGCTACAGACCTCCGCCGACATGGAGGAGGTGCACCGACGGTTTCTCCCTAAACTTGTGAGTCTAGACAGGAGTAATACAGTGAGTGAGGAGGCGAAACTCCTTTTTCTTGTAAAAAGGGCCAGAGTCCCATCTCAGTCGGAGGAACGTTACTGTAAGACTCGGGCGCGAGACACCGGGGTCGGAAGGAGAGGACTGAGTGGACAGTGAGGGTGGTGGGAGGGGCGTCGGCTGGAACTGGTAAGCGGGAAGGGGTCTGTGGGGTGACACGGGAAAGGTGTCCGGCGTCCCGGGAGGGGAAGACGTGTACCTTAAGACGAGCCGGAAGTCCCCGGGGACGGTGTGGTGAAGACGACTCTTCGGAAGGACCTGAGGACTAGCGTGAGGCCCCAGGGGGCCAGTCTCGATTACTGTGGGAGGAGAGGAGGAAGTGAGACGAATAGGAAGAGCATCGTGTCCAACGAAACACAAGAACGGGGTCAACGACGTGAACGGAATAATAGTTGATATTGAATGACTCGGGAATTACACAGGGTCCGACTCGGGAAGGGGACCTAAACGAGTGTGTAAGTTATCAGGAGTCAAGTCAAGTCAAGTCAGCGAGTCAGCACATGCTGAGAAACGTTGGAGTACCTGACGTCGTACGGTCCGGAGGGACAGATAATGGTTGAGGACCTCAAATGAGTTTGAGTGCAGGCAACTTAGCCACTACGGTAGGGTGGTAGAGTAGGAGACAGCAGGGGAAGAGGAGGACGGAAGTTAGAAAGGGTCGTAGTCCCAGAAAAGAACTTCTTTACACAGTCAAGAAGTGTAGTCCACCGGTTTGATAACCTCAAAGTCGAAGTCGTAGTCAGGAAGGTTACTTATAAGTCCCAACTAAAGGAGATCCTACCTGACCAACCTAGAGGAACGTCAGGTTCCCTGAGAGTTCTCAGAAGAGGTCGTGGTGTCCTGGTCTTACTCGATGACCTTAAAGGGGAACATGGGGTGGTGGAGACCCGGAATAGAGTACGACAGGGGAGACGGACATGATCCTTGAGAGGTGTGAGGAAGGAAGGGGAGAAGGTCTTCCGCGGGACGGGAGAATCTCCATGTGAGACTTGGGCCGGACGGATCGGGAGACTCTGGTCGAGTCAGGTGAAGAGGGGAGCGAGTGAGGCGGAACCGGTGTGACCGGAGGGAGACGAGGAGTGTGTTTCGGTTCAGGAAAGGACGGGGTCCTGGGCAGGAACGACAGGGGAACCGGACCTTCCGGGAAAGCGACAGGAACGAGGAGGAGTAGTAAGTCCAGTGTCGAGGTCACAGTGGTGGAGACCCCACTGTGCACGAGAGAAACGAGGACGCACGGTCGCTGCTGACTCACCAGTGGACAGAGGGGCCTCAACTTCGGAGTCCCTTCGTCTCAGACGCAGACAGAACCAGTATCAATGGGGTCGTGGACCGCCCTCTGGACCGTGTGTCATCCACGAGTTATTTAGAAACTCACCGACGTTCCTTCCCTCCCTCCCTTTCACGTCTCCTTTCCTTTCTTCCTTCCCTCCCCCTCACCCTCTTCCCTTTTATTCTTTCTTCGCGGGTCAAGAGGATCGAGAACGACATAACGTTCCAACGTGAAATTTTGACTGTTTTGTAGAACAGGGACCGTGTCTGACACCCGCCTTCGCCCCCCACCCCTGCCTCCCCCTGGTTCCTGTCCTTCCTTGTCTGCAGAGAGAAATGGGAGGTTGCCATGGTGAGTCTCGGAGAAAGAGGCGGGAACACGACCCCCGTCCCCGTTGTATATTTCTGTCCGTGGGGATCTACAGTTCAAGTGACCCTTCCCGGTCTCCTCACAGTCTCTAACCCGGACTGGTCTCCGACTTAGTCCCCGTTCTTTCTAATCTCAGACTTCTTCTGTCCTCAGGACCACTCGTCCCCTGTCCTCCCCTCCGCTTACAGGCGGGCACCGGGACTTCGGCACTCACTCGTCGGAATGGCGACGGACTATTTATGTCGACAACGGGTCCGGTATTTAATCTTAGTCCCAGGGTCTAATCGGGACCTTAATTCATGACATTCTTAGACTCCTCTTTTTTTTTTAGTGTATTTTAAGTTAAATTCCTATTTTGTCTACAAAAGGTACTTCGGTCGGAGGACTCTACTAATGTAGCGGGACGTAAATCCGTCCTCGAGAGCGGACTTCCAGAGTTCGGCCGTCGTTCAATACGTCCCTCAACACCCACGGTGACCAGGGATTCGGAAGTCCAGGAACCCCTTCCTGGTCGACACGGACGAACAGGGGGTGGGTCGTCAGTTCGGGGGGAGGTTAGTAGGGGACGAAAACCCAGTGTTTCTTCCTCTTTGGTCTTCTACTTCTCCTAACGGTCCCTTCGGGTAGGGGTAGAACCCCTCGACTCTCAAAAGTCTAACGGCTGTTCTGGTACGTGTTGGGAGCCTCATACGTCTAACACGGGTCCTACCTTCCATTCTGGGGTTTCCTGGAGTACAGGTGGGAAGAAACCTACTCCTTTTGTTCTAGGTCTCTTGTCTCCCTAAGTGGGTTCCGATGGATCAATTTGTAGTCCCGACCTCGTTCTGAGACCCAGAGGACTATAAACCCCAAGTAAAGAATCATTGCCGTGTGTTCGGTAAGTTCGTTCCATCAATGTCCGTTCATTGTGGCCAGGGTCCTGAAACCAACCTCAACAATCCTTATTCCGTGAAAGAAAGAGGACTCCAACGGGTCGACTAGTCTGCATTGGAATCTATAACACTTTGAGTAGAAACAGTAGTTAATCTGTCTCCGATGGACTTCTAATTCGGTTTCCTTGGGATCGATTCTCTACCTCTCTCTAAAGTCTACTATAACAAATGCGTGGACCTAGGTCGATACGGACTTACGTCATTGTACTTCACCAAAGTCACTGTGTTCAGTTTTGGAAGGTTCAGGTTCCGGTAAACTCAACCCGAAGACAGTATACATTGACATTCTCAGGACTGAGTAAGTTGACAGGAGAAGACCTCCTCTCCTGGGTTCGAAGATTCTTACCGGACGGTTTGAAGCGTCTTGAGTCGTGTCGACGA
The DNA here is from genome assembly GCA_006410555.1 of Capra ibex. NCBI lineage: Eukaryota > Metazoa > Chordata > Mammalia > Artiodactyla > Bovidae > Capra > Capra ibex. Next base: position 6,404,467 of record SJYO01033645.1, read on the forward strand.
GGTGTGGTTTCACAAATGCCCCGGGTGCGAATAAGATGGGTTAGAAACTCGGAGGTTCTCACGGAGACAGATCCTACACAAAAGGAGAACACACGGACCTTCTGAGGAAAAGTAAGGGGGTTTAGGAGGGTCACCATTAATGAAAAAAAAAAAAGAAAAAGTCAGAAGAGGTCTACCTAGTAAAGAAGGGAATACGATATAGTTCGTAAGCCACATAAAGAGAATGCGAAAGAGAGGACCAGACGTTAGCAGTAAATAAATATATAAACGAAGGGGGTCTCCATTCCTTGGTCAGAAGTTTACGGGACTATAGAGGGTTCGAATTGTGTCAAGAACCATACATCCTACCTCGTCTTGACTTGTCTTGTGCCCTGTCTTTCCGTGATTTGTACATATTGACCGACTATTAGAAAGTATTAATCGGTTGCCCTCAGGCACGGAGGTTTACAGAGGATTTCAGTAGACGGTTTAGACCGGTCCCTTCGGAAAACCTTCCTATTCGGAAGACTATGTGAAGACGGTTGGGGACTGAACCAATTCTCAAAACCAAGGTCTTAGAGTAGGGAACCCAAGATCCGGACCGAGACAGTGAAGGATGGACATACAGACATCCTTCCTCGGAATTGGAGAGACCCGGGGTTCGAAGGCCCAACCTGTTTCACTGTGCCACAACACACTTCTCGAACCTTGCCGCAGACCGTGTAACATTCGTGGGTCATTTAGAATCTACAGTAATGAGTTGTGTCTCCTTTGCTCCGTTTTTAATTGTTCTTGAGACTGCTTCTGGAAAACATGAAAAGTGACAGTGACAAAGGATAATTTGCCATAAACACACTCGCACATGGTACAGCGGGACAAATTAACTAAATCTTCGTGAAGACTTTCGAGTGGCGACGGGGCTCGGGTCCATACTCCAAAGTCGTACTAATTGTTTTTGCAAACACCAGTAAAGTATTTTAACAGCTCGTAGTCCATAAATCACTCCTTGTAGTAATGTAGCAAAGGCACCCTCTTAATCTAATCTAAATCTAGTAAAGCCGATTATTCGCGTAAAATGTTCGGGTCCGAGAGGGTCCGGTCCACCTTTTTGTATCGAGTCTTTACCTTCTTAAGTGACGTTTTACCTTGGACGTCTGGAACAAGTGAAGGACCGCAACCAGTAGTCTTGGTCGTATCTTCAAAGTGGAGGGTGGAAACACATCGATCTAATTTAAGAGTCGAGGGTCCTTTTATCGTACAAGGGTGTCCCGAGAAAGATTACTAACCTTCCGATCGGGTGTATGTGAAGCTCAAAGGGAATAGTGTCTCCCAATTTCTTCCGACCCTCCTCCCGGTCCCTCTCGAGTCAATGACTTTCGAAGGACCCTCGTCCGTAACACGAACTCCCGTAATAGGGTAATTTAGGGTGTCGTAGGGACCCTCTTTCCATGACACTAATGTGGGTAAAATGTCTACTCTTTTGTTCCGGGTCTCTCCACTCGACTGAAGAGGTTTCCGTGTGTCGTAAGATTGTACCCCATCTTCGGTCTCGACAGAGTCGGGTTCCGGCCAAAAGGAGGGTACGGAGTAAGCACAGGACCCTACAGTACAGGCCCTCGGAAAGGGTCGGACTGAGACCCGGGCAAAGACGAAACCGAGGATCGGACACAGGATGACTAAGGAAGACAGTTCGAACCACCTTCTAAGGCCGTGTTCAAGAGAGAACCCGTTATATGTCTACTGGTAAATACGTCAAAAAGTCGATAACCTTAGTCGAAGGTCCTCCCAGGTGCGGTACCTATGTGGATAAAGATTCACTCCCTCTGGACACAGGATCTCTTCTTGTCGAGTGTTAAGTATAGGATAGCACTAAATAAGAGTCAATTACTACTGCCGTTCACTGGAGGTACTGGCGGCCGTACGAGGAGGTTCTCACTGAGATCCACTTGAACCCTGTATTTCAAGTCTCTGGACTCCCTGGTTCCTCCCCGGGCCAGTGGAAACCTAACCGACGTATAAGCCCTAAACCGAGTGGAATACGTCTCCTCCCTGACACGACTGCAGTTCTACAGTCCTCTCGGGGGCCCCTGTGACTTCCACACCTACTACTGCGGTACCCGACCGAACCCGGGGTTACGGGTAGTCTTTCTCTCCTTAAGTCGGGGAGACAGGATCACGAAGGTGTGACTATACGGCTACAGGTCTTCTCCCCCCTGAGGACCCGACCGGAATTATAGTCATTATTGTGGCCACAGGAGAGAAAGAAGTTGAAGGGAGACCTACCACTCCCGAAACTTCTGGAACTCCCCTCCGTTCGAAGTCCCACCTCCCCCGGACCCAGGGACTTACTGACGTGCCTCGTCACGAGAGAGAGGAGGTGACTGGACGAAACCTGAATACCGTACTCATTATTTGGCTGAGAAGACCTTAATTTTCGGACTCTGAACCCCAACAAACAATGTCGTTACTAGGATGTGACTGACTATGTAAGAAGGAAGTGTCTGAGTCAGAACTCGGAGAGAGAGTTAAAGGAGGAGAGGGACTTCGAACCCAAAAGGATAGACAAAGGACCGAAGACTGGAGAGAAGTAGGACCCCGTTAAGAGGACGATGGGACTGTGGAGACGATCTCCAGTTGCGAAGAGAGACCAAGAAGTTCCGGAGGACCCTTCACTGGTTAGTGGACATTCCTCGTTCCAGTCCTCCCCTTTTTGTCTGGTGTAGAGACCTAACTCTACACTCAGATGTTGAGGTTAGACCCGAGATGATATTTGGACGACGTACTGACACCTAGTCAGTAAAGGGGGAGACTCAAAGGTAACGAAGTAGATACTTTACACCTTCTTTCTTCAAAGTGGAAATTGTCACCGTCAGTCCAACCTAAGTTGACGATTTAGTCTGAGGGTCCTAGGGGTTGCTGTGACGAGTGATTGGATGTCAACGAATGTCCTTCTCCTGTGCAGTCCTACAGGAACCCGATCCGTGGACCTCTCCGTCCACGCCCAGAGGTCGTGGGAGGGAGACATTCCCTACATCTTGCGGAGGTTTGACCCCTCCTCGAGTCGAATCCGTAAACACGTAAAACGACCAGCACAACCGTAAAAAGGCGATGTAATGATTGGAGTTGCCGTCCCGGGCAGTCCCCAGAACGGTTCCGGTCCACGTTTAGTAGTCAGAGTGACAAAAGGTATTTGTCACGACTCTCCGGCCAGGCTCGACGGGACTTTGAGGAGACGGGGACTACTGTCTCGTTGTGGTAACGTGTCACGCAAAGTACGGGACTGCCCCCTAGTCGCGGTATATCCCCGAAGTGTAAAGGGGGTTGGGAGTCGGGACAGGATACCCGGTCTGGAAAAACACTTCTTTGCTAGTAGGAATCAGACTGTCGTTAATTGTTTGAGTACAGTTACAGTTTATAAACGTTATTGGTCATCCCCTAACCTTGTTTAGACTTTTCCACTGACTTAGTAGGTTATTCTGGTCGTGTCTAAAAGAGTATGAAAACCTGAGTGAAATACTAAGAAAGTGGAGGGACTAGATGCTCGGTAGACGTAAATTACTTATTCCTGACATTAGTTAGATAGCAATTAGTCTAGATTTAGAAGAAGTCGGCGAAGAGGAGGTAACCATACTACAGGACTTCCACAAGACGCAGTTAGAGGGTCATATAAACTAGTGTCCGTAGTCATAGTAGTATTTAAGATAACCAAAGATGTTACAATTAATCTGGATCGTTGGGGTATATTATCGTCGATCGTCATAGTCCACGATGGAACCTATACACTAGTGTCCTATTTACTCTGTATTAGTGTCATATTAATAAAACCGGGAGGGTTGTTTTAGATGGAAAAGGGTATCTAAAGAATTCAATCTCTGGTTCGGAGACAATAAAGTCCTGAGTCTTGGAGAACTCTTGTGTCGGTTTGAGAAGACGAGTCCAACGAACTAAACTGTCGATGACCAAGGGTCTCTGTCCCTAGGGGGTCCTCCCGAGTAGATAGAGAGTCCTACCCCCACAAGTTTCAGGGAAACAAGTGTCGACATTCAAGATGACGAGAACCTATGAAGTTGAATTTCTCTCCGTTCTAAGTCCCGACCCTTCCATTCGATTTAGTCATCTAACCCGTCCGACGATAAGTCTGGAGCCTTCTCGTTAATAAAGAAGAAGAAAAACACGTTCTCCGGAGTCTAGTATTTGTGTAACTAAAGGATAGTCAGTCTGTTCGGCCCGACTCCGGACTTGTTCGACGAGTCGTATTTCCCCTTCGGCCCGATTCGGGGGACCAAAACGACTTAGTAGAACCTTTTACGATTACGGTCGGTCCTTTCCGGAGTAGACCGTCCCTCCGGCTTCGGGGACAAAGGGGGGTGGACGTCACCCGACATGGTGGTAGGGTTGAACGGGAATTGACACATTGAGCTGTGGGCCATGGGAACTGGAACTACAAGAACACCGAATTTGGGCCACGGCCACGGCTCGTTCGTAAAAAAGGATTGTGGATGACACACGAACCAGGAAGGTGGACACAATGGACCGAGTCAAGTGTGCAGAGTGGTCCATCCCGTCCTGACAAATTGGAGGAACCTCCTACTAAGACCCGTGGGTTTCCCCTGCCCTGAGTGGGTTCGATGACTAAAACGTCCACGAAGTTGACTGTGGGTTGAGTTTGGGTCCGGAGGACTGAGGTGGTATTCGAGGGGTAAGACGTCCGGTAGGTCCGGACCTGACCCTCTAATTCCGGACGGGGACTGTGGTCACGTCTGACACAGTCTGACCCCGGACCCTCTGGGGTCTCGACCGTCTTACTAAAGGACCGCTCCAAAGACGTGCGAAGACTACGATCTCTTAGGATCGGGTTGAAGACAGTCGTTTCCGGAAAGGGTTTATTATTGTCAGACACCGTCCCACCCGTCGTGTGGGAGGGTAAAATGTCTACTTGTTTACCTCCGACACCCTTCAACACCGAAGGGGTTCCTGGATCCAGTCCAGGTCCCGAGAAGTCCCACCGAAGAGGTCACGGACCACAGGAAAGGTGTGATCGTCTGGGAGTCAAAAAAGAAAAAAACAGTTTACTTATTTACTTGTTCCATGTCTAAAAGGTAAAGAAATAAAGACTTTACTAGTGTAGTTTCCGGCAATGGACAATCTCTTCCTACCCCGGAATCTCTAGTATGTTAGGGGAGTGACAGGACTACTTCGTTGGTTTCGAGTCCCTCCCGATTACTGAACGGGTGGGAGTGTGTGGGTCTGTCTCCGTTTCGTCCGTCACCTGAGGGACAAGTCGCTAGTCCCACTGGACTGGGTAGAGTATCCGAAGGGTACTTTCCTTGTCATAAGGACCCGAAACGTTTGTCGGGAAAACCCACCGTCCCCTGGTTACGTCTCTCCACTGTGGAAGAGGCTCGATGGACGTGGGGAGAAAGGGAGACTGGACTTAGACGGAGACGGAGGACGTCAGAGAGGGGAAGAGAGAAGAGAGAAGAAAGAGAGGGTCTGACCTCGGTCCCGGTAACAAGGGACACGGGTAGAGACGGGGACCTCCCGGGAGGGACGCCGACACTTTTGTGTTCCCGGAGTATTGGACTTCCCGTCCTAACTACTCTTTTATTTAAGGACTAATCACAAAATTAAAATTCCTAGAAATCTTCCCTGATTTGTCGTTCCCTCCGACCACCTCTTTCGGACGTAATAATTTTGGTATTTAGGAACGACCCTCCCCGTCCCTTTCCCCGACCTTCCTTTCGTCTCCTCCCGTCTGTCTCGAAGGAAACCCTACGCCCCCCGCCACTCCCTCATCCTCCGCTTCCGGTTCCCGGACCCAACAGGGGAGGAAGGAGGTGGGTCGGAAGGGACCCCACACCCGATCTCCTGGGGGTAGGGGACGAGGCCGGTTGGAACCGATTAGAGGAAGGAGAGACTCACCCGACCCGGTGTGTACTCCAACTGTCGAGGACCCCACCCCCTCCACCCTCAAACGATCAAGTTCGGAGAGAGGTTGACTAGACGTGTCGTAGACCGTTTCCTTCACAGGGTCGCCCTCTCCGCTCTCTCCTGTCTCCTCTTCGTGGGACCCACCCCTACCCCAATCTGACGGGAGCGACTTTCGGACCGCGACGAGGGAAGGAGGCGACCGGAGAGACAACCTATCTCTTTTAGTATCGGTGGGGGGTCGGACGGTGGTGTATCCACACACATACTGTTACTTTACTCTAGTACGTACTTTTCACAGTCGTGGGGAATTTACAATCGAAAACAAAGATAACAACCGTCCTTCGTCGTCAAGGGGAGGTGGTAAAGTCAAAGTAAGAGTAGGGTAAAATGTCTACCTGATTGACTCCGGGTCTCTCGGTTCGGGAAACGGGTTCCGGTGCTCCTAAACTGGAGTCGAGACGTCAGTTAAAGAGAGGTCCCCAGAGACCCAGACGAGAGTCTTCTCCCCAATCCCTATGTCCCCCGACCCTCTCTTACTCCAGGTTGGTCGTCGGGACGGACCGTCCACCCCTTTCGTACCGGTCCTTCACCCTACCGAGGTCAGTGACTGTTCCGGGTCCTGGACGCCAGGTCCACCGGACCCCCCCACCCACTACCCCTTCACCAGAGAGGAGACGAGCCGGGAACACATTCGTGTTCTCCGGGAGTCGGGGTCTGGTCGTCGGTCCCCCACTCCTTCACACTGTCCACAGTGCCCTTGTGGAGGGAACATGGAACAGGAGAGAAGTCGGGAGGTCGGAGAGGTAGGCGAAAACCCACTGGAGATTCAGGGTCCCCTCGACGACCGTAACGTATGGGGGTCCCGTAGTAAGACCGACACGTCTTCCATCTGACAAACTATTTCAAGTCCCTTCCGCCCCCTCTCTATCCATTATGTAGTGCCCCTACTCCTTCGACTGAGAGGGCCCTTAAAGAGTGGCACCCAGAGGTCCGGGGTGAAGTCTCCGTCTTCCCGACAAGGAGAACTTTTCTTTCGGTCCGTGAGGTACTCCTTAAGTCTCCTTTTCCGAACCGTCAGTAGAACCCTCCTCCGCACCCACCGGAGATTTCCATTTCCGACCGATTTGACTCGGTGAACTCGGGTCGACACTGCGTTCTCCTTACGGCACCGAACATCTCCTTTCTTCTCCTCCTCTTTTTCAGGCCAGGGATGACGAGGGGTGGGGTCCTTCTGTGGAGACCCCAGGCCCACCGGAGACGGGAGGGGAGGCCCCGTCTCACCGAGCTCACTGGACCCGACCTCAGACCCTCGGGGACGCCGTGGAAGAGCCGACCGAGGCGGGGTCTAGGAAAATCTTCGACGGGTGCCGGGTGTATGGAACCAGATAAAATTAGTTCCCTCCTTGACCCCGGACGGCGGTCGGGGCGGAGGTGTGCAAATTCCCGGGTCTGATTAACAAAGGGGAGAAAGAAAAAAACAATCCTTAACAGAAACCTCGAGATAGAAGAAAGGTCGGCAGGACTCCCCACCCCCGTCCCCTCACCAGTCTTTCTCCTTCTTAAACCGACCGGTAACCAGAGCGGAGGAGGGACCCCTGAGACTGGTGTAGGACCGAGTCGACCCTCGCGTGACACTGAAATTCGGTTGCCACTCGACCGCACCTCTCACAAACCAATTGTCCGACGACCCAAGAGTAAGACGAAGACAAAGAAAGAACGACCTAGCTGAACCCTTTCAATGAGTGGGAAAGACCCGGAACGAAAGGGACAGACATTACATCCCTATGTTTTGAAGGGAGTCTTCCGATAACGCTGAGAAAGGGGGTTTGACTAGTCCGGATCATGCCATGGGTGACGGTGGGGAGGGGTTGGACGACCCGACGAGGTCCGACCCGGGGTGGGGAGGTGGGTCACCCCGTGAGTCGGTGAAAGGAGACCCTGAGGTCGACGACGGGCGACGGATCTTACGGAACGACAGACTACAGCGAATCTATGCCAGGACCAGTGGGAACCCCACTGGAACGAGATCGCGGACTAGGTGCGGTAGGACTAAGACGCGACGGGTCCGGGAGTAGGACGGAGACCAGAACAATCGTTAGTGGCGGTGGGGGTCCGGTGGTTTTAGTGGTGTTACGTCGTACAAAATGTGTGTTATCGAGAAGAGTAGGGGGTTTATTGGGAGGTTTTGACCGTAATAGTCGGAAAAACGTTTCTTCCTCAATCCGAATCATTCGTATCACTGAACAAGTTCCAGTGTGTCGAGTTTATTCCACCCCTCCTTGAACTTAAAAGTAGATGGTCGTTTATCCATCCTAAGACTGTCCGTCCCTACTCCTCTCCTCAGGACTTGGGATACCCCCACTACGTCCACCCACTACTCCCTACTCACACCGGGGTGACATCCTTTTTGTCCCTCCGCCTCTTTTATTCCTCCGACCCAGACACCTCCCGTGGAACTAGAACACTAGTGACCGTCGAACTTTACCAGCACCTGGGAAGACCACCCGTTCAGTGACCGGGAGAGACTCGAAACCAACGAAATAGTCATGTCACTCCCCTGACTTACTCGAGCTCCGGAGAGGGACGAGATTGTCCGTTGTCTGAAACTGCACTAGTAAAGTCTTTATTTCTTTACCTTTTAGACATGGAACAAGTAAATAAGTAAACTGTTTTTACTATTATTATTATTATTATTTTAACTCCCAGACGATTCCATCTTTCCCGATGTGGTCCGTAACCCTTTCGATGGGACTTTTCGGGACCTGGACTGGACCCAGGTCCCCTCCGGTGTTGAAGGGTGCCGGAGGTAAACAATTAGACATTTTACCCTCCTACACGACGGGTAGGACGGTCTCACAATAATAAACCCTTTCTGGAAACGACTGTCTTCAACCCGTAGCCTTTCCTAAGAGATCGTAGTCTTCGCACGTCTTTGGAGTGGTCCTTTAGTAAGACGGTCGAGACCCCAGAGGGTCCGGGGTCAGACTGTGCCAGACGTGACCACAGTCCCCGTCCGGAATTAGAGGGTCAGGTCCGGACGTACCGGACGTCTTACCCCTCGAATACCACCTCAGTCCTCCGGACCCAAACTCAACTCTCCGACTCCCTACCTCGGTACTTCTCCTTTGGGTCTGACTACCTAATTCATCTTTTGCGGCAGGGGGCGTGGGACGGGGACGATCCAAAGAACCCACCACCGCCACCATTTCTTAGGTCGATAAAATATCCACCCACCGGGACCCGGGTGTCCGAGTTAGACGTCATTGACTACCACTTTGTTTCTCATTTCTCGGAACCGAATTTAGGGATTTGGTAACGAAAGACACACTGGAATCCATTAGTTCAAAGGAAAAGACACGGAGTCACGGAGGTAGACATTTTACCCTTATCGTAGTTGGGACGTCCAACTCTTTATCTGGTAAAGGACGACATAGTTATTTGGTCCTACAGTATCGGGAGTCACTAAGGTTGAGTCCTTCCGCTTATGGACTCGTTAGTCTGTCGGTAGTCCAATGTCGGAAAGGGTTACCACTCGTGACTCCTTGAGTCCTATAAGGACTTTTTTTGACACCCTATGACCGGGGTCTATCGATTCTACGTATACGTTCCTTACTGAAGTCACTCGTAGAAGGGTATGTATCTTTTCGTGATTTCAGGAGTTGAACCTCAATAGACCAAGAGAATTTAAGTGTTTTTATGAAAACTACAAGTCTGTTGGACGGGAAACAATGTTTGACGATATATTGGACCAAAGAGGAGGGTGGAGGAGGCTCGTCAAGCGAGTTCCGATGAACTCTACGACGGAAGACCCGGAATTCAGGATTTTTACAGACGGTTTATTTTGTATTGAGAGTTCAAAATCCGACACTGATAAAAAATCCAACTGTGTCCCGACCTGACTCATGACCTACTTACAGTTCGTCAAACGTCTCGAGAAACGTACAGGATTCCGTGAAGTCACCCCGGACAAAAGTCCCAAACAGGACTGGGCCGAAACTCGAGTCACGTAAACCCGTCTCGGGACGGGGTACACATAGAAGTAAAGGACCAAACACGTTTCCCATCCCCCACCCTGTTTGACTAGGGTTGTCAGGAGGGTCGGTCCTGTCTGCGGACGTCCGACTCGGTCGGACGGAGATCTCGATGTCCTTACACCTGTCCCACAGTGAACCCCTGTTTTCACGAAGGACGTGAAAACCACCGTACAAAAGACACGTTCGTCTCACGTCTCTCCTTAGACAGGACCCGGATTTCCCTGCACCTGACCTGGTCTCGTCGTCCTTCTTCTACGGACCCCTTTCCCTTACCCGCCCTTCTCTCCCCATCCCCCAGTGAAACTGGGGACTCGACCCTTCTTTCGACTCCATCTTCCGGTCCAACGAACCCAGGGACGAAACCGGTCGTGAGACTCTATTGACATCCTTGACACCTTCGATCCATTGACCCACCCTGATACGTCCCTGAGACCTTGGGGTCCGGAGTAATCCGGGTAAAGGGTTTAGCGGTCCCTGGAGAGTCGAATCCGGCACTTCAGTCCTGTGTTGGGTGTGAAGGGACGAAAATTTAGGTTTCCCTGGGGGCTCCTTGTTAAATGGCTTCCATACTCGTGTTCAAGACATAGGGACGACCCCGGTTGTGGCAAGTAGGTGGTAGTCCACGACACACTGGTATGTGTCAAACGAACTGGATAGACTCGGAGTCAAAGACTCAGACACTTTACCCTATTATCATCTTCGACGCAGTGTCTCCCCTCAGGGGACGTACTAGGTACCGTTCCCGAATTATTTGTGCCCGATTCACCAGAGTAAGGAAAGAGGTGTAGACACGTACGACCAACGACAGGGGAACTTGTCTGCGTTTTTGGTCCCGGTCCTCTGCTCGCACTAACGGGTTCCTGTACCTCGAACGCTCACCACCCCGTCCCCACCCTGGGTCCCGACCGACTTGAGGTCCAGACTCTGGGTACGGGGGAGGTAGGAATGAGGATACTGTCCAAGGACCCCGAGACTCACACCCACCCTTTCCCTCCCGAGGGGGATGTGTGAAAGTCACATAGCATTTCTCCAAAAGTCCCAGGACCGACGGGACCCCGACGGGACCCCGACGGGACCGTCACCCTGTAGGTGGGTTAGAGGAAAGTGGTAGGGGGATTGTAAAATTTTTACATTGAAAAGGTTAAAGAACTTGGGGTAGCATGTGTCTTTCGTACGACCCGTACGGCGAGGACAACGGAGTAAATGAGAAGTGTTACAGGGACACCCCTTCCACATTAAACGGGGTAAAAGGTCAACTCCTTTGTCCCTCCCCTAAGGGTACGGGTTTGGTGCCTCGTCCAATCTCGCTCGTCCCGACGGTGGTCTGCGGCCGTGGACACGCAGGGCGGGCGATAGCGTGACCTCACACTCCGGGTGTCGGTCGAGACGTGGGTGAGGTACGGAGTCAAAGAGGTAGACGTTTCACCCTCACTATGTGTATCTTCGATGCACAGAAGATCCTTATAGTACTCCTAATTAATCACATGTGGTTTTTGTGACCCTCATAGACTGAGAACACTCAAGAGGTACTCGTTGTTCCTTGACGCCAGTCGAGAGGACGAATCGTGTTCGGGACTCCCGTGTCCCGGTTACTGTGGCCCGTGAGGTTTTGAAATCCTAAGGAGTCGGTACGCACCCTCCCGAGTGCACCGACCTGGATGGGTTGTAAATCAGTTGGTTGTAGGTCCCCTGTAAATAACCTTCGTCCGTGAAATGTTTGTCGAGTAAATAGGACGACTGGGGGAAGGTTCTAACCATCCCTAACAAGATCAGTAGGGGACAAATGTCTACTCGTTCGGTCTCGTGTCTCTAATTCTTTGAACGGGCTCCAGTTCGTCCTAATCTTGGGTCCGCGGACCGAAGATCCAGACACCAGAAGCTGTGACACGAGGCGGCGACGGAGAGTGTCGGGAAGAGGGGCGACTTGGGTTCTTGGACCCCTTCTCTCCAAGGGAACGTTAGTGGGGGTCGATAAGTGGTATATTAATTACTACTAAAAGAATAGAGAACCCATACTTTCTCTGTGTGGTGCTGACACTTCGGCCAATAAGATCTGTACGTACGAGAAGAGGAACTTTATTTCCGACTTATCCGATGTTGGTTCCGCCACTAGAGATGTAAAGTATGTCCTTCCTCTTAAACCCTCGTCATCTTTTGACGACCGGGTTCACACAACTACCGGGATAAAAGGTGTGACTAATAAAAATTTTGTAGATTTGGTCCCAGACGGACCTCTTTCTCCCGGTGACCAGTAGCACCCAGGAGTCGTTCTAGGTGCCGGTCTCGTTGGAATCGCCTCTGGATGACTCGTTTGGGGTTCTTCCTTTCGGGTTATGACCTGAGTGGGTCCCTCGTCCCCCAGTTCCCAGTAGACCAGGTCACAAGGAGAGAAATTTCTTTGTCCTTAGGTCCTGATCTCTCTCCTTCGCTGAATCCGTTCCAGTGAGTCGTCTGACCACCTCTAGTCTTGAAGTCCGAGGGACCAGTGAGGAGTACTGGAACTGTACCTGTCCTACGAAGGGAATCCGGACCAGACCCGGGGTCTCATTGTTCCTCTCCCACACCCCTGCCTAGTTCCCTTCCGAAGGTCGAGGACTCTGACACTTGAGGAATTACTACCCTCGGGGGACACAGACTAAGAAACGACCTAGGGATTTCGGGACGTGTCTCGACCCGAGTATACTCAACAAGTGACTTGTAGAAGTCTTAACTGACTTACTTACTGGATTGCACGCCACTTTCACCTACTGTCCCACGGACAAGTACATGGGATCCTCCTGCCACCCGTAGGAACTGGTCTCACCCTCGGTGACTACCAAACCTTCTGAAGTGTGACGAGTGACACCGAAGAAACGACCTCGGCCGACCCGGGGACGACGACCCTGGGAGTCTCGAGAGTAGACCCCCGTGTTTCACTCCCGGTCGTGGTCGAAAGAGAAGACTATCCTTTGGGGAAGACTGGATGGACAAAGGTCCCACCTGAGTCCTACTCGGTCGTCCGGGGGTCCTTTCGGTCCGGGACTATGACGTCTGTCTCGACGGTCGTGACACGTGGGGACACGAGGGTCGAGGGGCTCAGGGGAGTGCCGCCACTGCCGTCGACAGTGAAAAATAGCCTCGACGAAGACATAGTCCCAGAGACGAGAAACAAGACACATATACTAGAGTGGTAAATGTCCCCACCCTTTAGTCATGACTTATAAGTAACCTTCCTGACTACGACTTCTACTTAGAGGTTATGAAACCGGTGGACTACCCTTCTTGTCTGAGTAAACTTTTCTGGGACTACGACCCTTTCTAACTTCCACCCTCCTCTTCCCCTGCTGTCTCCTACTCTACTAACCTACCGTAGTGGCTGAGTTACCTGTACTCAAACTCATTCAAGGCCCTCAACCACTACCTGTCCCTCCGGACCGCACGACGTCAGGTACCCTAGTGTTTCTCAATCTGTGTTGACTCACTGACTTGACTTGACTTTCGTGGTAATGTGTCTACTACCTTGACTTCGGGTCTCTGTAACGTTCGTGGGACAGGTTCCAGTTTGTCGGTCTCCTGTCTCTTTCCCGACTTACGTTAAGACAGTCTGGGGTCTCGGGTTTAGACCTGGAGAGGAGGAACCTGTACCGTGGCCCCCGTCCCTGGGTTCTGGGTCGGGGTCCTGGGTCCTACTGGGTCGGTCCAGGTCCGTCTGGGAGACAGGGTTCCTCCGTGTCCTTGACCGTGTCCTCGACGGACCCGGGAGGCACTCGGAGCGGTAGAGTCGTCCCCTTCGCAGAACCCTCTCCTCTGTGGTCCCTCATGGTGTAGGTTCCGTCTGGTGACCAAGTCAGGAATACCCAGAGTGACAAGTTGACCGGGTCCTGACCCGACGGACCATCTAACCTTTGCCCTCGGTTCCCTGGACTAAGATTAGAGTCATACCGGTAAAAATTTCAAGACTTTGGAACCAGAGAAGCTCCTCGAAACCGAAAGAGTAGTTCTTTCATAGTTGTCTCCGGATCCCGGAGGGACGTAAACACATTGGAACCTTAATCGGTTCTAATAGATCTTGGCGCCCTCCCCTTCCTGTACCCACTGAACCTAGAAGGTTCAGGTCGAGAGTCGGGGAAGAGACAGAGGTCGAGACCCAGACACATAGTCAGTCGAAAACGACACTATTACGATGTTTTGTTTGTAGGAGTTTAAGTCACTGAATATCGTCGTCCGTAAATCAGAGTGTAAGCACCTGGACGTCCAGTCGACACCAAGAGGTTTGAATCCTATCCGAGTCGACGCACGACAAAGTCTGACGTCCGACCCGAGTCCAGTGAGGTGTATTTCAGTAAGATACTGACGGCGACTTCTCGTCGTCGGAGGGTTCCCTTGGAGAAGAATACCTGTGATGGTCTCACATTCCCTCGTCCAGTTAGGTGTCTTCGTGTAGAGGTCGAAGGCGAGACGGTACAGACGACTGTAAACAGAACAAATTTTCACTCAGTGTACCGGTTCGGGTTGAAGTCACATCCCTCTCGGGGGCGACGTGACACCCTCCCCCACACACACACTCGTACGTAAGTCATCACAGGTTGAGAAACGTTGAGCTACCTGACGTCGGACGGTCCGAGTAGACAGGTACCTTAAAAGGTCCGTTCTTATGACCTCACCCGACGGTACAGGAAGAGGTCCCCTAGAAGGGTTAGGTCCCTATTTTGAGTACAGAGGACGGAACCGTCCTCCCACCAAATGTTCGACTTGGTGACCCCTTCGGGTCATCCTCCCCTTCCACTATTTATAAACGACCTATTATTCGGTCAGAGAGTACCGACCTTCTGGGGGTTCAATTTAAGTGTTCATCTCTCTCCGAGTAAAACCGGTGACGACCGAGGTACAGGGAAACCGAGTCCCAAGTTCCCGTCTCATTTTTCCGTCGTCCCCGACCCCGTCCCCGACGTCTCCTCCAGACTTGTACGCTACAACAGAAGTGTCGTGTCCCGACCCGTTCGGTGGCAGGAGAACCACGGAGACAAGAGGTGGACGTGTGAGAGGGTCCGGGGAAGGTCACCGGGGTCGTCCGGATCCGGCAAGAGTGACAGGACTGGGGTGGGTGCGGAGAAGGAACGCCGACCGTAGGAACCTCGTGTCTTGTTCTTGTTTTTGTTCCGGAGAGTGGTGTGGACTGACCGACCGTAAAGTCGAGTGTCTGTGAAGTAGGGCTCTTCGGCTAGATTAAAGGTGGGACACTTTTTTTGTCAACAGAGCGTGGGTCCGTCGGGCGTGGTACCCTGTTGGTCGACGAAGGTACCAACCCATTTCCACCCATCTTTAAGCCTAGTCCTGGTCGCCGTCCGTGTGTCTACGGTTGACCCCACCTTATTAGGAAGAAGAGTGACACCCTCCTCAGACCACCCACTCTCGACACCCGTCCGTCCACCTTTCCGTCGTTGACGTGTCCGTCCCGGTCCGACGAGAAATTCCGGTCCTCATTGTAGGAAAGAGACCTGGAGTCAAAGGAGTAGACGTCCAAGATCTTCCGGGAAGGATCGAGAATTCAGGATGTCGAGAGTCACCGAGGAACAAGTTTCTTCCTAAAAACATTGTAGTTACATGTTTAGTTTAAGGGTTCGGCACAGAAAAGGAGGGAAAGAGACTGGGATCTGTATTGTCCTCCCCTCGGTGACAAGGAGAGGAGAGACGAGGGTCCGCCCAGGAGAGACGTCGGTGGACCGACGGTCCCGACCGCCACGACAAGACCTCAGTCTGTGTCCACTGTCCACCCCGTCCACCCCAGGAATAAGGGGTTTTCCGTACGAAGTGCCCCCGACCGAGGTCTCCCGAGTCGGTCGGTCCCGGGACGCCCACCTTTTCCGAAAAGTTTCTCTTCCAGTGAGGTAAGGGTCGGACTCACAGGGGACTATTAGGGCTCCCTCACGGTGCACCCGGGAGACTCTCGGGTTTCGGTCCCGACGACTAACGTGTCGACCCTCTTTGGGGTCCTCCGTCCCGATACTCGGACTGGGGGACCCCCTGAAGTGGAGATCCGCCCCGATCTCGACGGAGATCTCTGATCGTCTGGAGTAAAGTGTCGGGAGGTCACGGGAAAACTGTTTCGCCTGTCTTACTCATTGATGTACTTTCCCTCCGAGGTCACGGTAGTTCAGAATCGGCGGGACAACCGACAGGTCGGAGACTCCTGAGCATTTACAGTCGCAGGGGGTCTCGAACCAGGGACCCGCAGTAGAAGACGAGAGAAGGTCCTTCGAGTAGGTGGGGGCACTACTGGAATGGTCACGAGTAATATTCGACGACGGACGACGGGAGAGAGGACTCCAGGTCTGGGATTTTGGTCCCACTGTCTTGAAGGGATCCCGGGTCACCACTCCTTAGGTGGGACGTTACGTCCTCTGAGCCCGAGATAAGGACCCGCCCCTTGAATTCTAGGGTGTTCGGCTCCTCATTCGGTGTTGATGAGTCGGGCACTCGACGTTTATGGTTTCGGGTGCGGTGTTCGTCTCAGGCTTGCACCGTAGTTTTCCAGGACGTGCTACGTCGTTTCTAGGACCCACGGTATTGATTCTGGGCTACTCCGGGTTATTTATTTGTTTATAATTTTTTTATTTTTGTCCACGACAGTGGTGAGGGTCCGAACTTGCCTGTTCTCGCCCTCGTCGACGGTCTTGGACCTCTCTCGACTGACCTCTCCCGCCGAACTCCTCGGTCCGACAGTCATCTCCCTGTGCCGAGCGGACTTCGTCTCTCCGTCGTCCCTTTATTACAGGGGGTGAGTGAGAGGAGGAAGGAGACGAGAAGACGGGGTGCTACCTGGGTCGGTCTGGTCCCTCGGACACCCACAACGGGTGTGTCGTAAGAGGGTCCTGTGTCTCGTCCATCTCCGTCTCCCGTTTCACACCCAGACCTCTTCGGTTGCCCTCTGCCGGTCGAGTCCCGTCGACTCCTACCTCTTCCAGTAGATACGGACGACGTACGGGGGGAGAGGTGGAACCCCAGAAGAACTGAAACCCGCTTTCCCAGACCCTTCATAGTCGTAAGACCTAAGTCTCTCGGGCCCTAGACTTAAGATTGAGAAGTGGAGGTACTGTGGCAATATATTGGAGGAATGTGGGCAAAGGAGTGGACATTCTACTCTTGTTCTTGTGGATTGAGTTTCGCGGCGACTTCCGCTGTCTCCACAGGTCTTTCACGACCTTTGCACCCTTCACGAGTCACTGCACCAGAGGAAAATAGATCGAGACAGACAAGAAATAGAGAACCGACCTGGACGTGTTGACTCGACCAGAGACAAGGGATAGTATCGGGGAAATTAGGTAGGGAGTACTACTGGGGTCCTGGAAACGGTCTCGTGCAGTGTTGACAGGAGTTTTTTACCAGTGTCGAAGAGGCACGGGTCTCCTATTTAAAGTTCAGGAGATCACGTTGTCGGTCAGATAGTCCCCGGACAGGACTAAGAGGCTGGCCTGGTTCTCTCCGGTTGGGGAGAGAGGTCGAGGAACGGGCGCCCCGTACCTAGATGAGACGGACGTGTCGAGGGTCTCTTGGAAGTCCAGAGGTTCTGAAAATCCTACGACAAGAGAGGGGGGAGGGGGGTGGGGGACCTACAGGGAAGAGGAAGATGGGGTGACCGCCCTGAGTGTACGGGGAAGAACCCCCTTTTGAGGGTTTGGGTGGGTTTGCCTTGGCGAGTCGCACGTAAAAAAATGAGAGTGTATCTAGAAAAGGGTAGACGGGTGGTCATCTTCGTCGACACCATACAGACTGGGACACGTCGGTCTCGTGAAACTTGCGTTCGCAACGCCGTGGAGTAGCCCGAAAGACGCTAGAGATACGGTCCCCACGCGAACGCACCTCCGCCCGAGACCCGTCGCCTCTGGAATCCCGTGCGCGTGACTAGGATGCCCGCAGACGTGACTAGGAATTGCCTCCGAGTGCTATTCGCCGCCCACAGGAATACAACAAAAATTTCACTACTCCCTTAGCTCCGTTTCGTTAAACGGATCCTCAAGAACCGGTCCTTCCCCTCTTGGCCCGATAGACCCACGACTCTAGACACGAAAAGGGTGAGGGATACCGCAGGGTCTTTTACCTGGTTACTTAATTACGTACGTACTTATTTACTTACTTTTCTTCTGCCGTTGTCGTCGTACGATTCAGGGAAGTCAGCACAGGCTGAGACACGCTGGGGTATCTGCCGTCGGGTGGTCCGAGGGGGCAGGGACCCTAAGAGGTCCGTTCTTGTGACCTCACCCCACGGTAACGGAAGAGGCTCGTCGTTGTACTCACTCTCGATTTTCGTCCTTTCTGAACCCAAGTTCAGGTTGCGAAGCTGATACCCGCTGACGAATAGAAGAGACCTCGTCTCTTATCCGCAAGTCCCAGATAAAGAAAGGACGGGAAGGGTCGGAGGAGATTGTGGCAGAAAGGAGTGTTAAGTTAAGACCCGTCGAGACCCAAGGAGGGGCGTCGGAAGGGTCACCCCTTGTCTCTTGGGATACCGACTCTGATAACATCCCTCCTGACACCCGGTACCCCCTCGGGTCTGTCGACGAGTTTGTCGGGAAGTCGGGCGCACTACTTGTAGAGTCCTACCGAAAAGGTCGTGGGTCTCGTCCCTCTCCCCGGACAATTTTGATAAATATAGGGCGGGCGGTCGGGTGACTGTCGTTAGCGTTACGGAGGAAGGATGCTGAAAATAAACAGTCGGTGTAATCGTGGGGAAGAGTTCACCGTCCTTCTCACTGAGGTCCACCGACCAGACCTATCGGACCGAGAGGGTCACATCTGATCTCTAAATGTTCTGTCACATCTGCTCTCTAAATGTTCTACGAGGTTCCTCGGGTGGTACCGACAAGGGGACGGCCATTCGGAGATCGGGACCAACGGTTTCTTTAGAACGTCCTTCCAAGACCCGTAGACCCCACCCACCCACACCCATCCCCAGATGGTGACCCAGACACGAACGTCGTAGACACCGGACCCGAACCAGACTCCCAGACTACCGGGCCGTCACGGAGTCATTATCTTGTCTGACAGCTAACCGGAGAGGACACTCTCCATGATACCGGACCCGATATTTAGTTGGTGAAATTAAGAGTAGTCCCTGCTCAAACCGTTCTTCCAACGACCGAGGTCACATTTACCCTACTCACCAGTTTCCCGTTTCGACCAAATTTACCACAGGACGAGACTCCGGGTCTTCACGGATAAGTGTCCAGGATCCAGTGGGGCACCTTACAAGGACAATGACTACCCTCTAGGACTACCTTCAATAAATTATACACTCTGAAACCGTGACGACAACAAGTTCGGAGTTTTCCGCGGTAGCCGTCGACATTTCTCTACCCTTTAGGTCTGGCTTTCTACCTAGACAAGAAGGTAGGTAGGTAAGTCACTAGGTAGACGACTGTATGAGACGGGACTGTAGAAACGGGTAGAGTGAGGAAGAGTTGTCAGTCCAGAGTCGGGTGTCCCGGGGAGGGGTCTCTCCGACACGACTCACGGGACAGATCACCTCCGGGAGAGAGAGGTGCGGTGGACCTACGAGGACGTCGAAACGCACAACAAGGACAGTGTCACGAGAGGTCCTCGGCTCCAAGAGAACAAATAAACAAAGAACGACCAACAACAGTCGGCACGGGTGACCTTCATTCTAGGAACACTCCTCCCTAGAACGAGAGGATAGGCGACGATACAGGGGTCCACCGATCGTGATACGGACGAGGTGTCATCGAGGAGCAGGTAGGTTGTAAACGGGTCTCAGGGGGTCAACGGTCCGGTCACGACCCCCGAGGTGGTACCGGACCAACGACAGACGTCCCCTCAGACCGCAACCCCATTCTCGGGACTTAACTGGTACGCAAAGACTACGAAAACTGTAAACCCCGGAACGACTGGGACCTCTCTGACGGGGGTGGGGTGGGGTCCCGATCGGTCAATGAACGCTCTCACTTGTTGAACGGATACTTGCAAGAAAAGTGTTCGTTTGGTCGGTCTCTGTTTGGAGTAGACGGCAGAAATACGGAGCCAGTCGGAGAGTGAGAACCCAGTGATAGGTGGACAGGATTACTCGGGTCGCAGGGTCCATTGGTCCCTGTCGGGGGTCCGAGGTCTCGGGTTACCTTGGTAGGTCAGATCGGACAAAACGGGTAAGACAGGGTCTTTAGGGTTGTTCCCGAGAACGGGTACAAAAGGAGAGGTGGGTAGACGGAGAACTGGCTGGGACCACGAAGGAGTACACCGGGGGCCACCGGACCACCCGCGGAAGGAGAACCTTCCTTGTTTGAGAGAAAAAAGTCACCACTAATAGAGGACTGGACAGTCGGCGGCGTATGGACTTACTGTTATTTTGGACGTAAATTCTGTCCGGTCCTCCCATTCCGTCCGGGGTCCCCCCACCTCCTCCCCGTGTATTAGGTGGGGACTGAACATCGTAGACGTCCCCGACCATCACCTTAATGTAGTCGACCTACCATCACCCTCCCACCCGCCCCAACCACCCCGAAGATTCGTATCCCGTGTCGGGTCCGTTTCCGAACCGGCGATTGCTCCCCCACCTTACTTGACATCGAGTCCACCAGGGTACACCGACCTCGTCTCGACTTTCCTCCCCGTCCTACTCTCAGAACCTCCTGAACCTTACTCCGGCCCAAAACGACCCCCGTCCGCTGTTCGGGTACTCCTCGACACCTACCTCGGGTAGCCTCCGCCTCAGGGTACCACGAGGAGGAGGGTCGACCTCAGGTGAACCGACGATGGGAGACACGTCCTACTCCACCAGTACCGGTGACTGAGGGTGAGCAAGTCGAGGTCAGGGCCGGGGGTGTGGCGGGTCGTAGGGATGGGACGGGGTCGAGAAGCACCTCAGTGTCTTTGTCGGCGAGAAGGACGACTCAGTGTGGACGGGTATACGAGGGCAGAGGGTGAGAGGGGTGGAGGTCGAGGGTTTGACCCCCGACCATCCGGACTAGACCGTCGATCGTGTGAGGACCGACGCACACCGTGGGTCTTTGAGTCGAAGGAAGCTAAGACTGAGTTCATGAGTAAAGGACTCTCTTTGATTCCACCTCGACGGTACGCCTCGTCCCGGTCGCCGTCCCCACCTGTCGACACGTCCGGGTAGAAAGAATGGTAGGTAGGAGGAGGGGATGTCAGAGGAACACCAGGACCGGACCCTAGATTCTTGTTTCTCTCTCCGGGGCAAACTTACCCGGACCTCCTTCGTGTCTTACGTACCTTCCTCCGGGTCGGGGTTTCCTCTTTGAGGGTGCCGACTCACGGAAGTTCGGTTCTAGTCCTACCCTCTCGTTAGTCTGGAGGACAAACTGATAGACGTGGAACCGAACCTTCTTTTATTGTGTCCGAGAGACCTCTCTCACGAATATCGACGCTTGCAAATAACCCGTAAACGGGTCAAAGAAGGAAGGAAGGAAGTAAGTACGCAAGTTGGTCATAAAAAGACGACGATCCTCAATCAGTACAAGATCCGTGGTCTGTATGTCGTCCCGTGTTTTGTAGGAGCCGGAGACAGTAGACCCTCAGATTTAAGACAGACCCCTCTGTCGGTTATTCACTTGTTCCTTTATATCACAAATATTCACGACTTATAATCCCTCGTTTTACTCCCTTCAAATTTTTCTTCTTTCACTTCCCTTCCAACCCCTTTGTTTTCCTTCCCGAATCTCCCCCGACACAATCTAGGTTGTCCCGTATTTCATATGTAGAAAGACACTAGGTAGTCATCGACCTCCTTCTTGGTCCACGGTACCGTCTATTTCTCTCCTGATTCACTCTCCGCTACAGGGGAGGACTCCCTCGCTTACCGGACCGGTTCCCCCTCCAAGAATGGTTTATGTTACCGGAGGCAAATTACCCTTGTACAATACAGGGTCGAGAGAAGTGTACGTAATAGAGTAAGTTAGGGGTGTCGGTGGAGAACTACATTTATATTAATAAGGGGGTAAAAAACCTGCTCATTTGACTCCGAACCGTGGTAGTCGAGTGAACGAGTCCCAGTGTCGTCAACGTTTCACTCCTAAGTCGTCAAGTCACAAATCGTTAAATTGCCAACCCCGTTCGCCGAACTGGTGCCACGATGTCGACCCCGTACTTTATGTCTTCACGAGAATCTACTCCTGGTTGTCCTCGGCGAAGTAAGTCTTCTGTCTCGTGAGGTCTTCCCGACACACTGCCTCTCCTGACTATCACCCCAACGTGAGTCCGACACTGCCTCGGTCACGTAGGGTTCCTCTCCGTGCCGTACGCGCTTCCACGTCTCCAACCGCCTCGTTCCACGCCACCCAACGTCCCTCCCCACTCTCCGTCCGAGGACAACCTCCACTCCCAGTAAGACGCCTCTGGACCTGAGCCCCTGTGTGGTACGGAGAAGTCTGTAAATCATCACCCTTTCCCCCGGTTTCCCCAGACTTGTCTCCTGACTGAGGTTTACTCCAGTCCTGGGATTGAACCACGACCGCCCGTTGTACCGCCTTCTCTCAGTGCGCTATCCGGATTCTCGCCCTCCGGTGGTGTAGTCTCGTCTCGGACACCAATTCCCACACCGGGACCTGGGTGCGACGGCCCTAAGGTAAGGTCGACATGGGGATATCACCCGCGACACCCAAGGGACGAGACGTGGGAACTGGGACTGAAAACTAACGTATCCAGACTGAGGGTTGAGAATCGGGGTCGTAACGAAACTTAATCCCGAAAATCTGACCGTCTAGTGGAAGGTGGACATAGTCCTTACGGTCCTTGAATTACGGGGGTCTTTGTCGGGAGTTGACACCCGATTGTCTTCAACCACATAGTTATGGGATCGAGGGATCACGAACAAAGGGTCCCAAAGGTCTCTCTAATTCGAGGTCAAGGACGTCACTATTGAACGAGCGATTCTGTCAAAAATGTCGGACGGAGTGGAAGGGACAGAGTGAAGGAGTGAGGGGTTGGTTACAAAGGACCTGAGTGACGGGTTTATATGAAGAGTGTCACTTCGGAAATGAACCTCAACCAAAGACCCCTTTAGTCTTATGCTGTTAGTCAAAAATTGGTATCCCAGAACCCACTTAATAAAGTGGAAAGATACGAAGTCAAATGAGTAGTTAGTTCACCAGTACTACTGTTATTAAGTAGTTTCGCAGTAATACTACTCATTAACTCAAGTATTCGTGTCTCTTGAGTCTCAGAACGGACATCATTCAAAAATCGTTCACGGAAGGTTCTAATAAAATTTTAGTTACTCCACCTACTCCCTTTCTCTGACCAACCGACTCTGTTCTCTCTTCTCCCGTCTACATTCTCTCGACCGTCCGTTCGTCCCTTCTCTACCTTAGTCCTGTGTCGGTTCAAACCTCGGACCTCGTGACCTCTCTCCGCACCGTAAATGTCATCGACCGTCGGTCCTTCTCTCGACCCAAACCTCTCTCTGGCACTCACGTTAAAATCTCATTCACGACAACCCTCGGTCTGTCGGTACACGTCTGTGGATCGTCCGTCGACCGTGTCACCCCGACCCACCCTCTCTCCCGTGCGAACCGTCGGTACACCCAAACCCTCAATGAACCTCCCTTTACTCACGACAACGATACCCTCGACCCACCCCTTGTCAATCCTACACAGGTCGTCTCTACTTCCACCGTCTCTTCCCTTCCAACCACCCCGTTCCAGGAGACCCCCTCACCCCTCCCTTTGGTCAAATGTCCATTTCGTATCCCCTCCCCTCAGGAAGAAAGACTCTAAGATTCCGTCACCCGTAAAGACTCTACTTAGTACCTCTTGGACATAGAACCCAGACCAAGGACCCTTCGTCTCGGACTCCGTCCCTAAGTCAGTATATTGATCAACCTTTTTCTCTTCCCTTCACTCCCCTCTCCTGGTCCCGTCCCTTCTAGAGTCGACCTTTTCCGAGTGCATCCGGAGTAGGGTACGCCTTAGGACGTCATGTTTAATTTCGTGAACCAATCAGGGTCGAACTCCGTTCCCCTGGTCGGAGAACCTAAGTGTTTAGGTAGTCGGTAACCGGTGACAAACCCGGTTCCCACTCAGACGTCTGAACCCCCTGTAGACACTTCGTAATCCGTTTACTCCTTACCCTGTACCCGGGGTGGTTGCAGACGTCTTTAGACCGGGTTCAGAGTGAGTTGGTCCAGATGGGACCGGACTGACTCCCAAAGGAAGTCAAGTCAAGTCAAGTCAAGTCAGTGAATCAGCACAACTGAGAAAGACTGGGGTGCCTTACGGTCCGGAGGGACAGGTAGTGGTTGAGGGACTCGCATGAGTTTGAGTACAGGTAACTCAGTCACTACGGTAGGTTGGTAGAGTAGGAGACAGCAGGGGAAGAGGACGGAAGTTAGAAAGGGTCGTAGTCCCAGAAAAGGTTACTCAGTCCAGAAACGTAGTCCACCGGTTTCATAACCTTAAAGTCGAAGTTGTAGTTAGGAAGGTTACTTGTAAGTCCTGACTAAAGGAAATCCTACCTGAACAACCCACAGGAACGTCAGGTTCCCTGAGAGTTCTCAGACTGCAAACTAGAAGTGAGTCTATCAAACTAGTTCACCCCCGAGACACACGGTTCAAACTGATCCTGGTCACAAGGTATTCGGGACTGATGTGTCCGGAGACCCATAGAGACGACAACCAAAGGAGACGAATCCTACGAGAAGGTCACTAGACGTCTAAGCGAGGACGTGTGAGTCCAGGGACGAGGTTACAGGAAAGGAGTCTTTCCGGAAGTGAATAATGCGTAGACTTTTTGTCGTAGGGGTCGAGACCAAGGGAGGATAAAAAACGAGGGTAAGGGTTGACCTCATTATATACTCCAAAAAAAAAAAAAAAAAAAGGAGAGAGAGGGAAGTGTCTGATCTGGAGGAGCACCTATTATCGAAGTAGAGTGGTGTAGGGTGTTGGAAAACCGTGGGAGAGGACGCGACGATGTACTGACATAAAGGGGACTTGAGTGACGAACGAGTACGGAGAGACGGAAACGACGACGACAAGGGGATGATGCTTCATTGGAAAAATAGGAAGATTTGGAAGTGGACCGAAGAGTCCACAGAGAAGGAAACCTACGTCACAACAGAGAGACGAGGACATCGTGGGACCCGTGGGACCATTGTCGTGGGAGGTACCTCCCTATTGGGCTTCGAACCGACACTAGGAGGTCTCAGAACAGTACGGACCCGACCGGGGTCTCTTACTCGTTAGTGTCTTCTGTTGTACGTCGGGGGCGGCCCGGGAGAACCACCACTACCACCGTCGCCCCCGATGCCCCGGAACTAAGGTCGGTTACCACCGACTCGACCTGACCTCCAATTCGACACCAGACGTAGGGTCTGTTTCGACGAAGAGGGCCGACACCGGGGTACGTCCCTTCGGGGTACACTACAAGAGATCTTTCCTAGACCCCAGAGTAATTGGTAGAGTACCAGGTATCCACTGACCACTTATTCGACCACTCACTAACGACTACGACTAGTCTTCTTACTCCAGATTCTACTGTCTGCTATTGACCCGTTTCTGATCCCCTCGGAACCCGAGTCGTTCTCTCGCGACGACGGTTAAAGACGGGTCGGTGTCTGGTCGGCCGACTGCAACCACTCCGATGACGTAAAGAGACCCTAAGTCTCAAACGAAAACCCGAAGTCTACTTTAGGAACATGTTATCTAAAAACAGACTGGTTTTTTTTTTACTCTATAGACCTCAACCCCTCCTAAGACTCCATCTGTGACTCGAACTACTTGTCACGATACTAACTAATCATTACAGACAGTTCCTCTACTACACAAGGTAAGGACCAGGTCTCATAGAAAGCATACGACTGTAAAGTACTAAGTCGCTGAGGTGTCGTGATTGCTACTTTTTATACACACATACGTAATTCCTTTCTCCCCATATTTTCCAATTTTTTTTTTTTTTTTCCTCCAATTCTTTGAACCCAGTCTGGGTACCTCTCGAGGTCTTTTCTACCTCTTACCTTCATCGAAGTGTGGGTATGCGTGTGTCGTGTGAGATCGTACCACCAGACAAAAAAGTTTCACTTGGGGCGTGGTAATCACTTACCTTTAGAAAGGTTCTTAACCGATGTTACTCTTTTAAGGTTCCTCTGGTTTCTCCACGTTTCGATGGAAGTCAACGGTTTATCGTCCCTTCCACCTTCTGACTTAAGACTAGTGTCACCTTAGTCGGATGTGACCGACTGATCCGTCTTTCAAGTCTCGTAGGTCTTTTCTTTGCACCGCACCACATTCCCGGTCTGTCCCGAGTAGTTTCAGTCGAGACGGGGTCACTCTGGGGAGAAAAGGATCCCACTGGACTAATCGTCTAGTCTCTTCTGTCTCAATCCAACGCCACCAACAAACTTGTCGGGGATGAGTTCCTCAGACACATCTCCCCTTACTTGACCCTCTCACCGAATGTCACGTTTGTAACGGGTTCGAGGTTGGACAAGTTTTTAAAACGGTCTCTGAACCTACTTCTGTGTTTTCCACACAAGTAGACTCGGAACTTTCGTTTCCAATAAGACTATGTCAACTAAATACTAGATTTCAAAGAAGGATCCGTCTTACGACTCGGTTTTAGTTGTTCTTCTTCAAATTGTCATTAGCTATATTTCAGTCCGTGAAAGTCTAGGTTTTTTTTTTTTTTTTTTTTTTTAGTTACTGGATGCCTCGTTCGGTTCCCACCCATCTACCCCGGCCGAACCGTCTCAACGTGGACTTTACTAGACCAGCAAAAAGAAACTGGGGTGTTCCAGTTACATTCGTATTTGTCACACTACACCGATGATTTTGGCACCTGGGTGGGATCCACCCAAGGATTGACTTACCCCGAAACCACCACCTTACCTGACAGAAGGTCAGGGACGAGAGACGAGACGAGTCGAAGTCATCTACGACACCCAAGTTTAGACGTGGGGTGTGAAATATCCGTGTCTCACAGGTCTCCTCCCTGCGTCTGTCCCCGTCGCCCTGGATTACAGGAGTCCACTCCTTACTACTTACCTTAGAGTCCTCTTCCGAATCGCCCCTGTTAGACCGACGGAACCTTTCTGGGTCCTTCCTCTCTTCTCGGCTCTGGTCACCCACCTTCTTCGTCCCGTTGTCGAAACCCCAATGAGTCTTTCCCACAAGAGGACTCTCCCGAACAGACGCCCACTGTCCCACGGTACTCGGAGGGTAGTGGTTCCACTCGCTCGTCTCCGGCCAACCAGTTCACCCTCCGACTTGGCATCCTTGGGTCTCGGGCAGGAGAGGAGACAGGTCTACGTCGGAGCCCAAGAGGTACCCCCGAAAACGGTATCATTACCTACCAGGAACCAACCCGTTTCCCGTCCACTCGTCTTTTCTCTTCCTATCCTTCACTACCGTTTAAGAGGGACCCGGCGGGACGTGCCGACGTCCCTGTGCGGAGTTTCGTCTGTTGTAACGGAGGAGGGTGAAGAATGTCCGGTCAATTGCTCTCCTTCCCTCTTCGACCCCTTCCCCCGTCGACCTAGAGGACGTCGGAGTTTACAGTAGAGGGTGTTCCGAGACGTCTTGACGTCACTTGTGTGTGTGGTATACTTCCGCGCGCGTGTGCGTGTGTGTGTGTGTGTGTGTGTGTGTCAGAATGTACACAAGTTTGCAGTCGGGAGTGTGTTTCCGAGTGTGTGGGTACGAGTACGTGTCAGTGTAAACGGGTGATTACGAGTAGACAGATGTGTGACTGAGTGGATACATGTGTGTGTCATGTGTGTGTGTGTACACGTGTGTATACCTCTAGGGCCGGTCGTTAGTGTCTGTCTAGTCCCGTCCTTCTCCCCCTGAAAAAGTGGCCAGGGTAACCGGGAGGATTCCTTAGAGGGAAGAAACATCGGAACTAGACCGATTCCTCGGGTCCTTAGTGTCTTGGTCAGGAGTTTTAATAGGAGACACTTTAGTCGGAGTGAGAGGGACCACAGCCTATGGAGAGAACCACAGAGGGTCCGGTTACGAGTCAGTGTCAAGATAAAATGATAGACCAACGGGGTCACACCAAATGTCGTACAGAGACTTAGTTCTGACGGAGTCAAGTTTGCGAAGGAGACAGGAGAGACGTCCAGGAACCAACCCAACGCACTACAGAGTCCCGTAGTAAACGGGGTAGACATTTTACCCATTGCTCGAATGTCCCAGATGTGGTAGTGGGCACGTCTCGACGGACCTTCTCAGTCACAAGGTGCTTGACGTACGGCACCAAGAGGAGGTCGCGGAGGTAGTAGAGGGGATCACACCGAACCTCAAGTGAGGAAGGGATGGTGAGGAAAAAGAGGGGAGGAGTGCGGGGTCCGAGACGAAGACCTTATCTAGAACTGTTGACACCAGAATCAACACACACAAACTATTTGTCCAGACGACCCATATAAGTCCTACGACCATATCTGGACTCAGTCCTACCTTTATCGGTCCTCCATCCACTCTCACACCTCAGGTCCGACCCGACTCTCGCGTCCCTGGACGGGACGGGAGGAGTGTAGGCCGTGTGACCCCTGGTCCACCAGGCGAGGGACGGGGAGACACCGGTGAGAATCCCCACCACCACCCTTCCCGCTATGCTCTTGGATGTTCCTAGGTACCTCGGAACGGAGGGATTGGGAAGAAAAGTGTTTACTTCTATAGTCTATAACTCCGGGCCTCGACGACTCCCTGAGCGAGTTCCCGTGGGTAGACCATTTTCCCTCTGAACTTTCAATTTGGACCCGGACTTGCGGGTCCGGTTACGGACAGTGACCAGGTGGGTCGGAGTAAAGTATCGGCGGTCGGTTGCGCGAAGGAAAAGAGACGCCTACACTAAACGACCGTTACAAAGTGGTGGGAAATGGTGAGAAGGGAGAAGACTTTATAGCACTCACCCTCTGTAAAGGACACCGTGGTTACTACCGTCGGGTTCGGGACCTGGAAGGTAAATAAACGACACACCGAGACCCGTTAAACGAGTTATAGACTCGGGAGTCAAAGGAGTAGACATTTTACCCTTACTACGTCTGATATAGTTAGAGTGTTCTGACTGCACCTCTTCTGTCACGTCCGTCGTATATAATCGTGTCCCTACCGAGTCTCACCGAGTCTACCATGTCACAGACGGAGGTTACGCCCTCTGGGCCCAAGTTAGGGACCCAGCCCTTCTAGGAGACCTCTTCCTTTACCGTTGGGTGAGGTCATGAGAACGGACCTTTTAGGGTACCTGCCTCTTCGGACCATCCGATGTCAGGTACCCCAGCGCTTCTCGACCTGTGTTGACTCACTGAAGTGAACCAGTGAACCAGAACCGAGTCTCATTTGATTTACAACCGACAATGATAAGGACTACGAGGGGACCTCCTCCTTTACCATTAGAGGAGGTCACAAGAACGGACCCTTTAGGGTATCTGTCTCCTCGGACCACCCGATGTCAGGTGCCTCAGTGTTTCTCAGCCTGTGCTGACTCATGTGTGTATCTGTGTGTGTGTATATAAGGACTACGACTTTGAGTCGGAGACGTAGTCTCGACTTAACTTAGAGCCTCTGTCTCAAACTCCACTTCATCTTTTCTTCTCGAAATAACGAAACGGTCCGTTTGCCCCTGTGTCGTCCGATTACGGGAGTTTTGACATACTTTTAAGACTGGATCTTCCCCTAAACCACCTCAAAATATCATTACCAGTTCCCGTCCCAACGACTATTCCTGGTCTCACACTGCCCCGGAAGAACAAGTCAACGATCAACACAGGTTGAGAAACGCTGGGGCATTCGACGTCGTGTCGTTCGAAGGGACAGGAAAGAATAGAGGGCCTCAAACGAGTTTGAGTACAGGTAACTCAGCTATTACGGTAGGTTCGTAGAGTAGAAGACAGTAGGGGAAAAGGAGAACGGGAGTTAGAAAGGGTCGTAGTCCCAGAAAAGGTTTCTCAGCCGAGAAGAACAGTCCACCAGTTTCATAACCTCGAAGTCGAAGCCGTAGTCAGGACGGCTACTTGTAAATCCCGGACATGAAAAATTTAGACCAGAGTCTACCAGGAGGACTACTCGAAGACACCAAGAGCCCCAATAGTTTGACACTGGACGAGGGACCTTACTTCTTACGAAATAGTTCAACAATTGTAGAAGACAAACCCCTAAAATCAAGACACCTTCTCGAGTTTCCATCACAGTGGACATAGGGAACTCCGTCTCAGTCCTGGGGCGGGGTTCCGACGTGATAACAAAGAACTGAGGAGGGACCAGAGACGTAGGGGAGGGAAGGGACCAAGTCAAGTCGGGTCAAGTCAAGTCAGCGAGTCAGCATAGACTGAGAAACACTGGGGTACTTGGCCTCGTGGGGTCCGGAGGGACAGGTAGTGGTTGAGGGTCTCAAGTGGGTTTAGGTACAGGTTGCTCAACCACTACGGTAGGTTCGTAGAGTAGGAGACGGCAGGGGAAGAGGAGGACGGGGGTTAGGGAGGGTCGTAGTCCCAGAAAAGGTTACTTAGTCGAGAAGCGTAGTCCCCCGGTTTCCTGACCTCAAAGTAGAAGTTGTAGTCAGGAAGGTTACTTGTAGGTCCTGACTAGAGGAAATCCTACCTGACCAACCTAGAGGAACGTCAGGTTCCCTGAGAGTTCTCAGAAGAGGTTGTGGTATCAAGTTTTCGTAGTTAAGAAGTCACGAGTCGAAAGAAATATCAGAGTGTAGGTATGTACTGGTGACCCTTTTGGTATCGGAACTGATCTACCTGGAAACAACTGTTTCATTACAGAGACGAAAAGTTATACGACAGATTCAACCAGTATTGAAAGGAAGGTTCCTCATTCGCAGAAAATTCAAGTACTGACGTTAGTGGTAGACGTCAGTAAAACCTTGGGTCTTTTTATTTCAGTCGGTGACAAAGGTGTCAAAGGGGTGGATAAAGGGTACTTCACTACCCTGACCTACGGTACTAGAATCAAAAGACTTACAACTCGAAATTCGGTTGAAAAAGTGAGAGGAGAAAGTGAAAGTAGTTCTCCGAGAAATCAAGGAGAAGTGAAAGACGGTATTCCCACCATAGTAGACGTATAGACTCCAATAACTATAAAGAGGACCTTTAGAACTAAGGTGACACGAAGGAGGTCGGGTCGTAAAGAGTACTACCTGAGACGTATATTCAATTTATTCGTTCCGCTGTTATATGTCGGATCCGCATGAGGAAAGGGTTAAACCTTGGTCAGACAACAAGGTACAGGTCAAGATTGACAACGAAGGACTGGACGTATATCCAAAGAGTTCTCCACCCAGTCCACCAGACCATAAGGGTAGAGAAAGTCTTAAAAGGTGTCAAACAACACTAGGTGTGTCAGTTTTCGAAACCGTATCAGTTATTTCGTCTTTATCTACAAAAAGACCTTGAGAGAACGAAAAAGTTGACACACTTGGACGGAAAACCTTGTGTCTCTTACAGGACTTCCGAACTTCGGAGGTAGGATGTCTGTTCTACGGACCCCCCTGAAGGCACGGGTCCTCGGCGTGTCCCAGGACGAGACAGGTAAAGTGATGATCAGTCCAGGAACCACGGCAGAACATACCGGTCCGTCAAACACGTGACGTGTTTCCGTGAACCGTCTCATTCACCCCGGCTTTAGGCCAAGAGTAGGAGGTTCGACTCATCGGAACCTCGACACAGACGGGGGTTCTCCGCAAGAAAAGAGTAAGTGAATGCGTCTCCCCCGTAGAAAAGGATTAAACACGTTTCTTCGAGATGTACGTCGGGGTACACGGGACTGCCATTAACTTCCCATGTCCCGTCCTAAGGTTTGATCAGAATAGACCCCTAGTGTCACGGACTTAAGATGGTGAGTTCGAAGGGGAACCCGGGGTACCAGTAAAAACTACAAGGTCTCTAGGGTAAATTTTCCTCTGTAGGGGCCTTTATTGAGCGGGGTTTATTATTGTGGATAGTAGTAAACGTAACAATAGTACGGCAATAAAATTTGGAACTCACCTAATCGGAGGTTCACGTCGACTCTATTCGGGAGTCTTTCTCCACCCCCTTCCTCGGTCCTCCCCCGTTCAAGAGACGTTTCACTCCGTCCGGCACCGTTTCCGTCATTAAGGACGGACGCAGTAAAACAGGTCCGGGTCGCCCAACTTGGGTCGTCTGACCACGGTGGTTTCGTCGACGTTGTCGTTTTCCAAAGACTAAATGACCCTTTGAGGTGAGGCTCTTCGTCATAATTACGGTCATTATTTCGACTAGAGGGTCCTCGTTGAGGTAAAATTCTCCTCTCTCCCTGTGTAAGGTTCCCTTACTGAGAGTTTACCCCCCTTAAGTCTCCGTGGGTCTTCTCTACTACCCCGGGAACAAGGAAGTCTAGGGAGAGGTCTCCGAGGACGGCCACAGTGACTATGTTTTCCAGTCGGAGCGTGCACCCCACGTTTACTGTAAGGTCTCCACCCCACAAACACCGGTCTCGGGGTTCCCATCTGGACTGTACTCCTAAGGACACGTTCACTATATAGTTCTTCCACTTCGACAACCCTTTTGTCCTTTCTTTCCACTTCTTTCTCACGTTCCCGTTCATACACTGAAGTCCGCTACAGAACACGCCCTATCGAAGTCGACCGTCACCGTCCCCTGGAGACCCCGCAATTCAATACGGGACTCGATTCCTACGACCCCGAAAGTATGGGGACTTCCGTAGTCCCCTCCCAATTGACGTCGACCCCCTCTCCGACCTCCTACATTTAAGGGTCCGTAAAGGGTCCCTACATTTAAAAGGACGGAAAGTCGTTTCGTCGAGATCCCCAATCTCCTGTCTCGTCAGAAGGTTCTTCAGGGTCCGTGACCGATAACCTTTCCTTTCGTATAGTTTCGGG
The DNA here is from genome assembly GCA_006410555.1 of Capra ibex. Classification (NCBI taxonomy): domain Eukaryota; kingdom Metazoa; phylum Chordata; class Mammalia; order Artiodactyla; family Bovidae; genus Capra; species Capra ibex. The sequence continues at coordinate 6,437,221 of SJYO01033645.1, forward strand.
TTGTGCAAAGGGTCGAGGGTGGAAGGTCGTGTTTGTCCCACTTTCCAGTGTCCCCAAGGCCCGGTCCACAGATGCTATAGACGGTCTATTCTGTTTCCCTCCATCTTAGAACTTACGGAGGAGGGAGGGGGTACCTCCTCAGAATAGAGATCCTCCTTTGGGAAAAGATTATAAGATCTAGGTCGGGAGATGCGAGGTACACGATAACCTTTGTAGGGTAAACTAGGTGAGGGAGGAACATCTTCCTGGTCACCCATCTACCTATCCACCCGCAGGAGTTCCCAGGGCTACGGACGAGGGTGAGGTCGGTCGTCAAGGATGGAGACTACAGACCCGGGAATCCGATGGTGTCGAGAGGATAACGAAAAGAAAAAAAGTAGGATTACCGGTGAAAACGTTTATAATAACTGGCCGGGACCTAATGATTACGTTAGAATGTTCTATTTTTTGTTTGAATGTTGGAGTGTAGTCGCTTTTCCTCATAACCGTTCAAAGTTAGAGGGGCCCGGGAGGACGGAGTACTTGACGTAAAATTTTACGGTCGTCCAAGGGTCCGGTCGGCCCTTTCCTCGTCCTATTTACCTCGACAGCTTCCATTTCCTAACGAGAGGTAAACAGGACCCCAATTTAACGGGGGTTTTCGGGTTGTGTCCAAATAACTCGGTCTAGCAGAGGAGGGGTCTAAGTACAGGTGGGTCCTGGAGTCGTGTACTACACACCCTGCGTCCCAGAAACGTCTACATTAATCAGTACTACTCCAGTATGACCAACTCCCACCCGAGATTTTGGGTACACTGGACGTAGGAATATTATTTACCTCTTCTCTGTGTGGGTCCTCTTGGGTGCTGTCCCGTCTCAGTCCCCGACCTCGCTACACAGATGTGCGGTTCCTCGGAAGTCTTCTCTTGTCGGACGGCCGGCCGGGGACGTAAAATGTGAAGATCGGAGGTCTTGGCCCTGTCTTATGTAAAGACGACAAATTTCTGGATCAAACACATTAAATAATTTCATCGGGGTCCTTTGGTCATGTTCTCCTTGCGTCTTCCTACCTCCACTCGGGAGTCAGAGCACTACCTGGGTCCGAGGGAGGAGGGTCGTCGTAGTACCCGGGGAGGTCCGAGGTCCTCCGACTCCTTCCGGTCAGACCCGGAGGGAAGGGTGGCGTCATGGGGACACAGTCTTCGACCTCTCATAAAGTGTGCAAGATCCGCGAGGGGTCTGGGACTCTGGGTCCCCGGTCATTACCGAGACGAACCTGCGGACCGACACACTGACGCACCTCCACAAATCGAGAAGAGACCTAAAAGTCCCTGGGACTCTCGTCCTACTAACACAATCAATCCCAAGAAGTCTCTTTATTCTGGGTATCTTATATATACAGATGTATGTAGATCTCTTCATATAGTTTATATATATTTTCACACACACATATGCATATCTCTCTTCCCCTCTCTCTCAAACTTTTCACTTTTCTATTAACCGAGTGTGTTGATACTTCCGACTGTTCAGTTTTTAGACGTCCCACCCAGTCATCTAACCTCTGGGTCCTTTCTCGGTTGCAACGTAAAATTCAAGTTTCCGGTGGACGTTCGTTCCAAAGGGGGATGCACCCCTTTAGTCAGGAAACAAGATGAGTCCTGAAGTCGGCTAGCCTTCTCGGGTAGGCGGAATACCTCCCGTCAGACAAGATGAGTTTCAGGTGACTAAACTTACAATTAGAGTAGGGTTTTGTTGGAGTGTCTTTATAACTATTGTTATAAACTGGTTTATTGATCCGTAAAACCCGGTTAGTTCGACTGTGTATTCAGTCTGTAGGGTGACCCGTTCCTAATACTAGAAGTAAGACGACGACGACGACGACGATTCAGCGAAGTCAGCNCGGAATACCTCCCGTCAGACAAGATGAGTTTCAGGTGACTAAACTTACAATTAGAGTAGGGTTTTGTTGGAGTGTCTTTATAACTATTGTTATAAACTGGTTTATTGATCCGTAAAACCCGGTTAGTTCGACTGTGTATTCAGTCTGTAGGGTAACCCGTTCCTAATACTAGAAGTAAGACGACGACGACGACGACGATTCAGCGAAGTCAGCACAGGCTGAGACACGCTGGGGTATCTGCCGTCGGGTGGTCCGAGGGGACAGGGACCCTAAGAGGTCCGTTCTTGTGACCTCACCCAACGGTAAAGGAAGAGGTTACGTACTTTCACCTTTCACTTTTAACTTTCACTTCAGCGAGTCAGCACAGCCTGAGAATCACTGGGGTATCTGCCGTCGGAAGGTCCGAGGAGGCAAGTACCCTAAAAGGTCCGTTCTCATGATCTCACCCAACGGTAACGGAAGAGGTTACTAGAAGTAAGATCTTTCTCCTTTTAGTGTCGAGTCTTTCCCACTTGCCAAAAGGGGACTAGTCTTTCGTTTAATCAACGGTTCTCGTCAACACTTTTTCTCCGACTGTTACTCCTCTTGAACCTAAGTTGAGTGTAGATGGGACCTCGAAATCTGGAACACCATGGGAATGTGTTTGTATAACCTATTCCTACGGACACGATTCAACGAAGTCAGTACAGGTTGACAAACACTGGGGTACCTGACATCGGACGATCCGAGGAGACAGGAACCCTAAAAGGTCCGTTCTTGTGACCTCTCCCAACGATTCGAGAATAGGTCCCCTAGAAGGGCTGGGTCCCTAACTTGGACACAGAGAATACAGAGGACGTAACCGTCCGCCCAAGAAATGGTGATCGTGGTGGTCTGTATAGGTTGCCATAAATGTAAGTACATACAAAGTGAATATCCAGAATGTTCCGTCATTTTTATGACCGTTGGCACCCTACTCACAGAAAACACGGTCCTTCGTGGGAACACTGTAGTTTAGTAGTGTCATTGTGAGACTTCACTGATAGTAACGGGGGTAAAATGATTACTCTTCTGACTCCGAGTCTCGTGGTTCCTTAAAACGATCCCAGTGTATCGATTGTCATTCAGAAGACGGAATCGGTGTGTGTGAGAGAAGGAGTCGTCTGGGACTTGTTCTCGAAGGTAGTCTCGCACCGTTGTGTGTGTCGAAACAAACCAACAGGGACACTCCTTCTCTTTAGTCAAGATCGGAAGTCTCGTCCTCGACTCCATATTTCAACAAACGAACGAACGAACAGACAGAGTGTGTTGATTGGTCATAGGACGGGTTTTGACCTTTTGAGAGGTCTCGGGAGTCCGATCCCATTCTCTTTAGTGTCAGGTAGGTCGTCAACTCACAAATGACACGAACTCCGGGTGCATGGTACATAAGCTTGAAGGGGCAGAAAATTGAAATTATCGATTGTCTAAATCGTAGGAAGATGCGTGATAGGGTAAATTAAGAGGGTTGTTGGGGTTTACTTTCCGCTTTTACACTGAAAGTAAATATCTTGTGGTACTCCCGTTCATTGAACGGGTTCCAGTGTGTCGATGGTTCGCATACCAACGCTACAATTACGTCAGTTGGACTACGGTTTCGGGTCTCGGAGTTGGTGACAAGACCCTTCACAAGTAAGTAAGTAAATCAATAAATAAATAACCGGTACGGTGCTCCCTACGCACTAGAACTAAGGGACTGGACCCTAGCTTGGTCACCGGTGACGTCGTCTTCACGCTTCGGAATTGGGGACCTACAGTCCCTTTAAGGAGTTATTAAACTATTCACGTGGTATACAGTCTAGGAGAAGATCTGTGTCCACTTTACTATCACTGATTATAACAGTGGATAAAAGAAAAGAAAAGGGAAAAGGAAATGGTAAGTCTCTCTTTATTTTCCACCTCTGTATTTGAATCAAAAGTTGAAGGAGTTGAAGTTTTGACAACTAAAGGATCAGCCGTTATTTTTGTTATTTGTTTTCACAAGTCTGCCACCATTTCCACTTTTGTTCTATTTACACCCTCCCGACTCCCGTTCGGGTCGAAAATCTCTCCGGAGAAACGCCGTTTCGAGATCACTTTTCCTTCTGGATTCTACACCCACGGGCTCCTTTCACAAGGTCCGACTCCCTTTTCGTTCACGTCTCGGGACACCATCCTTGTTCTTCAAACTCTTCGTCGCACTACCGGTCACACCTCTTCGACTCACTCTTTACTCCACAGACTACTGCGTCCCAGAAAGAAGTCTCCAAGGACCTCCGGCCATCGTAAAGAGAGGGGAAGTACTACCGTCCTCGGACAGGAACAAGTCCACCGGTGAGTAGTGGGGCGTCGAGTCCCCAGGTACGACAGAGCAGATTTGGACCCCAGTCCTTTGCAAAAGACATTTCTCGACCTATCATTGAGAAAACCCGAAACCTCGGTATGTCCAAGACCACGGTGTCGAGTTGAATCGAGCACAGGTGTGAAGTCTCCAGCTGTAAGACGGACTTCTCTTTGTAAGGTGATATCCTGAGACAGACTAAAGGTTTGGTGTGTCCTCGAATATTACATCCGAGAGTTTACGGACTGTGTGTCTACTGGGGCTGATAATGTTCTCGTCTATTTCCACTCCGTTTTTGTTTATCCGTACTGAGACACAGCTATTTTGGAGTGAATGTGTTAAAACGGTCGGAGATCAGATCTACTCTCTATCCCTATCGACTACGACACCCGTCCACCCGTGGAGACTCTCGTTTAGGAGCTCTTCCACTGGCGAGTGGGGAGCGAGGTGTGCAGAGGAGGACGAGAACCCCATAGCCCGAGAGACAAGAGGTTTGTAGGGGTGGTCTACACTCGCCGGTGTCACAGAAGGAGAAATCCTCCCTGCCTCCACTGAGGTACAGTGTTATGCCTCCGGCGGATCTTTTTCTCGCCGATGTCTCCGGCTCGGGTGTCCTCACCCTCCCCTCCCGGACCCCAGACGTTCCCAAAGAACTCTAGGTTTCTTCACCTCACGACCGAACGTATGGTCGTAACCCCCGTAGGAACTCTGTGTAGACGGACTGGGATGAGATGAGTGGGCGCCGGAGAGGAGAGAGACTTTGACTGTCCCTTGTCATGTCTTCTTGCTTCTTCCCTACCTCCCTTCTCTCGGGGAGAGATCCGAGACCGTCGAGGACGTCCCTTGGAAGGTGTGTACTGTCTACGAATGCCGAAATCTGTTACTTTGCCTAGTAACGGAAGATAGAATTCGACCCCAGTAATGGGGAGTTAAGACGTCTCCGTGTAAGCGTCGAATTAAAAAAAAAAACAACAAACGTATACTCTAGTAAAGTTAATTCCTCTTAACCTTTGTAAGGGGAGGTAAAGAAATCGTTTGTCTCGGAATAACGGAGGGTGGGTTTTTTCTTTTTGCTTTCGGTTGTAATGTTAAAATTTTTGTTTTGTTGAGAATTCGTCTCTATCCGTCCGAGACCCACTTTTCTGTAAACATATATATCCCTAAAATAATCCTTTTTGTGTAGACAGTGGAAGATGATATTCAGTGACTCGTCGCCTTGATTAACTTTGTTAGATTGTGTCACCCTAACGGGAAGAAACGGCAAACCACAATGGGTCTAGAAAACAGTCAGACTAAACTACGGTCCGTCTGAAAAGATGTACACCTTCCCTCCACTGGTCCCCACCCGTGTCAGAGGTCAACGACCAAATCTTTTGAGTGAACCCTACTAACGAATTTATACTTAAGGACTCGGGACGGGTAATCTGATCTTAGAGATCCTTTCCCCGGTCTGTTAGACATAGAAATTGTAACGAGACCGTTCACACCCCTCAAACCAGTGAAGTCAAGTCAACGAGTCAGCACAGGTTGAGAAACGCTGGGGGACCTGACGTCGTGTGGTCCGGAGGGACAGGTAGTGGTTAAGGGCCTCGAACGAGTCTGAGTACAGGTAGCTCAGTCACTACGGTAGGTTGGTAGAGTAGGATACAGTAGGGGAAGAGGAGGACGGAAGTTAGAAAGGGTCGTAGTCCCAGAAAAGGTTACTCAGTTGAGAAGCGTAGCCCACCGGTTTTATAACCTCGAAGTCGAAGTCGTAGTCAGGAAGGTCACTTATAAGTCCTGACTAGAGGAAATCCTAACTGACCAACCTAGAGGAACGTCAGGTTCCCTGAGAGTTCTCAGAAGAGGTTGTGGTGTCAAGTTTTCCTAGTTAAGAAGTCTCGAGTCGAAAGAAATACCAGATTGAGAGTGTAGTTTTGTACTGATGACCTTTTTGGTGTCGAAATTAATCTACCTGGAAACGTTCGTTTAATTACAGAGACGAAAAATTACGCGACAGATCCAACCAGTATCGAAAAGAAGATTCCTCGTTCGCAGAAAATCAAAATACCGACGTCAGTGGTAGACGTCACTAAAACCTCGGGTTCTTTTATTTTAGAGAGCGACAAAGGTAACAAAGGGGTAGACAAACGGTACTTCACTACCCTGGCCTACGGTCCTAGAAACAAAAAACTTTCAAAGCAAAATTCGGTGGAAAAAGTGAGAGGAGAAAGAGAAAACAGTTCTCCGAGAAACCAAGGAGAAACGAACATACTACGTTTTTTACGTGTCCGTCTTGGTCCTCTGGCTATCCTAAAGATTCTCCAGTTCCCTTCGGTCTCAATATTCCGTCGTTTTGGGTATTCTTTCGTTTGTGGAGTTCCACTATCTCTTATCTTCCACTTTTACCGTCAAGTAGTACTTTCCTCTTTGTCTAGCTGGGTATTCTTCTTCGTCTCTGACGCTCATCGGTTCAGTACCCTTACCTTTACGGAGTCTTCCTTCTTATAGTTTGGCGTTACCGGTTTGTGTGTTTTTGTCCGTTCGCTCTGCCCTCGTGTTGTCATTTATCGTCTGTTCCATCTTTACTTCTGATTGTCGTACTGAACGATGTCTCATGTCACTGTATCCTGCGTAAAATATCTTTTATACAATATTAGTATATGAATATACACCGTTTGTTGTGTCGTTGATTTATGTTTTCGTTTTTCATAATGCCTAATTTCCTCTTAACGAAGAGTGTATATTAAATTCAACTTCTAAAAAATTATGTGGGAAAAGTCTTGACCTGTCTAAGTCATCAGGTTTGTCTTCCTGTATCTCTGAAGGGACCGACAGGTCACCTATTCTTAGGTGTCAAGGTGACGTCCCCTAGTACCCAAGCTAGAGACTAGTCCACTGATTCTAGGACGTACGGTGTCCACACCGGTTTTTAAATTTTTTTCTTACATCTCGTTACGACAGGTAATGTCTTCGGCGAGTGGTGTACACCGACGATTCGTGGTCTTCATTCCGTTCAAGTCAACTTTACGTGAAAGTTCTCATTGTATGTTTACGAATTCTATGTTTACGTCAAGTAGTACTTTCATAAACTTTTTCTAAAGTTTATGACGTGTTTTTTATCTTACATTTTATCAAGTAATCAGTAAAAATATAATAAACGACTTTACTATTATGAGACCTACATAACCCAATTTTTTCATACAATGGTTTAGTTAAGTGTATAAAAATAAAAAATTATGTCGGTTACCTCTTATGTTTAAATGTATGTACGTTATTATTTAAATATAATGTAAACATAAGTTATCGCGACTGGGTCTTCTTAGTTTATCGTCGTCGTCGTTCACTAAGACACTCCGGGATAAGTAGGAGATTAAGGGACATATCTAAAGTTTTGGAAGGAGTATAAGATACTCGTAGGAAACTAGGTAACGGGGAAGGACCTCGAACCGTTCACCCCTCAAACAACAATGTTCCTCCTCTACGATACCCCGAGTTGGAGGAAACACAGATAGACGATCTCCCTAAACCCAAAATCTACACAATAAATATACTATTTTTATTTAGGATGGTCGTCCCAACCCCACTCCTAATTTACTCTATTGTATAAGAGTACGAAAGACTTTTCAGTTTTAATTTTTAGTTCTGCTCTACTTCCTCCAGGTAAAGACAGGGACGCAGGGAACGTGTGTCTCCATAGTCACGTTCGACCCTTGGTCTCGGGGAGTCCTATGTCACGACCTCTTCTGCACCCCCACCTGCCTCCCACCACACAACCCTAGTCTGTGAGGGTTGAGACTCCCAAAGTAAGACGGCGGAAGTCGGGCCCGTGGTCAGTTCCCTTGAGTGTGACGGTGCTTAATCCTATTAAAGAATAGAGTGAAATCTAAGGAATCTTTATTCTGTACCGTCGAAGTCGAAGAGAGTCGCTCTTCCTAAATAGATTATACTATCAGTGACATCTAAGTGTCATTCAAATTCGGTCTTCCGAGACTCACCGGTAGACCATTTTAATTCTACTGGTTGAAGATCTCTGAAGGGACCACCTGGTCACCAATTCTGAGATGGGACGGTTATGTCCTCCGTACCCAAGTTAGGGACTACCCCCTTGAATCCAGGGTGTACGACTCGCCACGTCGGTTTTGTCTTTTTTTTTTTTTTTTTGTGACTATTTAATTTTTTCGTTTTAATTTTTTTTTTTTTTTTTCTGCTGAAAGAGGGTCACATAGACCCTTGAAAGGAGCAAAATCGTGACTTCAGGGTGTACGGAGTCAGATTCGTTTGGTCCTGCCAACCATGGGGACCTTCACTTCAAGGAGTTTGTGTCCATAATATGTAGAAGGGAACAATCTCCTTAATGAGATCCTGCAACCAATTCTGTGTCGATCTAGGGACCGGGGTGGAGGAAGTGAGTCTTAGTGGTCCCGTCACCAGGGTTTTGGCCCTGGGGTCAAGGGGTCCACTGAGACTGTGGGTCGGTTCGAAGCCTTGTGTTTACTCATGTTGAGAAAGAAAACTCCTACCTCTTTGACTTCAGGACCAAAGTACTTCCGGGGTACGACTTTATTAACCTCACGGAGAAAGGAGTATTGTTAAGGGTCATTGTCGTCCTACTTTCGAACAGCATTCACCTTCTTACAATTTGTTTCAAGACTACAAGGGAAAACTCCAAATAAAGGCAGGGAAAAGAAAAAAAATTATATTTTTCATAAAACGTCCACAAGAGAAGGAAACGACTACGGGGTTTGGGTCTGAACGACTCAGACGACCCGATAAGTTAGAGTCCGTCACTGTACGGGTCCACTCTCCTCGGACCTGGGGTGGTGAAGTGTCACTGTCCGTCAGAGACGTCGGTCTCGACAAACCTCTCGAGACCCGAAGAAAGAGTCTGGACTCGTGTCTCCCGTCTCGTTCTTCGGGGAGGTCTTTACGAGGACATTCTTGTCTCGAACCTCCACTTCTCTCACCTCCGTGGGGTAAGGTGGTTTAAGAGACGACGCCTATCCACGGGGTCTCACTTTAAATCCTACAAACCCGATGGCTAAGTCGTTTTTCTCTCAGTAGAAAACGTTATGCGCTCCGTGAATTGACGTACAGCAAAGGACGAAGTAGGACGAGCTAGTTTGGGTCCGGGACAAGGGTAGTGGGCCTAAGAACCAACGGTCTAAAAAGAAAAGAACCTTTCCTTCGTCGTACATCGTACCTTTGTCGAGGTCGAAACCTCGTTCTATTGGACTTAGGTTTCGGACGAAAACGGTGGATGGTTGTTCAGTGAGGTGGGGTGACCCGGAGTCTTAAGGGGACACACTTTACCCTTTACTGTGACCGGAAAGCCATAAAAACACTCCTGATTTCCACTGTATACATTCACAGAGTCCGTGTGTCATCCTTAGGTATTTATTACTATTGACGTACTAGTTTTATTATATGTATCTCGGGACTCGACTCGAGGGACGCGATGTGTCGTCCAAGGGCGATCGGCAGATAAAGTGCGTGCCATCAGATATATATGTACAGTCAGGATTAGAGAGTCACGCAGTGTAGGCGTGGAAGGGGAGTCGGACGCAAGTGTATAGGCAAGGATGTAGACGTAGAGATAAGGACGGGACGCCTATCCAAGTAGGCATGGTAAAAAGATCTAAAATTATATACGTAAGTATAGGGCATAAACAAAAAGGAGAAAGACTGAGTGAAGTGAGACATACTGTCTGAGATTCAGGTAGGTGTAGAGATGTTCACTGAGTCACTACTGGATCTACCCACCCCACTCCCCCTCTCTCCCTGCAGGTTCTCCCTCCCCTATATACCTATGTAATTTGATTAAGTGAAGCAACATGTCGTCTTTGATTGTGTGCTAACATTTCGTTAATATAAGGTTATTTTTTTCAATGTGCATTTCACGGATGAAAAGGGATTCCCGAACCGACCACAGGGACTGTGTCAGACGTGTGGGTCTCTGGGACCCAGGAGTCACCCTTCTAAGATGCACTTATCTTTCTTTTCACACAATGGGCCTCTCCTCGGTAGTCTGTTCGTTTCTGTAGATCCGTCAACCACAAAGGACCGACACTTCGGACGGGATCAAACAAAACCGTCGACGGAGGCGGTAGGCACTACCTTCGTCTTTCCCTTCTCTTTACCGTCATCCCGCTTAGCTAGCCGGTTCCTCCCTCCGACAAACCAAGGTCGAAGGTTTCCCCTTACGTCGACGGGGTCACTACCTCTACGTTGCCCAGGGACCTAAGACCGGACCGGAAGCGTACGGACGGGAGCTGTACCTCGCTACAAAGATCTTATTGTCCCAACCCTCATCAAGTCAAGCCCAGTACAAGTCAAGTCAGTGTCTGACCGAGGTTTACCGTTGACAAAGGCATTGTTACCGACATACTGTTCGGAGGGGTTTTGAAGCACCGAATTTCGTCACTGTCGGTAAATAAACGGGTCTAAGACACTAGTCCCGGTCCACGTCGACACGGTCCTCCCCGGTCGACCTCAGTGAGGACCCGCCGACGAAAGTTTACCGTCAAACCCTGTGGGTTCTCCCCGAGTACATGCACGGACCACGAAGCGCCAGGAGCCCGACTCTACCGACCCCACCACCTCCCCTGCCTCCAGAGCAGGGGTACGTCGGGGTGTCTGACTTCCTCGAATGGGGTCCGCGGGAGCATACCTCAGAGTCCCGGTGGCCTCTGACGCAGACCTGTACCGTGCGGAGAAGTTCAGACGCGAGACCCTGAGAGTCCCCCGGTGAGGACGGTATGACATAACCCGTCTTGTCAGTGTCCAGTTGGGTCTAAGGTCCTGGCCCCCTTGCCTGAGGAGGAGGACTTCCTCCCCCCAGTAGATGTGACGCTTCACACACCTACGCCCCTCTCCACTAAGTAGTCCCCGGTAACACTGTCAGGTGTGTCGTTGTGTCTCGCGACAGGTCCGGTACCGTAAGGTCCGGAAACAGGAGGCTATGGTCACGGGAAAGTGGGAGGACCACCTAAAAATGTGAGGTTGAGAGAAGAGACTCGTGGAACCCTGGAAAGAGAGGAACCCCCAGAAAAGAGAGGAGCCCCACAAACGTTCCACCCGGAAAAGACCGACCCAAGTCACACTTGGTTCAGGCTCACGACACACTAGAGTCTGGTCGTCTAGCCAGTCACACAGACTCGGCGTAAAGGACGGGACAATTGTTCCTACGACTCCGGACTGGGATAGTCCATCGACACTTCTACCTCACTCTATGCAGTCCAGTTCATGGGCTGTGTCTTGGCCGGACTGTGACCTCCCACCGGCGATTCATAACCGGGGCTAGAGGGAGGTAGGGGGTGGTGAGGGTGAAGAGACGGACCCCTTGTGGGCGAACAAAAAGATGCCGTGTAGGTAACTGTTCAAAAGGGATGTAGGGGGATTGGAAATGGGGTTCCTCTTGATCAGTGAGGGAGGAAAATGGAGGACATCGAAGACGTTGTGGAATCACTACAGGCTCCAGTGTCACTACCCACACACACACAGAGGGTTCCACCCTCAAGAACGTAAGTAGGAAAGGAGAAGTCCCGAGTCTTGCGTCACCACTCGATACGTACGTAAACCACTCGCTCGCTCACTTACCGACCCGAGGGGTCTTGAGTCCTTGTGTGAAGTAAAAGGATCCTGGGAAGAGAACGTGCGGACTAACGGGGTCTTCTCCTCACCTTCACTTTGTTCCTAGTTTCCTCCGTTCTTATATGTTGTCCCGTTTCTGTCGGGGAAGTTATTTACCACGACCCTTTTGATCTGTCGATGTACATTTTCTTGCTTTAACTTGTGAAGGATTGTGGTATGTGTTTCTATTTGAGTTTTACCCAATTTCTGGATTTACATTGTGGTCTTTGATATTTTGAGAACCTCCTTTTGTATCCGTCTTGTGAGCTACTGTATTTAGTTTCGTTCTGGGAGATACTAGGTGGAGGATCTCCTTACCTTCATTTTTGGTTTCATTTGTTCACCCTGGGCTAATTTGAATTTTTCGAAAACGTGTTGTTTCTTTTGATATTCGTTCCACTTTTCTGTCGGGAGTCTCACCCTCTTTTATTATCGTTCACTTTGTTGACTGTTTCCTAATTAAAGGTTTTATATGTTCGTCGAGTATGTTGAGTCATGGTCTTTTTGTTTGTTGGGTTAGTTTTGTACCCTTTTTCTGGATTTGTCTGTAGAGAGGTTTCTTCTGTATGTCTACCGATTGTTTGTGTACTTTTCTACGAGTTGTAGCGAATAATACTCTCTTTACGTTTAGTTTTGGTGTTACTCTGTAGTGGAGTATGGTCAGTCTTACCGGTAGTAGTTTTTCAGATATTTGTTATTTACGACCTCTCCCATACTTCTTTTCCCTTGCGAGAACGTGACAATCACCCTATTTGACTATGTCGGAGATACCTTCTGCCATACCTCCAACGAATTTTTTGATCCTTATTTTGGTGGTATACTGAGTCGTTAGGGTGAGGATCCGTATATGGGACTCCTTTGGTTTTGACTTTTTCTGTGTACATAGGGTAACAAGTAACGTCGTGATAAGTGTTATCGGTCTTGTACCTTCGTTGGATCTACAGGTAACTGTCTACTTACCTATTTCTTCAATACCATATACATGTGTTACCTTATAATGAGTCGGTATTTTTCCTTACGTAAACTCAGTCAAGATTACTCTACCTACTTGGATCTTGGATAATATGTGTCACTCCATTCAGTCTTTCTTTTTCTATTTATAGTATAAGATTACGTATATGTACCTTAGATCTTTTTACCATGACTTCTTAAATAAATGTCCCGTCGTCACCTCTTTCTCTGTATCTCTTGTCTGAAAACCTGTACCCCTTTCCCCTCCTCTCCCACTCTACATACCTTTCTCATTGTCCCTTTGAGTGTAATGGTATACATTTTATCTATCGGTTACCCTTAAACGGCATACCGAGTCCTTTGAGTTTGTCCCCGAAACGTAGTTAGATCTCCCCACCCTACCTCTTCCGTTACCGTGGGGTGAGGTCATGAGAACGGACCCTTTAGGGTACTTGCCTCCTCGGACCATCCGACGTCAGGTACCCCAGGCGTTTCTCAGTCTGTGCTGACTCACTGAAGTGAAAGTGAAAAGTGAAAGTACGTAACCTCTTCCTTTACCGTTCGGTGAGGTCACAAGAACGGACCTCTTGGGGTCCCTACCGTTTCGGACCACTCGAGAGTAGATACCCCAGCGTTTCTCAGCCTGTGTTGACTTCACTGAATCGTCGTCGTCGTCTCCCCACCGTACCCCTCCGTCTACCCTCTCTTCAAGTTTTCCCTCCCCTATATACATATGGATACCGACTAAGTACAACTCCAAACTGTCTTTTGTTGTTTTAAGACATTTCGTTAATAAGAAGTTATTTTTGTTTTGTTTTGTTTTTTGTCCCTAGACCGAAAACGGGGACATCAACACACTAGGGAAATGTGTCCACTAGGGGACGGTACTACAGACCAGACCCCATCTTACGGGTCGTCGACGACGTCGGGGTAGATGGTAGGGGGAGATTTCTCCCGACCAGTAGGGTTTCCTTCCTCCTTCCTCTCCGTACGGGAAGGACGTCATAGTAATATGTAATTTTTAATTCCGTAGTTCATGCTTCGGGTCGAGTCATGGGTACTATTTGCGTGTAAGGAGTAAACGTGTCTGACTCGTAAGACCGAGGACAGGCGACCGACCTGGTCTCTACACCCCCGGTTCCTCTGACCGGAGTCGGTCCGTCTCGGGTAGGAAACGGAGACGTCTTTTATGAACGTCTGACCTGAGTTTAGGATCGACACAGCGGGTACCAAAACGTTTGGACTCGGATAGAGGAGTGGAAAGACTTGAAGGTAACCAAGGAATCACTTTACCCTTATTTCTATTGAGAGACCTTTCTGGTAGCACTCCTAATTCGTTCCACTACATCCAGGGACCAGGAAGCCGACGAGGGTTTGGTACTCAGAGACTAGACACTGGTAACGAGATCGTCTATTTAACAAACTTTTTCACTTTGTTCACCTGAACAAGTGACGGAAGGACCTGAGAATTACTCCTAATAATCTTAAACTTTTTATCGTTTTCTTAACCTGTGCTTAATCCCTGACTTGTTGTCGTCTATTCGTAAAGTGCACACAGTCCCTGACAGGCTCCGTAAAATGTGCGTGAGTAAACAAATCAGACTCTTTGTTATGACACTCCGACTATATATTATAATAAAAGGGGGAAAATGTCGACCTCCTTGGAGTTTCTTCAACTTGTCGTACGTCTCAATATATTGGTCAATCACCATCTCGACTCCAAGTTTGAGTTCACCAGTGTGTGGTGTCGGACATGAGACTTTGGGTTCCGAGAGGACGAACCTTCACCGAGCAACGCGAAATAGCTCGGTTACCGTAAATGTCACGACCCCCGACGGTGGTTTCTGGGGGCTCATGGACCACGAGTCCCTCGTGAGTGGTACGTCTCCGAAAAGAAACTTAAGAACGTTGTCAGAATACTCCGGTCCTAATAATAAACCTAGAAGATCTACTCCTTTCTATCCAAAACCTTGGATAGACCAAGGTTTATCCCTTTCCTCATTGAGTTCCGAAATATAACAGTGGGACGAATAAATTGAATATCCGTCTCATGTAGAACTCTTTACGACCCGACCTACTTCGTGTTCGACCTTAGTTCTAACCGCCCTCTTTATAGTTATTGGAGTCTATACGTCTACTGTGGTGGGAATACCGTTTTTCACTTCTTCTTGATTTCTCGGAGAACTATTTTCACTTTCTCCTCTCACTTTTTCAACCGAATTTTGTTGTAAGTCTTTTGATTCTAGTACCGTAGGTCAGGGTAGTGAAGCACCGTTTATCTACCCCTTTGTCCTCTTTGTCACAGTCTGAAACAAAAAAACCCGAGGTTTTAGTGACGTCTACCACTGACGTCGGTACTTTAATTTTCTACGAATGAGGAACCTTCTTTTCAATACTGGTTGGATCTGTCGTATAACTTTTCGTCTCTGTAATGAAACGGTTGTTTCCAGACAGATCAGTTTCGATACTAAAAAGGTTATCAGTACATACTTACACTCTCAACCTGGTTTTTCTTTCGACTCGTGAATTCTTAACTACGAAAACTTGACACCACAACCTCTTCTGAACTCTCAGGGAACCTGACGTTCCTCTAGGTTGGCCAGGTAGGATTTCCTTTAGTCAGGACTTATAAGTAACCTTCCTGACTACAACTTCGACTTTGCGGTTATGAAACCGATGGACTACCTTTCTTGACTGAGTAAACTTTTCTGGGACTACGACCCTTTCTAACTCCCGTCCTCTTCCCCTACTGTCTTCTACTCTACCAACCTACCGTAGTGGGTGAGTTACCTGTACTCAAACTCATTTGAGGTCCTCAACCACTATCTGTCCCTTCGGACCACACGACGTCAGGTACCCCAACGTTTCTCAGTCTGTGTTGACTCGCCGACTTGACTTGACTTGACTCTACTCCTTTGGGTCTATGTTACTTCCGTTCCTAAAGAAGGTTCCATTGAGTTTCTTTCCCACTTCCTGAACTCCAGGCTTTAAGTCGTCTTTGTTTCGAGGTGGAAGTGGGTCTGATAGCGTTCATCTCCCACCACGCTCACATACTCATAGACTATGACTGGCACGACTTCAGGGCCCTACAGTCAATCATTAGTCGACCACAGTGAGTTCAGGTCCTGTGACTCGTCACGTGGTGGGGTCTGCAGTGTCGGGAGGGGACGGAGGGTCGTCGTGGGGGTTCCCACCCCGAGGAAGGACTACGGGCTTCGAGGAAGACGGACCGGGAGTCGTAGTCGGGAAAGGAGGGGAAGGGGTCTCTAAGAGGGACCCCGTCCTGAATAGGTGAACCCATGTACCGAAAGTCGTCACGGAAACCTATCTTAAGTCCGCCAGTCTCTCTATCCTTCCCCTTTAATGTAGAAACATGAGTGAGTAGAATTGACTTTAGTCCGCAAAGGAAAGCAACATCCAGTGGGTACGACGACCACGACGACGACGACGATTCAGTGAAGTCAGCACAGGCTGAGACACGTTGGGGTATCTACCGTCGGGTGGTCCGAGGAGACAGGGACCCTAAGAGGTCCGTTCTCGTGACCTCACGCAACGGTAAAGGAAGAGGTTACGAACTTTCACTTTTCACTTTCACTTCAGTGAGTCAGTACAGGCTGAGAATCGCTGGGGCACCTGACGTCGGGTGACCCCAGGAGACAGATACCCTAAAGGGTCCGTTCTCATGACCTCACCCACGGTAACGGAAGAGGTCTTTATTGGTTATGTAAGGATAATGAAATGTATCAAGGTTTCGGAACTTTATGGTAAGTGTGGAGAGTAGTGAAGTTTTAATACCACCAATACTCTGGACGACAATATAGAATAATAAATTACGAAATTATTTCTTCGTGTATATAACGAGTTGATATTTAGACAAACATTATAAAACTATGATAAAAGTTATATTAATCATGTGAAACATTAGATACATAAAAATGACACACGGAACTTTTTGTTATAAGGGTTTCCCTCCGATATCCGAAGTCATCTGAAGGTCTCAGGGACCAAGTACTTTATAAATATCGTCAGGAAACCCTGTCCTGAGATAATAATAGAGAATATTGAGAGTAATATATCTTACTTTTTGAGTTCGTGTCTCTCCAGTTCTTTTGACGGGTTCCTGCGTGTCGACCATCCACTTCACGTTCCTAAACTTAGGTTCCGTTAGATCTAGTCTCGGACGGGAGAGTCGGAACCCAGTCCAAGAGAACTAAGGGAAAGTCCAGAGGTCTGGTAGAGAGAGACAGGTCGTGAAAGGAACGACCTTACATTAACAACGAAATAGGTAACCGTCAGGGACTTCCCGGGAACTCCCGACCCCGGTCAAAATAAATAGAGACTTAGGGACCTTTGAGTGGGTCGTGACTCGGGTCCTTTACAAGGTTTATTTTCAAAAACTTACTTGCACAGAGATTGGGTATTACGGAGTATGTAACGTCCACTTTTCTGGGAAAAAGAGGACTGTCTTAAAAATGTCGTAATTTTTTTATTATTAAACAGGTGTAAAATATTACCGTAATCATGTCTCAGCACGTAAAAATGTCGTAAAAACTACAACGGTTCTAAAAATATAGGGAAACTGAACTTGGTGATCGTATTTGATCAGACCTGTCCTTACTCCTCGAATCAAAGTGTCTCTTTAGTTGTCTCCGAGACCCGCCAGTCAAGGCCGTCACTTCGTGTCCGACTGCCCGTCTCCGACTCCTGTCGTCCCCGGGTCCAGTTCGGGTCGAGGCGGCGACTGGAGGCCGTTCTCGGAGCTGAGAGGCTCGGGTCACTAGAGTAGGTAACTTACCCAGTCATTATCGCTGGCATACCTTCACAACAATCTTGATGGTCTCGCCCACCCATGCCAAATCTTACTCAAAGACCTTGTCACATTCCTGTGTCATTTGAGATCGAGGGGACGTTATCGACAAGGCCACGACCGAATAGCTTCCCGAGCACGTACACTTTCACACGCGACGTCACAATCTTGACCTAAGACCAAGACTGAGTCGTGGCACGGACCTTTCTCTAAGATTTAAAGAGACCTTGAATCAAAGGATTACACGCTTTACTCCTCTGTCCTGCCCAAGTCCCACCACGGCCCACAATCTTGACCTAAGACCAAGACTGAGTCGTGGCACGGACGTTCCTCTAAGATTCAAAGAGACCTTGAATCAAAGGATTACACGTTTTACTCCTCTATCCTGCCCAAGTCCCACCACGGCCCCGAGTCTTAAGAACGAAGTTGGACACGTCTTAGGTAATCTTTCGGGTCAATCACCTGAGGGGACCACCTGGTCCCCAATTCTAAGGAGCGAGGGTCACACCACCGCCTCCACCCCTCCGGGTCAAACGTAGGGACCAGTCCCTTGGTCTAGGGTGCATACTGTCGATTCTAGGTCTCGTCGGTTTACCTTTTTTTCTTTCGGGTCAAATCTTTGTCTCACTCTGGGGAGCGGGACTTCGGGTCCCTCGAAACCTTCACGACGACCTTCTATCTTGTTGACCACATCGGTCTCCAGTCGTTGTCCCTGTTACTCCCGACATCCAAACAAGGGAAACCCCGCACACACATACACTCACACACACACACACTCACACACACACACATACACTACATTACATTCCACCCTCCTCTCAATCACCTAAAGTCACAGAAATCTACCCCGGGGGGGAGGACTTCCATTGGTTCAAACTAGGTGCAAGTTTGAAAAGGTTGGGTCGAGAACCTCACATCTGAGGAACTTCCTCTCCGTCTTAGAGAGGGTAAGTAGGAAGTGACGTCGGGGGAGGGGTCGGGACTAGACCAGGAAAGAAAGGAGGGTGGGAAAATACTAATACTCGGGAATCTTTAAGGGTGATCGTATTGTAACCGCGTTTCCCGACTGAGAGACGGTTCCCCGAGAGAACCCTCGGTCGGAACTAGTCTTGACACCTCCGGGCAAGACATCGACACAGGTACTCGGGGGTATATTTGCCGGAGGACTTGAAATATGACACTTGTCGCTGTCCCCTCTGGTCTTCGTACCCTCTCCTCTACCCCCCCCCAGTCGGGTCTGGTATTGCTACGACCTCTTTTGGATAACTTATGTAGAAGAAGGGGTTTACTGAAAGGAGTACATTTTAACAGGAGACAATAACGGCCTTTTTCCCAAAAATTTTCTCCAATTGTACGCTAAATTACTTATACCTCATTATTACAAGGAGTATAGTTTAATTTTAAGATTCTGCCGGTGTACTTTGTTCACGTAATACTCACGGGCTGTAATACGTAATAATAATAATAACTCGACGAACTAACGGGATGTATACACCCTTATTTTCTTTGTCGAGGTTCAGGACGTAAACTTAACCATACGTAGTGGAAGTCTTCCTCTTAAACCCGTCTGGTCCACGTCCGGGTGGGTCGATTCCTTCTAGGATCCCATAATTCTTTATTGAAATCCCTGAAGGGACCACCAGGTTACCAATTCTGAAACGGAAAGTTACGTCCCCCACACCCAAGTTAAGGACCAGTCACTCGATTCTAGGGTGTTCGGAACGTCGATTCTTTGGTTTTGTGTTTTGTCTTTGTTATAACATTGTTCAAGTTGTTTCTGAAATTTTTACTGGGTGTAATTTTTTAGAAAAATTTTTTCATTGAAATATTATTTCGTTTCCCTATTGTTTTTCGACCGAATTTCAAGTTGTAAATTTTTTTTTGTGTTTTTTGATTCTAGTACCGTAGACCAGGATAACGAAGTGCCGTTTATCTTTCCCTTTTTCACCCTCGTCACTGTCTAAAATAAAACCCCCCGAGGTTTTAGTGACACCTACATTGACGTCGGTACTTTAATTTTCTGAGAACGAAGAAGCATCCTTTCGATACTGTTTGGATCTGTCGCATGATTTTTCGTTTCTGTAGTAAAACGACTGTTTCCAGGTATATCAGTTTCAATACCAAAAGGGTCATCAGTACATACTTACACTCTCAACCTGACATTTCTTCCGACTCACGACTTCTTGACTACGAAAACTTAACACCACGACCTCTTCTGAGAACGCTCAGGGAACCTGTCGTTCTAGTTTGGTCAGGTAAGATTTCCTGTAGTTAGGACTTATAAGTAACCTTCCTGACTACGACTTCAACTTCGAGGTTATGAACCCGGTGGTCTACCTTTCTCGACTAAGTGACCCTTTCTGGGACTACAACTCTTTCTACCTCCCGTCCTCCTCTTCCCCCGCTGTCTCCTACTCTACCAATCTGCCGTAGCGACTGAATTTGTACTTAGACTTGTTTGAGACCCTCTATCACTTCCTGCGCCTCGGACCGAAAGACGTCAGGTACCCAAGTGTTTCTTAGTCTGTTCTGTCGTTGAGTCGTTGTTGTTGTCGCCACTATTGTTACCTTGTCTCTCTGCTATCGTGACCAGAACACCCGAGTCGTCTAACGTTCCGACACACACTTAAACCTAAGATCACCGAGATACGATCACGACACAGTAAATCGGTTCAGCAAAGTGAAAAGACTCGGAGACAAAGAAGTGTGACAATAAATCGGACCTATTTCCTGACAATACTCTCATCTTGGAAACACAACATCTCGACCCCATTCCTGTTTGACTCCAATATCTGCACTTTCATGAAACATTTGCTACCCGGTGACTCAAGACCCTAACTCCGATTGCCTCTCTAGAATTCAAAATAGATGAACGGTAATAATACTGAAAAACCGACGCGACCCAGAAGCAGCGACGTGCGACCGAAAGAGATCGACGTCGCTCCTCCCCGAGTAGAGGTCGACGCCACTCGTCCGCAGAGTGACGTCGCCGAAGAGAACAACGCCTCGTGTCCGAGGTCCCGTGCACCGGAAGTCATCAACACCAAGTCCTCAATCAACGCCGAGTCCTCAATCAACGGGGCGTCGTTCACCTGAGAAGGGGCTGGTCCTTAGCTTGGACACAGGGCACGTAACCGTCCTCCTAAGAATGGATGACCCGGTGGTCCCTTTAGAGCTATTACCTCTGTCAAATACAACGAGAGAAGGGATAAGGGTTGGAAGGAGACAAAGACTTTGGACCGACGACAAATATTACAAATTCTTCTAATTCGATGTAAGAACCTCCGTTCCGTTACCGTGGGGTGAGGTCATGAGAACGGACCTTTTAGGGTACCTGCCTCCTCGGGACACCAGACGTCAGGTACCCCAACGATTCTCAGCCTATACTGACTCACTGAAGTGAAAGTGAAAAGTGAATGTACGTAACCTTTTCCTTTACCGTCGGGTGAGGTCACAAGAACGGACCTCTTAGGGTCCCTACTCCCTCGGAGCACCCGACGTAGATACCCCAACGTGTCTCGGCCTGTGTTGACTTCGCTGAATCGTCGTCGTTCCCGGTCCATAATAAAGTGAGTCAAGGTGACATTGAAATATACTATTCACAATAATAATTGAGATAAAATATCTGATCCTTTGTCTCCGAGTCATACCGAGTATTCAACGGGTTCCAGTGTCCTGGTCATTCACCATCTCTAAATTTGAGTTCAAAAGGACTGAGATTTTGGAGAATCAAGAATCTGACATAAACGGAGATTTTATACGGTCTGTTCGACGAAGGTGACACGAACTTGTGGAGGTCCCTGCCCCCGGAGTAATAGTGAGGGGTAAGGGTAGAAGGGCACTCACGAGAGGGGACTGTGTATTACGTAATAACACCACTATAATAATAGACATTTTATCTCACTAGCCTCTCCTACGAACGAAGTCTAGATAAGGTCTTTGTAGTGAACTGCTCGTGCACGTAAATGTCTGTTTAAGTCAGGCCGATGTCTTCTTTCCTAAATTTTTTAGAAACATACTTTTACCTTATGTGGTTCATTCTCTACACACACTTACCCCCGTTAATTAGGAGAAAACGGCTAGCGACATTTTTTTGTAAACGACCTCTCCTCCGTAAATAAGGGACGTCTGTGTACCACACTAAAACTTTATAGAGGTGTCTTCCTTTCTACTGACTCCTTTATGTTTAGATAATTTACACGTCCCGCGTTCTCTTTTTCCCGAGGGTATTTTCCTAAAGATTCGGTATAGTTTCCGAACACTCCAGTCCCTCCCGACAGCTTTGTGATGGTTAATCTCGATTGACTCTTTGGCCGAATTTAGAGTTTTAATTTCTACTTCTCGTCGTTAATTGGACAGAACATTGTCTTTTGTATCGGGAATTACGAGCCACATTAAATTATAAAGTTTTAGTACTGGTGTTCGTAGATTCCGAGGACAAGTTGTCATATTGTGCCTGTTATTTTCAGAGTCACCCCGAAGCCGATAGTACCCACTCTGCCGTCTCCTTATTACGGCCCCGGTCCCACTGAGACTTCAGTGTCACCGCGACTGTGTCAATCTCGAGTGGGATCCTGTACTCAGGTGTCCGAGTCGACGTAAACCGTTTCTGGGCAAGACCGGTCGTCCGTGTAAAGCGAAACACAAAGCACCCGAAACTATCCCACCTAATTCGACTACACTCACCTATACGTACTCCGTTCGGACGGCACGAGTCTCCCAGGTGTCGGATAAGGTCACCCAAAGAGATTTCGTTACGAGAGTGGGAACCCCTCGAAACTTTTACGGAGGGGGACCTCGGAAGAGTGTCTCGTCTTCCGACCCCGTAGTCATAAAAGATTCCAAGGGTCAATTAAAAGTAACCATGGTCTCGACTCTTGACGACGAGACTTTCAAACACCCTTGAAAGTCTGCTCTTCCACCTGCAAGCGATGTGTCAGTTCAGAACTAATCTGAGTCTAGTTGTCCCACCATGGACTACGCGACTAACACTCGACACGTCTATTCTTTTACCCAGGTGTCTTTTTAAATGTCGACCCTCGACCTATTTCGTTGGTACATCTCAGAGCGGGGACTGCCTCAGAGTCTCGTATTCTAGGTACCGACTCTTAGATCCAAAGGAACAACGGTTTCTTATAACTACCGGTGAGGTTTGCACACTCCGGGACCACCCACCGGCCGGAAGGTGTTCTTCCTACCTCGACCCCTGAAGGGACCACCAGGCCACCGATTTCAGAAGTGGAAAGTTACGTCTCCACACCCAAGCTAGGGACAAACCTCTCGATTCTACGGTGCACGAAACGTCGGTTTTTTGGCTTTATACTTTATTCATTATACATTGTTTAAGTCATCCGGAAATTTTTACCGGGTGTAGTTTTTTTTTCTTTTTAGATTTTTTTTTTTTCTCCTACCTCGACTTTGTGCAGGGACCTCGAGAGATTCAGGATCCCGGACCGGGGGTTGACTGAGAGGAGGATAACGGGATCACTGTCGCACCCCGTGACCCTTCCAGTGGTCGAGACATCTGTCTACCTGGTCTCTGTAGTAAATTGCCCTCACTAGAACCCCTTCCTCGAGACGAGAGACTCGACCGAGTCAAAGGAGTAAATACTTTACGTCCTTCATTACCCTGAGTGTCCCTACTACACTCCTCGCGTACTCTAGTCGACACCCTCGGGGGTCGTACCAGGGACCGAACGAATTGGTGTGTATACGATCCGTGACGTCTTTCGGAAAAGTGCCTGGGTACGGGTCGTAGTTGGTACACACACGGGAAGACCCAGGGTGGGATTCGAAGGACGGAGGTACGAAACGGGTCGGTCCAGGGAGGGGGACCTCGTGGAAAGGCGGAGGAGGGAGTACAGGTCAGGATGTCATAAACGGGTCTACGACACAATCCGAGATCTATGGTCGAGAAAGAGGAAGACGTGGAAGGAGTAGAGTCTTCAATCCAAAATTTGGGAGGTTACCCTGACAAAAGAGGAGAGGGGTAAATCGAGTGGTCGTAAGATCGGGGATGAGATTTGTGGTAGTGAGGGTGGATGTGACTCTTAAGGGACCCCTATTATAGACACTACAGAGTGGTGGACCTCCTGTTACACTTCAGGGTTTTTTGTACATCCGAAACCCTGGATTAGGGGAGGTGTCCAGATCGTCCATCCAGGATAATAGTATCGGTGAAATGTCTACTCTTTTGACTCCGTATTCAATTGGACAGAGTTCAGTTTGTCGATCAAGTCTCCACCCCGGGTTTGGATCGTCCGACCGAGGTCTCAGGACCCAGAATTGTTGAAACCCTATTTAGGAACGTCTCACTTGTAGGGGGACACCTATTCTCACTTGTCCTCCCTCCTTCCCTTCTGGGTCCTCTTATCCTCCACCTCTGTGACACTCAAGATCGACCTGGTCCCTCCACACAATGGTCGCAGCCCTCGGAGTCCCTACGGTGTACTCGGACCCAAAGGGAAAGGTAACGACAGTCACACTTGGGGTCCCCTGTCCTGGTCTCCAGTGACCAGTTCGGAGGTCAGACGTGACTGGAGGCCCGATCTCGGGCCTCTGTCGGGTCAGGGGGGAGTTTGGTGGGGTTTACCTGGTGAGGTTCAGGTGTTGAAAGGGGATGGTCTCCCTCCCCCGGGACCCGTAGATCTTACTACCCTCACCACTGCACTTCCCCTCGGGGTCGGGGACTGGTTCCAGTGTGGGCTTTCTTCTTTCTGGGTGACACTTCCCTCGACAGGTCGTCCCGTCGGTGCCCTGCGCTCGTCACTGTCCGGCACGCTAGTCACTGAGGTACCGGCCTCGAGAAGGTGTCGTGGGGTCGGAAGGAAGAGGGGCGGAAGGGTGCCGACCCGAGGCGACCGGAGGAGCCTAGGGCGGCCACGAGGAGAACGGGTACCGGGAGGTGTGTGCAGAGACGGTCGTGACAGGAGACCGGGGGCAGGTGACAGGGGCGACGAAATCCAAAAGAGGGAACCGGACAAAACATGAGATCAGTAAGTCAACACAGACTGAAAGACACTGGGGTACCTGACATCGGGCGGTCCGAGGAGACGGGTACCCTAAGAGCTCCGTCCTTTGACCTCAACGGGACAGGAGGAAGTCCCCACGATATGAGAGACGAGAAGGACTCCCGTCAGACGGGACGAGGAGGCTCGGAGGGGTGACAGTCGGGCGAGCCCGGAGTCATTCGGTACCTACCACGAGGGGTGATCAGTCGACCAAGTCTAGTGGAACTGGACTCCCCGTGGTCTTACGACTCTGGGTCGGGGCAGGGCTGGGACACGTGGGGGAAGGGTTACAGAGGGGTCGAGTGAGTTGTGATCCAAGAAGGCCGGGGGGACCGGGGGGTCTCCGTAATCAAGACCCCAGTATCCATCGAGCGCATTAAGACTCGGAGGTGAAGGGGTGGACAGTAACAAGTCAACGATTCATCACAGACTGAAAAACACTGGGGTACCTTACAAATATCGTGTGGTTCGAAGGGACAGGAAGTGGTCGAGGGTCTCAAATGAATTTGAGTACAGGTAGACATCTTCCCCTGTTAGTGTGAATGGAAGGCTTCGGTAGACTCCGATATCAATCGTCGGTAAATCGTCCTCGAACGTTTCCGGACCGTGTCTCTGGGGCCCGTCAGTGGTCAAGGGACGACCGGAAGGTCGGGTTTGACGGTATCGTTCACCGAAGGTAAACGGGACGACCACAGGGAGAGGGTCAAAGACCCGTCACGTCCCGAGGTCCGGGTGGGACGTCCGGGGGGAGAAGCGGGGGAAGAGACACTCCCCTTACCCTTGAGTCGGACGGGGAATCTCCACAGGGTCCTGAGGACATCGAGACGGGTCGTTCTTTCCGACCGTAGAACCTTCCCGTAGGTCCCTCGCTCTGTGGACCCGTCTTGGATTTTGACCAAGACCACCACCAGCCCACGGGGGTAGGACGAAACTTGGGGTCGTTTGGAGGACTCCCCGGAGGTTCGAGGTCGAGGTCACCGACTTTAGCGAGGACACATCTTAACTCGGTGTGTCTGTTTCGACTCGCCCCTGCAAACCTGTGGGTCTCACCGAAGGTCGGGGCCTTGGGTCACAAGTCTTGTCTCGAGCCTCGTCCGAGACAAGGTGCCTCACCCCTCCCTTTCGTAAACAGAAAAAACAAAAAACAAAAAAAAAGTTCGTTTTTGTCTTTGTCAAAGGTGGGAGAGGAGGGGGCGGGGGTCTCAAATCGAGGAGTGGTCAATTTCCTTCAAGACGGAGGCAGTGGATGTTGGACTTGTGTTTTGTCTTCTCCTCCTCCCCCCGCCCTGTGTTTTGAGTTGCTCCATAAAAAAAATTTAAGGGTCGTGTCGGGAAGTCCCAAACAAAAGTGTAAGTGTTAAGGGAAGACAGGAGACTCGTTGTGTCTCCCTCCACTTACGTTAACCCAAAAAAAAACAGGCGACGACGACGACGACTCAGCGAAGTCAACACAGGTTGAGACACGCTGGGTATCTGCCGTCGGGTGGTCCGAGGGGGTAGGGACCCTAAGAGGTCCGTTCTTGGGACCTCACCCAACGGTAAAGGAAGAGGTTACGCACTTTCACTTAAGCGAGTCAGTACAGACTGAACATCGCTGGGGTACCTGACGTCGGATGGTCCGAGGAGGCAGGCACCCTAAAAGGTCCGTTCTCATGACCTCACCCCACGGTAGCGGTCGAGTCTCTCCGAGTCCATGAACAGGAACCACTGGGTCGGTCACTCATGACCTGATCCTAAATATGGGTAGAATGGTGGTTCATCCCGGAAGGGTCCACCACGTTCACCAATTCTTGGGCCGGTGGTTACGTCCTCTGAATTCTCTGTCTGCACTCAAGCTAGGGACTTAGGCCTTTTAGGGGACCTCCTCCCGTAACGTTGGGTGAGGCCGTAAGAACGGACCTCTTAACGTACCTGGTCTCCGCGAACCGATCGATGTCAGGTATCCCAGCATTTCTCAGTCTGTACTAACTTCACTGAATCGTGTGTGGTGGTTGGTCCTTGAAAGGGTAACACAGGACCCCCACGATCCCTAAGATCCCCTACCGTCTCCCTCAACGGCCCTTTCTTCCTCGTACAGACCCAACATCACTAACGAGTGTGTCTCGTCTCGGGAACTTTCCGACAGGTCTTTCGTCCTTCGCACCCTACCGTCCTCTATACTATAAGTGTGTACCCAATTAAAGACAAGGACAACGTGTAATGTCTATAAACAAGGAGACTGTATAGTTAACCCGAAGGTGTAATTTAAGGTAAACTTCTTTCCCTATTTGTCGAATTTTTATTAACCTTTGGTCACGTGGTTCGGTTCGGTCCAGACACCGAACACGGAGGACGTAACCAAACACTACTCCACCAAAAGACGTCCTACCATATTCCTATTCGAATGGCTAGATCTCTACTCCGACGCACCGTCTCTTCCGGGCGTGGTCAACCCATCCTTGTCCCGGAGAAGTGAGTAAAGTTTAAATTTTAGAAATCGACAATTTTTTACCCGTTCTCAGAGGAACTACAACCGATCTGACCTCATCGGTCGAGGGTCCCGTTTCGTACGCCCTTCGAAAACATTCTAGACCCGACGCTCCGCACCGGGAGGTCCGTCCGGTCGAGGACTCTGACACGGTCACAGAGACTCGAGGACCGACTCGATTCTCCGTCTTGACTGTAGCCGGTTGTGGGTCGGTAACTCGGGACTGGAAGTCCGTCACCCATCCCTCCAACGGGAGGAGGTTCGTTTTGTGAAGTCAGAAGAACCCCGGGAGTCCAGTCGACCCGTCTACTCGACCGTTCCGGTGAACTCCTCAAATTCTTTCAGAGACTACAACGAGCCTGTCGACGTCTCCGATTTTGTCGTTAAAGGACAGTCACCGACCTGTGTCGCAAGGGTCTCGTTGTGCACCGGGGGTCCACGAACACCCGTCGGGGACACCCAGGACTGGGAAAAGGACGACGGACCGGACGAGGGTCGGTCTCAGTTGGACGAGGTCTCGACTGTCAAGTGTGTCGTCACTCCTGGTCCGGGTCTCAGTGGGTCTAACTATTCTGTTCTGGGCACGGGGACTTCTCGTCTCCTGTGCGGTCTTTGTGGGCAGGGTGGTCTGTCACTCTAGACCTCCTCTACTCATATCAGTACTTATGTTAAATAACTCTCGATAAAAAAGAAAAAAGGAAAAACCGACACAGACCAGAATCAAAGACGTCTGCCCTTGAAGTAAGAAACAACTCCGTACACCCTAGATCTAGAGACTGGTCTCTAACTTGGGCCCGAGGGACATGGCCGTCGTTCCTCAGAATCGGTGACCTGGTGGTCCCTTCAGGGATAACTCTCGACAATAATAATACGCGACTGGTCCTTGACTGACACCGAGTCTAGTACTTGAGGAATAATGGTTTAAGTCTGACTTTAACTTCGTTCATCCCTTTTGACGATCTGGTAAGTCCATACTGGATTTAGTTTACGGAATACTAATATGTCACCTTCACTCTTTATCTAAATTCCCGGATCTAGACTATCTATCTCACGGACTACTTGATACCTTACTCCAAGCACTGTAACATGTCCTCTGTCCCTAGTTCTGGTAGGGGTACCTTTTCTTTACGTTTTTTCGTTTTACCGACAGACCCCTCCGGAATGTTTATCGACACTTTTCTTCTCTCCGCTTTTCGTTTCCTCTTTTCCTTTCTATATTCGTAGACTTACGTCTCAAGGTTTCTTATCGTTCTTCTCTATTCTTTCGGAAGAAGTCGCTAGTTACGTTTCTTTATCTCCTTTTGTTGTCTTACCCTTTCTGATCTCTAGAGAGGTTCTTTTAATCTCTATGGTTCCCTTGTAAAGTACGTTTCTACCCGAGCTATTTCCTGTCTTTACCATACCTGGATTGTCTTCGTCTTCTATAATTCTTCTCCACCGTTCTAATGTGCCTTCTTGACATGTTTTTTCTAGAAGTACTGGGTCTATTAGTACTACTACACTAGTGATTAGATCTCGGTCTGTAGGACCTTACACTTCAGTTCACCCGGAATCTTTCGTAGTGATTCTTGTTTCGATCACCTCCACTACCTTAAGGTCAACTCGAGAAAGTTTAGGACTTTCTACTATGACACTTTCACGATGTGAGTTATACGGTCGTTTAAACCTTTTGAGTCGTCACCGGTGTCCTGACCTTTTCCAGTCAAAAGTAAGGTTAAGGTTTCTTTCCGTTACGGTTTCTTACGAGTCTGATGGTGTGTTAACATGAGTAGAGTGTACGATCATTTCATTACGAGTTTTAAGACGTTCGGTCCGAAGTCGTTATGCACTTGGCACTTGAAGGCCTACAAGTTCGACCAAAATCTTTTCCGTCTCCTTGGTCTCTAGTTTAACGGTTGTAGGCGACCTAGTACCTTTTTCGTTCTCTCAAAGTCTTTTTGTAGATAAAGACGAAATAACTGGTACGGTTTCGGAAACTGACACACCTAGTGTTCTTTGACACCTTTTAAGACTCTCTCTACCCTTATGGTCTGGTGGACTGCACGGAGAACTCTTTAGACGTACGTCCAGTCCTTCGTTGTCAATCTTGACCTGTACCTTGTTGTCTGAACAAGGTTTATCTTTTTCCTCATACAGTTCGGACATATAACAGTGGGACGAATAAATTGAATATATCTCTCATGTAGTACTCTTTGCGACCTGACCTTCTTTGTGTTCGACCTTACTTCTAACGACCCTCTTTATAGTTATTGGAGTCTATACGTTTACTGTGGTGGGAATGCCGTCTTTCGCTTCTCCTTGATTTTTCGGAGAACTTTCTTCTCTCACTTTTTCAACCGAATTTCGAGTTGTAAGTCTTTTACTTCTAGTACCGTAGACCAGGGTAGTGCAGTACCCTTTATCTACCCCTTTGTCACAGTCTGAAATAAAACCCCCCGAGGTTTTAGTGACATCTACCACTAACGTCGGTACTTTAATTTTCTGCGAATGAGGAACCTTCTTTCCAATACTAGTTGGATCTGACGTATAAGTTTTCGTCTCTGTAATGAAACGGTTGATTCCAGGCGGATCAGTTCCGATACCAAAGAGGTCACCAGCACATACCTACCCTCTCAACCTGACACTTGTTCCGACTCGCGGGATCTTAACTACGAAAACTTGACACCACAACCTCTTCTGAGAACTCTCAAGGAACCTGACGTTCCTCTAGGTTGGTCAGGTAAGACTTCCTCTAGTCGGGACCCTAAAGAAACCTTCCTTACTACGATTTCGACTTTGAGGTCACGAAACCGGTGGAGTACTCTTCTCAACTGAGTAACCTTTTCTGAGACTACGACCCTCCCTAACCCCAGTCCTCCTCTTCCCCTGCTGGCTCCTACTCTACCGACCTACCGTAGTGCCTGAGCTACCTGCACTCAGACTCACGTGAGGTCCTCAACCACTACCTGTCCCTCCGGACCGCACGACGCCAAGTACCCAGCGTTTCTCAGCTTGTGCTGACTCACTGACTTGACTTGACTTGACTTGAGTTCATGACACATATAATGAATGGACTTAATAGTAATCGTAGGTCACATTCCCCTCAGGACAAAGATTAAGGTAAATGGTCTACTCCTCTGACTCCATGTCTCTCGAATTGAGTTTCGTTTTCTCACCTCGGAACTTAGATTCAGTCTACAAGTAGGAAATGAGGTCCCACAGACCTCACTCTGGGGTAGGGGTGGTTCAGATATACGGAATCAAAGGGATGTGATCTGTAAGAGTCATCCCCGTTACAGTGGCGGCTCCCCTGTTATTAACTAAACCACTCCCAACGTTTTTTAGACTGTAAAAGCATATATTTCGTATGTATGTCTATGTATTCCGAAGGGTCCACCGCGATCACCATTTCTTGGGCGGACGTCTACGCCCTCCGTATTCTCTACTCCCAAGTTAGGGACCCAACCCTTCTAAGGGACCTCTTCTCGTACCTTTGGATGAAGACATAAGAACGGACCTCTTAGGGTACCTGTCTCCTCGGGGTGCCCAGCCGATGTCGGGTATCCCAGTGTTTCTCAGTCCGTGCTGACTTCGTCGAATTGTGTGTGTGTGTGTGTGTGTGTGTGTGTGAGTATGTATCGTATAACCATCATAGTTTTTTAATTACACCTTACGTTAGTTCTTGATAATCGCTCACCGTTCCTGTATCATCCTTGTAGTATCCACGAGTCATTTACCAATCAGGGGGGAAAGTGACGGGTGACCTCGGTTTACACTTAACCAAGGTGAAACTCGAAAACACGCAGTCGGAATCAGAGGGGGACCAGGGTGGGTCGAGAGGGGGAGGTAGGAAAATAGGAAGTACGACTC
This sequence comes from Capra ibex, assembly GCA_006410555.1. Lineage (NCBI taxonomy): Eukaryota > Metazoa > Chordata > Mammalia > Artiodactyla > Bovidae > Capra > Capra ibex. Next base: position 6,468,133 of record SJYO01033645.1, read on the forward strand.
CGGGGACGCACGAGGTGTAGACTCAGACGTGGGTCATCCTGGGTTCAAGTAAGAGTCGTGGGGACCAAGGAGGAATCTCCGGGGACGAGGAGTCTCAAGGGACGACCCTGAACAATGTCCAATTTGTCTATATCTGAATCGAATCGAGTTTACTTTGAGTTTGTGAAGTCCAGTAACAACAGTTAAGAGGGTTGTGTCCCTTTTTCCATTAACAGTTAATTACTCGGGTAGTTGACTCCGCCCTCTTTTTAGTTATTGTGCCTGGTTATGTCTCACAAGATTACGGTCAGTCCGAAGGTCCTTGCCCTCGGAAAGTTTATCCATGTACCTCATTAACCGAAGAGGGAACACTGGGCAGGGTACCTGAGATGTCGAGAGGTTAATTGTACATGGCAACTGTCCGTGTGTTAATAAACCCAAGTGACACGGGGTCGGTCACAAACAAGTTAGTCTTGAACGTTTATGCACCTTTCACGTGTCTTATCGTTTACGTCCCACCGAGATCCGCTTTGGTTTGTCACTCGCCTTGAATTTCCTTGGGACTTGGACCCTAAAGAGAAAGTCTCTAGACGGGACTCAGAGGGGAGACTACGACCGAGTTCGGGGGGCGCGGACGGGTAAGACCGGTCAAAGATTGATCTGGGAAGGGGTACACACACACAATCAGTGTGTCAACACAGGTTGAGAAATGTTAGGGTACCTGACATCGGGTGGCCAGTGGAGACAGGTACTTTACGAGGTCCGTTTTTATGATCTCACCCAACGTAAAGGCCGCGTTCCCCTAGAAAGGTTGGGTCCCTAGCTTGAACCCAGAGGACGTGACCTCCGTCTCAGAAGTGACAGACTCGGTGGTCCCTTCGAGCGAACGGGGGCAGGGGTGACTGTTTGAGTCTCTTCCAACGGATACTGAACCGACCGTGACTAAGGACGTTAGATTGTCCCTTTTCCCCTTTGGTAGGGGGAGGTTCAGGGTAATCTTTCCACCCAGACACGGAAACGTGTCCTTCAAGGAAGACGGACCTTCTATCAAGACTGGTAGGTATAGTCGGAAATGTAGGAGTTCTCAAAAAAAGGACCAGACGGGGTCCGATGAAGACCTCGGGAAGAGGGGTAAGTCGGTATCGTGGTGTCCGAGTAAAACAGGAATCATGACTGTGGTAACCCAGGGGGGTGACCAAGTAGAAGACCAAATGGTAGTGTTCTCATTCGGTAAACTACAGTCTTCGATTCATCGTAAGTAGAGACTTATAGTCGTGAGCCGTATCTTCCACGAATCACTTACCAACAACCTACCTACCTACCTACCTACACATCCACCACGTTTCCTCCCACCCATTCACCTACCTATCTACATGTCCACGTATCTTTTCCACTCGAAGGGACCATCGAGTGACCGTTTCTTAGACGGGCGTCACGTCCTCTGGACCCAAACTGGGGACCCAACCCTTCCAGGGGACCTCCTCCCGTACCGTTGGGTGAGGTCATAAGAACGGACCTCTTAGGACACCTGTCTCCTCGGACGTCCGGTGTCAGGTGCCCCAGTGTGTCTCAACCTGTGCTGACTTCGTTGATTCGTCGTCGTCGTCTTGTCCGTCTCTTTGTCTGTTGATCGACCCTTACTTCCACCTACTCTCTCAGCTCTTGTTCACCTCTCCCCACGTGACCCGACCCACCTATCACACACCCATGAACTTTCCGGTGAATTGTGTCACCAGCCCACGCACCCGAGATTTCAGTCTGGAGATCAAACTTAGAATCGAGACCACGGCACGACCCGAATCAACGAGTCAACACAGACTGAGACACTAGGTACCTGACATCGGGTGGTCCGAGGAGACAAGTACCCCTAAGTGGTCCGTTCTCATGACCTCTCCCAACGGTACGCGAGGAGGTCCCCTAGAAGGGTTGGGTCCCGATCTTGGGTCCAAAGGGTGTAACGACCACTTAAGAAATGGTAGACTCGTTGATCCCTACGGGTTCTTATGACCTCACCCATCGGATAGGGAAGAGGTCCCCTAGAAGGACTGGTCCTTAGTTTGGTCCCAGAGGACGTAACGTCCGTCTAAAAAATGGTCGACTCGATGGTCCCTTCGGGGACCGAGACCATATAGGACTATTCACTTAGTGAGAAAACCCCGGAGCCAAAAGGAAAGACATTTCACCTTTGTTATTACTTTAAAGGAGTCCGAACAACACTCCTGATGTAACCTGGATACTTTTCGAATTTTGTCACTGACCGTGTGTGTTTTTTTCCTGACTTATTGGTAATCGGTAGTACTAAAATAATAATAGTAAGAATGATAATTCTTCTACTCTTGACTTACCTACGTACCTTCCTACCTACTTGCACGTCTACCAACCCACCTACCTGTCTACCTACCTACTAAACTATCCTCTTACCTATCTACCTACTCTTACGTATGTATCTACCCACTATCTACTTACCTACCTACAACTCTTACCTTTCTCCCGTCCTATCTCCTTATCTAGAGACACGGGTTTCTTCACCTACAGCGCCTGGACGACGTGACCTTCGGGGGGAGACTTGAGTGGGGGTTCGATAGTCTCTCCCAACAGATGACTTGAGGGAGACGAATAGGTTCAAAATGACACCCTTCAGGATAACCTACGGAGCGAGTGTTTATGGTTCCGACCGAGGAACATTCCAGGTACCATTAAGTGTTTAGGTTCGACAGGAAGAGACTCCCAGGATGACCTTGACTCTCTGATCATTGAACCAGAGACGGGAGGAGAGTAACTCGGTACTGGGCGTCGGGTCTGACTGAGAAGGATCTCTGACTGTGGGGCACTCGGTCCAGACTTATATAACCTTCAGAATTCAAACCTGTACACCCTCGTTCTGTGTCGAAACGAAGATAGTGACCAATAATGAGAGTCAAGTACATTAACAGGAGTCCGAGGGTCCGTTGATTCCTTTAACTGACTCGTAGATGACACATGGTCTGGGAGCTGTAAACAATAGTGTAAATTAGGAATAATCTTGGAGTCTTCCATCGCACATTAATAGGAACTAAATGTGTGTTTCAGTTCCCGAGTGTAGTGTCGTATTCGCCTTCTCACTCCTAAACCTGCACCCAAAGGATGAGGTTACGGTTCCGAGAAAGATGTTAGGGTCAGAAGAACTCCCAGGAGTCTTCTTCCAGAGTAGGGTAAAGGTCCCACGTATTTTTCACGACGAACCCCTGTTTTCGACCCTGACACGGTGTTAAGATCTGTTTTGTTACGGAAGATCCGTATTTTAAGATAAAGGATTACTAAACTACAATCTTGATGAACCGACCTTATACAAGAGAAATAGTCAAATTTCTCAAACTGACAGGGGGTGGGAGGTGGTAGGAGGTTCGGATAAACTATAACTATCACTTCTTATACCTGAATATAGGGGAAACGAACGGTTCCTATGGTAATAGATTACACAATAGAGGTGTTGTTTTCACCAGGAACGTGACCGTTTCGCCCGCTCAGTCGGGAAGAGACGGGACAGAGGGCCCTTCGACTAGAACTTTAATCGAAGTCGACACTGGGTGATAGTCCCGAAGAGCCTATAATTACCCTGAGAACTCCTGGTTTCTTGGAGTTCTTAGTACCAATATAAGACTTAACACCTTAAGGTCCGGGACGCGGTCGGTCCGTGGAGTGTGACAGAGTACATATCTTAGGTTGTATAGAAGACCGGTCCATCTCGAAGGAGAAGGACTCGGTCAGATCTCTAAGAACCTCCGTTAATAATTAATAGATTCATAAACCTCACGATATATTACAAGTTTCGTAGAACAATAACCTAGAAGTTATATCGGGGTTATGTTTTTTCTTTCATATCTAGATAGAGTGAATACTTGAACTCGTCCTTTTAAGATTTATTTTATAGTCGATTACCCTGAGTCGTTATATAAAATTTTTTATGTAGTACTAGTTCATTACACATTGAGTCCTTAAGCTCAATCAAGTCATAGTCATTTAACTAATATATTATATCGTATCATTGTCTAATTTCCTTTTTTTAATCTCCCAGTAGAGTTTACTACGTTCTTACGTGAATTATTTCAGTTGTGCATAAGTACTAAAAATTTTTTAGAACCGTTTCATCCTTTTCTTCCCGTAAAAGGATTAAACTAGTTCACATAGACGTAATAATTTTTTCATTCGTTCGTAACACGAGTCACTATCTCGAAATCTGTATCAAGGTGATTTCAGCCCTTGTTCTCCGGGAGATAGGAACCAAGTCATGTTGTAACTCGATCTCTGGGATTAGTCGCGTTAGTTCTTTCTTTTGTATTCGTTTAACGTGTTCTTAACCTTTCTTCCTTTGTATTGGACGAAAGGAATTTAAAGACTTATCTTTTAGTGTTTACTAGAAGATGTCAGAAGACCTTACTAATCCTCTCAAACGATACCAACGGGTCTTATTCAAGCTATAGATCCATAGTTGACATAAAGGTAAGTGAAGGTCACTGGAAGGTAAGATCGTCTTACCTCCAGAACCTCCCACCTCGCATCCTCGGGGTTTGACTTTTCTTCTACGAAGTCGACCTGTGGTCCGGATCGTACCTACGTTAACGGTAATAATGAAGAGGGACCCTGGGTAGGACCCCTTATAAGCGAGTTGACGACACCTTACGATTGGGAGGTCGACTCAAAACTGGTCCTTAGGGGTAAGACCGTCTCACGAGGTTGGAACGACTCCTACGCCCCCGTAGACTTCAGTCAGTTGGTCTGTTGTAGTACAGTGTAGAAAGATCGTATTGACCGTCGGTCTTTGAACCTTGTATGAACGAATTAAAAACAAATGTCAACCCTCGGACGGAACACCTTTGATTGAACGAGGACCGGACAAAATCGAGAGAAGAGAGACTTAGTGTCCCAAAATCGTTCTGTTCCCTTAGGTCTTCGATACAAGAAACAGTGACCTCTTCGATTTCGTGTTTCATCCTTCCATTGGTTGGTTCACCGATATCGGTCTTCTTCGTCCCGGACCCAATAGGTAGGTAGGCAGGTAGGTGGTAGGAAAGTAGGTGTACATGTACTTGTAAGTTATACGTGTGTGTGTGTGGGTCAGGGTCCGTGACACCATTTAGGGTCCCCTTGACAGCACTAATTCTGTCTGAGATGGGAACTAGAAAATTTGACGTGTCAGAACATCTTTTCTGGTGGTTCTTGTTTGTTTAACGTAATTAGTTTACACGTGTTTTTTTCTTTAATTTATTGGGGTTTACTTTTTACGTGTTCAGCACTTCCTCTGTAAGTACCACGGGTCTCCGTCACCCCACAGTTTCTAACGAGGTTTTACCTGAAATTGCATATTCGACGTTAGGTCTCTTCGGAGGTGATTTTTTGTTTGTTTGGTTTGACATTATCTTTTTTATTTAAGGAAGATTTTATCGTTCGGTTAGACTTTCAGTGGATCCCTATTTCTGTCGTTTTGTACACGGACTGAAAGTACCTCTTTAAATATTTCGCAATGTCTTTCTTGGTTTTCTCGACCCCACCGACTCCCCTACTACCCTTTAATCCTCCTCTCTCTTCTCCGCCCGTTCCCCCAGGGGTCGCGGCCACGACCCCACCTGACCCATGCGTGACTCTACTTTCAGTTACCTTTCTCGTCTCTTGTTAAACCTACGACCTGAGCCCCGAGAACTCCTTCTAAAGGAAAGACATTGCCTGGCATGAAAGTACGAGTGAACAAGTTCGTATCGATTACGTGTCCCCTAAAACATTGGTCAAAAGAAGGGTGAATTGTTATATCTCACCTATAAAGGGTATAGTAGATTATCGCAAACTACTTTTTGGTATTCTTACCAAGAGGTTCCGTCTGTTCGTCCCCGCAAAGGAGACAAAATCTTTACTTCCTCCTTCGACTCCCCACCTCCTTCCTCCGGGCGTAAGTCCGTCGGAGAGGACAACGACGAGAACTCCGCGAGTCAGTACAGGTAAGAAAACGCTACGGTACCTGACATCGGGCGGTCCGCGGAGACAGGCACCCTAAAAGGTCCGTTCTTAAGACCTCACCCAACGGTAAAAGAGGAGGTCCCCTAGAGGGGTTGGGTCCCTGACTTTGACGCAGGGGACGTAACCGTCCGCCTAAGAAATGGTCCTCGGTGTTCCCCTCGAGTGTCGTAGATAATGTCCGGCAGATCAAGAGTGTGGGTGTGACCCTACACCTTGAAGAGGGAAATACAACGTTTCGTCCCTTCCACCCACCCCAAGTCCAAGGACGACGAGTCAGCGTCCGACCCTAACCTTGGACCCAGAGGTCCTCAGAACCGAGACCCGCCAAAGGGATCGGCTCCCTCCCCTGTGGGGTGCGGACACGAAGAAACAGAGTGACTCCCGGCAGAGGGACGACACGTCTTCCTGTAGACAAGTCAGAGAGACGTACACCCACTAGTGAGACGGACCGTACCACGATTGTGACCCCTACGTTGCCCTACTTTCGTTCTAGAGTGGACTCAAAGGATCCTGACTATGTTTACCGGGGCTCGAACTACCGAATTTTGTTCTCTTTACATACCGGAACGTCAAAACCTCCGGTCGTGAGACTTCAGTTCCACAACCGCCCCAAAACGGGGGAGACGTCCGAGGTCCCTCTCGGGCAGAAACGGAGAAGGTCGAAGACCACCGAGGACCTTAAAGCACTAAACCCGGTCGTAACGGAGGAGAGACGGAAGTAGAGGTGCACCGGAAGAAGGACCACAGAGACAGGGAGTTGAGAGAGACGGAAAAGAACCTAAACCCCAGGTGGGATTTAGGTCGTACTGAAGTAGGACTCTGGGAATTGAATTAATGTATAGACATTTTTGATGAAGTTCTATTCCAGTTTAAGGTCGGTGTCCCCAGTCCTGAACTTGTATAGAACACACACACACGCACGTACGAGTCAGTAAGTCAGCACAAACTGAGAGACACTGGGGTACCTGACATCGGGCGGTCTGAGGAGACAGGTACCTTAAAAGATAGGTTACTTCGACCAACGGTAAAGGATGAGGTCTCCTAGAGGGACTGGGTGGCCAGCCTGGACGTGGTGAACGTAGAGGATGTAACCGTCCGTCCAAGAAATGGCGATACGGTGGACCTTTCGGGACCTGCATAGAAAACCCCTTTGTGTCAAGTTGGGTAATATGTCTGGGTGTAAGATCACCTCCCCTCACCTCTTGTTCATTTATATATCGTACAACCTACCGTTCTTCACGAGACGGTTTCCTCCACCCCCCCTCTTCCTTCTGCTTTATTCACCCCCGTCCGTGACGACAAGATTTATCTACGAATCCCGTCCCGAGTGACACTTCCATTGTAGACTCGTTTCTACACTTCCGCCACTGTCTTTTTCGGTCCATCCACAGACGTACCTTTCGTAAGGTGCCTCTCTCTTATCGTGCAAATTTTTCGGGGTTTCTCCCTTATTTGGACCTTTCTGAGTTCGTACCTCTTCACTTCCTCCCTCCTTCCGGTTCGTCTCTACTCTGTTCGTGGTCCTCCCAGACACCTCGAACCAACGGGATTCTCTCAGTCCCGGTGACGTCCCAAACTTCAGTTCCAACTATACTGACAACACCTCTGGTCTCACCTCCCTTGATATTTTTAGGTCCACTCTCTACGACCGAACCTGACCCCACCGTCCTCGTCCCGACCCCTCTCAACTACCGCCAGGTCCATGTAAAACCTCTATTCAAGTTGTCCTAAAGGACTACCTACCCCTTCCACTCTTTTTCTCTCCTCAGGTCTATTGTGGTTCGACAAACCCGGACTCGTTGAGTTCCTACCTCGACGGTGATCGACTCGACCTCTTCCTGACACCCACCCCGTCTTGACACACTTACTACTCCCAGACTCAAAACCCACAGAACTCACACTCCTCCTCTACGACCAACCCGTTAGTCTACAAACTCCGACTTCAAACCTCGGTCCAGGCCAGACCTCGACCTTTCCACCCGCAGCGGTCAGATCTCTACATTAAATATCTGTGGGGTTGTTCCGTTCGGGTTTCACACCTCGGTTGTGTCCTCCGTCCTTCCATCCCGGCCACTCCGCCCTTCTTTCTGTCCCTACACACCGTGGAACCTTTGGTTAATTCTCGCTAAAGTTCTCCTCCGCCACTAGTTAATACAGTTTGCGACGACGACCCAGTTCCCTCTACTCACGTCTCCTCACCGAGAACCCGAGAGTCTCTGGAAACCACAGAAACAACTCTCGTCAAGGTGACCTCACCACCCCACCCTCGACTAACCTCACCCTAACTTTTCCTGACGTCCTTTCTTTGGTCTCTGTTGGACGTCTCTGTCGAGAGTATCACAAAACTATTGTTCCCCCTCTCTCTTCACCTCATCATGGTCTCATTTCTCACTCCAGGTCTCTACGAAATATTAAAAGATCCTTCCCTCTTTATTGTCGTACAAACATACGACTACCACTACTAGGTCGTCTCTCGTCTTAACCGCTGTCTCCTATTTTGTCTTTTAGAGACTTGCGACCCGAGGTCCCTCGGTCTCCCCGACCCTAGGTCCCTTGTCTCTCCCCACCGGAATCAGAACCCCTGTTAGGTACGACCATTACCCCCTTCCACCCTCCCTCCGTCTCCTGAGCCTGTATACGCGACCTTTCAACTATGTCCCCTCCGTCCTCGAACACCTTTCGGAGATAAAACTAACGAAGATAAAAGATTTTCTTGCCTTCATTCTGGAAGACGACTCCTACCCCGACCTCCTCCTTCACGACCCCCAGATTCCGTTCTCCTCTGCCACTCAGATCCTCTACCCCCGGGTCTTACACTACCTCTTTATTTTTGGAGTTGACGTCTATGGTAGCTCCCGGACGAACTCTCAACAAAAGATACACGACCAACCTTCCTATTCACTTACTTGCTCACTAAAACTCTAGGTACTCCAGTCTTTTGGGAGAGGACACTAGTACCGATACACACAAAGGTCGGGGGTCGTGTCTCGGACCGTGAACCGAGTGAAATGACTACTGACTGGTCCACTTGTTCGTACACTGACCGTTTTTTTCCCCGACAAGATAGGCAAACTTTCACGAAAAGAGAAACAACAGTAAGTCAGCGATCCAACATAGACTGGGAAACGTTGAGGTACCTGACGTCGAGTGGTCCGAAGAGATGTTATTGACAGGAAATGTCGTAGTCTGAAATGAAAGTGGGGGTCTGTGTAGGTGTTACCTCACAACAAAGGCGAAACCGGGTCGGGGAAGTAAGAAAGATCTGGATAATCATTACCGAGAGACGAGAAGGGGTCATCGTTCGTAAAACCTGTGGAAGACTAGACCCCCTTTCAAAAAGAAAACTCGTGTTATTAGAGATTATTCTACCTCGCTCTGGGACCCGTCGACATTCTGGGGACCGTGGTCGGTAGAACGTCCTTCAATTAATGGAGACCCGTAAAGAGTAAAGACAAGAATCTCCACCTCTCGTTCGGAAACAGGGACTGTTGGAGTTAATAAAGAACGAAGAGAACTTGAGGGGAGGGACTGATCTTCCGACTATAAGACCAGTGGCCGGACGAAGACCCGTTGGTTCTATCGGACCGAAGGGGACTCCGGTTAGGTGGGAGAGTCTGAGTTCTGTGGGGGACACGACCCACACGGGTCCCTATTGTCGTTCTACCACGGACTGGAGTGAGTTAGGTAGGAACACCCAGTTACCAAACCTGTAGCTCCCTGACAAGACCCGAGTGACGTTTCGGGTCCGAGGACCGGGGCGGGTGGAGATGATGTCAGGAGGGGTGAACACTACTTCGGGGAAAGGATCCGAGAAGGGGATGGTCCAGGACGGACCCGTAAACGAAAAAGTCGTGGAACCGTCGTCAAGAGTAGAAGGGGTCTACCCTGGAAAACGGTTTGTGTGACCCCAATTTGGGGTCCTTTTCAACTCCGAAATCCCCGTGAGGTCGTGGACATTAAATTTTTCAAGGGGTCTACAAAGACTTTGTGTCGGTACCAACTCTTGGTAAAGAAGTAGGTATTTTAGTCGGAACAACAAGTCATAGATTCAGCACAGACTGAGAAACGTTGGTGCACCTGACGTCGTGTAGTCCGAAGGGACAGGAAGTGGTAGAGAACCTCAAACGAGGTCGAGTATACGTGACTCAGCCACTACGAGAGATTGTTAGAGTGGGAGATGACGGGAGAAGAAGAAAACAGGAGTTAGAAAGGGTCGTAATCCTAGAAAAGGTTCTCAGTCGAGAAACGGTTTCATAACCTCAAAGTCGAAATGGTAGTCAGGAAGGTTACTTATAAGTCCCAACTGAATGGAAGTCCTAACTGACAAAACTAGAGGACCTTCAGGTCCCTGAGAGTTCTCAGAAGAGGTCAAGTCAAGTCTGAACCTGCACTCAGACTCAGAAGAGGTCGTGGGGTTAAATTCCCGTAGTTAAGAAGGTGCGAGTTGGAAGAAATACCAGGTTGAGAGTGTCGACATGTACTGATGACCTTTTTGGTATCGAAACTAATATACCCGGAAACAATTGTTTCACTACAGAGACGAAAAATTATACGGTAGAAAACCAAACAGTACCCGAAGTGGTCACCGAGTCTACCATTCCTTAGACGGACGTTACACCCTCTGGACCCAGGTTAAGGACCCAACCCTTCTAGGGACCCTCATCCTTGACCTTTGGGTGAGGTCATAAGAACGGACCTCTTAGGACACCTGTCTCCTCGGACCGTCTGGTACCGCCCCCTCCCCCCCCCGCCCGTTTCTCAACCTGTGCTGACTCGCTGATCTACTGCAACTACTCCAAACAGGCTCGAAAGGAATAGTAATACTCCTTAAAAAACAACAACAAAGGAAAGAGCAATACTCACTTTTCGTTTCGTCACACCCGTGACAGCTAGGTCGTCAGAACTACATGGGTCTTACAATCAATGTGGAAGAAATTGAAGGTATCGTCTGCACCCATCTATAGTGATCAGGACAAAATGTCCACCCCTTCGTCTAAGTTTCTCCACTCACTTGAACGGGAACCCATGACTCGACCATTTACCGTCTCGATCCCAAACTTGGGTCTAAGTATACGGAAGTTCTATCGACAGGTAGACATGGACTGTGTATCGTCCGGAAACGAGGTCTCCTACAGAAGAAAGAGAAGACAGTTAATAGATATATATCTATTACTATTAGGGTCGGTCCTTCTCATTTCACCCGGAAAAAAAAAAAAAATTTGACCAGATGTCTGTGTCAGGATATTTTCAGTCTATCAACGACGTCAGGTAGGATGGATCTTCCACAGTTCTTCCGTTCCTACCTTTCCCCATACACTCGACCCTTAAATCCTCGGTGACTTCCTGAACTTCCTCGTTTCCCNGAAGACAGTTAATAGATATATATCTATTACTATTAGGGTCGGTCCTTCTCATTTCACCCGGAAAAAAAAAAAAAAAATTGACCAGATGTCTGTGTCAGGATATTTTCAGTCTATCAACGACGTCAAGTAGGATGGATCTTCCACAGTTCTTCCGTTCCTACCTTTCCCCATACACTCGACCCTTAAATCCTCGGTGACTTCCTGAACTTCCTCGTTTCCCTACACTAGTCTCGTCCTTCTTAGTTCGAATTCTTCCCTTGTTCGTGTCTGGTGTCCCTCTGGTGAACCCTCGGATGGCGTGGCTGTCCGATAACGTTACCAGATCCGCGCCTTCGTCCCTGTCTGTCCTCAATTCTACGTTTGTCCGGTCGTTTTTTACGTCCTGGGACACGGACCGACAGAGAGCGACCTGTCGGTGCGGCAAAAGTGTTCCGTCGATCTTCACGAGAACCCGTTAGAGTAGAGGTTTTGCTGGCGTAAAGTAATAGTAAATTCAGAAAGAACCCGAGGTGGTTTCCGATCCTCACACAACTTTTTCTCTTCGCAGAGAAAGGAGTCCACTCCCCTCTCGTACGGTCTCGAAAGAGAAGATTATATTTGATCTGTTCCTCTACGTCGACTTGAACCGTCTCGGACGGCCTCTTGTGATTATCTGAGCTGCTCCTGTCTTAATATCCTTCTCTGTCGAGGTCTCCCACCACTCCATCCCTCCCCTTCGGCGGGGCCCTCACGGTCGGGGTCCACCCGAGTGTCCTTTGGCCCAGTCACGCCCGTCGGGTCTGTCGGGGTCTCGGACCGGTCCGAGTCGAAAAGTGGATCTATCTCCGAAGAGGGAGACTCCTCGTCTCTATTCTGGGGAGCGGGGGTCGGAGGAAGAACCACCCAAAGATTAGTTAGAGTAATTAATACCTCCGAGTCCCTGACCTTACCTTAGGTGTCGCAAAGGACGGACCCTCAAGGGTAACCCCCCGCCATATCTTCACTGGATCTTTGTAAATCGATCCTTTTGTTTGTTTGTTTGGTCGGGGGCTCCCAAACTGTGAGGGTGGTCTCTGTCCCTTCCCCAACCCCAGATGACACAAATACACGTTCCGACGTTTTATAGGAGACCCGTCGCTCGACAGGGCACCTTGTAAACCGAAGCTGGTGACACGAAACGAAAATATTTAGTCTAATAAAAGGAAGACGGAAATTATTTTTTTTTTTTTCGGTCGCGACCAGAGACTGAGTGTCCGAGTTTTGTCGGACGCGACCAATGTCTCCAACCCTTAAAGTCGTCACCGTGTCCGACCTTGACAAGAGGTTATCCTTTAGCTTCTGGTCCTCTGTTTCCTCCCCTCCACCTCACCCCTCCCGTCCGTCTCGTCCTTTATCGCCGACTCAATTACAAGTCGACCCCCCACCCCTCGACCGAGGGCCCACGAGGGGGTTTTGGCTTTCCAACGAGTCTGGGTCCTCACTCCCTCGTCCCTCCCAGAGCCGAGGGTCGCCCATCGGGCAATCAGGGGACACCCGCAGTCACCCGACGAGTAGGGTCGAGGACCCAGAATCCGTCTACGACTCGACTCACTCTCCGACAGTGGAGGGGGTCTCCCGTGGCAGTGAGTGCCAACTATTCCACCGGCGTCCCAACGCTAGTCGACCCTCGACGCCCTCCGGGCCCCTCCGGGCTCGACCGACGATTCTCTCTACAGGGGACAAGACTGAACACAGAGAGGAGAGAGAGACGCGGACCGAAACAGAAGGAAAAAGATGGAACGAAACTCAGAGACCGAGTAAAATTGAGCGACAGAGAGAGTAAGAAACAGAGGAGGGGAGAAAAGAGACGGACTCAGAGAAAGTGAGAGACTTCTTTTTACCGGCTTGAACACTTTGGTCTCTAGTGTGGCGGGGGGATGGGGGCGGGGGTCCGACCTACACACTCTTTCTTCGGACCGAAAGTGGAGGTCCGAGAACAAGACGACACACCTTCCAAGGGACGGCTCTCCTCCTTCCCGACCCTTTTTAGTTACGTTTGGGCCCAGTAAAAGACCCGGACCACTGTCCCCCGACCTCCCGATGCCGCCCGTCCCTTTGGGCCCTTCCCGGTCTGTGACCGAGACTGGGTCCGACCTGTGTCGGTCCCGTCCGGAGGCGGGGCGCCCTCCTTCGCCCGGCAGTTCCGGCCCTACGGGGTCCCTTCAGTCCTCCGTCGTTCTGACGTCAGGCTGCTGGCCCTGTTGGACCAGTCTAGGGCGACGACAACGTGACTCACTCTGTCCCGTAAAGACCCCCACTTCACGTTCCTGTCTTCCGGGGTCTTGATCCCCGACATCCTAGTAGTAACGTAGTCAGGATTCTCGGGGCACTTCCCCCGTCCCCAAGAGTAGACTTTCCAGTCCCTCCGAGTCTGTCCGGTACCTGACACAGGTTACGCGGGTCGACCCTTCTCGTCCCGGTCGAGGAGTATCACCCGAAAAGGACGATCATGAAGAAGGACCTCCTCGGTCTGGGAGTCGACGACCATCCAAGTCTCATCTCCGTTAGTCCACTCCTACTCGGGTTGCCACCCCTTCTACTTCCCTCCTCCTCCTGCCCTCTTTTGACGGGAGGTCTGGAGAGGGTGACCTCTAACGAACCCTTCTGTCAAGTGCCACGGGTGCAGGTGAAACCCTCTACCTTTGCAAGACAGCGAGACTTCTTTCGTCTCCTCCTCCTTTCTTGGGCTGTGTCTCTCTGTCTCTCTCCCTCCGTCTCAGGAAGGGCAAAGGAGGCCAGGGCGTGAGGGGAGGGACCTTACGTCCGGACACCCGTCTCCCCTGTCTGTGTTCTCTTGTCAATGACTCGGATGATACTCGGACACGACCCGATTCACACCAGTGTTTCCCCGAGAAGACAGTATTGTGGGGTAGAAATAAAATATCTCTTCATTCGACTCCGTACTCCGCCGAAGGGACCACCGAGCCGTCAACTCTTAGGCGGACGGTTACGTTGGGTGAGGTCACAGGAACGGACCCTTTAGGGTACCTGTCTCCTCGGGCCGTCCGATGTCACGTACTACAGCACCTCAGTCTGTGTTGAATCGGTGACTTTTTGTTCTTTTTTCCCTCCGTGTCTCTCCCATTCGTCAAACGAGTACTAGTGTGGCGATCCTTCGCCGTCTCGACCTCGACTGAGGGAGGTGAAAGGAACCGGGGTTCGAGACAGAGAGAGGGGTAGAAGATCGTACCTCGACCCCCACCCACCCGTCCCACTCCCCCCTGTGTAGTCGACTAGACGGGACGGGGGTCCATCGTCGCCTCTGACTCGGTCCGGACGACCCCGTCACGGACGAAGACCCTCCCCTCCTCTGTCCCGGTCGGGTGCCCGTCGGGTTCGGCGGAGGAGGGGTCACGGGACGCGACGGACCTCTCACCATTCGGACACACCCCGGGAGGAACCGACCGCCCTCCTCGTCTGACACAGGCCGTAGAAGAGGTCCCTCGTGCTGGCTCCAACGTGCACCGGCACCGTCCGCCTCGTCGACTCACACCTTCTCCCGACGCTAGTCCCCGGGTCCCTCAGACACGGTGTCAAAGGCCGACTCTCGAGATGAGGAAGTGTGGGACCCCGGGGGTTGGGGCGCTGAGATGGACCTGTCCGAGACTCTCCCTCTCCCCTGGTAGGCGCTCCCCGTGTCTCTCGGTCTACACCCCGGCCTCGGCTCCCTGTACATGGAGCGTTGTGGGACACTCGACTGTACGCTGGGACTCTGCAAGTGCGCTGTACTCGAGTGGGTGGTCCACCGAACTTCTACTTGGATGACGCACCGTGATTCTTTCTCGACTACATGGGGATTGTAGTGAAGGAGGGGTTGAGCCCGTGGGACCTTTCTTACATTGAGCTCATACAAGACTGTACGTTGCGACAAATAAATTGGGTACTGACTATACAACGAAAGTGAGTATGATTTTTAAAACCTTGGTTAAAAAGTTTTAGTCCCATAAGTGTATGTCTAGTCTTTGAGACCGGGAGAGCCCACGGACAAGGGGTGTCCCGACGTGACCGACCTCGACTCTTCCCGTGGGGGATGTCCGTCCCGTCCCGTCCCGAAAACTTTGATTGGTCCTTGAGACAGGACGGGTGAACCGAGAAAGGGTGACGGACGCCCGGGGTGTTTGGGGTTGAACCCTGTTTTCAGACTGTGTACGGACACCACCGGGGGTATTGTGGCAGAAAGACCAGGAAGAGTTTTTGCGTCGGTGAAAAGTCGAGTCCTCTCCTACCTCCGTCGGACGATGTTCGATCCTTCGGAATAGGGTCCAGGAAGTAAAGACAGTGAGACGTCTACTGTCTGTCGCATAAAGAGACTCCCTGTGGGTCTAACCTGTGCGTCTCGGACAGTACTATTGTTTACCTCAGGGGTAACGGATAAGGACTCGACGGTCCCTTCGGAGAGCCGGACAGGTAGTACGAGTCTCTCAGTCCGGTCCGGTAGGACACGGATTCCCCCACCAACGGTACTCTTGGTCTCGACTTCGACCTGACTCCTTCCGCCCCAGAATCGGGAAGTTTCCAACGTAGAGGAAAAAGCCAAGACCGAATTCCTTACAAACAGCTCGTGACCACTGAACGGTCCGGGACATACTCTAAACCTTTTCTCTGATTCTAAGTGGGGGAACGGAATTCTTTGGGTACCAAACTATCTGATCCTCAAATCCTAATTGTAGACGTGTGACTGCATACATTTTATTTGTTGTTCCTGGATGACATATGATATCCCTTGATATAAGTTATAGAACATTATTGGATATTACCTTTTTTTTTACCTTCTGGAATATATATGTATATACACATACACACACGCACACATATATATACATTGAAACGACATAAATGTCTTAGTGAAACGACATGCGGATTTTGATTGTGCTGTAACGTTCAGTTGACGTCCCCCCTCTGTTCTTACCTAGTGTGTAGGACCGACCTAAATGTCAAGTTCCAATCCCTCTTCGGATCAGTTTCCGACTCTGGCTCTTTTCAGGAAGTTATTCCCGTTTTAGTCCTGTCAAAGTACCCCTCATACCAAAACTCGACCCGGAATTTATAGAGTGATTCCTCTCCCCCACTCGCCCATAACCCTTCCGCGGTCCCCGACCCCCTCACTCTCCTCCTCTTCCAAACCTCTGTCGTTCACGTCCTATCCCTCGTGGGTAGACCGATGTCCTCGCCCAAGTATCCCTGACTAGACGTCCGACGATGCCAGGAGATACCAGTTTGTACAGACCCCTTCCGACCCAAGTAAAGGTCCTTCCTTTGTCTCTGAGAAGGTCCACATAAATGGGTGTCCGGTAGGGAGACGGGCAGAGAAACGTAAATGTCCACCCCCTCGTGGCGCACCATCCCCTTCCCTCACCGTCCCCTCCATTGTGCGTTTTCGGTCCAGTACGTCTCGGAACCCACTGTCCATCGTCGAAACGAGACGTCTTTTACCCTTGTGAGTTTCAAAGATTCGTCTTTCACTGAAATAGTCCGAACGATTATAAAATCTTTCGAGTCCTGGGGACCTTCTTCTTCTTCTTGTTCCACTCCTCATCCTACCCGTCCCTTCACCTGCTTAGGAGGTCGGGACCTGGTCGTTCTCCTGTACCCTTCCTCGGCCTCCCCTCTTCGTAACCGACCGTAGGGGCACCCCGACGTCCCGGATGAGCTCCTCTCACCGGTCACCGAGGGAAGGGTCACTATACTTCGTACGGTTCCCAGACTCTTCCGACTGGTGGGTGGACCCTCTCGACCCGCCAGTCCTTATCTACGGAGCAAATATTCCCGTAAGTAGGGATTTCCGGCCCTACGTGGGGAAGAGACGTCTTCACATCCCCGTTCTTCTTCCTGAGGTGTCGACACACCTGAACTGGAGGACACGGAGGTAAAGAAGTCTACTTTGTCCCTATCTCTACTTGACCTCCCCTCCCCCACGGACCTCCTACTTTCTCGGTGCTCGTGGAACACCCATGAGTCCCCTTCCATAAGGGCACCACGAGTCGAGGATCGGTGAAGAATCCTCGATTCCAAGACCTCAGTCCGTCTCAACCCTAGTTTTGAATCGAAACGAGACCCGATTGACGCCCCGGGATTAGTTCAGTGGAAGAGAGATTTGGAGTCGGAGGAGTAGACTTTTGCCCCGGAGTACTTCGAGAGGGGAGTCCTCACCATTCCCAATTCTCTCTAACGTGATAGCAGATTCCCCGATTTACCATAGACTGTACCATTGACGAGTTATTTATAATCGATAGTAATTAAAAATTATAATTACTTCACAATCTGACAACCATCATTTTCAGGTTAAACCTAAAGATAGCGTCTTGAAAATTTTCGTTAAAATAATGAAAGTCCATGTTTTCACTGGGGACAACCTGATGCTGTCACAACCGTCCTTCGCAGAGCCCCCGACAGAACCGGGAAGACTCGACGAATGTCTTATGGTGTCTGACCCACCTACTGTTTATTGTCTTCGAATAAGGACCATCAAAACCTTCGACCTCCAGGTCTGAGTTCTACGACCGTCTAAGTCCCAGACCACTCACGGACACACGACTAAGTACCTGATTGAAATTTGAGTGTACCACGCCCCCCGGTTCCCTAGAGAGGGCCTGGAGTAGATTTTTCCCGTAATGAGGGACTTCCTGGTGGAGGATTATCGTAATGTCACCCGTAATCCTAAGTCGGATACTTAAACTCCCAACTGTGTTCGTAAGTCAGGTCTCCAGAGACAATTAGTGACCTATTATTTTTAAACTGAGTAAGGACATAGAAGTTTCCACGAAGAGTTCATGAATTTTCAAAGAGGACAAAAGGGTAAGGGACACTCGGGAATCTTGTACCTGTGGTTACGAATGAACGACGGGTCCCAAGAAATGACTCGTCGTCACGGTTCCAGGTCCAGACCAAGTCTCAGTGGTCGTCGGTCCTTACTTACCAGTCGACCCTCGTCCCGACTCCTCTCCGGGCCGGTGACTCTCGCAACAAGTGTTTTTCCTCGTCTGACTCCAGTCTTCTCCACCCCTCTCTCCACTACTAGAGAAGAATCCTCACTCAGAGAAACAATATCACCGAATCGAAGGAGATTGACTATGTTCCTCGAAGGTTACTTATACTGTTTTTTCTTATTCTTGCACGAACCGTTCAGTGAAGACTTAGACACTGAGAACCAAAGGGAAGACATTTTGTCTCAATTACAGGTCTTAGTGGTCGAATGTAGATCCTAAAAAAAGTGACTTGAAGGTGGTATACAGGTCCTACTTTTCTCCCGATCCCTATGTTTCTTTATCTTTTGTTCTTTTCAGAAGTTTAAGGAACTGGGTAGGGTCATCCTGGAATCACTTTACTGGGTCGAGTGGAACAGGTTAGAGTGCCGTGTGGACACAGGGTCCAAACGCCCCAGGTGTGGGAGAGGGGTGCGTCCGGAGACGATTTCGACACGCCAAATGGACCTTACGGAAAGGGGAAGAAGGAACGACGTCTTTGTAGGGAGTAGGAAGCTCTGAAAGAGACCCCATCTCAGTTGAGAAGGAGAAACCCACTATAATGGTCCTTCCATGTGCAGGAAGACCGAAAATAAATCGACGAGTAGTTGAAAGTTGACACGATTTAGTGAAATCAGCAAAGGCTGAGAAACGTTGGGGTACCAGACATCGGGTGGTCAGAAGTGACAGGTACCCTAAGTTGAAAGTTGATGATTTGAAACTCACTGGTCATGACTCGTGTTCCGGACAGTTTCTCGTTCACGACTTTTCACATACAAGTGAGTTATTCGTGATTACTCCAGGACTCGATGTCTAGTCTCCGTAGTAGCACTTCTTTTGTGTGTGGAAACGGGAGTCCGTCGAATATAAGAGTACCCCTTTTGTCTGTAAAAGGGGACCATCGAGTCTGTCATTTCTTAGACGGACGTTACACCCTCTTGACCCCAAACTAGAGACCCAGTCCTTCTAGGGGACCTCTTCTCGTACCGTTGGGTGAGATCATAAGAACGGACTTCTTAAGGTACCTGTCTCCTTGGGCCACCCGATGTCAGACACCCCCAGTGTCTCAGTCTGCGTTGGTTCGCTGAAAGTGAAAGTTTGTGTGTGTGTGTGTTCGTTCGCATATTAATGTGTGTCACCACTTACTATATTCTTAGTTCGTTCCGTGCCAGGGTCCTGTAGAGTCGCCCCACTGACTAAAATCTATGCTACAGTCCCGTCCGGAGGAACTCCTTCACGGTAGATTCGACTCTGAAGTTTCCTCACCCGAAACTCTTCCACCTCCTCCACCAGACCCCACTCCTACCACGAGGTCTTCCGTGTCACACACGTCTCTGAGTCTCAGTCTGTTCTCGAGACACACTCTAATATCCGACTACTCGTCGTCTCTCACCTCCCTCGACCCCGACTCACCGAACTCCTAAACCCCAAAATAGACGACTCGTGGGGCGTCGGTACCTTCCCGAAATCCATCACCTCACCGGACACACCGAGGGTAGTCGTCCTCTCCTCCAATGACGGTACCAGGTTTGGGTTGTCCGACGTCGGAACCTGGAACCTCCACCGACACCCCTCCTCTGTCCACCCGTCCCGTCACGACACCCTCGTTTACCTCCATAACTTGCCCTGGCAACTCCCCCTTCCAAAGACCTTCTCCCCTTCCTGCCTATAGTCTCTTATTACTCCTTCCTCTCTCCTGGAGGCAGAAGTTCTTGGCATAGATCTTTTGGTCAACCTCGACCTTGTCTACCACACCCTCCTTTCGACTTACTGATCCGTCTCGGACGGTCTCTTACTGTGGTACCCGAAGAAATTTGCTTACGACAGTTGTAGACCCACTCCGCCTTATCGTAAACAATTTCTGAGTCCGGAAAGAACGGCTTGGTCACCAATTCTGAGACGGAAGGTTACGTTCCCCACGTTCTGACTAAGGACCAGTCCCTCGATTTTAGGATGTACGAAACACCCTAGAATTTGATAGAGTGGAATTGTTTCCAGGTGTAACTTTTTTTTTTTTTTCTCTGAGTCCGGACATTCTTTGCCTTTGTTGGTCGTGTAGGCAGTAATCCATTCGTGCGGTCCCGAGGAGACGTTGTCTCTCACGCCGGTGTGGTCTCTCGTTCCCCCGAACTGTGTCTGTTCGTTGACAGGGGTTCTCCCTGACACCTTTCCGGCCCGGGTCTGACACCCGTGACGTACACCGGTAAATATAATCTTACCCCCCTCACACACTTACGACGCATCGCGATTCAGCGAAATTAACACAGGTTGAGAAACGCTAGGGTACCTGACAACGGGTGGTCCGAGGAGACAGGTACCCTAAGAGGTCCGTTCTTATGACCTTACCCATCGGTAAGTGAAGAGGTCCCCTAGAAGAACTGTTATATTTATATGTTTATATTTGATACTGATATAAAAGAAGACCTTATTTTTATTTGATAGAGAATCTTCGTGGGTTTTTTGACTTTTGTAAACAAAGGAGGTTCTTCCTTTTGTTCTATCTCCTTCTGAAAAGTGAGGTGTAGGAAAACGCGGAAGACCTAAAAGTTAGTACTCTTACTTAATTGACAATTTGTTAATTATTGACAGTAATTTCTTATTCAAGACCGAATTTCTAATTGGTCGACAATGTGTTTTACATATCTAGATTCCTCGACGAGAATCCCTCCTTCAAACGAACGAGACCACTCCGGGGTAGATGATGGACGGGGGTGGGGGTTGTGGAATGGGGGTGGGAGACCACGACCCCTCCGTTGTCACTCGACTCCCCTGGGGACCGAGGAACGGAGGGACAGGATATTTGGTCACATATCATTCTATTCATGGTCAACGTCCCAAGATGTCAAAACTAACCACGATAATTTTAACTAAAAAAAAGAACTTTAGTGGATTATCAGTCTTTTATATACCAGTTAAGGTGTCGTCGTTTCTCGGAGTTAGTTGTGTGAGGTTCCAGTCTTAGGGTTCGGTTTTTCAAAGGTGACTTTCGTCCAGGTGCACAGTAGGTCTCCCCTGTTAGGGGGAACACGGGAACCTCCGGTTCAGACCACTTGGGTCCCTCCCGGGTCGGTGAAGACCCATCGCGGGACTTAAGGTGTGTACCCACCGGGGACCACCTGGTCACCACCCGGGACCACGGGTTAGGTCTCGTCCTGTTCCGTCCTCTACCCTCTTTTCTTCCACACTACACCAGACGTCCTGGGTTTCAACTTACTTTTCCTCTCTGACGAGTTCTGAAGCATCTCTGAGGTTCTACCGTTCTCGTATCGTACTTGTGTTCGCATCCCGAGATACACTAGGGTCTTTAGGGTGTGGGTACTTAGTCCAGAGCATTGCTGGGAGATCCCATCCGGTGGGTCTCCTCCGAGTCTACTCCAAGTTTCTCTACAGATTCCAGTGTCCGTGGAATCACCTCCATGGTCCTAAACTTGAGTCCATTTCTGGCACGAGAGACGTGTGTGACGGGGGATTGTTACCATTAGTTACAGGACCCGTGAGTGAGGGGCGTCCCGGGACAAGAATTGCAGTAAGTGTATAAACAAATTGTGTGTGTTGGTAGACGATGCATGATAATCATAGAGACAAAATGTCTATACCTACATTCATGTCTCTTCACGTCGTTGAAAAGGTTCTTGTGGGTCGATCACTTACCGTCTTGTTCGTAAGTCGGGGTCCACTAGACTAGGGGTTTCGGGTCAAAGTGGTGGTGTGAGAGGACCCTTTCCACCAAGTCCCCCAGTCCCCCGACTTTAGCTGGTCGGTAGGTCTCACCTACCCAGTCTGAACCCTCGTCTCTACTTCTGAAATGACACTGGTCTAAGATATCTAATCAGACCCTGTTAAGTCCGTCAAGACGTAGTAACGGCGTCCTGTCAGTACGTCCAAACTCTGTAAGACAGACAAACATCCTTTTACCCGTCGGTGTAGAAGTGACTGTCGGAGTCTGACCACCCTGTCGGTGAACGTTTCTCCGCCCTATTCCATTACCTTTTATGACTCTCTTCGAACTTACAAGTAAAGGCGACGTCACGAAGGAGGTACTCCGTTTGTCACTGATTGTGGTCCCCGTTTCAGGGGAGCGGAGGGCATTCACCGTAGGGGTGCGGTGTCCGTGTAGTTCTCGGGGGAAGGGGTCGGGTCCCGGTGGAACGGCTCAGCTGCCCTGCGACTTCGACCCACTCCTGCTCCTCACCCGTAGATCGTCCAACCCCGTCCTTTGAACGTAAAACACGGACACCAATAACCCTTTTAGTCGTGAAAGCACCCTCTGTCTCACCTGGGGTCTCTTTGTTCTTACTCTGACTGATTTGGGACAGAGGAGGAGTAGTGTCACGACGCCCTAGGGGCTCGACACAAGTGGCTCACCAGGTACCGTCGGAGTGGGTTTGGAAGTCCTCATCGATGCACTCACAAGGGTACGAGAGTCACCCTTCCGAGTACGGGAACTTTGTCCTTCCTTGGACAGGTTCTTATGAGTCAACTGTTTCCGGTCTCGACCCTAGGGTTCTGGACAGACCGACTGAGGTCGCCCACGTACCCATTGGTGGCACAATACGGGGTTGTGATCCAGTGGACCCGTTCCAAGACGAAGGCGTAGCCTCGTACTTCTGACTTACCGACATCACGCACCTTAGTACACTTTCGATTTTATTCTGGGGTGTACCTCTCGAGGATCACGTCGTTGACCATATGTCATTCACGAGTTCTTTACTCGACGTCTTTTCTCGGGCGAGCCGAAGCCCGACGAGTCTGGAGGGCATAATCTACACTTGGGTGGACGTCGTCCAACATACTAAAGTAAAATAGAGTCTGTGGACTTCAGACCTGGGACCTGAAGTCGTGTGGTCACCTACATTTACTCTACGTTTAGTTTGACGGGGGTCTATTTGTCCCTTGGTTGGTCGACCTCTAGTTCCCCTACCCGACGGAGACTTCTACTCGGCTACGAGTGTAGACGGACTAAATGCCCAGTAGCGGTCAGAAGGGCTTGTCTACTGCCGTGGAGGTTCGTGAATCGCTCCGTCTCCCCGGAAGTGCCGGGCTAAGACCCGTGGAGGGAAGAGACACGGGAACATCCTCGGTCCAGGAGTGTCCAGAGGTAGTTTGGACGAGTCTTCTACACCCCTCTAAAGGAGAACGAGACCTGAACCACTGACTCTAAGTGTACTTCACCGTCGGGGTGGTCTTCACAGGTGTGGGGTCCCCATCTACCTCGAGTCGTATCTTACCACGTCACGTCTCTCCGTCACACGATTACTGTACGTTTATGGGTCTCCATTGCACCCGTTACTTTGGGTGGTCGCGTTGGGTCCATGGGAGTACAGACCTTCGCCGTCCGAGACCCCACTGCCACTCGTGGGTCGACCGGTGGGGTGATACGTCTTCGCCGTCTGGGTCTGTCGGGTCAGAAAGGGTTCTTTTGACGTTTAGAAACTAGCACTGTAAGAACTAAAGACCAAGTCAAACGAGATTTATGGTAATTAGAATTGTTTTCAAACTCCAAAAGACCGAGTGCCCGGAGGACAAATATCTTGAAGAATGTCCTCACCAAGAGTTGGAAGGGACCCCAGTACCCGGAAAACTTTAATGTCACTTATTTCAGATTGCTTTTCGGTACCACACTCTTCCAAGAGCGTTGAGGTTATTCCCGTTTCCTGACTACAGATCTCATGAAATCATGTTCTTGTTTGGTTTTCAGGTTACACTTAGTTAGTAATTTTTTGTTATGTTACGTTATCTTTTTACCCATTATCTGGTCTCGAGACGAAAGGTCTTTCCTTTGGGGTTTCCGGTTATCTATATCCTTTTCACTGGTGAGAATGATTAGTAGATTCTTTATGTTTAATTTGTTGTCCCTTAAGAGACCTACAGGTCACCAATCCTGAGACTCGAGAGTGACGGTTTCCGGATCCAAACTGGGGGATCAGGCCCTTGATTTTAGGGTGTTCAGTGTACCGTACTGTATTTATTTATTTATTGTAATGGTGGGGAGGTGGTCTGTGTGTGTATGTATGTGGTCGAACCATTTTAGTTGCACGGACTGTCACACCTGGCGTCACTCTATAGTTCCTTGGTCTTGTAAGTAGATGACGACTACCCTTACATTTGACCTTTTTTGTGAGACCTTTTGTTAGACCGTTCCGGACCCTTTCGACTTACACGTGTCTCGGGCCCTGGGTTGTTAGGGGGGGTCAATGAAAGGACTCTGTTTGAGGACGTGTGTGTGTCCTGTTACGGATGTCTTGTGACGAGTATTTTCAGTCGAGGATCTTGATCGGGAGCAAAGGCCTTTCGCCGCTCGACGTCGACTCAATACGCCGTGCTCCGATGCCTCGTCTCTCTCCCTCGCTTGCAGTCCAGGTGTGAGCTGAGCCGCCTAGAGCACACAAGGAACCCTTCGTTCAGACCTACAAGTGCCAGTCTCAAGTTTTCGTCCGCGGTGGCTTGTTCGACAGTAAATCCTTACCCGAGGATCCGTCCTTTTGCTATCTCCGTCGATCTTTACTAGTAATTTTTTGTTTGTTTGTTTGGTCCTCTCATCAATGGAGTTACCGCTTTTCCCACTAGGTTAATTTCACCCCGAGTGACCCCCGGAGGTCGATGACTGTCACAGCACGAAGAGTTACGTTCCTATGGGTTGTGAAAGAGGTAATAAGAAAGGTAATAAACACTGGGATACCTGACATCGGGTGGTCCGAGGAAACAGGTACCCCTAAGAGGTTCGTTCTTATGACCTCACCCAACGGTACGAGAAGAGGTCTCCTAGAAGGGTTGGGTCCCTAGCTTGGGAGCAGAGGACACCGAGGACAGAGCGTCCGTCCAAGAGATGGTGACTCGGAGGTCCCTTCGGGGAGAAGTACACATAAGGTAGTGTTTTATTTGTATTTCTAGTAGGAAGATAATTTTTTTTTCCAGACTACTTTAGATCCCTAGGAGGAAGGTCTTGATACTTTTTTGTAGTATATAAATTAGATTTACGTCCCCCGAGTGTCCCGGAAGACTCCAGGAGACATCCTCCTTGAGTGGATCCGACGGTGTCGACTGAGTGTGTGAACAGTAGGGCCCTCCACCCGTCGGTAGACATAGGGTGACCACGTCACTGCGTCGAGTCCGTCGTCGCCCCTTTCCTTACGAGATCCTGACCGTGGGGCTTCTCTTCGAGAGGTGTAGACGTGTCGGAGGACGGTGGTCGGAGCCGTGTGAAGGGAGGGAAGGACCTCATAAAGGCGGAGGTTCTGGGGTCATAAAGGTAAACGGCCCGAGACCGACCGTGGGGATTAGACGTCGAGGGGGTCTCATTCTTCATACCTTTCTTTCTTCATACCTTTGTGGTCTTCCATCGATTAACGAACACAATGTTTATCATTAGAACGGAAAATTTGGAATCCTCCTATTACTAGACAAAAACCACATAATTTCGAATTAACAAATTCGTCCCCTTATTTTTGGTTGAAGATTTGTCCCCTCAGATCTGCGTCTTGTCTGAAGGACCTCTTCGTTGCGGCACTCCACCACCTTCTTCCGAGTGGCATGCCGAACCCCTTCTGTGAAGAAGGGGAACCCGGAGTCGACGGGTAGACGAGTCACCTCTGTGACCCAAAGATCTTCTGGGGACTCTTCAGGGGTCGGGACTGTAGGGTCTCAAGACTAGCGGTCGAAGTAGAACGAAGGAAGACCTTAATCCACTCCACTCTTGCCAGAAGGAGTAGTGGTGGGCCCCGGTCCGTGCACCATCTACGGCTGACTACTCCGACAACCGGAATGACATTCGCGACGTATAAGGAGCGTCCCGATTAGTGTCTGTCTTCGGAGCGAGAGGAGTAGATATTTCGTTCTTCATGGCACACCCCGGCTGCACTCGGTGCGTCCTGCACTCTCGGGAACTGGTCACGGATCCTGTGTCATCCAAGGTAGACCAACCGGGGTAGAATGGAACCGGCGGGCTTTGTCACGAAGACGAGACCGACTCGAATGGGAGAGGGCCGTGTGTGTCGTGTCGACGAGGTAGGGACCCAGGATGGTGGTAGGGTGATCTACCCGGTCCGGTACCCGTCTGTCCGGGATCCGACATGAGGTTCATGTTTATCTTATGGTTCGGAGAGTGAGGGTCCTCCAGGATCCTCGGAGACAAACAACCTGTGCCAAAGGTCTCGAAAGCCCCGGGGTCATGCACTTGTTGATTGACGTTTGGAGAGAGGGAGCCCCGGTCTCAGGTGTTTACAACCCAGTTTTCACTCCCGTTATTTAGGTAGATCATTTACTTTGTGAGATATTATCTGGGTCGTTCGAGGAACTTTACATTTCTGTTCATTTTATTACTTTAATCGTTCGCTTTTCGTTCTCGTTAAGACTGACTTCTCACCACTCCACAACCGATAATTTCCTCCATTTTTCAGCCCCCACCTTTCTGTCTCTCCTCTCTTTTCCTTTTTTCTTCTCCTTCTTCTTCCCCCTTTCCTCCGTTTCTCCGTCTCTTCTCTTCTCCCATCTCCCTCTGTCCTGTATCTTTTTCTATTAAAGTCCAGGACCACCATTCCCGAAACTTATTTAGACTAAACCACAGTCGTCGAACGGAATCGAAGAGACAGACTAAACAAAGCCCACTCCTCCGACCTCAGTTCTGACACTTAGGTACGACTGGAAGTCTATTCGACTAACAACCGATTTCTCCAGGTGACGGAACGAGTGTGAGGTCTCCTCTGTCTATGAGTCAGGGAACCCCGTATCTTACTGCTGACCCCTTCTTCCCATCGGCGACATAAGAATCTGACTTCGAGAGTCGAGGACGGTCCATCGGAAGGGGTGTGTCCGGACCCCACTGTTGCCCTTGGTGTCAGGGAGTCCCGTGAGTGACAAGTAACTCTAAAGGGATATAGGGTGAGTCCAGAAGCACTTGTCAGGGAACTAATTTAAGAAGAGGTCAGAGGGTTGAACTCACTCGACAGACGAAGGACGACCCTGGGTGAACTTTGTTCGCGTGTCCATCACTAGGAGTTCAGTCGGGACGGATGTCCAATAGGGTAAAGGTCTATTCTTGTGGCTCGGGTCTTCGAGTCTCTCCCCTTCACTGAACAGACTCCAACGTGTCGACCATTGTCTCCTCGACCCCAATGGTGGTCGTAGATGACCAAGGGATTGGACGGGAGTCCAAAGGGTCGATCTCTCTCCCGAAGGGTACACCGAGTCACCATTTCTTAGTGGACGGTTACGTTCTCTATGTCCAAGTTGGGGACCCAGTCTTTCTAGGGGACCTCTTCCTTTACCGTTAGGTAGGGTCATAAGAACGGACCCTTTAGACACCTGTTTCCTCGGACCGTCCGATATCAGGTACTTTTCTCAGTCTGTACTGAATCACTATTTGTTGTCGTTTGGTCTCTCTCTTTCTTTCTCTCACCAAGTCGCTACCTTCTGACCCGGTCTTCAGCCCTTTGAGTTTCCGATTGTGGCAGTGACGGGTGAACTCAGGAGAGAATTCGTCCTCGGAGTCTCCGACGACCCTTCGACGGAAGGAATAGAGGGTTTCGGGACAGTTAAGGGACGTAGTTTATAGAGGTAGTGTAGAAGGTAGAGGTGACGGTCACAGGGTTCTCTGAGAAGCAGCAGGGGAGGATGGACCAGTTTCAGTGGACCGACGAAGAATGGTGGTAGTCGAAGAGATGATACTCTCCCTAGAAAGATCTTACGGACGGAGTGAGACTGTAGAGAAGGATCTTAGACAGAGAGGAAGAAGTGACGGATACTCTAGTTCAAGTTTGAGGACCCCCAGTTTTGGGAAAAGTCGAACCGGAGACGACTGGAATGGAGGGGGTCACTGGAGGAGTGGTGGGCCGCACCGTCGGAAACCTTGTAGACGTCAACTGCGCACGTGGGATGGGATGGGTGGAGACCCGGAAACGTGTCTGAGAGAGGAGGTGAACCTCACGGGAAGACTCGAAAGACAAAACCCGTTTGAGGGTAAAAAGAAAGTTCTAGTTCGACTTCGTACTGATTCTCCTTCCAGAGGATTCAAGGGGGTGACAGTAGTGAAAGAGACGGGGGTTAGAGGGAGGGACTGGTAGAGAAGGTGACAACACGAGTCTTAGAAACAAGGACGGAGCGGTGTCGAAAAACAAACATAAAAGACGTAGTTGTTAGGAAGTCCTTTATTTGGTACCGTTATTTAGATTTTACTTGGTACTTAAACAAACGGGGTGTGTTATTAACGATGGGACGGAGAGAGGGAACGACAAGATACTTGCAAACTTCCGTCCCTACATAGAAGTAGGAGATCCAAGGGTCCAGTCCCGGACCTGTGGACGTCACGAGTCATGTAGAACCACTGATTCGGTGATTCTAGTGACTAGGAACTGACGCACTTATTCCTCGGAAACCTGGGCTCCGGCGACACACCGGACCCCGTTCAGGGACTTGGAGAGACAAGAAGAAGGACTTCAGAGTTACCATTCGGGAAGGTGAACAAGAATCTATATATTGATGGGAAAAGAAGGAGAAGGAGTCTCGGGTTCGGGAGAGGGTTCACGATGTCGTGAAATATAAAATAAAAATAGGGGTCTCGGGAGAAAATTTAAGAGGAGAAACTCAAAGGCATTCAAGAGGACGACAACTAAATAAATACGAGTCTCCTCTCGAACAACCTAGTGTCTCCACGGCGACCGTCTCGGGCCCTCGGGGGTACGTACGGGTGTTTCTCAAAAGAGTAGGTATTTCCTAAGACCGAGGTTCCGTTCGCACTACCCGGTACCCTTGTGTGTCCGGAAGAACCATGGGCGTCCACACACTGCCGTAAAACCTGGTTCTGAGCCCTGAGAGACGTTTGGGTCGACCCCCCACACCCCGTAGGACCCGACGTGAGGTGGAGAAGAATCCTAGTAGTCCGTCGTAGACCCCCCTGTTTATGGCAAGAGGAGAACGCTAAATGAAAAGGGACAACGACGTCGGGGCAGGGTGGAGGGGGTCAGAAGGTTATTTACACGATGGGGGGACTCCGTCTTCAGTAGGTCTTCGTTCCGACACACTTTGTAGTCCGACCGCCGTCTGTGCGGGACCCTTCTGGACCGGAGGGGACAGCGGAGTAATGTCGTTCGAAAGGGTGTGTGGCGGCGGCTTAGTGGCTAGGGTCCTTCTGTCCTTCGGTAGGGGAATGTCATTGCACTGAATACTAAATACCAACACTAATGCTAAGGGATGAGGTGGAGGGGGGGGGGAAAAAAAAAAAAAACGTTTTGTAGACTTAATTGCCCCTTTTACGATAAGTCTCCTCGACACTCGACATTTTACGTTGTCGTCCCCTTTTACGGTCATATACCAAAGATGATCATTGTCGATGTCCTTAGTCGAGAGTCTAGCCTTTATCTCCGAAGAGTTCTTGACCGGACACTGTAAGGACGGTGACCGACTTTCTCTGGGTCCGAGTCGGGGTCGGACCTCTCCGTCGGACCTTCCTTCCGGCAGAGGTGGAGGAATCGATCATCGGGAACGAAAAGTAGTGGAGGACCGGGAGGGACCGAACACGACAGTCACTACCCTCTCCCCGTCTCTGGAATCTGAGACCCCGGTCATCGAAGGACGGTCCGAGGAACCGACTTTCTTCGTCGGTCGTCGACGACTGTTCCGAAGGTTTGGATGGAGAAAGGAGATTAATGTTCCACTTGTTGGGACTGAGTCTCCACGAAAATCGATGAAATTGAGGATACTCGTCGGATCCCACTACCCTCGGGACGACCGATCGCGGGTCCTACGGACCCAAGTCCCTGAACACACTGGGACCCGTTCAGGGAAGGGAGAGACCCAAACGAAGAAACATTTTACCCTGTCGACCTGTACCAGAACTCTCAGGGAACCTGACGTTCCTCTAGGTTGGTCAGGTAGGATTTCCTTTAGTCAGGACTTATAAGTGACCTTCCTGACTACAACTCCGACTTTGAGGTTATGAAACCGGTGGACTACACTTCTTGACTGAGTAAACATTTTTGGGATTACGACCCTTTCTAACTTCCACCCTCTTCCCCTGCTGTCTCCTACTCTACCAACCTCCCGTAGTGGCTGAGTTACCTGTACTCAAACTCATTTGGGGCCCTCAACCACTACCTGTCCCTCCGTCAGGTGCCCCAGCGTTTCTCAGCCTGTGCTGACTCGACTTGACCTGCCCTAGAGCCCCATTCGTCCCACTGGAGAGAAGAGAGAAGTAACCTTGTACTCGAGGTTCTCCCGTCCTAAGAGATTGGACGACTCACAGGTCGTGGATTTCATGTTACGGACAGTGGGCCTTCAGTGAGGTTTTTTATTTATTTTCGACTATATACTTAAGACATCTCGGCATCTGAGTACCGGACTTCCAAATACTCGTCTCCAAACTCTTCCTGGAGTCTCGTTGAGTCTCTGAAGTCGACTCCACTCCTGAAAAGGTTCTGAGTAGACGAGGGAGTGACTTGGGAACAAGGGGGTGTCCTTCGAGGAAGTAAAAGGAACTTCCTTTCAGTACAAGGACTTCGACTACGAGGGTTGGGGTCTAGTCGGTCACCCCGACTGAAGAGGGAGGGTGTCGTGTCCCTCTCTTCGCCTGGGCCGGTCACCCGGACCCAGAGTCCGGTATCACCGACGACGGGGAAGATTCTCCGAACCAGGACTGAAACTCTCCGTTAACGAGATTCGGGTACAGACCTACCCGGAGAACTTCGAGACGGACGAAATCGCTCGTCCTTTCGTTAACCCGTCAAAGGTTTTTAGAATTTGAAACCGGAAACTACCAACTTCCAGTGCTACCTGTGTGTCTGATTCTAGAGTCCTGTGTCCTCCCATACTCCGTGTCCCGGCACTGACACACCAGTTCCGGGGCACACGCAACCGTGGTCCCTCGACGTCCCTGGACCTCCCCGATTTCCTCTCTTGCCTCCTGGGGTCCCGGAGGAGGTCTCGGGAGGGGTTGGGGATGTTCGCGGGTGAGGGGTCCTCACGTCCGCAGTGAACCGACTCCCCGAGTCGCGGGGGAAATAGGTCCGGAGAGAGAACTCGAGACCACTAATCTGTGAACGGGGAAGACGAGTAGGGACGTTTCACAGTCTTTAGTCTGAGTCGTAGAGGTGGGTTTGGACCAGGAGACCCTCGAGTTCTACTCCGAGAGGGAACACCAACTCTCTCCGCCGAGTCTCTAGTTTGACCGTCGCCGTCGTTGTTGGGATTATAATCGTACTTCGTCCGGACCTGTCTCCAGGAAGGACGCCCAGACCCCAGCCCGTGTGTAACACGGGTACCGACTCCCAGAGACCTGGAGGACCAGGCCGGGGCGAACTCTGCTAGTCAGGGAAAAAGACGGGAGTCTGCCCCGCGAGGTCCCCAGGACCTTCGGGACCCTCGGTCAAACGTTTCGTGTCTCGTTTGTTCCCGCGACGGAGGAGAGGCGCAAGGCTGTGTGTCAGACCAGAAACATTGTTAGTGAACGAGTGCTGACAGAGTTTAAGATCACCACCTTTGTACCATTAACTTGGCCGACGTTGTCCTTTTGCGAATCCTGTCGCTCCCTTCTTTGGTCTGCCGCTTCACCATGCAAGTAAGGTCGACGCGGACAGAGTGTCCGGTGGGGTGGGGTGGGGACGTGGGGTGGGACCTTCCCCTAGTCGGTTCTGTTTCGACAAAAGGTGGCGGGAAAGGGTGACCCAAGAAATTACAAGAACGATGTAACACAAAAACGAAACAAAAATTTAACAAAGTTTGGAAGGACTTCGACACTGTTGGAAGGTCGGAGAAAACGTTTGAGACTTTCATTGAAAATCCCCTTCTTCTCCACCTTTCTCCCGTCTCAACCCAAAGCCATCTCGTTATCGGTTCCAAGGCTCACTTATTTATGTCTCTGACCACTCGCGAGGGAGTGGAGGACAAACGCGGCACTCGACCCCCACTCGATTCCAAGTGCTCCCGCTCTCCGTCCCCGTCTGACGGGTGTAGGGATTGGTCCGAGGCACCCGGAGGACCCCGACCCGACAGTCCCGTGCCTCGTCGGAACACTGACGACCACCGAAAGGATACAGTCCCCACGGTCGGTCACGGTTCCCTCCTGGGACGAATTAGCGAAAATTAAAATTTTAGGACTGAAATGTCTTCCTTAGGGGGTGGTATTAAGGGATTGATAAGGTCCCCGAGTCCCTGTCCTACTTTGTGGAAGGGGAGCCCTTTATTCTAGTGTAAAGGTGTCTTCATTGAAGTCCTGAGGTTTTCGTTTCTATATCAGGTCTGGTAGGGGAGTAGGTCTCTAGGGTCTCGAGTCTCGGCGTAGAGGTTCCGACTCCGAACTGGGAGACCCTCTCCGACTCAGCAGGTCCTGTCTTCCGTCCAGAGGAGACGCTGGTCTGTTGGACTTTGGTTTAGGATCGAGGACATTCAGTTCCTTGGAGAGACTCGGATTCCCAGGGGTAGACACTTTACCTCGATGATCAGGGACCGGACTGGTAGAGGGTCTTCGGGCCACTTCGACAGTTTACACCCGTACGTGCGCACACCGTCACGAAACCGTCACCAATTTTGAACACGCGGCAGTCTTCCCGAGCAAGGAGACGTTGACCATCCGAGACGAGTGGTTTTTAGCGTCGCAAACATTTTAGACGTGGTTCATGTGCACCGACGTCTAAAATCGAACAAAGGAAGACGACACCTACTCCCTCCTCAACCGGCCCCGTCCCCCCGCCCACCCCCCCCCGCCCCGTCCAACCCCCGCCCCCACCAGGACCGTTTCGGATGGCCGTTAGGCTCGACTATCTCCCATTGTCTCCGAAAACACCCCCTTCCTTCCAAACTAGTAGTTGGTCTTGTTTATCTATACTGTTTTTTACAGTAAAACTCGTAAAGGAGACACGGTACGCGAAATGTAGACTATAGAAAGTAGAAAGATCAGGAGTAGTGTTGGGATACCGTTTCCTTGGTACGAAAAAAGTCTACTCCTGTAATTCCGGGTCTCACTGAGTCATTGATGGACGTCCAGTGGTGTCGACCCTCCCCTGGCGTCACGACAGACGCGGACCTCCAGTGTGGGAGGTGGCGATCCGTTTGACGGAGAGACAAACCTGTTAACGGGACCACTGGGAGTCCCTTCTCCTGTGGTTTCACAACGAGATAGAGAAGTTCCTCTCACGTTTTTAGTTTCTCCGACACCCCGTCTATATTAGTGACATAGTCAATCGATAACGACGCATTGTTTAGTAGGGGGGTTTAATCACTGAAATTTGTTATCGAGAAACAGTCACAAGTGTCCGACGTCAAACCGACCCACTGAGAAGACAAGAGACACCATTCCGCGTCCACACCTCTCGGGACGACGAGACCCGACATCCGACCAGACTCTACGGACTCCAGGGAGGTTAGGAAGGTCGTTCGGTCGACCCTGTGTGAGCACACTGGTTCCGTCGCCTCGTTCTCCCTTACCTTTATGAGTTCACGAAAACGTTCGGGACGGAACGTAGTTCAGACGACGACAAGGTAACCGGTTTCGTTCAGGACCGGTTCGGTCTCAGTCGCACCCTCCCACGACGGGCTCCCGTTCCTCTGCCCTTCGTCCGTTCTGCCCCTTGTCATGACAGTCGTCGGGGCAGACCGTCGGTGTCGGAGACGGCCGAGTGTTCAGGGAGGAACCATCTAGGGGTCTTTCGAGTAGGTCCGAGCGTCTACTATGTGAATATTCGTGACCCTTCAGAAAGGTGAAAGGATCCTCGAACCAGAAGTGAGTAGACGTCCTGTGGGACTCCCAGACCCAGGTCCTTAGGGACAATGACCGCTTCTCTAACTGTCTGGAAACGTCGGTCAGTGTCTCGATCTTTCACTAGTTCAGATCAGTACGCAAGTAAGGTGTTTGCAAAGTAGTTGTACGTGAGCCACGGGAACTGTGGGGTGAGGACCATCGCCTTCTCGGGTCCAGTGGACGAAGTCCTCGTCGACCTCTCCTCAGAGGACGTCCGTCCTTGGGAAAGGTTTCGGAGAGGGTGGGAGAGTCGACACTTGAAGGACGGGGTCGACACACTTCCGGTAAAGGAGAGTAAATGTTAACTGCTGTGTCTTTGGGTCTCTCCTGATCACTAGACGAACGGACCCCAGTGTGTCGTTCGCGTGATCTCCCAGGTCTGACTTTGGACCCAGAAGACCTTGGGTGTTCCCGTGAGAGGTCTTGTGGTCGCGAACTAATCAGGTTAAGACGTCTAAGAAAAAAAAAAAAAAAAATGAAATAAAATGAAATGTTATGACATAACCAAAACGGTATGTAACTGTACTTAGGTCGTGTCCACATATACGCAAGGGTTTGTACTTGGGGGGAGGGTGGAGGGAGGGTGGAGGGAGGGGTATTCTAAGAAAAAAACAACAACAAAATTTTCTTGAAGACACTTCAGGACAAGGGAGGAGGGGCTGGGGTCAGTAAGAGTCGGAGAGAGGAGAGGGTAGGGGCAGTGACGTCCTAAGACGTTCTCGTGACGACCTTGTTTCTCCGGACCGGTGCCTTCCCCAATTTTAGGAGTCTCAGAGAATATTTATAAAGTACTTTTTATAGACGACTCTATTGGGGTCTGACAACTACAGCTGTAATACCGTGGACGTGTAAAATTAACCAGACTCTCTCGACCGGGCATTAACCACGGACCTTTAACCGCGTTTGGACTGAACCAACATTTTCCCTTCTCACCCAAGAGGTCTCTTGACCCGTAAAATTGAGGACGGACCGGCTCCCTACCCTTTCACACCTCCTCTCAGTAGTCCCTCTCTTTCTTTCCCTGTCCGGACGGGCTTACACGGTCGGGGGTTCGATCAGGTTCGAAGACTGAGACGACCTCAGTCCTCTTTTCCCTCTCTACTCAGTCACCAATCCTCGCGTCCGACCCCCGTCCGACCGAATTGGAAAAGATACGGTACTGGGGACTCTGGGAAACCAGTTCTGACACCCGAGAAAGAGTCTTGTTACAAAAATTTAGTATTTCATACATACTAATGTTTTGTTCAGTTGAAACAACGAAAAAAATTTTTTTTCACTAGTTTGTTAAAATTTAACCCGATGTCGTTACATACACAGCTGTTTCCAGACATCTCAGTTTCGATACCAAAAAGGTCATCAGTACATACCTACACTCTCAACCTGATATCTCTTTCGATTCGCGTCTTCTTGACTACGAAAACTTGACACCACAACCTCTTCTGAGAACTCTCAGGGAACCTGCCGTTCCTCTAGACTGGTCAGGTAGGATCTCCTTTAGTCAGGACTTTTAAGTGACCTTCCTGACTACGACTTCGACTTTGAGGTCATGAAACCGGTGGACTACGCTTCTTGTCTGATAACCTTTTCTGGAACTAAGACCCTTACTAACTCCCGTCCTCCTCTTCCCCTTTTGTCTCCTACTCTACCGACCTACCGTAGTGGCTGAGTTACCTGTACTCAAACTCGTTCGAGACCCTCAACCATTACCTGTTCCTTCGGACCGCACGACGTCAGGTACCCTAACGTTTCTCAGTCTGTGCTGACTCGCTGACTTGACTGACAGGAAGGAATAAGGAAAATGGACTGTTCTAGATTACCACAGTGTTGGTGACACGAAAGTCTCATTTGTACTCGTGTCTACTATAAAGTCCTAGAGACGGTGTCACACTGTACCTTTGTGGACACTAAAGCTGACCACTGTTTCAGTCTCCACGACAATGGTATTGACCACACAACGAATGTAAGTGTGAACTTCCTTTATGATTTAAAGTCAATCTCCACCCACTTGTATTTCAAATAAAGAAGGGTGCGCACAAGTATCTGGGGTCGGATTCCTAGGACCGGAGTCTCGGAGTGTCGAGACTATAAAGGATCACTCCCGGAACCGAAGGGGACCGGAACCAAAGAAGTAGACGTTTCTCCCGAACCCTCCACCCGACTCGACCGAAATTTTCGTCGAGACACCGAGCCCACACGGGACCCTTAAACCGACCCGGACCGATTCGGAGTGACCGACGTCTTTCCCCGAGGACCGTCATTCGCGGGAGTCCGACTAGGCCCTACCCTACTCTAGCACGTCCGTTTCACGGGTCGTCTCCTCGAGTCCTGCTCCATCGTTGGGTTCCTACTTGGACCACGAAACCACCGGTTGGGTCCGAAGGGTCTCCGTCTACTCTTCGGGCACAAAGGGGGTGATCTGGAGTCTATGAGTTATGTGAATTAGATGACAGGGCACGCGTAGATGACCGGACCGGAGACGACGAAGGACGGCATCGGGTTTCTCCCAGGACTTGAGACCTTGTGTAGTGGAGGGCTCGTCCCGACGAGACCCTACAACAGTTCAGCCATGGGTGGTTCGGTCGACGCTACCCCTTCGGTCTGGGTACACCACCGACTATGTAGGGACGGAACCCGCCTTCACGGTTGAAATTCTAACAAGGATTCAAGGGTCAAGAGGACGTCGCACCCGTCACTACAGTGGAGGGAAGGGTAGGGGGTACGGACGACTTCCCGGAGGACACGTTTAGAGTCCGAAACGGGGTTGTGGTACGATCACCACCCCTCCGTCCTGGTAGGAGTTTTCTCAGTTGGGGAAATCCCGTCATTCCACCCTCGTCACTGGCTGGAACCGGGGTGGTCAGGAGAGACCCCGAAGAGGATCTGTGTCCTCCATCTACCCGTAGAGGACAAAACCTCACTGTCCTTTCCAACGGTACTGATGGACGGACAAGACTTAGGGTAGGTCGGGTTCGGGGTGGGGGAAGGAACTGACCGTCGACGTCTCGACGTCGTCGGGGAGGACCAGAAGGAGACGAGAACGTTTCGGTCGTTCTCAGGGACGTTCAGTTGGGAGGTGGGGGTAAGGACCTCTTCGGGAGGTAGGGGGTCCTCTGGGGAGGAGGACCCTGAACGACACCCAAGACCCCCTTCGGTAGGAGATTAACACCTGGATAAATCTCGGGTAGTCACGGTTTCGCTCGTCTCTCTGTCACGGAACTCTCTCGTCTCTGACACCCGGACTCTGCCACCCCCTCGACCTCTGTAGGAACGATTCGGGTCCGACCCATTGACACCTCCGCGTTGTCCCCTGTCTATCCGTCCCCCGACCCCCCGGTTCTCGGGAAGACACTGGTTCACGGGACGGGATCCCGGGACCCGGAAACGTCCGAGGACGAGGGGTCGAGGGGTGTCGGGGGGACCTTCCTCCCTTTCCCCCCGGTCACTCGGACCTACGGACAAGACACGGACCTGTGGAGCACGGTGTAGGGTCACTGAGAGACCCCGTTATCCTCGCGACCAAACTCCGGGTAAAATGTTTGTCCTACGACTCCGAGGCTCTCCGAGGCACTAAACGAATTCCAATGCCTCGACCCTTCACCGTCGGGGTCTTGAGTTTGGGTCCGGAGGGACTGTCTACTCCGAAGATACTTCGTGTTTGAAGGACGAGGTCTGGACTGGGAGTTTTCGGTCGGACGGTCAAAGGTTCAGCATAGACACACGGCCCGTGACAAGATCCGAGATCTCTGGGACACCTGTAAGGTGCAATCCTTTCACTTCTCCCTAAGTCTCGGGTCGCAGTGTGTCGGAACTTGGCCTTAAATTAGACTACACAGACGGGGGTCCTACGGATTTAGATCACGACAGACGTTGAGGACTGAAAAGACGTTCCCCTTGGTGACGATTTGGGTCTGTACGTACGACCCGTCTTTGGACACCTGTCCGGTCTGTCAGATCCCACCGACCATCCGCTGACACCGAAACACCAACCCACGATTGGTCCCCTGAGAGTTTCCCCTGGGTCCAGGGAGAGTTCGGACGAGTCCCGTGAAGTCGTGTCGGACCGAGTGACAAACGTCTCTCTGGTCGACTCTACCATAAAGACTTCAATTACGGGTCACCCTACACCCGTCCCCGGATCCCCCAACCTTGTGAAAGACATCTGACACGAACGTCCCCTTTAGGACTGTCGCGACGTTTTTATCTGACACGAAGGGATATTAACCTATGTATAAATAAATTTCTCCAATATTAAAGGATGACCAAACGACGAACTATTTATGGCTCAAACAATAATAATAATAAAAAAAAAAGAATTGACGTCGAAACCTTTTTTTGTTTAGATCCAAACCTGAACTTATCCCTACATACAGTACTGCTAGGGTCCGTCGTTAAAAGGAGGTTTGAGGACGTTTCGGTTCTCGTTCTACCCCACCCCGACCTCACTTACACCCCATTTGTTCTACACCGTCACCCCCAACCCCCCACTCCCGTCCGTCGTCCCGCCCTCCCTCCGGACCCACATTGACCTCACTGCCGTAAGTCAAGTCAAGTCAGCGAGTCAGCACAGGCTAAGAAACACTGGGGTACTTAGTGTCGTGTGGTCCGGAGGGACAGGTAGTAGTCGAGGGCCTCAAATGGGTTTAAGTACAGGTAGCTCAGCTACTACGGTAGGTCGGTAGAGTAGGAGCCAGTAGGGGAAGAGGAGGACGGGGGTTAGGGAGGGGGTCGTAGTCTCAGAAAAGGTTACTCAGTTGAGAAGCGTACTCCACCGGTTTCATGACCTCAAAATAGAAATCGTAGTAAGGAAGGTTTCTTATGGGTCCTGGCTAGAGGAGATCTTACCTGACCAACCTAAAGGAACGTCAGGTTTTTTGAGAGAGTTCTCAAAAAAGATTGTGGTGTCAAGTTTTCGTAGTTAAGAAGTCACGAGTCGAAAGAAGTGTCAGGTTGAGAGTGTAGGTATGTGCTGGTGACCTTTTTGGTATCAGAACTGATCTACCTGAAAACAACCCTTTCATTACAGAGACGAAAACTTATACGACAAATCCAACCAGTATTGAAAGGAAGGTTCCTCATTCACACAAAATTAAAGTACCGACGTTAGTGGTAGACGTCACTAAAACCTCGGGTCTTTTTATTTCAGTCGGTGACAAAAGGGTAGATAAAGAGTACTTCACTACCCTGGTCCACGGTACTAGAATCAAAAGACTTACAACTCGAAATTCGGTTGTAAAAGCGGGAGGAGAAAGTGAAAGTTGTTCTCCGAAAAATCAAGGAGAAGTGAAAGACGGTATTCTCACCACAGTAGACGCATAGACTCCAATAACTATAAAGAGGGTCGTTAGAACTAAGGTCGAACACGAAGAAGGTCAGATCGTAATGACGGGACGTTAAAGGAGGAGGCACGAAGGTGAGGACGTAGGAGGAGACGGATCTTACGGAAAGAAAGAGGTATCGACGTACAGATTTAGGATGGATAATTATGTACCGACTGTCCGGTGGAGAAGGTCCTTCAGTAGGACCTAAGGGGACGAACGGCTTTCGACAGAAATCGGACTAAAGGGTTTCAGGTGGGAGTTGAGTGGATTCCGTCAACGGTGTCACGTAACGCCAATGAACCACAACAACCAACTTAACGCAGGGGAGAGTTTTTCTATACAACTACAGGATGGGGACCAAGGATATTTACACTACGATAAACCTTAAACCCAGAAACGTTTACTGTAATCAATTCTTTTCCAATATGAATCAAACCCCACGCCCCGCACAGATTATCATACTGATCACAGAAGTATTCTTTTTCTCCTCTCTGTGTCTCTCGGGGCACGCTGGTGTGTGTATCTCAAACCTGGGTACGTCGACATTCGGTCCTTAAAGCGTCGGAGGTGGTAGTAGATCCTTCTCCATCCTGTCCTAAGATAAGTCTTAGAGTCCCCCTCGTACCGGAACGGGTGTAGAAATGAAAAGATAAAAATTAACTTCCTATCAACTAAACGTTACTAACACGACATGTGGAAGTAAAATCAAAAGGTCGGAGTGCTTGTCACTCTCCCGTTTAAATACAACAAAATTAGGTAAGTCAAGTACAACGAAAGAATGTCGTCAGGATCCTTTGCTTGTGGGACCCCCTGTCCGGAAAAGAAAGAGGACCTTTCTAGGGACGACATCGTGTCGCCCGTGTCATAGCCACGAGTCAATTGTGACTAACTACTCACTTACCGACCTACTCACAGAGGGACCTCTCCCCCCAGGTGTGGACCAGAAACACAGGGGTTTACGGAACACACCGGGCTCCAGGACCGGGTCAAACACAGGGACACCGAAGGTCAGACCTAGTGGTGTCATCTAAGGGTCGACCGAAGGGACGGAGGTGAGAACAGAAGGTTGGTGAAAGAGTTCGAAACGACTCGAGAATCCAGTAAGGTGTGACTCTCCTGAAAGGGTAGAGACCCGGAAACGGGTCCGACACGGGAACCGGATCTCACCAGGGGTGGGGTCCGTTTGGGGGTGGGTGGAACGTTCGATGGGACGTGGAGGATATACAAGACAAAGATCCTATCGAGGAAAGTGGGACCCAAGGCGAACGAACAGAGGGACAGACAGGTGGGAGGACCGGACACTCAAAGAATAAAAGGTAGACGCAGGGACACGGAAGGACGACTCCTCCCCGACCACCTTCGGACTCCCCACTCGATCCCGTACTTAGACCCGGCTCACCACTCTCCTTACCAGGAAGGAATGGAATCGAACGACCTACTAAAAGTGTAGACAGAGTGGGGGAAAGTCCCGAGCCCCAGGGTTTCCTGACCCTTCGAACACCCCTCTGGACTACCCGTCTCGACCTTCCCCGAGATCTCGCCGAAGGACCGGGGGGAAGAGTCCAAGACTCTAGTGTCCCTTCCTTCTGCGAACAGGGGAGGGTTCCCTGGTGCACAGGTCTCGGGGTTCTAAACGAACCTCGGAGACCAGTCGAATGAATCATTCTGAGAGGTCGGAATGTCCGATCTTGACCCTCTCGACTACCCCTTCCTTCCTTCCTCTTCTACTGGTTCAAGGAGTTCTCCTCTACTCTTCGTCTGAGTGTCGCGTAGCTGGTGCACGGTCCGGGGTTCGTCCGACGAAACTGTGAAATAGACCTTAAGAGTCGTATCAGGATCCTCCGTCCATGATAAATGTCTACTTCCTTGACTCCGAGTCCACGGGGTCCAGCACGTCGACGATCTCGACCCTAAACTTGGGTTCGGAAGAACCGGGTTTCCGATACTCGAAGGATGATGTGACAACACAGAGAAGGTGTTTCCCGTGGTCTTAGACCCAGTCCGACACCGGAGTCTCTACCGGTTAGATTTCCCCGTCGGTTGCGAAACAAGAGTCTACGGACCTCTTGTAAAACATTAGGTACAAAAAGTTTTACCTTGTCTTTCAAGACCCCACGAGTCCGGGAACTCCTTTGAGGAGAAACGTCACCTTGTCAATCCAGTTCACCTTCTGCCATTCCTAGGTCCGAGTCCCGAGTCTGAACCTCCTAAGGTAAGTGTCGTACTACCCTGATTATGTTTCAAGCGTAACTACCCCCACATCATAGGTCTTCCTCCTCCACTAATAAGACGACCGGAACGTCCCCAGGTTGTTACCAGACTCGTCCCAGGTGAGAACCCTTGAGTGTAACTCTCTCTGTAACGGAGCACTCCCCCGACCCCTAAAAAGTGGGTCTCTTCTATGTAGTCCTTAACTCTTTACAGTAATTATGGAGTTCCCGAGAGGTCACCTACTCGTTAATCTAAGGAAGACCAAGATTCTCGACCTCGCTCCTGGTCGACGACCTTCCGTGTCCTTCGGTTTGGAGTGCACAGAGGAGACTTTTGTGTTCCCCGAGGGAACCACCCTTAATCTAGCGATACCGTCCTCACTATGTTCCCTCTACCATTTTTCAACTTAGGCGTACTTTAAAACTCAACCTGGTCCACAGAGTGGTGTCTACTCTTACAGGCCGGAGTCCTCTACGATTTATTCAGGTAGGAGTAATATTATAAAAGGTACCGTTATATAATTCACGAACGATTTTTCAGTCTCCGAGACCAGAAAACTTAGTCCGTAAAGGGAACTCTTACCCCAAGACCCTTAGATGTAAAATTCCGCCAGGACAATACGTAGGTCCAAACTTCCAGTGACAGATACTCCAGTATCCCCGTCGTTGTTGGGAGTTGGGGAAGGGGATTAAGTGTATTATCTCTACGAGTCACAGAGAGTAAGTTGGGTACTCGGAGAGTCCAGAAGACGGGGTCTGGGCCAGACGACGTCCGGTTCCCTGGGACTGACGACTCCGACTTAAATTCGGACGACCAACCAGGGAAAGGTAGTACTAGAAGACCCCTTCGTCCTTGGTTCACAACGATAATGGACCAGACCTTATGTCCCACCCCTCTTCGTAGGAACTCCGGGTCTGATAAAAAGATCTTACAGACCGTTATTGTCCGACGACAACAATAAATTCAACGAAGACAGTACAGACTGAGAAACACTGGGGTACTTGACATCGGACGGTCCGAGGAGACAGGCACCATAAAGGGTCCGTTCTTCTGACGTCACCTAACGGTAAAGGAAGAGGTCCCCTAGAAAGACTGGGTCCCTACCTCGGGTGCTGAGGACGGAACCGTCCGTTTAAGAATTGGTGTCTTGGTGGTCCCTTCGGGGTAGTTATTGTCCCTTACCACTAATTAATAGACACAGTTTGACCGACCCGACACCACGGGTATATACCCCAGGCTGTAGTAAGACCTACAAAGACACTTCCATAAAAGTCCACTATAATTGTAAATTACACCACTTGAAACTCGTCTAAACGGAAGGTATTACACTCACCCGGAGTAGGTTAGTCCAACTCCGGACTTGTGTTATAACTGTGGCGGGGGGGGTGGTTCAAGACGTCGTCTTCGGAAGTTCGAACTCAGTGTAGGAACCGAGAAGAGACCCAGAGATCGGATAACTGGGTAGGACGTCTAAAACCTGAGCGGTCGGAAGTATTAACACACTCGGTTAAGTAACTTAGTTCACATACGTGTGTGTGCATACACATACAACGAGAAGTCAGCGGGTCAACACAGGCTGAGAAACACTAGGGTACCTGACGTCGTGCAGTCCGGAGATAGAGAGTGGGAAAGGGTTTCAAACCCTTGAACTTGATGGGTTCAAGTACAGGTAACGTAGGCACTACGGCAGGTCGGTAGAGTAGAAGACTGTGGGACAAAAGGAAGACGGGAGTTAGAAAGGGTCGTAGTCCTTGAAGAGGTCACTCAGTCGACAAGTGTAGTGTACTAACTTTATGACCTCAAAGTCGAAGTCGTAGTCAAGAAGACGACGTCCTTTCCCCTGGGGAAGGTCCCGGGCTTTGACCCGAGAACAGATTGTGAGCCTTTACTTAACAGGCTCCTCTGCGTACACGACTGTTTCGTTCTCTAAAATCACCCTTTCCCGCGGGCCCTCCTCTCGTCCTCCCATTCCCTCGGGTCCTCTTGACGAGACGGCGCACCGAGTGTCAGAGCCCAAAATACCACTACCCCAATCAAAGGCCCACCAGAAATCGGTCAGTAAGACTGAGTCTCAGGAAGGACCACCGCGTGCGGAGCAAGTCGGTTCTACCTACGGTCTCTCTTCCTAAGACCCTCCAACAGCCTGTACACCACAGAGGAAAACTGGAAAGGACTTGAGAAGGCCAACCACCTCCGAATAACCAAGGTACAAGGAATGGTCCTGGAGGACAGCATTTTGTTGAATACGTTTACCAGTGATACCACGGACCGGTCCCACCCGCCAAAGTTAGTCGCACGAAGGGGATTGTGAAGCTGTTCATAAGTCCCAACGAAAAGGAATTCTAACTGACCGAACACATACACATGTATCTATATACACATATATGTGTGTGAGTATGTGGGACTAGTGATATGGACCACTACATCATATATATATGTATGTTATAGTGTGTGTGCACGTGTGTGTGTGCGTGTGTGGGAGAACCGAGACAAAGAGACCTCTTGACAATGACTTTGTGTCCTACTGTCTGGTTCCGTTAGTTGTCTTCGCAAAACGTCTCAACTCGAGGGACCCGGGGCCCTCGACGGTCCGTACCTCCACCTTGTCTGTTACACCTTTGAGTAAGACGGTTTCGGAAAACGGAGACGAGACTTCAGCCAGAGTCTTCGTGTCTCGCGACCTTCCACGCCGCTAAGGTACTTCGAGGAATCTTGGAAGAGCCCTTTCCGTCTCACTTCGTTTCGGTCTTCGGGCCATTAACCCCTCGGTCGTCCATCCGCCCCTCCCGACTAACTCTCCGTACGGAATTGAACAGGTCTGTGCCCGTCCCTACGACTCTCGTCCCCTTCCTCCTTGCCTCGGAGAACTCTTGAATCTTTTTAATTTCTCTCTGGGGTGTCTCCGGTCGAAAGTTTAGTGGGGTTCTTAGTTCCCTCCTTTCAAGTGTCTCTTACAAGGGTTCGGAAACTCCAGGGTCTGAGGGTTTAGTTTTTCTGGGCCCCGCCCCCCCCCAGTAGGTCAGGTCGGAAGACGGAGGTCTGACCTGCCAACCGTCGGGTCCGGTCCCCTGGGGATATAACCCTCATAAACGTTTCCTTTCACCTCTTAGGACTATCGTGCTACTGGTTCCGGAACCGTCTAAGACTCGCG
Source organism: Capra ibex (assembly GCA_006410555.1). NCBI lineage: Eukaryota > Metazoa > Chordata > Mammalia > Artiodactyla > Bovidae > Capra > Capra ibex. Next base: position 6,512,847 of record SJYO01033645.1, read on the forward strand.
GGTGACCCACGGTCGTTCGCTCGAGTCTTGAAAGGTTTGTGGTCGGGTAACTTGTACCCGTGATTATTATACGTCGTCCATGATAAGGACACGGGTGAACTGTCTGCTTCTCTGATTCCGGGACCACTTCTTCGTAGACAGTCCGCTTACATACAAGGAGCTAAGAAACAGAGCAGTGTTGTTTCTAAACCTCACTGCCTGTAGTGAGGTTTTGAGTAAGACGTGTGACACACAAAATGCGTGTGTGTAAAAGCACAGCGTCGAGAGTCCAGAACCTATCTGGCACAATATCGAGAGTCCAGTGCTTTCTTGGCACAATATCGAGAATCTGTTTAGTCACGACGTCGAGTCACAATGTCGAGATAAAATAAATCTTCTATCGTCCTTTTAGGTAGAAACTCCGCACTCCCGTGCAGCTAGGTTTCTGCTCTTCCCGCGGGTCGTGCGTCACTCCTCTCTCTCTCGCTTGAAACGGAGGAGAAAAATATGCAAAGAGAGAGGGACCCGGACAGGATACATTTAACCCGGTCGGTCCTCACAACAAACAAAAGGGACTCCAGGAGTGAGTCCAGGAGCCTGGAAGGAAACAAGACAAAAGTGTCCGAAAAGGGAAGGAACAGAAAATCGGTGACGGTAAAACCTGAGGAAAGGGGATAAGACGGATGGATGGTGTAGGTTTATCTTTCACTACTTTGACTTTAAGTGTGGGTCTAGTCGGACTAAGGTTTCGGGACAAGAATTGGTGATTCCTTCCTCCTTGTTTTCACCCACCTCCCCTTCTTTTTCTCGGATTAGGACGGTAAAGTACTTATTCCTACTCTCGGGTCCTTCCTGTCTCTTGAAAGGACCCCTGAACTTCAACCACCACGCCCGAGTCACACTTCCGTCCCCCAGTCACGCCTCTCGCCCACGTCCCATGCGAGGAATTCTGACGTCTCGACCTGTTCGGCCGTTTGCCCTTTTCTACGACCTTCCTTCCGAGGTCCGGACTGGCCGGGTGGTTACGGTCGGTCACACAAGAGTCCGGGGCCTCTGTACTACCCCACTGGGAGTGGTTCAGAGGGAGGAGTGTCGGGGTCTCAAGGCGGAAAACTTATTGAGCAGATCTATAGAAAAAACTTCACGTTTGTGGCGTCTCTCCGTAGTGTGCGACCCCAGGTCAAACTCGCGGAAGTCGTCTCCACGTAGAGAGACGAGCGAAAAATGTGTACAGACCGTGGACCCCCACTTTTTCTAATCGGGTGGAAGTCCGGTGGGGAACTTGTGTCCATATCCGTCATTCACCGTCATTCAGACTCTTTCTAGGTGTCTCTCTCCAAGACCCCTCTTTCCCCCTCTCCTCCGTCCCCGACGGTGTCCGCGGGTCGCCATAGAGGGTCCGAGGAGTCTAGGCATAAAGGATTTGCTTTACAGTAGAAAGGAGGGGTCTCGAGTAGAGGTCGAACCGGCTGTCACGACTCTAAGAGCCTCAGTAAGACTGGACGAGAGAGGGAGTGGGTAGGGCGGTTGTTGAACAGGACGTCTAGGCCGGAGGGCCCACCTGGAACTCAGAGAGGCGAAGGGAAGGGAGGTGACGATAGTGACTCGGTAGTGCAGAATGGACCTGTTAACGATGAAGGAGGACGGACCAGCGAGATGAAGCGGACAACGGAACGTTGATAGGTAAAAGTGAGTCGTCGGGTTCACAAGAGAAATTTTGTGTCTAGGTTAGTCCAAGCACGGAGGATTTTGGGAAAGGTACCCCCAGGTGATGGACGTCCTGTTTCGGGTCTGACGATTCGTCACGAATGACCCAGAAGACACTAGACTGTCGATGGACGAACGGACTAGGGTGGAGGACGGTTACGGCTCCTGGGGGACGTGAGGTCGGTAGCCTCGACGAACCCCGAGGGAGGGACTCTCGGTGAGAGGACGTGGAGGGACGGAAACGTCCACTGTAAGGTGGAGGGGGGCTTAAAGAGAAAGGGTAGGGGACAGGAAAACACCTCGGATAGGAGATTCCGTAGTAGGGGAGATCCTTTAGAGGACCCCAGAGGGGGTGGGGGTGGGGTTCGGGGCCGTCTACCGGGTCGGTGAGTCGTAAGTTCCGTTAGACGCGTAAGGAGGTGTGACGCAAAATTAATACACAACTGAACAGACAGAGACGATCTGACACTCGTACACACGAGAAATTCATTGTGTCCTTAACATAGAAAGAGTAGTGGTCACTGATCGAGAACCAGATGGCGAATTAACGTCGGGTTACTCACAGAGGCCTTACTTCCGTCTACCCTTTCGGTGGCATTACGGTCCATCTTCCACCCTTCTCCTCCCCTACTACTCTCCATGTTCTCTCTTTTTACCCTAGCTCAGATTCAGAAAGACCTTCACCAGCGGAACCTCTCCCCAGGGTTTCGTACCTCTCCCAAAGGTGTTCGTCTCTACCCTTCTGTTCTCCGTCGACCCCCGAGACGACTGGTAGACGTGTTTGTATAGTATCTACGACGCGAACGGACCACCGAGTCTACCATTTCTTAGACACACGTCACGTCCTCTAGACCCAAACTAGGGACCCAACCCTTTTGGGGGACCTCCTCCTTTACCGTCGGGTGAGGTCATAAAAACGGATCCTTTAGGGTACCTGTCTCCTCGGACCGCCCGATGTCAGGTGTCCCAGTGTTTCTTAGTCTGTGCTGACTCGCTGGTTGTGAAAGTGAAAACGACGTCTGCGATCGCGACGTCCGGGTCTCCGTCCAGACTCTAGGGTAGAATCGTAGGTGGTCCCAGAGTCAGAAGGGGGAAAGTTGGTACAGTCATTCCCTAGACATAGAGGTCCCACCTGACGATAAGGGAACCCGGTAACCTTTTTCGTTGTGTAAACCCGGAAATTTATCGAACCGGTCCAAAAGGCAACAGGACTCAACGGAAATAAGTGGTACGACGAACCATGATGAGTCGCGAGAAGAGATAAAGGAACAGAATAGGAGACACCCGGGTTCCGGACGTTCATCGACCTTCCCTTGGTCTCGGAGTCCCCCTTGTGAGTCACTGAACCGGAAAGGACAATGAAGAATGGGAGACGAGAAGCCCCGATACACGTCTCTGACCACTCTTCCGGTCAAAGACACGATTATTCTCATAAACCTGTAGAACTGGTCCAGAGACATAATTGGTCCTTGAACTCACATAGGTCTTTCGGTGTTTGTTCTTTCGTACAAAGGGGGGTTTAACCAACAAACATAAGTCCTTCGACCGGCACCCGACCCCCAGTCGTGCGTACGCACGTTCATCTTGGGTCCGTTAGCACGGGGAACCGACTGACCGTGACCCTCGAATCGACTCGCGTCTCCGAGTGGACCACGGGTCCTCGTGTCCTAGTTCTCTAAACGAAACGACCGTTAAGTCGACACGAAAACTAGTTCCTTGTTTTTTACACCTTTCGGTTTGGCTGTTGTTTTGTCTCGTCTTTTCACCAAATTCCGCTTTACCAGCTCAACCCACCTGAAGGACATAGACTTTTTGGGGTCGCGTGACAAAGGCCCCGGGCGGGTGAGGACCCTCGTTCTTCACCCACCCACTCCTTCCCTCCCTGACCGGTCCCTCCCTCCCTCCCGCTCTCCCTCCCCGGAAAGACCTCGTGGATGTGCGATTCGTGACCCGAAACGGATTTAACTCTCCGGTTCCCCGTCTCACCAATTCCATCATCCTAAGAGCTCGGTCAGGTGGACCCGAGTTTTAGACCGGGACAGGAGGGGATGACACACAGGAACCTGAGACGAATTAGTAAGACTCGGAAAAAGACGTCATCGTTTTATGTTCAACAATACTCCTAAGATGCACAAAGGATTTACAAACGATCACAATAATAATATTATAAGTGAACAAATTAGAATTGGTATTGGATACTCCACACACGAAAATAAGAGGAACCAAGAGCCTGGTCCTTTGTCCGAGTGTCGACCATTCTCCGTCTCTACCTCGGTTGGGGAATGTGGACGCCTTCCTCATCTGAGGTGGGGTCGAGACCAACTACTGCCCTGACCGGGACCTAGGATTCTAGAACCAGGGTTCTGCCTCCGAGGTAACTGAGTGGTTGTACACCGGGGTGTACTACCCCTAACACCCCGTCTTACCCAGAGGGAACTTCTGGGGGAAGGGGACAAGAGGAGTGTCTACGTCCTTAGTACCTGGTCTTCCTAGTTCTCTCGTAGGACGTCGGCAGGGAAGGGTGACCCTACTGTCGTCACCCGATCGTCAGTCGTCTATACGCAAGGTGGGGGTCGAGACGGTGATTGGGTTACCGACTGGAACCGATTCAGTAAAGGGGGTAGGGATTTTACCTCAACCTGAGTTAGGAGATTCCGGGAGATTCCGCGACACGAACGTTAAAACTCCTACTCACAGTGTAGAGTATGTCCTTCATTTTCACTCACAAAGTCGGTCAGATGGCGTGACTCTTCACTATTGGAAAAACAACTCACGGGGAACCTTCGTGCAGGTACACCGTGTATGGTAGTTAAGGTGTCCGAAACTCTTCTCAATCCTCTCGTCCCTCTCCCAGTGGGCCCAAACGACGCAGGGGCGTGGTCGCGAGTACATTAGGGGTGGGAGCGGGGGTTGTCGTCGGGCCACTGTACCCCTGACAACTACCACGGTAAAATGGTTCCTCCGTCGGTTCCGAATATCTTCGGTCCAGTTTGTACCTCTACTGGAAACTCGGGCATCTAAAGACTGAGGTTTAGACACGAGGAGTGTTCTAAAGTCTGTTTGGTTTGTAACGTTCGTTTGTTTACTGAAGTGAAAAAACAACAAGAAAAAAATTCGTAGAGCGATAAGAAGGTGTCAGAGAGGAGATGGCCGTTTCACCCCTGACTCTAGGTCAAGTACAAAATGTCGGGGTTTGGAACCGACGGGACCTTGTTTTGTCGGACTGGTCCCGGACCTTTCGAACTTAGACTTACAGATCGTGCACAGGCCGACCACAGACGACTTCAGGTGGTGTGACCTCGGACGGACCCCCGACTTACCAGCCCAGGGGCCCCGTGTCTTGTGTGAGGGGTGCGCAAAGGGTAGAAGGTGGAAGGAGGACAGGATATACCCAGGGGAGAAACGTCCGTCAAAGGGTCTAGAGGTCGTAGTTGGTACAGGACATACAGACCGGACCAGGAGGTCCGTCGTACCCCTCGGTGACGGGGGTAGGAATCCTTCGTCTCGTGGGTGACAGAAGGTCCGTCTCAACCCCCGAAACTTCAGTCCGTACGGACCCAGGTGTCGGACCAAAGGCGAAATAATTAATAAAATAATTATTAGAATAAAATAATTAGTACGACGACGACGATTCAGTGAAGTCAGCACAGGCTGAGACACACTACCCTAGGACCGTTTAGTGGAGTGGGGAGACCCGGAATCGGAAACATAAACTTTTTGTCCCTCTGATAGATTAAGGAAATTCTCGACGTACGTCTATTTACACGTGCTACGAAATCTAGGTCGAACCCACCTTCGTGGTCCCCCCGACGACCCACCCCCCTCCCCCACCGCGGCACTCCCCGTCCCAGGAGCCACGGGGTGGGTAGGGCGGTCTCGCCGAGGGGACCACACAGACCAAATTCATCGTCCAACCCGACCACTAAAACTAACCGCCTTTCCCACTACGACGACCTTCATACGTTGAGTACCGATATCGACACACCTCCACGACCCGTGGGTCGCCCGTGAAGTATTTGCAATCACAAAAGGGGAAAGGAAGAGGAACGGGGGTAGTAAGAAAGGGGGGGGCCCGAACTATAAGTCACACACGAACGATTCAGCGAAGTCAGTTCAAACTGAGACACGCTAGGATACCTGGCATAGGGCGGCGGTCCAAGAGACTGGTACCCTAAGAGGTCCGTTCTTATGACCTTACCCAACGGTGCGGGAAGACGTCCCCTAGAAGGGCTGGGTCCCTAGTTTAGACGTAGAACATGCAGAGGATGCAACCGTCAGCCCAAGAAATGGTGATCGTGGCGGACCCTTCGGGGGCAATAAGTCACCGAGTCGATTTTCTCCTTGGGTTTACTTACCTCTCTTCCGTTGTCACCTTTCTCATACCTCACGAAAGTTTCACAGTAGTCGGGTCCCACTACGACCCCCATCCTTCACACCCAGGTCCTTTGATACAGTCTCTGGGGCGTCCCGAGGTGCGGTTCCCGGGGGACGGTCGTAACTTGTGGTCCCTTGTGGTCGTTTCTGGGGGTGAGGTGGGTGTTCGGTAAACGTTGTCCGAAAGGAGAAGGAGAAGACTTCCCTCCTGGGTCTTCCTTTGTCTGGGGACTTCTACACACTTCCCCCGGTTGTCCACGCCTCCGGCTAACGCGACCGGGCCGCCGAAGAACGTTTGGTCGTCCCAGACGACCTGACTCTCCCGGGGCCCTTTCCTCTCTTGGACGGGAGTCGTCACGGGTCAGGGGTGGCACGAGACTTTGTGCGTCTGGGCGAGGCCTCTCGTCGAGCCGTTGACCTCGGTGTCGCGGTGGAAGTCCGAACGTAGGTGGAACGTAAAGGGGACGTTTTGGCAGAGCCGATATCGCTTGGGACGCCCCCTGTGAGTCTAGGTCAGGTGATTAGGACGTTCTACAACACAACGACTGCACGACTCTGTCTACTCGAATCTGACCCCTCTTTTACATTGGCTCGATGTTCGCGTACCCTCGGTCTCACAGTCCCGAGACGAGGTCCGTCTGTGACAGTCTCGACCTTCGGCTAGAAGGGAGAGTTTCTACCCCTTTGACTCGGGGTCTCTGGCCGGGAGTCAATGGATCACTCAACGTCCGTTTCGATCTTGGACTTGCGTTCGAGAATTCGTAGGGTACGGAGAGTTGAGCCTACTGACAAATGAAGAATTAGCGTGTTGCTGAAACGCCACGTTCTCTGTCGACGGTACCCGGACGGTGTGTTTTGATGTCTTACCAAAGAAAGGCGAGACTTCCGGGTCTTCTACTCCGACTCCTTCGTCGGCGCCTACTTGTAACCTTGTACCTGGGGTCCTTCGGGTTCCTCTCCGGAGGCGAGAGCATCTCCTACACTTCCCTAAAGTAAGTGCCCTCAGTCGATGGAAGGACGTAATGGGACCGTGCACCAGAGGGGTAGACCGTTTAAGGGTGAGGGGAAGTGCTAGATAAGTGTCTAAAGACAGACGCTCCCGAAGGGAAAGGAGTAAGGGCACCTTGCGTAGTAAAGACGGAACATGGTGGTGACATGGGGGAACTCTGTAACGTACAACCTTCCTAGGGGGGTGTAATCCTACTAAAGACACAGATAAATACATCTACCCCCTAAGACCGGTCCTTGGTCTAGAACAATAAGGGACACAGAGGTTTCGGGTCGGACCGTGTTTTGTCCGCTCCTGGTTTTGTTTACTACCTTCCTACCCACCACCCGCCACTTACACACCTACGTGACCTTTACCTCACTCAGATCTCCTACCCCATAGTGAGTTTAAAATATAGGATTTTTGTCACTACTGTAGACAGGATTCCTCTGTGTGTAGGTTCTCGTAGACAAAGATTCGGTAGTACTTTTTTCGTATTGACACCTATATACACACTTCTCCTCACCACACAACTGTAGTGGATAATCGAGGAGGAAGAAGGATTGAGAAAGAGGACCAAAGGGTCCCTGAGACAACCTTAAGTCTGTCACTAACACCTCCACGCCAAGGACTCTATGGACATGGTCTTAGTGGACCTCTCAAGTACTTTTCCGTCCAAGGACCCGGGACGGGAGTCCTTAAGACTCATAGACTTACAAATCAATCGGGGTAGGTCCACTGAGACTACGTATCCATTTAACCCGGTGGTGAATGATTTCTCCTCCTGAAGGGACCACCTAGTCTACCAATTTTGTAGACGGATGTTATGTCCTCTGGACCCAAGTTAGGGACCCAACCCTTCTAGAGGACCTCTTCCTTTACCGTTGGGTGAGGTCATAAGAACGGACCTTTTAGGGTATCTGCCTCCTCCGACCATCCGATGTCAGGTATCCCAGTGTTTCTGAGTCTATGCTGACTCGTTGAAGCGAAAGTGAAATGATTTCTCCTTGTCGTCTGTCCTTGTACGGAAACAACTGACCAGGTAGGTCTCTGCAACTTTTTGACTGGATTTCAGGGTGTCTATAATTCACCGTCCTTGACGGACCTCTCAGGAGGTTGTGGATCTCCGGTTCCCCTTTCCTTCCCAGAGACTGAGTAAGGGGGTGGGGATGGAGTGGGGTGGGGACTGGGTCGGACTCCGACGACCGTGTGAGGGACTTTTCGACCGGAAAGGGATGGGGAAGTCCGGTACCACGCGTCCCGGACGGACCACAAGAGCAGGGGAACGTTTCGGGTCTCACCGGCTCAAATGAGGTACAAGTGGTACCGTCTCTTCGGTCGTCGACAAAAGTCACAGAGAAAGATGGATTCGTCTCGGCAGAGAGGGTTTGTCCGAGACGGTCGTTTGTACAGGTCTGGACCCTGTGGTCGGGCCGACACAAGTCGGACCTTTCTTGAGTTCCTACTGTTGTCTTGGTCTTCTGGTAAGACCTGGGCCCCTACTGGTTTGTAGGTTCGTTGAGACTCACCCGTTCGTCGGGAGGGTCCGGTCGACCACTCGAGGACCTTCCTTTCCCCCCTTCCGGGCAACCTTCCGTCTCCTTTTGCGTGTCGTAGTGGGTTGGGGGACGGATTGGACACAAGGTCTTCCTGGACGGGAGGACGGCATCGCCCGGAAACCAGCTCGTGGATGATACACGTCCGGGATGTAAACCACGGAGGGACAAAACTAAGTAGGAGTATTATTGGGAGTCCTCTGTATTCTAACAATACGGACAAAGTGCATACCCCGAAAGGACCACCGAGACGCCATTTCGTGGGCGGATGTTACGCCCTCTGACAGACGTGACGTCCTCTACGTGCAGACTAGGGACCCAGTCCTTTTAGGGGACCTCTTCCTTCACCGTTGGGTGAGGTCATAAGAACGGACCTTCTATTGTACCTGTCTCCTCGGACCACCCGATGCCAGGTACCCCAGCGTTTCTTAGTCTGACTCGTTGATTTGGGGGGGGTGGTTCTAGGTCTTTTCATTTCACTGGCCGGATCCAGGACTCGACCAGGCTGATCCTCGTCCCAGTCTTGAACTTGAGTCCAAAGAGAAAAAGGTCCGAGGGAACGTCGGTCGACACGACAAGGGGTGTAGTCGGGTCGGACAGACCGGGGGGACGGAGACAGGTCGACGAGGGAGTTGGGTCTCCCGGAACGGGGACTAAAGTGACCCTCAGTAGGAAGCCGCCGAAGTCTGGGTGCAGTGTCCGGCGAAGAAGGAAATTCGGGAGGACCTAGGGCAGATGGTAGGCTCATCTCTTCAATTAACGATACAAGGGTTTCGTGTAACCCCCTAAGGGACCACCGAGTCTGCCATTTTGCAAATGGACGTTACGCTTTCTGGGTCCTAGCTAGGGACCCAGTCCTCCTAGGGGACCTCTTCCTCTACCGTTAGGTGAGATCATGAGAACGCACCTTTTAGGGTACCTGCCTCCTCGGACCATCTGATCCCAGGTGCCCCAACGTTTCTCAGCTTGTACTGACTCGCTAAAGTGAAAGAAAGTTTCGCGTAACGAGTCTGATCATAAGTGGACGTAAAAGTAGACGGAAGATCAGTGATAAAGGTACTGGTAGACGGATTTAGAGTCAGAGGTGGAGGGTGAGGATCAAGGACGGGTGGTGTGGGGACGGGGTACCGGATTGAGTCAGTAAAAAGGGGAGACGTCCGTCCGAAAGTCCGACAGGGACACCAACTCAGTGTGTCCAGGTACCGGGTACGCATCTGACTCGATTCACAGGGGCAGAGGGTGGAGGGACCGGTCGCGGACGACAGTGGTCACTCCCCCTATACAGACAACCAGATTACCTCCTCGGGACTTAAGATTCAATCTTGTGGACCCAAACTCTGAACTGAGACTTCGACACACTGAAGTGGATTCAGTGACTCGAAGGGACCCGGAGTTCGAGATGACCACCTTGCGTACTAGAGGCACAGGGCACCGACAGGATGTGACTGATGCATAGCTCACCCCGAAGGAGATGCCCCGTAAACGTAGAAACTACAACAAGACAACGAGTCGCAACAGGTCGAGAAACGTTGGGGTACCTGACGTCGTGTGGTCCGAAGGGACAGGAAGTGATAGCGAGACTCAAACGAATTTGAGTACAGGTAACTCAGCTACTACCATAGACTGGTAGAGTGGGAGCCAACGGGAGAAAAGGAGAACGGAAGTTAGAAAGGGTCGTAGTCCCAGAAAAGGCTACTCAGTCGAGAAATGTAGTCCACCGGTTTATAACCTCGTAGTCAGTTGTAGTCAAGTCGTAGTCAGGAAGGTTACTTATAAGTCCCAACTAAAGGAAATCCTAACTACCCAAACTAGAGGAGCACCAGGTTCCCTGAGAGTTCTCAGAAGACGTAGAAACAGTTCTTAGATTACGTGACTCGGGAGTCTCTCCGATACCCCACGGACTATCTCTGATTTAGTCCGAATCGGCCTGTCCCCCCAAATTCACTCTTCTCTACTGAAACCCACCCAGTCGACTTCCCGGAACTTACGGTTCTTTATTTTCACCTGAACTACGTCACCGACGACTGGGGAGCGTCCCTTCCTGTCTCTTCACCCCGACCCGCGGTGAGTGTCCCGCGGTCACAACCCCCACTACCTTTCTCTCGAGGCGAAAGGGAACCTGTGGTGAGTCCTCGGACTCTCTGGTCTAAGACCCGGTCGTACTCACCGTCGTCCTGACTCTTTCCTCTCCAAGACCTTTGTAGAGTTCTCTTCTTAGATATCCCAAGTCCCTACGGCCGTAACCCGTCCCTCCTCCTCCCCTTCGTTTCTGCCGGGTCCCCAAACTAGGACCTTCTAGTTTGGTCACTATTCCGGACCTTCACTGTCCGTCTACTTGGGCATCTCCTTGTCGACTCCCGGACCCTCGGACCACGTCTCACCCCTCCCCCGTCCCCCGACCGGGTCGAAGGTCCGAGGAGACGACGGGACATGGAACTCGTCTAGTCACAAAACTCGGAGAAGACAGTAGGTACTTTACCCTCCTTCGTAGGATGGACTGTCCCTACAACCCTCCGAAAATCGGTGATTCCGTATATGTCACGGAAGGTACTATTCGGAGCATTTGTCACTACTCAAGTGGTAGGCAGACATAAGGTGCTTCATTAGTATTATTATCGATCGTAAATCGCTACTGGACGGTCCACGGTCCGTCACAGTATTCACTAAACGAATATGTGTCCTAGATTTGAGAAGGAGGGGTTTGAGATGTTCTGGGGGACGTAAAGCACCTACCAGTATGATGTCTAGTCTCTTCACTCTGCTGAGAGGGGTTTAGAGTGTCGACCTTTCCCCGTCAGGGGAGGTGGCTCGAGGTCATTCATCGACCTTGTGCCTCCCACTTTTGGGTCGACTCCAGAAGGTCCATGGAGCACCGTCGAGGGTCGGATGTCGTCTTGTCCAAGGACCCTCGATAAACGAGACCTTAAGATAAGAGAGACGACACTTACGACAATCTGTCCCTTGTTTATAGAGGACCGAACTGAGAGACACTCGACCCGTGACCCTTTCCTACAGTCCGGGCTCTGGTAACAAGTACTAGGCGCCGACGTGGTCGGGAGGGCGGGCGGAAAGTACGTTGAAGTGGCCCACGATAATAAGTCGAGACTCGGTAGTGGTCCTCGACGTTTCGTCAATTAATGTCTTCATATTAGAGGAAGAAGTGTTCTTCGACTAGAAGCTCCCAACGTTCTTCTATTCTAAATACGGAGAAAGTCGAGGAAATAAGCGAGTAGTTGTATCTAAGTATAAAGTCAAGGGGCGTAGCCTTTGTTTTCTCCTTTGACGAGTCGGGTGACGACGACCTCTCTCTATTTAATCCAATGTGTTTCTCGGTCAGGATATTTGAGGTAGAGAAAGGGAAGGAAAGTACAACCACTAATATTTGTCTCAGTTCCCGTCAACTTTATCTAGGGAGACGGACGGACGGACGGACGGAACGGATGAGTTTCTCTCCTCTGTTTACCCCACTATCTCTAGGCGTACCATGGTCCCTTTCTCCGGGCGGTGTTGGGTAGCGACCGAACCACTCGCCTAGTCTATCTTTCTGGAAACAGAGGACGGGAAGGGACCAGTGTTTTAACAAAGGTTTCCGGTGTCTCTCTTCGACCTACGACACGGTGACACTTACGAAAGTAAAAGAGCTACCGTCGTACACGCTACGATAAACGAACTTTCTTTCCCGGAACGTTAAACCGCCGGGTGCACCGGACTGCCACGGTCCCGGGGACCGGTCAAAATCATTTCACCTGTGTCCAGCGGTCGTCTAGTCTGGCGTCTTGTTCCGGGCTAAATCGTCGGGACTCCTTGTCCAAGGTCGGAGAAGTCTCTCTCTTTTTTTTTTCTGGACGAATGACTCTCGTCAGCGGTCACTGTACTATAATAGGAAGATGTTTCCTTAGCCCCTCCTGATAAAATTAGTAACCGGAAACGCGGAGAACACCACGGAAAGACCCGAAACGACCTCGAGAATCGACAGTTCTTGAGGCAACCATCCTCCTTGTTCCCCTGGGGTCCTAACTGGACTAAACGGGCTCCTTTGTCTCGTTCAACCACCGTCCCGACCCCTACCGTCTCCAAGACTCCCATTCTTAACTGACCCGTAGTCACGTCCCACGGTCCGTGACATGGTTACGGGTCTCGGGGATATGGTTGGACGGTGCACTACGGTGGAGGGGTCCCACGAGTAAAGTCTGTAGGACCGAGAGGAACCTCCAAAAGAAAGAGAAAAAAAAAAAAATAAAGACTAACCCCCTTCCCTTTTAGATTATAAACTTTCTACACTTTCCCCTCTTTTCTTTGACTTTCGTTCTGGTTCAACCGGAGACATTATTTTACAGTTGGACGTTCTGTGTTCTGTTCCCAGAAATTATCTGGACCTCTAAGTTAATACGGAAATATAAAGGTCGACTGAGTAGTCGTAGATTTAGTTAGAAAGTGACATTTGTGTGGGATTAAGTGTTTATCTTATATTTTGTTTAGTACAAACTTTCAGTACAGCGAAGACTCGGTAGGGAGAAGTTTCTGTGTGTGGAGCCGTGACCGAGGTTCCTACTTCCAATTACTTTCGAAACCCGTGACAGAGGTCAAGTTTCGGACACCAGGTAGAGCGTCTACTGATCTCGAGTCTCCGGCTCCGACCTAGGTAGAAAGGGTAAGACCTTGAAAATCTCCGACAAGAGGAGAGTCGACGAGCAGTGGGAAGGAGTTCGGGAGTCTCACGCACGCACGAACGTTTCAGCGAGGTTAACACAGGTTAAGACACGCTGGGGTACCTGACATCGGGTGGTCCGAGGAGACAGGTACTCTAAGAGGTCCGGTACGGGAGGAGGTCCCCCAGGAGGGGCGGACCCCTAGCTTGGGGTGTAGAGAATGCAGAGGACGTGACCGTCCGACCCAGAAGTGGAGATAGTGGTGGACTCTATTGTTGAGGACGGAGACGGACCTAGCAAGGTTAATAGAATAGGTCTACGGCAAAGTTTACACTATCGCGTTCACTTACGATCGTGTCAACTAAGAGATGGTCGACGGTCCCCTTCCTGTGTCGGGCGGGTCGGGGTGAACAGACCCTTCACCCCGGAAGGAGACACCCTACTTGGGTAAAGGGGTTCTCCCCTATGGGTTGGGACGTCCCGCGGACAGTTGGTCGAGAGCTTGGTTCAAGGGAAGAGTCCGGTAAGGAGAGGTGATAAAAAAGGGGGAAAACCCCCGAAGGATAATATAAAAATATTGAATGTTTTCATTAGACGAGAAACATTGTGTAATAAGTTGACTCGGCACATTTCGGCTCCAGAGGAGCCAGAAGAGACTGGGTTTAAGGCGTAAGGATTCCTCGGTCAAACCTCTTCTTTTACCGTGGGGTGACGGCCCCCGGTCGCACTCCTTAAGGCGGGTACCGTTTCCAGTACTCCTTCCTCCGAACCGTATGCGTTTCCGCACTAGTTCGGAGTCCTTTGGGGGACAAGGGCTCGTAGATTGGGGTTTTGGTCTCAGACAAAATACGAGAGTGGATGTGGAGACTGAAATGCCCCCCGAGAGGGGGTATTGGCAAAGAGAGCCTCTTCCTCGTTTGCACGTCGAGGTTCTGTTATTTCTAAGAACCCGCACTGTTCTCACAAAGTCGAACGCCTGAGGAGACTTCCAATAGATCGGGTGGACATCCAAACAGGCCGGTGTACACTAACAAATGTCGGAGGGTTAGACTCTCCGTGCTCTACAAAATCTGAATGATTTCCGTTTAAGAAAACCCCTCAATCTTTAATAATCATATCACACAACCAATCCTTAATATAACCACTTCCCAAGAAGTAAACAACACAGTTATTAACGACGATTAAGGGACGAGGCCCACCCTGTTCCTACAAAGTCCAGTTTGGAGAGACGACTGTCTGATAGAGCACACTGTCCTAATAGGTATGACGACGGTGATCCGTGTTCTAACAAATGATGGAGAGTTGACATTTGTCGTGTCTCTCAAAACCTCATAAAACTCTCAGAATTAATCGTATCCCGAAAAAGAAGAACAACTCAGTTACTAACGGCGGTCCGGAGGTATAGGAATCCATGGACCCTTATATGATTAGTTACATAAACCTTATATCGTTTTCCTTTATACCATCAAAAACTACAATCGCTATGATCTGAAAAACTCAATTACCTAAAAGAGAAAACGTTATCTAGTGACATGAAACAATATTTAGTGACACAGGAACGATACATTCTTACATTGAAATAGTATAGAATTCTGATTTATCTAGAATTCCCCTCGTAACCACTTTCCTAAAAGTAAACAACCCGACTACAAACGACGATTTAGAGGTACAAGGGATGAGAATATTACTTATATTGATTGTATATCCTCTTTATTCACAATTGGAAATTCGTATATCCTCTTTATTCATAATTGGAAATTCTAATTAGTACAATTGGAACCCAATTTATTTAAGGAAAGAACTAACATTGAGTGATGTGGGAGTGGGATATCCTTACATTGAAATAAACCTCCCACCACGGACCAAATTCTTTTTTGTGGGAACCTTCTTTATTCATAAAAACCAATAGTCTTTCTTTCCTAGTATTTTACAGTCGTCCAGAGTGAGTACCGGTCTTCTACTACATTATAGGGATTCTGGAAAAAAATTATATGTAAATACACTTCGTGGACTATAACTATTTCCAGTCCTGACGACTGGGGGCGCACTGAGACATAAGTAGGGACACACATTGTTTTCCATATATTCGTTTGGGTTTTTATTTCTTTAGCCTAGTCAAAGGCCTTTCTGACTAAGGGGGTACAGCGAAGAAAGAACGAGGGCAAAAAGACCGACTTAAGGGTAGACCTTGTACCTACGATAAGGTGTATTAGGTTCAATAAGTCGGAGAAAAAGAAGTGACTAGAAGGATGATGTGATAGGTAAAGATTAGAGAGATATAGACACTAATTTTTACATAAAAAGGTTTCTGCGGCTGAGGCAGGGGTGGAAGCTTAGTGGGACCTAGGTAGCCCCGACCTGGGGCCGTGGGGTGAGGTCATGAGAACGGACCTTTTAGGGTACCTACCTCCTCGGACCATCAGACGTCAGGTACCCTGAGAACGTACGGTTCTCAGCCTGTGCTGACTCGCTGAAGTGAAAGTGAAAAGTGAAAGTACGAAACCTCTTCCTTTACCGTTGGGTGAGGTCACAAGAACGGACCTCTTAGGGTCCCTGCCGCCTCGGACCACCCGACGGCAGACACCCCAGCGTGTCTCAGCCTGTGCTGGCTTCGCTGAATCGTCGTCGTCGTCTCCTCGGTCAATGGTTGTCAGAGTACATACAAAAAAGTACATAAAGAAAGTCAAGTACATCTATCACTTCTAAGGGGACTTGAGTCAAAAAAATGTTTATACCCTAGTTTGGTATGTATAAAAAGATGGTGAATGATAAATCTTATTATTTTCCTGGACCTATAGAAAAGTTCAGTTACGTCTCTACGACCCAAGTAAGACAAATTATTCCAAAAAACGCACTCTACCGTGTTCACGCCGTACTCATACCCACATGGAATTGAAAGGTTTGGTGGGATCTTGGGAACTGAGAAGACCTACAAAGGACCTATAAAACTATAACATAGTACAGACTGGGTAGGATAGATTTTTTCGGCACCGAAGGGAGGTAACTAGTTGATAGAAACCGTCCCGGAAAAGGTCCGACTGGGTCGGAATCCTTCTTTTCAGGAATGAGTGTACCGCAAGGGGTTTCGTCAGGGACGGTCCCCTTAGGACCGAAAAACTCCGACCTGAGTCTGTCTGAACATTTTCGTCCAAGTAACGGTACTTTAGGTTTGAAGGAAAACCGTTACTTTGTGTGTGTGTGTGTGTGTGTGTGTGTGTGTGTGTGTGTTGGTATTCCGCATTGATCTGGGAATTCTGTAGTCCTCGTCCGTACGTTTTTAAGAGGTACGTCAAGATCTGTATTTGGGTTATGGGTGGGCTTTCTGAAATCTTTTGTTAGGAACTCTTGTGTTTTTCTCTGACAAATGGTTTCTTGTTAAAAATATTACGACAACGGTGTAAAATAATCTCACCCTTCTTCAGACTTCACCTCTGTCCGATGTCTTCTAAAGACGCGAGTAAATCTGACTTACGATTTTGTCAGACCCGGACTTTGCAAAGTTTTGACCTTCATTTAAGAACCTCCGTTAGACGAAAGGACCTCGAGAAAATACCTTCAGTGTAAGTTTGTCAAAATCTTTAGTTTTACTTTAGAGTGTTTTACAGAAATTCTCAAACATAGGGGATCTTGATCACTAAGGAAAAGACCCCGAGATAGGATTTCTGTATTAGTCGTCACGGTCGTTTCTATATGTAGTTTCCCACGAATAGGGTCTTAATAAATATTAAAGACTTTTTGTATTTTATTCGTTTTACCAAATGTTGCCCCTTTACATTAGAACGTGTCGATAAATTTCTCTACACGTGTTTCCCAACTTATGATTCTTATTGAAATACAATGTTACAATTCATTTCTTCTTTCTATTTAACGTATAAATTTGACACATACTTATATGCATTTTTGTGACCTTCCTGTATGTCGGTGTATGATTCTCACCAATAGGGACCCACCACCTTACTACACAATAAAAATTAAAAAGAGAAAGTAAAAAGACATTAAATATTTAAAAAGATTTTACTCGGACACGATAAAAATGTTACCTTATTCAATGTATCAGAATTTGGTGTGTGTTTTCTATCTCGACTGCAATGGTAAAACCCCCTGTACCCCACCATACATACTCTCCTCTACCCACACCAGTCAATTCCCAAAAGACCCAAACCCCCCCGACACTACTTCTTTAAGGGGGGTGCAAAACCGTAGAAATTCTCACCCGGTATTTTACTTTATAGAAGACGTCTTTACGGTTTCATCACTATGACAGGTGAGTGAGCCGTACACCGCGCGTGGATGACAGACGCTCCGTGAACCCCTCTATTGATTGAAACGTAAGATCAAATAATTTTTAGTTCTGATGTAAAGTAGAGGTAGTGGTTTGTCCATCGTAATTACTAGAACTAAAAGGGAGATGACAAGGGTCTCTCCGTTCATCTTTCTATTTGCTTGTTCAACACTAAACATTAGATAAGGGATTTCTTGTATAACCTTCATCGGGCATCGGGACCCTAGAAGTACTGAGACGATTCTGACACATAAAAAGTAATCTCGGTCGAACCCCCTTTCTACGTCCGTCCGTCAATAGTGCGATTCCAGACGTTAAAGAGGACAGACAAGACTTTTAAGAACTGACTACCCACTAGAGTCGTCCTGGTCATTTCTCAGTAATTAGGTAAGCAAATCGTTTATAAATAACTTATGGATACTACTTAACTACGATAAGGTCCCCGACCCGATCACGTCGTTTGTCTTAGAAGGTGGACCGTCGTAAATATAAGGTCAAGTCTTCTCCCGTTATTTATTTTGGTATTTGATTTTAGTCGGGCCAGGACTAGTGACAATACTTTATTTATTTATTTCGGTCCAATACTCGTTTCTCACTGTTTTCCAATAAAAGATCTATTTCATAAAATTTTTCACGAGGGATGTCTCCACTGTAAACTCGTTGATGGACTTATTTGACTAACTCACCGTACTGGTAGATCTCCTCTCAAAATACAACTGTCTTGTTCACGTTTCCGGGACCCCGTCCTTACGTCGACCCTTTCAGTCAGACCGACCTCGTGACTCTCACTCCTCCTCTCACCTACCTTTGACTTTAGTCCCTCCGTCGGTCCTCGGTCTAGTACTCCTTGAACCATTCCTGAAGTCCAAAATAAGATTCTCACTTTCCCCCTGTCAAAGCTCTACCTCTCATTTCACTAGATTCAAAATTTTCTAATGAGACCGATGGTACACCGCCCCTACTCGTATATTTGTTCTTAAGTCCGACCCTTCGATAACATCTTTAGATCACTTTCTACCACTACCTCTACCACTCTTCATCGTCCTAAGTTCTATATAAAATTTCTATTTTACACATCCTAAACCCCAATCTAACTTACACACCGTTCTTGTGTGTGTGTGTTTTGTTTCGTTTTTAGGTTTGGGTTTTTGTATAGCTCCTTTTGACACTTCAGAAGCCGTAGTCTTCGACCCATATACCTCCATGTAAATTACTATACCCCTCGGGACCCCCTTCGAATCGACGACACGAACAAAATTCCCTTGTATCTCCTACAATAGTCTCTTCCGTTACCGTGGGGTGATGTCATGAAAACGGACCTCTTAGGGCACCTACCTCCTTGGACCACCCGACGTCAGGTACCCCAGCGATTCTCAGCCTGTGTTGACTCGTTGAAGTGAAAGTGAAAAGTGAAAGTACGTAACCTCTTCCTTCACCGTTGGGTGAGGTCACAAGAACGGACCTCTTAGGGTCCCTGTCTCTTCGGACCACCCGGCGGTAGATACCGCAGCGTGTCTTAGCCTGTGTTGACTGCACTGCGTCGTCGTCGTCGTCGTCGTCGTCGTCTCCTACAATAATTACGGGTAGAGTGTCGGAAAGGTGAAGTCACTTGTGACCAACTGAAGACTGACGGTCGTAAACGTAGAGAAACGGACTCTCGAAAAAGGGTTCGACACCTTTGGTGAAACACCCGGGTCGTGTGAAGCACCCTTGTCGGCAGTTAGGGACTGCGAGACTTCAACTACCTATTTATAGGGTCGAAGGAAGGGACCCACCCTACACCCCCCGTAACCTACTAAGACTGTACACGGACACACACACGAGTCAACGAGTCAGCACAGACTGGGTACCTTAAAAGGTCCGTTCTTATGACCGCTCCCCACGGTAAAGGATGAGTCCCATAGAAGGACTACGTCCTTAGTTTGGACGCAGAAACCACAGAGGACGGAACCGGCCACCTAAGAAATCATGACCTCGGTGGACCCTGGCGACGTAGAGCCCCAACTGGTCATCGAGATCAAGGATCAGGGGTCATAGTCGATCGAACTATTGTGTAGGGAAATAACTGGAAAAAGGAAAAGGTCGAGTAAGAGGGGTCAAGGGACGGATACTAAAGACGTGGAAGGTTTATTTAATGCATGTGAACTTAGGAACTAAGATTCAGATCAGACCCCCTAAGGTTTGATTCTACTTCTTTTGTTCTCGGAGATGATTAAAGAATACGGGACAAGAAAAAGTGTCGGTGATTAGTAGAATAGCAACCGGTAAGAAAGAGTAGGGGAGATGGTCTTACTTGATATACACCATCTCTGTTTTACCTTACTAACATTATTCGGTCTATCAGTTGACTGGAGGGGTAGGGTTAGGGACCGGAACGATTATTAGTCAAAAGGAAAGAAAAGGTTGGTGATTCATGTTGATGAGGTGGAACGAAAAAGTAAAAAGTTTTGACTAAATTTTTTTTTTATCTTTCGAGTCAGTGGATTCTTGTGGTTCCCTCTACAGTTTTACCTTCTCCGTCCTCTTACTGTCTTTAAAGGTAGGGGAGGAAGTGACCTGTCCAGTCGGTTACGGGCCGTTGTACTTCCAGTGTTTGATAATCCTCGTCGTCGTTTCCAATAAATGATTCGTAACTGAGATACCCGAAGGGACCATCGAGTCGACCATTTCTTAGACGGACGTTAAGTCCTCTGGGGCCAAGTTAAGGACCCACCCCTTCTATTGGACCTCTTCTCTATCCGATGGGTGAGGTCATAAGAACCCGAAGGGACCCCCGAGTCTGTCATTTGTTAGACGGACGTCACACCCTCTGGTCCCAAACTAGGGACACAACCCTTCTAGGGGACCGCTTCCCTTACCGATGGGTGAGGTCATAAGACTGGACCTCTTAAGGTGCCTGACATATCAGGTACCCCAACGTTTCTTAACCTGTGTTAACTCGCTTAAAGTGAAAGTGAAGTGAAAGTTCGTGACTGAAATCCTCCTTGATCTCAGACAGTAGTTTACGGTCCCCCCGTCCCTCTGGACTGAACGGGATACGACATGGAGAGCCCCTTCTACGAACAAACATTTCATCCTAAAATATACAGTGTTTACTAAGTCTCAGTAGTGAAAGGTAAAAGGAAGACAACTGTACTTAACTGACACCCTCCTCCACCAAATTTTTTCGTTTTCGACGTGTTTCTAGAAAGCCAAACTTGTTTTTTTTCCGACAACGCTTACGTGACGACAGTCGCTGGCAGTCCGTGCTACACTAGTGGTCGCAGGAAAGATATCTACTCTCCTGCTGTCTCCGTGAGGGTGACCACCGCTCCTATGACCTCAAGCCCGGGGACCTCCTGGTTCCCCAGGACGTTTAGAACTTTCGTCAGTCTAGACCCCAATTCGAAGTCAAATTGGTGAATGGTCGACCACTGAAACGTATACAATAGGTGAGACTCGGAACCACAGGAGTACTCGATTCACCCCTTTTACATGGGTGAAGTGTCCCACGGGCTCTATTTAGTACCTCTCGCTATTCGTGTGCCAGTTACAGTCGAGACAAAAGACCCATTGATAAACACGACTTCCGTCGGACCGTTCAGATGGGACTGAGTCATTTTTGAACTCTTTTTAGCCGAGTCACTAAGAGCCCTTTTTTTTTTCCTACTGTGGGTTCATTACCAAGGAGGGGTCCGGAAGACACGACGAAGGTTTCGGGAGGGTACGACCCTGACGTCGAGAAGGACTTGGGCACAGAACACGAAGTCGCAGGAGTCGTGACTAGTGTCCCGAATCGGGTATCTTCCCTTGCTCGAACCACAGTGCCTTTATTGTACCAAAACTCAATCTGTCCGGTCCCAAGTTCAGGGACAAGACGGTGTACAGAAACTCGTTGAACGAAGGAATTTGAAGTCCTAGGCATAGACATTTTACCCACTATTGTAGATGAAATTTTATCTTGACTCTACGTCTCGGATTATGGTCACGGTTTAACATCTGTGATCTTTTTGTGTAATCGTAAATAATTGTAAACGACTTAATTGAGTGCCTGTTTTTCTTGACTTGAGACAAGTCAACAGCCACATGTGGAGGGGGGTAGGTCTGCGTTATCTTTGGACGGAATTATGGTAAAAGAAAGACGGAGAGTTCTACATCGGTGTCCAGAAAGAATATCGTTGTTTCAAAACAATTTTTGTGTGGTGGACGGGGCGACACGTGTGTCTTCCTTGTAGTCCAGTGTTTATTGCGGGTCGCTCGCCGTATCGGAGAGGGGGTTTATATGCAATTAATGTTTACCTCGAGAGGTGGAATGTCACTTCTAGACTGTCCGTGGAGGATTCGGGTCATCAGTGCCAATAGTAGTGGTCTTACTTTGGACGACTGTAGCACCCGGGGGTTGTGCCATGTGACTCTTCCTGTGGAGTGATGACACTTCCAAAGGACGTCTTTGAAGTTTTGGGGGCAGATGAACACTCTTTTGTAGTCTGTGCAGGTTTGATTCCTGTCAGACGTTTTATTGAGTTGTCTTGAGAAGTCTTCGTAGTTTCAGTTTCAGTTTCAGTATCTGTCCCTTTTGTACTCTTTGACCGGGTCCAACCTTTTCTGGTCCTCTGCACCTTTACTCTACGTTGCATCCTGCGACCTGTCCGAGACGTATTTCAAACGTCAAGCCGAAATTTTTGTTTTTGTATGACGTTCGTCGGAACTTCCCCATTTCTAACTGTTTCGAAGTTGGTTCTCCACTTGTCTTCTCTCTTCCGACTAGGATCTTAAATGACTGGGCGACGCCCATTCTTTCGAAGCACTTTCCTAATTTCAGATTCGAGATAGAAACAAAAAAGTCTGGACTCGAAGCCACTGTCAGTGTAAGAGAGGAAGTGGGGGTCGGAGAATGAGGTTGGACTCAGTCTCTTACTTAGGTTCGGGGAAGGTGTATCAAAGTGTCGTCGCAGTAAGCGGAGACTTAAAAGTAGTCAAGAGTTGTATTTATAACCTACGGTATCATACCATTTCCGGAAAAATCTGTTTTATACAGTAAATTCATCTTAGCGGTTCAATCCTACCTCGGAGACCAAGCTCCAAAAGATTGATCATCGGGGGAAGGGTAACTAGGAGTCCTTCCTCTCTTGGGGTGTATGGACTTAAGTCAATTCAGACTCAAAATTTCAATGTGTCCTGAGGTTCATCCCGAAAGTGAAATATAAACCCCTTTTGACGTTTAGACCTTTTGAGTCGTCACCTGTGTCCTGACCTTTTCCAGTCAAAAGTAAGGTTAAGGTTTCTTTCCGTTACGTTTTCTTACGAGTTTAATGACGTGTTAACGTGAGTAGAGTGTACGATCATTTCATTACGAATTTTAAGAGGTTCGGTCCGAAGTCGTTATACACTTGGCACTTGAAGGCCTACAAGTTCGACCAAAATCTTTTCCGTCTCCTTGGTCTCTAGTTTAACGGTTGTAGGTGACCTAGTACCTTTTTCGTTCTCTCAAGGTCTTTTTGTAGATAAAGACGAAATAACTGATACGGTTTCGGAAACTCACACACCTAGTGTTATTTGACCTTTTAAGACTTTCTCTACCCTGATGGTCTGGTGGACTGGACGGAGAACTCTTTGGATGTACGTCCAGTCCTTCGTTGTCAATCTGACCTGTACCTTGTTGTCTGACCAAGGTTTATCCTTTTCCTCATACAGTTCCGACATATAACAGTGGGACGAATAAATTAAAGATACGTCTCATGTAGTACTCTTTGTGACCCGACCTTCTTCGTGTTCGACCTTAGTTTAACCACCCTCTTTATAGTTAGTGGAGTCTATACGTCTACTGTGGTGGGAATACCGTCTTTCCCTTCTCCTTGATTTTTCGGAGAACTACTTTCACTTTCTCCTCTCACTTTTTCAACCGAATTTCGAGTTGTAAGTCTTTTGCTTCGAGTACCGTAGACCAGGGTAGTGAAGTACCCTTTATCTACCCCTTTCTGACCTTTGTCACAGTCTGAAATAAAAATACCCGAGGTTTTAGTGACGTCTACCCCTAACGTCTGCACTTTAATTTTCTGTGAATCAGGAACCTTCTTTTCAATACTGGTTGTATCTATCGTATAAGTTTTCGTCTCTGTAATGAAACAGTTGTTTCCGGACAGATCAGTTCCGATACCAAAAAGGTCACCAGTACATACCTACACTCTCAACCTGACACTTCTTTCGACTCGTGACTTCTTAACTACGAAAACTTGACACCACAACCTCTTCTGAGAACTCTCAGGGAACCTGACGCTCCTCTAGGTTGGTCAGGTAAGATTTCCTCTAGTTGGGACCCTAAAGAAACCTTCCTTACTACGATTTCGACTTTGAGGTCATGAAACCGGTGGAGTACGCTTCTTAACTGATTAACCTTTTCTGAGGTTACGACCCTCCTTAACTCCCGTCCTCCTCTTCCCCTGCTGTCTCCTACTCTACCGACCTACCGTAGTGGCTGATCTACCTGCTCTCAAACCCACTTGAGGCCCTCAACCACTACCTGTCCCTCCGGACCGCACGACGTTAAGTACCTCAACGTTTCTCAGTCTGTGTTGACTCGTTGACTTGACTTGACTCCAGGTACCTCCCGTTCGGGTTACCCCACCGAAGTATCTTGGTGGCGTCCTACCGTGTGACTGGAGAGGTTCGACGAGCATAAATGACGTCGGAGTGACAGGACTGGTTCCTACTCTGGTCGACTGTTCGAGATGTATCGCCGTCTGCACACCCGGGGTGGTCTGGAGACTAAGTCTGAGAAAAACTGTGATGTCGGATTCGTAGAGATCGCCCTTTCACAAGACCTTCTATGTCCACGGCGTCTCGGTCACACTCTCGGTGACAAGAAGTTCACTCTGACACACACTCACACACACACGTTCCGATAGAGACTTCTTGATACGTGATAGTAAAGGTACAAGGAAGTACTAGGAAGTGGGAGAGGCGGAGTCTGTCACGAAGAGAACTGAGAGGTAAGACACGGGGACAGAGAGAGGAGAGTACAGAATTCCAGGTCAGAGATGCCGTGAACCAGGGGAGTGGGAGGGGTTAGAAGGGTACAGCCACGTGGGCTCTACTCTACTATTACCGAACCACGACTGTCTTAGGCAAGTTAGTACGTAAGAAAACAAGTACATGACTTCTGCTAAACCCTGGGACCTCAATCTCGTTGTGTGTTCTTTCTGTTTCTAGAAATGAAAGTGGCAAATGCATAATAATCCCACCCCAATCAGGTGTTTGTTGGGTATCCCAGTGTTTCTCAGCCTGTGCTGACGTCGATGAACCGTGCGTCAGTTATTTGTTTCCTTCTTTCTATGTTCTTCTGTCGGCAGTACTCCTCACAACACTACCTTCCCTCAACCCCACCGCACTGTCCCTCAGTGGCCCCCGGTGACTTCACACCCACCGTCTCCTTCCCGAATAAACTCCTCTGTCGTAAGTTTGAATCTACCTTTGGTTCTCTAAGTCGAGACGTTTGTGGATCTTCTTTTCTTCACTTAGAGAGAGTCAGCACAGACTGAGAAACGCTGGGGTACTTGATATCTCAGGTACCTCAAGAGGTCCGGTCTTATGACCTCACTCATCGGAGAGGGAAGAGGTCCCCTAGAAGGGTTGAGTGCCTAGTTTAGGTCCAGAGGGCGTAACGTCCGCCTAAGAAATGGTCGACTCGGTGTTCCCAAGGTCCACTCGTCGAGCACGTGTCCGGGGTTCCGTCCAGGTCCGAACCTTCTGACTGTCACACCACCTAGTGTCACTTGTCCCTCCAGCCCCTACCAGTGTCCGTTTAGGTCCAGTGCATCTCAGAATGTCCCGAGCCGTTAATCACGCCCTTCTGTTTCTCTCCGAGTTCCATTTCCTCGATATCTTACATTATATAAACAAATTAATCAGCGGAAACCGACACGACCCAGAACCACGACGGGCGCCCGAAAGGGATCAACACCACTCGTCCCCGCAGAGCGACAACACGACGCGCCGGAAGAGTGACCCCCCGAGGGGAACAGCACCTCGTGTCAGAGGTCCCACGAGTCCGAGTCATCGACACCCGGAGCCCGAATCAACGGGGTGTCGTACACCTTAGAAGGGTCTGGTCCTTATCTTGGACAGGGGGGACTTAACCGTCCGTCTAAGAATTGGCGACCTCCTTTGCACAGTGGTCTAATCTTCGTCCCTCAGGTCTAATTCTGCCCAACGTCAATTCGTCCATCTCCTACTACCACGAACTCAATCCTTCCATCTCCACGTTTCTCGTCCACCTAAAACCTATACAAAACCCTCCTTTCGACTACCTTGAACCACTTACCTACTCGACACCCCTTACTCTCTTTCTCCTAAAGTTCTAATGAGGACCCAAAAACGAAACTCGTGTGGCTACACACCACAATGGTGACCAATTTTCCTTTCTTGAGACCCTCCTCTTCTCCAACCCTTTACCTTTGCCTTTCAAAATAAAATCTGTACAACTCAAAAAATATAATTACTTGATTGAAGGTAGAGTATGAAATATACATAGTGGTCTGTTTCCTGAAACTCTAGGGTCTACGACGGAAGGAAAAGTTAAGGAACAATTCGTCCTTATTTCTCTTTCTATTGACTTATTTTGTAAGTCAGAAAACATTTTGTGAAAATACAAGTCTCCAAAACATCTTCTCGGTGTAGGAAGGACCCGTCCGTGTTCATCGGTTAGTTAGTGAGACAGTATGGTTCGTTAACAAGTCCCCCGTTTGATTAATTTTTAAATTAGGGTACTAAAAGTAGAATTAGAGAAAAAGGGTAATCGAAACTAGTTACGGGTGTTTATGTTAAATTGTCTTGAAAAGTAAATCTATTTACTGACTCACCCCAAGGATTAATTAGACAAACAATACTTGGTTAACTATTGATTTTAATATACGATTAATGATTTTTAAAGTGTGATTAAAAATTTCGTGAAATAATCATGTTTTCGACATAAGGACAATAGTTTGCTTTACAGGACAGATACCACGTAAGTGGGTAACAAGTTTGGATAAAGAGAACTGGAAGATTTCAGTTCACCGTCGTACGACACAAGTATTTCTCACCGGAACTCTTGACAGACGAGTGAGAATGGGTTGTGACATTATGTTTGTTGTCACATTCAACATGTTTACTCCTCTAAGGTACTTGAAGAGTCGATGAATCCTCGAAGACGACGTGGGACTGTTTTGACGTTTGTTAGTCCGGTTCTTGGTAAATTTTGTTGATTTGTTTTGTAGTCGCTCCTACACTACTCATAGACTCTTCCTCACTTAAAATGTCGGACAGGGTCGCGGTTCCAGTAACGATTCCTCCGAGTACCTAGGAGTGATCCAGAACTACCGTCCCTTACATGTAAACCACTGGTAAAATAGTAGATATTACTTTGCAGATGACGGAAGTTCAGGGTATCGGGGAGAACCCTACGGTTTTAGGAATCCAAGGAGGTTCATTTTCTCGAGAAGTGAATTTTTTATTTTCACCAAGACTTTCACTTTAGTGTGTCAGTACAGGCTGAGAAACACTCGGGTACCTGACATCGGATGGTCCGGGAGACAGGTAGCCTAAAAGGTCCGTTCTTACGACCTTACCCAACGGCAAAGGAAAAGGTCTTCTAGAAGGGGTGGGTCCCTAGCTTGAGTCCAGAGAGTGTAACGTCCACCTGCGAAAGGGTAGACTCGGTGGTCCCTCCGAGATCAGAGGACGTTAGAAAAGTTAGGAGAAACGTCACTAAAGAGGGGAACCCAAAAGTGACGGAAAGGTTGTTTCCCACATTCCCACTTCTTACCACGGACGGTAACTACTTTTGGGTATGTCTGGGGAGGAGAACGACCTGTACTGGGGTCTTTGTCCTCCTTTGGAATGGTCGTCCACACGGGAAAAGTACTTACTGTAAAGTCCCTCCTCTTTTACCTAAAGTCCGACGGCTTAGGTCACATGTACGTGTAAAATACCTCTATTCTGGGCCGATGATTCGTAGTAACAAAGACAGGTGTATATCGTAGACGGTGAAGGTTGTCGGACTATTGGAGAAACACCAGTCAAAAGTTGAAGTTGAATGAATTGGACTGAGGGAGGGGTTGAAGAGGGGGGAGGAAAGTCGGGGAGGAGAGTAGCGACCGGACCGACGAGTCAGTCCGTCCCTACCTCGACTTCTCTTTTCCTCGTCTCCGGAGACTCCAACAGTCGAAGGTCCCCCGAAGTTTCCCAGAGGGTCCGTTGTCCTCTCCTTCACCAGGTCCGAGTCGTGGCCTTTTCCTCCAACCCACCTCCCGGTCCAGTGACGGAACGCACACTACCAACCCTGGTGTGTCGGACTCCACGACTCAAGGCCGACGGGACTTCTCCCCCCATCACGAGGGAGAGTAAGAGTAGGACAGTAAGATTGTTCATATCTCTTTCACTCCCTTGAGCTCTTTTTGTAGATGAAGACAAAGTAACTGATGCGACTTCGGAAACTGACACACCTAGTGTTGTTTGACACCCTTTAAGAATTTCTCTACCCTTATGGTCTGGTGGAATGGACAGAGGACTATTTGGACATACGTTCAGTTCTTCGTTGTCAATCTTGACCTGTACCTTGTTGTCTGACCGAGTTTTAACCCTTTCCTTATACAGTTCCGACCCATAACAGTGGGACGAATAAATTGGAAGTACTTCTCATGTAGTACACTTTACGACTCGACCTACTTAGTGTTCGACCTTAGTTCTCACGTCCCTCTTTATAGTCGTTGGAGTCTATACGTCTACTGTATCAAAATTACCGTCTCTACCTTCTCCTTGATTTTTCAGAGAACTACTCCCACTTTCTCCTCTCACTTTTTTAACCGAATTTTGAGTTGTAAGTTTTTGGATTCTAGTACCGTGACCAGGACAGTGAAGTAATGTTTATCTTTCCCCTTTTCATCTTTGTCACTGTCTGAAATAAAAGAACCCGAGGTCTTAGTGACGACTGACACTGACGTCGGTACTTTAATTTTCTGTGAACGAGGAACCTTCTTTTCGACACTGTTCGGATCTGTGAGATAATTTTTCGTGTCTGTAGTGAAACGGTTGTTTCCAGGCAGATCAGTTTCGATAACAAAAAGGTCATCAGTACATGCATACACTCTCAACCTGGTATTTCTTCCGACTCGTGACTTCTTGACTATGAAAGTTTGACACCACGACCTCTTCTGAGGACTCTCAGGCAACCTGTCGTTCTAGTTTGGTCAGTTAGGATTTCCTTTAGTTGGGACGTATAAGTAACCTTCCTGACTATGACTTCAACTCCGAGGTTATAAAACCGGTGAACTACGTTTCTCGGTTGAATAACCTTTTCTAGGACTTCAACCCTTTCTAACTTCCGTCCTCCTCCTCTCCCGTCGTCTCCTACTCTATCAATCTATCGTAGTGGATGAGTCACCTGTTCTTAGACTCGTTTGAGGTCCCCTATCACTTCCTGTCCCTTCGGACCTCGCGACTTCAGGTGTTTCTCAACCTATGTTAAATCGCCAGTTTGTTTTTGTTGTGACCCATGTCCCGTCATACGATACGCGGTCTTGGGTCACTCGTCCTGGGTGACCAGTGAAATGGAGGAACGTCAGTCTGGAGGATTCTGTCTGGGTCTTCGTGATTAGGAGAGTCCTCCTGAACCTCACGTTCCAGGTTCCAGATGTGTCCGGGTCCACCAGATCCACGTAGAAACCTTCGAGGAACCTCAAACCACAGAACCCGATCCCGGTGTCCCACCACTTATCTCCGTCTAAACCTCTTCATCAACTTTATCCACGTTCCCACTAAACTCACACACCTTACACTTCCCAACACACTGACGACTCGAAGACCCGACTATCGATCCACTTATTACTTTTGATTCTAGCAGGGTAGTGAAGTACCGTTTATCTACCCCTTTGTCACCGACTGAAATAAAAAGACCCGAGATTTCAGTGACTTCTACCCCTAACGTCGGTACTTTAATTTTCTGCGAATGAGGAACCTTCCTTTCAATACTGGTTGGATCTGTTGTTTAATTTTTCGTCTCTGTAATGAAACAGTTGTTTCCAGGTAGATCAGTTCCGATACCAAAAAGGTCACCAGTACATACCTATACTCTCAACCTGAGATTTCTTTCGACTCGCGACTTCTTAACTACGAAAACTTGACACCACAACCTCTTCGGAGAACTCTCAGGGAACCTGACGTTCCTCTAGGTTGGTCAGGTAGGATTTCCTCTAGTCAGGACCCAGAAGTAACCTTCCTGACTACAACTTCGACTTTGAGGTTATCAAACCGGTGGACTACGCTTCTAGACTGAGTAAACTTTTCTGAGACTACAATCCTTTCTAACCCCTGTATTCCCCTGCTGTCTCCTACTCTACCAACCTACCGTAGTGACTGAGTTACCTGTACCCAAACCCATCCGATGTCCTCAACCAGTACCTGTCCCTCCGGACCGTACGACACCAAGTACCCCAGTGTTTCTTGACCCGTGTTGACTCGTTGACTTGACTTGACTTGACTTGTATGACCTTCTCTTGTGTTCTCCCCTTCGTTTACACACCCTTATCAAACCAAACCCTGGGAACTCGAACACCCTGGGAGATCTCGTCTTATAGTTGTCAGTACCCTACACGGACAAACCCAGGGGAGCTATTCTCTGGACTCGACCTTGAGAAGTAGAACCCAAACCCCTCTTCCTACCTCATCCACACACCTTCTCTAACGAACTACCACTCTTATGACAACCTCTTTCTCAGGGTCGTGCCGAGGGTTCTCGAAGAGATAAATTTCCTCTTCTCCTCTTTCTAGTACATCAGAATCCTCTTTTTGGTTCCTCTCATACTGTAACGTCTTCCGTTCTCTTCTCGTGAAATTTCTTTGCAGAATCTGACCTAGTTAAAAGACCTCTTTAGATCACTCTACTTTCGACTCTCAGTGACATTGATCCGTAAATCGATCTCGTTCAAGTAACCTTACCACCCTCCTCCGGTCAAACCTCACTCATGCACTCCCACCACCACTCTTCTGTCGCTGTTGTGTCTGTCCGGAAGGTTCTTCGAGTCAAGTCAAGTCAGTGAGTCAGCACAGGTCGAGAAACGTTGGGGTACCTGGAGTCGTGTGGTCCGGAGGGACAGGTAGTGTTTGAGGGCGTCGAATGAGTGTGAGTACAGGCAACGTAGCCACTACGGTAGGTGGGTAGAGTAGGAGCCAGCAGGGGAAGAGGAGCACGGAAATTAGAAAGGGTTGTAGTCCTAGAAAAGGTTCCTCGGTCAAGAAGGGTAGTCCACCGGTTTAGGTTCTTAAACGGACATTTCTTTACTCTTGCCAGGATCTACCTCCTACAATTAAAAAAGAAAAGAAGAGAGATTCTGACCTCTCTGTATTCGAACAAATACACAACGACTGTTATTTTATTTTGAGTATAAAATTCCGTTCTGTTCTGTTCAAAGTTACTTAAAAAAAGACAGGTGGAACCGGTAGAAAGAGGGACGACCACACGTAACACACTCACGCAAAACGTAATTAGTCTGAAGGGACTACCGTCTTT
Organism: Capra ibex; assembly: GCA_006410555.1. Lineage (NCBI taxonomy): Eukaryota > Metazoa > Chordata > Mammalia > Artiodactyla > Bovidae > Capra > Capra ibex. Next base: position 6,543,904 of record SJYO01033645.1, read on the forward strand.
ATCGACGAGTCGGTATTTCTAGTTAAAAAGAAGAAGATCCCGCTTCATCCATTGAGAAATCTTCTGTCGTAATGAAGGAATGCTGGCAAAATTACAGAGATCCATACCTTGAACATGAGACGGAAGAAATGTCATAACAAAGTGCGTGGTGGTCTATGCACTGACTCAGAGACTATTTTTATTATTACTGATCCGTCGAACTTTGTTCACCGGTCTACATACTAGGATATTCTAGTTACTAATATTCCACAGTGAGATCTGTACTCCTCTTCGTTATTCTCCCTTGGCAGAGGACCTGGCACTATTCTGATGGCTGTGACCCCTAGACCTCCGAAACCCAATGACACTTCTCAGGTCGGGCCATTGTCGTGTATCTACCGGATAGTTGCTTTAGGAACGGACTGGACCTTAACGCGTAAGGATCTCGACTCTCTGTTGAACCAGTACTTTTGAAACGAGCTTTAATTCTGGTGTCCCTCCCCCAAAGATTTTATGGGTCACAACGGGTGGTAGTTCAAGACGTTCTTAGTTCAGTAGTCGATGACGTCAGTGACTGGACGTTTTGTGTCCCTTTCCTTAAGTCCCGATTCTAGCCCTCCTCTGGAAAACACGAGACCCTTTTGACCGTCTTGACCGGACGTCTACCAATCTATAAAAGTGCTCTTTTAACATACTTGTGCCTAAGAACGTACAAGGGTATGAATCTTCTCACGATTTAGGCAATTGTCACCATGGATAAGGAATGTTTCTCGTCATGGGAAGACGGTTCTACACACGGACTACCGAACATGAGGAAGCGGTTTTAGTACATATAGGACCAGAGGGGTGAGCGGAGAAACCTTCTCAGGAGTTCTCGAAAGACTTTCTGGTAGAGAACCCGATACGAGGAGTCATACCGAGTTTATTTACAAAGGTAAAGAAAGAATCTAACTCATAGTTAATGAAAAACAAATAAATAAATAAATAAAACGACTCTTACTCGTCCTCGATTTCTGAAAACCACACCTAATTGGGTTCCTGTTTAACTGGGGAAGGATTGTCATCAAATACTCTTTCTAGGAATCATTCCGTCCTACTCTCTTCTTCGTCCATACGTCCTTTGTGCACCTACCTACCTAGAGTTCATCATTGGGACCCTGTCCTCCTACCTTCCCCCGTCCGTACATCTCACATCCTAGACACGACAACTCGTCCAAAACGTAAAGTATTTAGGTCTCCCATAACTGACGTCCAGTAGGATTAAAACTTTTAGGAATTAAAAAGGATAATTTCTTTCTCACGAAGAAAGATTGAGTGTGGTTCACCGGTATCGTCGGTACCCCTCCCCGCAAACCAGGACTTTCAATCTCCACGAAGACGAGAGTGCTACACATAGAGTGGACCCGATTTCTCGACTCTAGTAACTTTCTTCTCTTGTCACAGAGACTCTCCAGACCCCTGTCACCTCTTCCACACACATTAACAACTTCAACCTTCCGTCTCTCCTTGTTCGTCTAACATCGGTACGTCTAGGGCCTGATTTGTCATTTTATTTTATTTAGGTCGATGATTGACCCGTTATCTGTACTTCTCCGTAAAGTGGTTTATCTTATATATCTATCTGCCGTGTACTTTTTTTGGGGTTGTAGTAATTGGTAATCCCTATACGTTTAATTTTGGTATTACTCTAAATGGTGTTAGTTCTAAAAATTAATACTACTTTTAGACTCAGATTATACAAATCGTGATAAATAGTCGCCTTTTTATAAACTTTTATTTTCTTAAAACCCTAAGATATCAAGAACCAACCAAGTCCAAACTTACAGAACAGACTCTGAGACTCAATCCAACCTTCGAAAGTTCTCCGTAAAACATCCTAGGCCTTGGTTTAAGTACAGTGATAGACGGATTTAAAAATGCTATTAAGGTTTTCAGGAGATTAATATTAACGGCTTCCGTTCTGAAAGAAATTAGTTACAATGTAAACACTGATTTAATTGCTTTACAACCCCACTCAACTCAAGAGGTGCTCTTGACTCTAAGTGGTGCTAATCCATTCAACAGGTTCCACTCATTACTTCCGTCTTATCTTGGGTGCAGTTTCGACCTCGAAGTATTTCACTAGGACCCAGGAGATTGCCCGTCCCTCTAAAGGGAGGCCCGAGTCCAACATGAAGGACCACGACGGTGCTCGGCGGGAGAAGACCCAATAAACGAGAAGACCTGGAGAAACCAAACGGACCGAGAGAGTCCAGTTCAGTCCGGAGAGGAACGGTATAGGTTGAAGGATAGCCTCGGTTTCGGGTCTGAGACGTCGGGCAGAACGAAAACTGTATCAAGAAGGACGGGATTGGTTAGAGTGGAGAAGGACAGGACTATCACAACGTCCGTTCCCCTGGGGAAGGTCCCCGGGTCTCACCCGACAACACATACAGTCTTTACTTAACAGGTTCCTCTGTGTGTTCGACTGATTCGTTCTCTGAAATAACCCTTCCCCACGGGTCCGTCTCTCGTCACACACACATACACAATTCAGTGGAGTCAGTACAGACTGAGAAACACTGGGATACCTGACATCGGACCGTCCGAGGAGACAGGTACCGTTCTTATGATTTTACCTAACGGTACGGGAGAAGGTCCCCTAGAAGGACTGGGTCCCTAACTTGTGCGGAAAGAAGGGAGAGGACGTAACCGTCCGTCCAAGAAATGGTGAGCGTGGTGGACCCTTCGGGTGCCTCTCGTCGTCCCATTCCCTGGGTCCTCTCGGCGAGTCGGTGCACCGAGCTTCAGAGCCCAAAATACAACAGCAACGACAAGTCAGTGAATCAACACAGACTGAGAAACGATGGGGTACCTGACGTCGTGCGTTCCGAAGGGACGGAAAGTGGTAAAGGACCTCGAACGAGTTTGAGTACAGGTAAGTCAGCCACTACGGTAGGTTGGTAGAGTAGGAGACAGTAGGGGAAGAGGACGTGAGTTAGAAAGGGTCGTACTCGCAGAAAAGGTCACTCAACCAAGAAGCGTAGTCCACCGGTTTCATAACCTCGAAGTCGAAGTCGTAGTCAGGAAGGTTACTTATAAGTCTTGACTAAAGGAAATCCTACCTGACCAACCTAGAGGAACGTCAGGTTCCCTGAGAGTTCTCAGAAGAAGTTGTGGTGTCAAGTTTCCATAGTTAAGAAGGTACGGGTCGGGAAAAGTACCAGGTCGAGAGTGTAGGTATGTACTGACACCCAAAATCCATCATCTTAATCGAAGGTCTAACAGAAACCGATCAGTGACTGAGTCCCAGGAAGTACCACCACGTGTGTACCAAGTCGGTTGTACCTACGGTCGCACTTCCTAAGACCCTCCACTAGTCTGTATACCACAAAGGAAAACTGGAAAGGGTTTGCGAAGACCAACCATCACTCAATAATCAAAGTACAAGGAATGGTCCTGTAAGACAGTATTTTATTGAGTGTGTTACCAACGACACCACGGACCACTGTCACCCACCAAAGTCAGTCACACCAAAGGGATTGTTATCCCAAAGAATTGGAGACAGTACGGTCCTGGGGAAACCGACAGACCACTTCGGGTGACCGTGGAGTCTTAGTATGAAAATCTACAAAAACTATGGATTCTACTATCAATAGGACTTTGTGACAATAGTTTTAGACAAAAAGTTAATACTATCTCATTATACATACGAAGAAACAATAGAATTTATTGTTCAAGACCGTCACCCAAAAGATTGATCATAATTTCATGTCGACTCGTCTCTGAATTAAAGTTGGATAGACGTTGGTGACATTATACTATACTTTTATAGACACTAAAGATCCCTCCTGTTGTCTCCAACCATTATGATGATGTGAAACACCAGATGAAACGTTGGCTTTCACGGTTTTAAGTTAGTCTTTAATCACTGGTAATTGTACAAAAAGGGGTAGATCCAAGTGTCTGAGGGACTTAGGGAGGGTGTTGGTGCAGTCCCCAGACACCGGAGGTTCTATTCTTCGGGGCCTTGTCTTGGTACCTCGTCTCTTCTCGAACCTTCGTCGTCCGAAACGTCCGTCCGTCGTCGACTAGGGTCTCGGGGTCGAAATTCAAGTGCTGCTAGTAGAGAGGTAAGGGGACTAGTTCTCGAACTTACCCCGGAGTGCGTGACGAATTGTAAGGCTCCTTGAAGTTTTTGTCGACGGACCGTTCTTATTGAGAATTGAGAATCTACACCCCGTCTGGTACTATAGTTTCCGAATTCGTTTCGAAACGTTTAAAGGTCAAAAGTCACTAACCCAGATTAAGGTACCCCGTAAATGATGTCTGTATAAAAAAAGGGTTTCTCTTAATAAAATACCGAATTACCCTTTCATTGTTGGGTCCGGTGAGGGGCGACGGAGGTGGTTTCGGGGACCGTCCCGGGGAGACCAAGGACCGGAGTTTCTTACAGGACGTCAAACGACCCTCGGGTGCCCCAGACGAAATTTTTCTAGTCCAGGGCACAAACAGTAGATACTTTGCGAATCAGAGGGACGTCGAGTTAATTGACCACTGTTAAGGAAGGTCACGCGGTCTCGAGTTCCGAGAGAAGAGGGACGGAGTAATAAAATATATCAAACTTTTCGACAAAAAAATTCAATTTCTAGTTAAAATGTCGAAAAAGAAACCACCCCTACTTCTTTCGTATGAGCGAGAACCTTCCTTTTAACCTTTTGTGCCTATTCTTTTTTCTTTAGGAGGTTGTACCAATATAGGTAAATATCGAGTAGGCGTCACACAATCTTATAATCAAGGTGTAAAACCAGTCGTAAGCCTCAGAAGACGGTGAAAGTAAAATTGGTAATAACAACTGAAACGTAAAGTACTCAAAAGACCAGTAAACGGTGGGAGAAAAATTTTATGGATAAGTTTAGAGAGTGTGTAAAAAGAGGACACAATATAAAGAAAGAAAATGACTACACGTCCTTAAACAATATTTAGGACCTATATATTGTTTATGTTATTATAAAGTAACAGTCCATATGCTTAACGTCTATAGAAGGTTTACATAGCAAACGGAAAAGTGCGAGAATTGTCACAGAAGATTACTCGTTTGGAGAATTAACTTTGTTTTGGGGTTAAAAAAAGGAAATACTAACGACGACGACAATCTTTAAAAACTCCTTAAACCCGTCGGAGCGACTTTAATTCCACACGACTACGCCGCCAATCACGAAGGGACCACCGAGTTTGTCATCTCTTAGACGGACGTCGCGTCCTCTGGACCCAAGCTAGGGACCCAGCCCTTCTATGGGACCTCTTCCCTTACCGATGGGTGGGGTCCTAAGAACGGACCTCTTAGGGTACCTGTCTCCTCGGACCACCCGGTGTCAGGTACCCCAGGGTTTCTCAGCCCGTGCTGACTCACTGATTGTCTGTGTGTGTCCGTCCCAAACCAGACGAATCGGACAGGACACATCCTGAATCCATGTGTCCTCTCCGGTCACACAATGATCCTCTCGTACTTGAAATCTGGGCATAACGGGTTATTTTTATATTACGTTCCGTATACCCAGTAAATTTATGAAGATCATCGGTGTAAATTCTTTTTATTTTCTCGTTCGTTTTCATTGACACACAACCTCCTTATAACATAACTTCGGTCATACAAGACCTTGGGTCCAGTGAAAGTATAAAATTTAAAAAAGGACGAAATCAAAAAGTTAATTTTAAAATCAGTGTGACCGGTATACCGTTCAGGGACCATCGATATAGACAGACCCCTGATCGTCTAGTGAGACCAACTCTCGAACTGCTACTCGAGACCTCCGTTTACTGGATCCAAGTTATACTAAGGTAGTGAATTATTGTTGTCGATTGTAGATACTTGACGAAAGAGGTACGGTCCGAGACAGGTATTCTTGATTTCCAGGACTCATGAATTCTGTATGGTCATGACATGTACGTAATAGAGTAAATTAGGACGGGTTTGGACTACTACCCAGAGGGGACCACTGAGTCTCCATTTCTTAGGTGGACGTTACGTCTTCGGCGTCCTCAGTGTCCAAGTTAGGGACCGAGTCCCTCTAAGGGACCTCTTCCCGTGTCGTTGGGTGGGGTCATAAGAACGGACCTCTTAGGGTACCTGTCTCCTCGGACCCCCCGAGGTCAGGTATCCCACCGTTTCTCAATCTGAGTTGACTTCGCTAAATCGTACGTGTGCGTGTCTGGACTGCTCTCCTCATTATCAGAGTGGTGGACGCCACCATTTAAAATACACACTCGAATTCGATCTGAGATTATGGGTCAACGAACAACGACACTTCCATTAAAAAATCTATACTAATGATGAGTTCAGTCCTCTGACTAATTTCGACTAAGGGGAGACATTACACCCACCAGAAGTACATTAGTCTACTTCCGGAATTCTTTTTTCTAACTACAGGGGGTTTCTCCTTTCTTAAGACGGAGACCTAACGGGAAACTGAATTCTGTCTTTGTAGTCGAGAAAGTTTAAAGGTCGGACGGTCGGTTAGGACGTTTACAACGTAAAAAGTCGGGGGCGTCAGTGTACTCGTTTAAGGAATTTTATTTTGGAGAGAGAGAGGTATATATGTGTGAGTACGTGTGTATATACGTACGTATAACGTGAATATATATACACGTGTATGTTGTATATACGTGTATATACATGTACACATATGTGTGTGTATGTGTAAATCCTATATTCGGGATAACCAAGACAAAGGGACCTTTTGTGAATGTATGTGAGGGTGGAGAAGATTGAGGGGAGTGACGTGTTTGTCTTCGTCGGACCGAGGTCGAGGGTAAGAGAATTGGGGAGACGGAGAAAGTCAGTGATCCTTTTGACGATTTGAAGATATCTGGGCTTATAAAAGGTAACCGTTGTATTCTACTTATTATCATGGATAGGACATCCCACCAATACTTCGAATAAGTTCTATTACATTTCGTTCACTGACCTCACACCAATATACAAGTTGTTTTTAATGACAATAAACAACTATAGAAGGTAGAAGTTTATGAGACTCGTCCTAAATAATGACTACCACGTTACCGTTGGGTGAGGTCATGAGAACGGATCTTTTAAGGTACCTGTCTCCTCGGACCATCCGACGTCAGGTATCCCAACGATTCTCAGTCTGTGCTGACTTGCTGAAGTGAAAGTGAAAGTACGTAACCTCGTCCTTTACCGTTGGGTGAAGTCACAAGAACGGACCTCTTAGGGTCCCTGCCCCTCGAACCACCAGTCTGTGCTGACTTCGTTGAATCGTCGTCGTCTCGTCACGACATCTGTAGTTTCTTAACTTTCCTCCAAATCTTTGTATATAATAAAATCTGAATGACTACCAGAAACAATGTCCGTGAAATTCTTATTCAAAAGCTCCAAATCTTTGTATATAATAAAATCTGAATGACTACCAGAAACAATGTCCGTGAAATTCTTATTTAAAAACTCCAAATCTTTGTATATAATAAAATCTGAATGACTACCAGAAACAATGTCCGTGAAATTCTTATTTAAAAACGATACGAGCACAGTCATTCTCAGGGGTAGGACACGGATCGTGAACGTAAGGTAACAGATAACTTTAGGAGGCCAATTAGAAAGACAACTTTGGTGTCACTGACTCTTCGTCTCCGAGGCTCACTGACTCTGCGAGTGGGGCGAAGATTCACTGTTAGGGAGGTCCTTAAGTAAAGGGAGAGGGAAGTCCAGTAGTTTTGTAGTCCAATAGACGAAAGAAATTATTAGGAAATGTTTCGCCGTGTATTCACTTAACTTTTGTAGTTCAGGAACACCCCTTTAACTTTTGAAGTAGTAAGGGTGGAGGAGGAAGTAAAAATAGACGACGATCCACGCGCGTAAACAGTAAGTCGAAACTTTAACAACATACTAGAATATTAAGAAAAGAACCGTTAAAACACGTCCATTAGGATTTCTCCTAAAAAATATAATAACACATACTAACTTTAACTTACATCGAACATTTTTTTTTTACTTACCAATTATTGACTCGCTCGGAACACAAGAAACCTTTATAAACAACAATTTACTTTTCTCTGAAGTCTTACAGTTATGTGAAGAAAAACAAACGAAAGGAGAGGAGAAGTAGGAACATAAGAAGGGTATGTAAAGTTTAACGACATTAGGTGTCTAATTAAAATTCCATAAAGACACTCGATACAAGTATTTGCAGTCCAAAATGTCTTTCTAATAAAAACGTACAAAATTATGTAAAAAAGAGGAAGTAAGAGGAGAGAAACTACAGTCCCAAGCATATTTAGGTGAAATTATACTGAAAGTAAACACTCCGAATTGTGTCTTTGATAACATTCCGACTTGGTTTGGAGAAAGGCAAAGAGTCACTAATAGCAGAAGACAGTTTTGCTTGGAGATCAACCTCTTAAACAATTTTTTTTTTTTTTTTCCTTTCCTTTTCTTTTCTCAGATTTTTGCTCTTTAGTTTCGAAACCCCACTCGCGTCTAACATAGATCCCCGAGGAAAGAAACGTGGGTGAGCAGACACTTCACGAAAGCCATCCGACCAATACGACCGATAACCTCCCTCTCACTTAAAAACTCACCTTTAGGATACTACGAATAAGGGTCCAACCTATGACGTCACCAAGTGACGTACCAGAAATTGGAGACTCAAGCCATGAGAATGCACGTAGTAAAAACGGGTCGTATCAATGTCCTCCGACAAAATTTATTAAATCTGAGACTACGTACAACCTTGTCTGTGCAAGTATTGACCTGGTGATTCTGGACGTAAAGTCACTCTCACGACACACGTTGTCGGCGGTGAGGGGACGCTATGAAGAGGAGAAGGCAAGGTACTGGAGAAGGGAACGAGAGCAATAATATAGAAGCGAGATAGAGACCCTCGATTGTCTTATATCGTCCTCTCGATGTCTCTCTCACAAACCCTCTCAGACTTAACTAATACGAGTTTAACGTTAGGTACGTATAAATAATTCGAGGACGATACACGTTTCGAAACAAGATCTAGAACGCAATATTTCTAGTCGTACCAGGGGAATTTATAGGGAGGGACTCCACATTAAATGCTGATGAAAAGAACCGTAATTAATTCGGTACATGTAGTTTCGGAATTTTTGTACGTACAGGAAACTAGTCCATTGAGACAGAAATCTTTGCATTGAATCCATTCCCTTACTCTTACACCCAATGATGAATCAGTTTTCCTACAAGTAGTGTCACCAATCTTATTACTTTTAGCCCTTTTTCGGATTTTTAAGTTATCAGTCCCCGACTATTAATTCCGTTAATATACGAAACAAGTTTCTTTTGTGTGTGTCTCTAGTCTGAACTTTTAAGGGACTCGTCTGTTTTGGTCAAATCAGTGTGTTCGTTTCGAATTAAATCGAATAAAACGTTCTGTTTACTCCACTTGAACGGGACCCAGTGAAGAACGAATAAGGAGATTTTTAGTATGAACTTTGAATTTAACAAGGGGGTTTAACTTTACTCGATTGACGATTGGTTAGGAGAAAGTAAATTCTTTTGAGATTAAAAATTGGTTAGTGGCACTTCTTATTTGTCAGCGACGGAGGTGTGACATATTTGACGGACTATCGTTACGAAGAGACTTGGACTAAAGTACAAAGCTAAACTCATGAGGGTCAAACGTTTGATAGACAAACCACACACATGTTATTTGAAAATTATTAACGATGAAACCACTAAGTGACCAAAACGAAGATAAAAAAAGTTTGAAAACTGTTAAGTATGTTACCTTATAGTGTATCGGTAATTTTGTCCTGATATCCGACGACTGCACTTACCTGAAACCAATATATGACGATGTACTTCTTTCCTTTCCAATGTGCCTCCTACGTCACACACTAAGGTAAAAATACTTACTTGTACACTTATATAACGTGAGTGTCCTTTTTCTGGTTTACCTGTGACTCGGTCACACCTCTCACCATAACAACCAACTATCCTAGCATCCATGTAAAAATAAAAGAACGAAGATAAACGAATGGTCGGAAAAGATTGAAAGGAGGTCTCTACTCCATAACGAAAACTTTAGTCTTTTAGGATAGTTTCAATAAAATAAAGAAAACAAGTAGACAAACACCCGCAGCCCAGAATCGACGTAGTACACCCCAGTAGGCAACGTCCCGTGTCGGAAATCAACACCGAGAGTCGGAGTCATTACGTGTCCGGATCAACGAGACGTCTTACACCCTAGAATCAAGGAGGTGGTCCCTAGTTTGGATGCAGGGGACGTAACCTTCCCCCGAAGAATTGGTGACGTTGTGGTCCCTTCAGGAATCTTCAATAAAAAATTACGTTTTATTTCATCTCTCAGACCTGAGACCACCTGTGAATCCATAGGACGGACACGAAACGTCAGTGGAGACAGGAAAAGTAGACTGGGAAGGACGGGACGGGTCCCGAAATAAAGAACCGAAGTCTTTCGGTGTGGGAGGAAGAGCGAGTCGCGTTTAATATCTTGTTGGTCGAGTCGGGACAGAGTCCGTGTTTGGACTTAAAGAAAAGGAGGACACTACTCTTCAGATCGTCGAACCGTACCGGAGAACCTGACCCAGAATCCTTTGAAGACGATCCGTTTTAAGTTCTATTTTACTTTGACGACTTGGACACCTTTAGGTCCGGAAGTCCAAGTGTGTGTTACAGTTGGGACCTTATACCTTAGAACCGAAAGACAGTGGATGTCCCCTTGTACTGAAACCCGGACCGGTGTCCAGAACAAGACCAGTTACCTGTTCTAAACTGTGATCCCCCACACTGCACAAGTGTGGGAACGGGACCCGAAAACGTGACCCGGACAGAAGAATACGAGGTGACTAACGATGTTCTACCGTACGGGGTTTCTCGGCGAAGGGAAAGGGAACCCGTGGTCCTACTCTGTACCTCTCGTCCGGTGGGTGTGGTTCACCGGTGACCAGGTCTCTTTTACTCTCTCTCTACCTCGTCTAGACTTGGGTTGGACGTTTGACCTGTTTACCCTCGGACCCCAGTCCCCAGGTCGGGTCGGGTCGGTTCAACGTCGACTGAACGACTGGTGCACATATTCTTATTTCCTGAAATCAAAATTCGGTGACTCAAACCCCCACCAACAATACGTCGTAACAACACAAGTATCGACTGACCATATCAAAGGAGAGAAGAAGAGGAAAGGAAGGGTTTTATAAACGTATATACGGTTCTGACCCGATCCCCTGTCTCTATGATATTGGCACATACCTGGTACACTATACGTGTTGGCGGAACAAATTATCTAGACTGGAGACAGTAGACACAAGACGTCTACTCGTTTGTGACGTGTTTCCCCGACTCAGTGGTCACACTCCGGTGTCTCGGTCGTTCACCGCCCGACCTCAACTTTGGGTCCGGTGTACGGAGCCCCTAGGGACGAAATCCGGTGAGATGAGGGTCGGAGGGTACCAGTGACACTCAGTCGTTTTCGGAGCACACACACACACACACACACACACACACACATTCACTAACGGTCAGACATCCAACCGGTACTGACACCGTCCTTATTGTACGTATTTGATCCAACAGATCCTCGTCGGGGGGGACGGGAGACAGAGAGGAGGGGAGGGGTGGAGTCGAGAGTCTCCTCTGAGTGGATATAGTTTTACTAATGTGTGTCGCGATCCCCGACCGTTTTATGGACGACCGGTTTAAGTGGTTTAGGTGAATAAAAACATACTTGTTCGATTTTCACGAAAAATGTGATAGTTTTTTTCTTATAAAACTGTGTACTTTTATATACTTTAGCTTTTATAAAAGGAAAGAAAAAAATTATCCGAAATAAAACCAAAACAAAAAATGATCAAAATTCAAATGTCTTTTACTTTTCGGCTTGCGTGTCTCAGAGGTGTATGGGTGATGACGATGGTGAGGCAACGGAAGCTAGTAGAACGTAATTACTTCATGTAAACAACGTTACCTATTCGGTTACAACCATGTAATAATACTTGATTTCAGACATCAAATGTAATCACAAGTAAGGAACCCTTCTAAGGAACCTCTTCCTTTACCGTTGGGTGAAGTCATAAGAACGGACCCTTTAGGGTACCTGTCTCCTCGGACCACTCGATGTCAGGTGCCCCAGCGTTTCTCAGCCTGTGTTGACCCGTGTTTGTGTGTCCGTGCGGACTACCACGTATAAAATGCCTAAAACCGTTTATACATTTCTGTACATAGGTGGTAATGTCATAGTGTGTCGTATCGAAGTGACGGGATTTTTAGGAGACGTGTGTACGGATCGGAAGTGAAGGAGGAAGGGTCAAACACCGTAGATGACTGGAAACATGGCCGACGTATCAAAACGGAAAAGATCTTGTAGTTGGTCAACCTTAATACGTCATGCCTCGGAAAAGTCTAACCGGGGAAAGTAAACCATTGTGTGCAAACTTATAGGCAACCCATATAAGTACCGGACAATCGCGTAGAGAAAAATAACGAGTTACTGTGTGGTGACAGACCTACCTGGTGTCGAACAAATGGGGATGACTTCCAGTAGAACCAGTAAAAGTTGAAAACCGTTTATTCTTATTCCAACAATATTTGTAAACGTACGGGCAAACACACCTGTATTTACAAGTTCAGTAAACCTATTTATGGTTCCTCACACTAACGACCTACCATGCCATACAAACCAAAACGATCTTTGATGGTCAGAAGGTCCTCTTCCGTTACCGTGGGGTGAGGTTATGAGAACGGAGCTTTTAGGGTACCTGTCTCCTCGGACCATCCGACGTCAGGTATCCCAGTCACTCTCAACCTGTGTAGTGAAAAGTGAAAGTACGTAACCTCTTTTTTTACCGTTGGGTGAGGTCCCAAGAACGGACCTCTTAGGGTCCCTGCCCCCTCGGACCAGCCGACGGCAGATACCCCAACGTGTCTCAGTCTGTGCTGACTCCACTGAATCGTCGTCGTCGTTGGTCAGAAGGTTTCATCGACATGGTAAAACGTAAGGGTGGTCGTTACACACTCTCAAGGACACTGAGGTGCAGAAACAGTCGTAAACTACAACAGTCGCAAAGCCTAAAATCGCAAAGATCCACCACACATGAGCACACATGGGTAACAAAATTACACGTGAAGGGATTACTGAATACTACAACTCGTAGAAAAGTATGCGAATACACTGTAGACACACAGAAGAAACCACTCCACAGACAGGTCTAGACGACGATTAAAAGACTAACCCAACAAATGAAAGAGTAACAACTCAAAATTCTTAAGAAACATATAAAACGCATAGTCTGCGAAAAACGTTTATAGAAGAAGGTCAGAAACCGAACGGAAAGATAAGAGAAGTCTCACTGTAAGTTTAAAATCACAGGCATTTATTTGAATAACCTTGTGTCAGCACCAGTAACCGAATGAGTAACAGACACCGATTAGAGTGTGATAACGGTCATAACAAGGTTGTCTCGGGTTGACAGACGTTTCGGATTTTATAAATGATTGGAAGGGAACTGTTTTTTTCAAACAACTGGAGAATAAATCCCCCAGTGGAAGTAAAGGAGGAATTACTCTGTAAAAGACAGTAAGGGTCTTTTCGTCAAGAGTACCCGTCGGTAAGGACTGGTGTTTAAAGGAAGACCTTACTGACTAAACTTTTCGCGCCGAGAGAAGACGGGTACCGGCGAAAGAAAAAGAACACATGGGAAAGAGAAAGTACCAAACCAAAACTGAAGTCTTCTGGAATGAGTTCTGGAAAGACTTACCTCTCTCGTAACGACTCCGTCGGTCTCGACGGGACGGAAGCCCCAAGGTTCAGATGGTCACGGAGAGGGAAAGGGTGGCACCTGGGACCTCGGCGTAGAAAGACCACGTCCTTCAACCTACGGGGGACCTCCATTTAGGAACAATGATGTCCCTGTAGTTGGGATCTCGTTCCTTAAGAACGGTCGAGGGGAAAGTTCCCTTAAGAGTGTGAGAAGTGGAGAGTTGGACGGGGAGATCGTGAAAGCACAGACCCTAACTTAAAGAGTGGTTTCAAAACTCCTAGAGTAAACGTCTTAAGAGAGTAGGGAAAAAGAGGAGGGTTGTCGTCATTAGTTAAGGTCGTACCCCCGCAGTCTATTAACTTTGTTCGAGGTACAGTAAACGTAAAAAGTTAAAGGTGTATCGACGGTCAGACTAAAAAAAAGGGGAGGTATAAAGAACGGAAAACTAAAAAAAAGTACAAAAATTGTAAACCAGGTTATAAAAAAGGAAAAAGTTATTCACTTTTCTTACATTTAGATCTTCTTACACCCGTCTGAACACAAGAAAAAGAACGATTTAAAGGTGAGAAATTGACATTGTCACACTGTTGTCTATTTCTCTTTATTTCTGTGAGTGTGGGAGACAGACTAAAGAAGAGAGGACGGTCAATAAAAACTACCAAACCGTAGACTATATTTAGTTAAAGAGGGGGTTGAACGTAGAAGACGGAGGATGTCTTGTACCGGTGAGTTCTCCCAACATCGGACGGTCCAAGGAACCACAATTATTTTTATTGTCGTTAATAATATGAAATCACTCGTGAATGATACACGGTCGTGACTTCACAAAAATGTAAATCTCCGAGACTTTCCTTCTGTTTGACGAGTCGTGAGACGGGACGGAAGGAAACGGCACCGACCTTCCCCGACAAACATTCGGATCTGAGACTTTAGGCTACCGGGTTCAAGTTGACAACCGAAACGGTGGTCGGCACGACAGCAGACCCCGTGTAGTGGAGTGAAAGGACTTAGGGTCTAAAGGGGTAGTTATTTTACTCTTAACCATTTCCCCGAAGACCCAACAAGACTCCTAATGTAGACAATTATAACCATCGTGAAACGTGTCGTGTACCGCACACCACTCGTACGACACTCCCGGCCCTAGTCATTCAACGATGTCGTCGTTCGACCACGGTTGGACGACCACCACTCGTGATGAGATGGGGAGACGGGGGAACGGTTGGACGACCCGTACCCTCGTAGGGTCATTCTCTCCTATGTGTGCGTGTGTGTGTGTGTGTGTGTGTGTGTGTGTGTGTGTGTTTGCACGTCAGTTTCGAGAATACATTCTTTATGTAAACCTAAGTAAGGATTTTCAATGGAAAAGACATTTTGAACAGGTTATTAGGGTCCTCGAAGGGTCACCAAATTCGGTTTATACACCCATGCTGGGAACCAGGGGTAAAAGAGACGGAAGGTGGGGATGAGTTAGTCAGGTCGTCTTGAAGGGGGGTCTTTCACAGGTCTTAGACAGGTGTAGAGGGGTAGAAGTAGGAGAGTCAAGTCCGGTAGGGGTAGTCAGTGAACTCAGGAACGTCAATCAGGGAGACGGGAGGGCACGAGAATAGAAGAATATTTGTTGACCATCCCGAAGACCCTCCCCGAAGGGACCACCGTGTCTACCATTTCTTAGACGAGCATTACGTCCTCTGGACCCAAGTTAGGGACCCAGTCCTTCAAGGAGACCTCTTCCCTTACCGATGGGTGAGGTCATAAGAACGGACCTCTTAGCGTACCTGTCCCCTCGAACCGTCCGATATCAGGTGCCCCAGCTTTTCTTTGCCTGTACTGATTCATTGATTGTGAGGGCGGGGCGAGGGGGGGTGGGTGTGTCCCAAAGACCCTTCATAAGCGAAGGATCTATTTTCACGGTACCGTCCCCTCGGAAGGAGGGACGAGGAATAACATCACTTATATCGAGCACTAAGTGCCTTGACTCCGACCGTGGTACTCTGTCTTCCTTTCCAGTTCTGCTGACGACTCTACATTTGGGTCTTACGACAGTAAGACTCGAAGTTTATCGAAAGAACCAATTCGACCTCCAACCGATTGAAAAAGACACTACCCAGTCTATAAAAGTCGAAAGATTTGGTTGCGGAGTAAAGACGACAAAATCGTTCTTTCCTTGGTGCCTGTTATTTTTTACTCGAACCGATCTAAGGTTGTCTTGAACTAAACGTCTGTGTATAAACTTAAAGTATAAAAAAGTGTACAGTATTTTGTCAAGAAGAAAACTAACAAAAGTCGGTAAATTTGACATTTCTAGTAAAAATCGAGTGCCCGACGTACTTTTGTTCACCGTCCTGTCTAAACCAGTGACCTAATTCAGTGACGGGTACCCGAAAGTCAATGACCTAAGAAAAGAAGTTGAAAGGTAAAGTGTCTACTGTTTCGACTCCAGGTCTCTTCACTGTGTCTCACTCACACAGAGTCCCGATTATTTAGTCCGGGGTTTCGAGACTGTTCAGGTCCTAAAGGGGGGCTTATGGGAGGACGAAGGAAGAGTAAGTGTGTGGTAAATACCGAGAGAAGATCCGAGACTGTAAAACAAAACACAACACCAGCAAATCAGCGATTCAGTGCAAGTTGAGAAAACACTGGGGTACCTGACATCGGGCGGTCCGAGAAGACACGTACCCTAAAGGGTCCGTTCTTATGATCTCGCCCGACGGTAAAGGAAGAGGTCCCCTAGAGGACTGGGTCCCTCGTTTGTACGCAAGAGGACGAAACCGTCCACTTAAGAAATGGTGATTCGGTGGTCCCTTTGGAGACAGGAAATACATCCACTAGCGTAAAGAAAGTGTGTTTTACATAGCGCATAGTTGGAAACAACTCCCGGACGGTACACGACCCGTGAAATATAGTAAAGTAGAGTATCACACTCCGTTCATAACACGAGTAAAGTGTCTGCTCCTTGCCCGTCGAGGTTCTCCCGACGTGGTGCGGGTCCAAGTAGGTCCTCATCCGCCCCCTGGTCAGGGTGGTCCGGGACGACGACGTGGAGCGGAGGAGGAGAAGTCCCGAGTCGCGACCCAACCGACCCACACGGGATTACTTCACTTGTATTAGAGAGAAGAACATCCGCTTGGGACCATCTCGTGTGTCTCTGTAAAGAATTCAAAATAAGACGATTTCACGTGTCGAAAAATGACCAAGAGTCACCTCGACCCGAAGGGACCACAGAGTCTACCATTTCTTAGGCGGATGTTACGTCTTCTGGACCCAAACTAGGGACCCACCCCTTCCAAGGGACCTTCTCCCTTACCGATGTGTGAGGTCATAAGAACGGACCTCTTAAGGTACCTGTCTCTTCGAACCACCCGAATGTCAGGTACCCCAGAGTTTCTGAACCTGTGCTGACTCTCTCTGAGAGTGTGTGTGTGTATGTGCGCGCGTGTGTGTCCGCGCGTGTGTGTGCCTCGATCTTTGCTGCCTCTGTTGCACCACTGTAAGTGGTAGGACTGGTGATCTCCCGTCGTTCTCCGGTACAACGATTTCGGAGAATGTCGGAGACACCGCTATTGGAGTTAAATAAGTGTGTAAATACCCTTTTAATCCCCTTATGTAAAGTTGAAAAATAAGATTGTAGGAGTAAAAAAAGACTGTCTTCATTTACCTTAGGGTGTCCTCAGTCCAACACTGGAAGGGTCCCGTCAACTTCCTTAGTAGCAAAGGATCTCGACGGTAGTGTATAACGATATTCGACCCACGGAATGCTGTCTTTTCATAAGAGAGTGGCAAGACTTCCGGTCTTCAGGTTTTAGTTCCGAAGTCGTACCGGCACGAGGAAGGCTTCTGAGCTTCCCCTTTCAGGAACAGAGAGGGTCGAGGACCACTCAGACCCAAAAGGAACCGGACACCGGTAGAGTGAGGTGAGAGACTGGGCAGAAGAGCACCCGAAGGAGTGGACAGAGAGAGACCCAGAAGATATTTCTAAGAACCGCAACCCATATCCCGGGTGGACCAATTAGTCTCTGCTAGGACTCTAGGAATTGAAGTAATACAGACGTTTCCAGGAAAAAGATTTAAACCAGGATAAGTACCCAAGGCCTCTAATCCTATACCCGCACACAAACCTGCCCAGGAGGTAAGTGGGGTGTTGTTAGTTTGTTGTTTACGTACAATACACGAGTTGTGTTTCGGCCCTTGTAACATTCTTAAGTTGACTATCCTCGATAATGACGGTACGGATATCTCCGACACAGACGCCAATTTGACACCTTTGTACAGGTCGAGTGCTTGTCTCTGGGTCGATATCATTACAGCCAGTGGGAGAGGGAGTCCAGAGATCCCGATGGTCAGGCTGAACGGTGCGACGAAAAGGGTAGAACTGGTTTGAGCAGAGCCAAAAGTCTAAGGGGGTTAAGAGGCAGTATCTGTCCAAAAACCGTCTTTGGTGGTAAATAGTGTTTCAGAAGTAAAACGGAGTGATTCTAGTCCGAATTCCACTAGTGACTAGTCTCAAACTCCTCACGTCCAATATTTTGTCGGGTGTACGTCTTACCCCTCTTTGTTAGCCGTTTCGTCAGTCTTACATCGCAGTAGAACAAACCGAAGTCCGGTTTCGGTCGAACCGGAGTAATCCATTACAGTCCGTAGTCCAACTTTCCAGTTCCATCCGAAAGTGACTTTTCTTTCCTGTGACCAAAATGGGAGTCTCAGTCAAGGCACCGACTCGGTCCAGTCAAGTCAAGTCAAGCCAAGTCAGTGAGCCAGCGCAGACTGAAAGACACTGGGGGTACCTGACGTCGTGCGGTCCGGAGGGACAGGTAGTGGTTGAGGGCCTCGAACGAGTTTAAGTACAGGTAACTCAGCCACCACGGTAGGTTGGTAGAGTAGGAGACAGCAGGGGAAAAGGAGGGTGGAAGTTAGAAAGGGTCGTAGTCCCAGTAAAGTTTACTCAGTCAAGAAGTGTAGTCCACCGGTTTCATAACCTAGTCAGGAAGGTTACTTATAAGTCCTGACTAAAGGAAATCCTACCTGACCAACCTAGTAGCCCACACAAGTTCACAGTCCCCAAACAGACCAACTTCCTTTTTACCTCTTTTTCTTACCAGGTCCCCGACTCCTCCCGTCTCTCCAGACACCTCCACCTTTCTCTTTCCTATCGAGATGACCAAAGTTGGGACGACCCGGTGTACTGACCTTGGAGTCACAAGAGTCGAAAGTTTACCCCAGTATCGTCCTTTATGGGAAATCCCTGAGTCACTATACACCTACACGTCCACCGTGATTTCCCACTACCGACGAAAGGGGTGGTGATGGTCTTGTCTCTCATTACCCACCGTTCCGTGAAAACCCCACGACCTTTCTGGGTCCTGTCATGCCCCTGGACTCGAGACTCGATCCGAACACAGACCCGACCTTTACTTCGTCTTCCCTCCGGGGGTGTCATGCACCCTACGTGTCGCCCCTCCGGAGACACGTTCGACTCTCGGGTACTTCGTGGAAGACCTCCACTATAGTCTTAGTATTACGAAACACAGACACCACACTGGAACGAAAATGGGGACCTCTGACGGGGGCGGGGTGGGGCGGGGGTGGTTAATGATCACCAACTCCAGGACTGGTCTCCCGGCAAGTCCATCGCTACTGCAGTCATATCACAGCAACAGCGGTCCGACTACCTCACGTAAATGGGTCACAGGGGTCGGGACGTACTTTCTCGAGTCGTCTCGTGTTTCAGGTGTGGGGGGAGAGGAACGGTGTGGTCGAAGACCCTCGGAGTGGGGGGTCTCCGGTTGGAGTCGACTAGACCCGACGTAAAATCTTCGACAAACGAGTGGACCTACTTCCCTCTGAGAACACAATTCTCCGTTTACATTAAAATCTTTCACAAAGAACACAAGGGACCCAAGGGTTACTGACACCAACGAGAGAAAAGATCTTTTGACGGGAAAACGGGGTCACATTATAAAAGAAAGTTACAACTCTCCGCGTTTAGTGGGAGTACTGGTGAGGGAATCTAGACGTCGTCGCTCGCACGTGTAGTCATTTGTGTCTGTTATAGAATTTCGTCGGCCCCTCTGTCTTTCAGTAACGTGTCCTTTTCTGCTAATATGGGGGTAGCCTGGGGTGATGTTAGGGATTACTTCAATCTTCTGTCATCTTATATCAGAATTTTCACGACTCTTTTTGATAGTTGGATCTCAACACGTTGGTCACTTTACTAGAAAATTGGTGTTATTGTTTTGTGTTTTGTCTCGTGAACGATGAGTGTCTGGAGGGGGTTTCTCATGTCTATTGAAAATGAAGAGAGAAAAGTTAATCTCACTGAAAATAAATAAAAAGCACATCTTAACGAGACCGATCTTAAAGGTGATGTTATGGCTTTTTGACCACTTTCGTCCGTGGAAAGAAACCTGGACTAGAATCCCCCTTTTGTAAGCCAGAAAGTGATGACTAATACTACAATCGACACCCAAAAAGTATTTACGAGAAATAATCCAATTCTTCAAGACAACGACCAACAACCCATAAAACAATACCTTCAACATAGCAACAACAAGTCAGCGAGTCAACACAGACTGAGAAACGTTGGGGTACTTGACGTCGCACGGTTCAAGTGCAGGGAGTGATAGAGGGACTCAAACGAGTTTGAGTACAGGTAACTCAGTCACTACGGTAGGTTGGTAGAGTAGGAGACAACAAGGGGAGAGGAGAACGGGAGTCAGAAAGGGTCATAGTTCCAGAAAAGGTTACTCAGTCGACCAGGGTAGTCCACCGGTTTCATAACCTGGAAGTCGAAGTCGTAGTCAAGAATGTTACTTATAAGTCCCAACTAAAGGAAATCCTGACTGACCAAACTAGAGGAACGTCAGGTTCCCTGAGATTTTCAGAAGAGGTCGTGGCGTCAAACTTTCGTAGCCAAGAAGCCGGGAGTCAAAAGAAAGACATACCAGGTTGAGAGTGTGACATGTACCGACGACCCTTTTGGTATCGAAACTGATATGTCTCGAAACAGTCGTCACACTACAGAGACGAAAAATTACGCGACAGATCCCAACAATATCGAAAAGAAGGTTCCTCGTTTACAGAATTAAAGGACCGAAGACAGTGACGTAACTAAAACCTCGGTTTTTTATACTTTAAATTGTAACAAAGGTGAAAAGGAAAAAGGGGTAGATAAGCGGTACTTCACTAACCTGGTCTACGACACTAGAATCGAAAACTTACAACTGAAAATTCAGTCTAAAAAGTGAGAGAAGAAAGTGGAGGTAGTTTTCTGAGAAATCCAGGAAAAACGGAAGACGGTAATCTCACCATAGTAGAAGTATAGACCAACAACGATAAATAGGGTCGTTGGAACTAAGGTCGAACACTCAGTAGGTCGGGTCGTAAAGCATACTACTCAGTCGACATGAGACGTATATTCAATTTATTCGTCCCACTGCTATATGTCGGAACTGCATGAGGAAAGGGTTAAAACTTAGTCAGACACCAAGGTACAGGTCAAAACGACGAAGAACAGGACGTATGTCCAAAGAGTCCTCCGTCCATTACACCAGACCATAAGGGTAGAGAGATTCTTAAAAGGTGTCAAACAACACTAGGTGTGTTTCCGAAATCACATCAGTTATTTCGTCTACTAAAAAAAACCTTAAGGAAACGAAAAAGATATTAGGTTGCATACGACCGTTAAACTAGAGACAAAGGAGAAAATATTTAGGTAGAACATGTAGACCTTCAAGGACCAAGTGTATGGCAACTTCGGATCGAACTTTCTAAAACTCGTATTAGAACGATCATACACTTTACTCACGTTAACATGTCATTAAACTTACCAGAAACCGTAAAACACAAACTAAAATAGTTTACGAAAAACCGTAATTTAGTAGAACCTTAACGACCCTATTTAGAGTAAACCAGTACCATACATCAGGAAAATTATACGACAACCTAAACCAAACGATAAAACAACTCTTAAAACGTAGAGATAAGTATTCCCTATAACTAGACATCAAAAAATAAATAACAAAAAATACGTAAACTAACGAAATTATAGTCCTATTATAACCGGAGTACATTACTCAATTTTACAAGGGAGTAGATAAAACCCCTTCTAAATATGTAGTTTTTACTTTTTTTTTACGACTTTCTATAATTTCCTTTATATTTATTTACCTTTTTGTTATACGGATACCTAACTTTCTTAATTATAATAATTCTATCTTTAGTAGGGTTCACTAGATGTCTAAGTGACTTTAAGGAAAGTTTTTAGGACCCACGTAAAAACCGTCTTTACCTTTTTGAATAGGATTTTAAGTATACCTGAACGTTCCCGGGGGTCAGTATGATTTTTTTTTTTTTTTTTCCTCGACCTCCTGAGTATGAAGAACTAAAGTTTTGAATGACGTCTTAATTTTATGATTTTCGTCATACCATGAATGTATTCCTATCTGTATAGCTAATTACTCTGTCTTAAACTTTAGATCTTTATTTGATTATGTATATACCATTTGACTAAAAGGTGTTCTCACGGTTCTGATTACCCTCTTTTTTACCGGAGAAGTCGTGTCCACAAGTTTGTTTTAGACATATGTTTAAAGTATCGACACAATGAGCGTTATCGTTTATCCACCGTTGGTGGGTTGATAGGATACTTACTGATCTTTACATCCGATAGGTTTGTTACCTTTAACAAGTGGATATTGTATCTTATTGTGACTTTCGTAACACGATTCACTTTCTTCGTTTTGTGTTTTCCAGGTTGTTAACTACTAAGGTGAATATACTTTATAGGTCTTATTCTTTCAGAGATCTCTGTCTTTTGTCTACTCATCCACGGTCTACGACCCAACGTCCCCACCCTCGTTACCCCTCAGTGACGAATTACCTACGTTCCAAAGGAAAGTCCCTTTATCTTTATTCAAGATCTTGGTTCAACACCACTTCAAACATGGTGTAACACCTTCATGAATTACGGTGGGTTGACACATGAAAAATTTGCCAATCTTACCATTCAAGGTAATATAAATGAAATGGTGGTTTTCAAAAAGGGGTTATTAACTTTGATCATGAAGTTTCTAAAAAGGGAACAATATACGTCTTCTGAGAACTCTCAGGGAACCTGACGTTCCTCTAGGTTGGTCAGGTAGGATTTCCTTTAGTCAGGACTTATAAGTAACCTTCCTGACTATGACTTCGACTTTGAGGTTATGAAACCGGTGGACTACACTTCTTGACTGAGTAAACTTTTCTAGGACTACGACCCTTTCTAACTTCCACCCTCCTCTTCCTTTAATGTCTCCTACTCTACCAACCGACCGTTGTTACTGAGTCACCTGTACTCAAACTCGTTTGAGACCCTCAACCACTACCTGTCCCTTCTGACCGCACGACGTCAGGTACCCCAGGGTTTCTCAGCCTGTACTGACTCGTTGACTTGACTTGACTGACTACAACTGTGTTGACCAAGTGTAGAAAATCTCCTTACTATACCGAAACTTTGTTCTCGAATAACCAAAGTTTTGATACTGGTTCAATTCATTTAGACGATTGAGAACACAGTTGAGCTATAATAATTGTAACTTAAGGCTCTTCATAACGTATGAGATTTAAAGAGTGACAGTTGTTTCACGAGAGGACAAAGAATACGTTGGGATGGGTAGGGAGGTCGACATGTTTCAAAGTCTCTCTTCTGTATGACCCATTCGGACAGAACCCCAACGCGGATGACCTAGGAGAGTGAAACTGTTCGGGTACTCACAAAAATCAAAAGAAAAAAAAAAAAAAAACAGAAAAAGAGCCACTGACGTAATACTTTTTCATAAATTTCTTATCCTGTAAACTCGTCCACGTTTACTTTCTTGGCACTGGGACTGTCCGTTCGGTAAACGACACAGATTCTTGATCATTGGGAAACCTCCCCATTAAAGAAGGACCGGTAACTCCTGAGTTCTATGATCTTGTAGTTCTGATCTCTTTTTATTATTTTATTTCGATTATTGTTTTCTGTACTCACCAGGGACGGACCGTACCAACCCTGTTTCTTCTACCGTAGTCTAGTCGGACTCACTGAATTTCACCCCGGACCGTCAACCCCTCTTTCAACCACCACCCACTACTGTCCGTTTACTTTAGTCAGTCGAGGTGCGTCCTAAACCACTCTCCAACTCTGGGAGGACTCCCTCCAACCTCCTAGTTGACTCTTCCACCTACCCCCAGGACCCACCCCGAATTCGGGATCCCCGGCTCATACGTGGACACCAACTGAAAACTGTTGTTTCAGTTCCACATCTCCACTTCTTACACCCCAGGTCTCCATCTTCACACGACCACCTTCTGTCTTCGGTCACTCACTCACTCCTGTGACCGGCTCTTGTTCCCGATGCACTTCCCGAGGAGCCCGGGGTCCTCTTTTACCTCCGACTCCTACTTCTTCGATCACAACCGTTTCCGTTTGCGTCTCCTCGACCCTGTATCACCCTCGTCCGGGTAGTCCTCCGGGGGTCTCCCGTCGCCCTGTGAGACGGTGTACGGGGTGTTGTCACTAGAACGGGGTCGGTCTTTCGACGGGAGTGTTTCCCCGAACAGGGACCCCGACACTCTACCTATGTGTCGAGACACCCGTCTTACCCCTGTTCCTCCCGAACAGTCCTCAGTATAGAGACTGAAGAGTCCCGGGAAGATCCGGAGTAGGATTCCGAGAGAAGGTGTAGGGGAAGAGATCTCCAAGAGGAAGGCACAGTAGAAGACCCTTCTGACCTAGTCCTTTCTTCCACCTCGCTACTGGGTGGAAAGGGATTCTGTATCCCCGGGGGCCCGGTGGAACCGAAGAAGGTCCGTTCGACTACTTCGACGTCCTCGTTTCCTCCGGGTCTCCTTACAAGGAAAGCTAATCTGCACCTCTCGGAATCCTTAAGCGTGTGTCCTATTCTACTAGTCACTAGTGCTCCAACTATCACTCCGGGAGTCCCTGTCACGACTCAGTACAAGTGACCACCAGAGAGGACACTACGTCTGGTCTTCAGTAGGGCCTTCCCCTTCGGACTCTGCACAGGAGGTCTTAGTTGGCGTCGTCGAGTGTCGCGGTGGGTCACCGATCTGCGTGACGGATCGAGGTGGGAGGAAGTCAGGGGACGCACCTGTCGTACCTACCAGAGGTCTAAGAAGAGGACACTCGGTGGAGAGGGCCTTGAAACGGTCTTCCAGACTATCCTCTGAAAAGCTTCGATTTCTGACGAGAGGTGTAGTCGGGATTGTGTTTCCTTTCTGCCGTAGATCTCTATGACTCTTCCTTTCAGTTGATTACGTGTTCCCAGTGACTACTGACGACGACGACGACGATTCAGTGCAGTCAGCACAGGTTGAGACACGCTGGGGTATCTGCCGTCGGGTGGTCCGAGGAGACAGGGACCCTAAGAGGTCCGTTCTTGTGACCTCACCCAACGGTAAAGGAAGAGGTTACGTACTTTCACTTTTCACTTTCACTTCAGTGAGTCGACACAGACTGAGAATCGCTGGGGCACCTGACGTCGGGTGGTCCGAGGAGGTAGGTACCCTAAAAGGTCCGTTCTCATGACCTCACCCAACGGTAACGGAAGAGGAGTGACTACTGATCCCTTGAGATAAGGTCTGAGAGAGTTCTTAGGTTAGGTACCGATGACTTAGTAGGATGAACTCAACAACGTCTCCGAGGGACGGTGTGAGTCGGACACTCGGTACCTATCCTCTCGGGATCAGGGAGGAGATTAGAGACGGGACGGGTTAGACAAGGGACCTTTCATCCGAAAGGAATAGACTGGACATGGAGGTAAAAAAGTTGTAATCTAAGGAAATATCTTTCGTCTCTGTGTCTACCTCCTTGGGGGTGGTGTGTCCTTCATCTTCTATCTTAGTCAAGAGATTCTTCGGTCCGAACCCGAGTCGGTACCCTGTGATCGGACGAGTCTTCTCCGAAAGTGGACGGAGTCCGTCGACCCGGAACTCTTACATGACCTTTCGACTCAAGATCCGGACGTAGTGTCTTGATAACACGGTAGTGTTTCCCAAGAACCACCCCCCCTCGAGGAGAACCTCTCCTCCACTTGGGTACCGGGGTTGGGGATGGTAGGTTGGATCGTCTAGGGAGGAAATAAGAGACCTAACGAGATAAAACTTCAGTAGGACTAAAAGATACATCAAGTGTACTTTGGTTCTACAGTCGAGACAGATGGTAAATCGGGTGAGACCTAGTCTATTCTACCAACTAAAGTAACTCTTACAGGGTCTAACCCCAGTCCTCAGGTCTTAACCGGTGGGTACCTGTCTTTTAGAACTCGTTTAATAAGGGACGAGAATCCGAGTCTAGAACATAGACACTTCTCCTGACTTGACCTGGTCAAAGGAAACCTTGTGGCATAGGGTTCTTCTGTCACTTTGACTGTCCTTTTTAAAGGGCTCAGCTTATTCATTAAAACTGGTATCGAGACAGACACGTTAAGTTTACATGTATTACCACAATTCTCCGGATCGGAGAAGTTAAAAGAAGTTAAACTGTAAAGGTTTGAATGACTGGTATCTTGTAGGAGGTAAACAAACACCTTTTAGTTGATTCTAGAATTTCACATATTAAACGTTACCTAATTAAACTCTTTGGTACTTACTTTACTAACGATTTAAACGACATTCGAAATTTGAGTAGTATGAAAACTTTTTTATCAGGATTCAATCCTCTATGATAGAGTGATATTTTTATTTGAGTAATATTCCGTTCACCCGTCCACTATTTGGTCTTGTTTGTAACCAAGACTGGGGTCTCGTCTTGGTAGGTCATGCAACTTCTCCTTTGGGTTTGAACGACCTCCTCCCGTCTTTGGTCGGGTTGTACAGGGGTCAAGGATAGGACCCTGGGGTCGTGTGTCGTCACAGGAAGAGTCCGTCCTTAGACCTGTTCCATTACTCTCACGCGACGGAAACAAAGACGGGTCTGTGGTAGTGAAAGAAAGTAGAAGTATTCTTGTAACCATATCTTCCGGTGAGGTAATAAAGTTTCTAAAGATGTCTCGACTAGAGTCAACCCACACAAGAGTCAACCCACACAAGAGTCAACCCACACAAGAGTCAACCTACACAAGGATTGACCTAAAGAAGAAGGTTAACTCTCTTGACAAAATGTAACTGTCTTTTATTTGGGGAAAATAAGGGAAACGAGGAATCGGAGAACACAACATCTAAACCAAGTAAGGAAGTTGGAGATGTTACAATATGGACGGTCCGTAACGTGGACTCCTGAGTTATCCTCGGTGTCTCCGATCAGGACACAACCGACAAAATCAGACACGAACTGAGAAATCGAGAGATAAATGTTGAGGAGTTTATATCACTTTCAAGTGACCCCGTTTCGGAGCAAGAAACCTGAGCCTGTCACGACTATTGTCACTGCATACTTCTGTGCACTGTCACGGGTGCTTCACTGTATACTTCTAGTCGTCAGCGTACATGATCCGTCGAGGGATGTACTGACGGTCCGTTCACCGTCTTTCTTACTTATTTACGGACCTGGGGTCGTCTGTCAACCGGGTCCGATACTCTACTTTCGTTACAGGATTCTCGTTTAGAATAAGATGTGTTTCACCTAAAAACCGATAAAGAATAAATTATTAGGTTTGTGAGATTATTCTTTTACCCCCGGACTCTTGGTGACCTTTACTTGAGAATCTACGGGTCCAGGGGAACCCTCGTACTATGTATCTTATAGTCCCCACCCTGGGGACGAGTGAGAAGTGATTACTAGGACCCGTGTAATGACGGAAAGAGACAGGAAGAAAAAGAATGAGATTTTACCCCTATAATTTTAAGAAAGTGTCTCTAATACCACTCTTACTTTACATTACCGTATATTTTCTCAGTCGTACAATGTACATGTCTCGTTTAAGACGTTAAAGTTGAGATACACATACCGTCCTTTTTTTGAAGAATTTCTTTCCGTTCCTTTCTTTTCATGAAGGATTTAATTATCTTTTATCTCACTTTTTTATATTAAGGGACTGTGTCTCTTTTGTTAAATTTTAAAATCCACCTTCTTATTCGTAAATTATTAACGGTTCTTTTTTTAACCTTTCATTAGAGTAATAATGAAACTCTTCCTTGAACGGTATCCTTTATGATTTTGAAGTTTGATTCCCGTGACGTTACTTATATTCAGACTAAAACTGTGGTTTTCTGTGTTTACGTGGTAACCAAGTATTATCTTTTCGGGTTTTATCTAGGTTCATATACACTCTTACATTACACATTATTTCCACTGTAAAGTTTAGTTGTATAACGTATCAAATAAATGATTTACCACGGTCATATTAAGTGTTAGATGTACCTAACTTATGTCAATTTAGGAAAGATATGTAAAAGATATTATTATTTAAGGTCTACTTAATGATCGAATTACATTGTCGAATTTGAAATCTTTTAATTTTATTTTACATCCACACCCTTTATGAATTGACCCACTCTATACTGTGGGTCTTCGGTATTTCTTTTTCTCCCTGTCCAAATTAAAATAATCACAAGTTAAAAAGAGGTATTTTTACTACGATGAACCCCTTCCTCTCCCACTCCACTATGCTCTCTTATTGTAACTTTGTATATACGATGGTATACATTTTGTCTGTTACCCTCAAGGTACATACTACGTCCCTTGGGTTTCGGTCACACAATCTTTTTTACTACGATGATTGTTTCAACTTTCTACTTATGACACGACGACGACGACGACGATTCAGCGAAGTCGGCACAGGTTGAGACACGCTGGGGTATCTACCGTCGGGTGATCCGAGGAGGCAGGGACCCTAAGAGGTCCGTTCTTGTGACCTCAACCAACGGTAACGGAAGAGGCCTCCTACATAAAGATTTATTTTACCATGAAATTTTCTAGAGGATGTATAACCTGTTTGTCGGGATAACCACTCATCCACTTCTTCTCTAAAAGTAAAAGTCTTTATAAAACCTTGTTCATAAATCTCCTTGTGAAGAGTTATGAGTTTCTGGATTTTTACATACTCTTATATTCATTTTATGAAAATTTTAGTACTGACTCGACCGTCACTTCAGTCCCTCCGTTACTCTCCCGTCTTTGTTATTCTTTTACGATTGGTCTCTCATTCACGACCTCAGTCATAAATGAATGACGATTCAGTGAAATCAGCACAGGCTGAGACACGTTGGGGTATCTGCCGTCGGGTGGTCCGAAGGGACAGGGACCCTAAGAGGTCCGTTCTTGTGACCTCACCCAACGGTAAAGGAAGAGGTTACGTACTTTCACTTTTCACTTTCACTTCAGTGAGTCGACACAGACTGAGAATCGCTGGGGTACCTGACGTCGGATGGTCCGAGGAGGCAGGTACCCTAAAAGGTCCGTTCTCATGACCTCACCCCACGGTAACGGAAGAGGTTCATAAATGAATTTCTGAAGGATTCTTACTTATCTTGACAACCCCCTCAAACATTAAAGGAGCCAAGACAGAGCAGTGTTGTTTTTAAACTTCGATACCTACCTGGTCATAATGTCGGGGTGCATTAAAGGAGCATTAAAGGAGCCTGTCTGGTCACAATGTCGAGTTAAAATAAATCTTTCTTTCCTTTTATGTAGGAACTCCGCACTCCCGACCGGAGACCGGGTCAAAACCGGGGAGAAAAATTCAAGAAAAGAAGAGGGGGTTCGGACGGGATACATTTAACCCGATCGGTCCCTACAACAAAATGGGTTCCAGGAGTGAGGACAGGGGGCTGGGAAGGAAACAAGACAAAAGAGCCCGAAAGGGGAAGACACAGCAAATCGGTGACGGTAAGACCTGAGGAAAAAAGGATAAGATTGATGGATTGTCTTGATACGATACTAGGGTGTTAGGGTGTAGACCCATATTTAGGTGTTCTTCATTTCCGTCCTAAAATTTCTCTACGGACGTGAAGTACAAGTAACGTCGTAACAAGTGTTGACGGTTCAGAACCTCCGTTGGATTCCAGGTAGTTGTGTGTGTCCCCATTTCTTTTACACCATGGGTGTATGTTACCTTACGATAAGTCGGAAATTTTTCACCCTTTAGGACGGTGAATACTGTTGTACTTACTTGGACCTCCCGTAATACAATTCACTTTATTCTGTGTCTTCCTGTTTTTGAAAATTCTACAATGAATGTACCTCTTAGATTTTACCAGTTTGAATATCTCCGTTTGTGATAGTGCGTCCAACGGTCCCCGACCCTCACCTGACCCCATAATCAGTTTCCCATATTTCAAAGTCAATATGTGTCACTTACTCGGGACCTTTAGATATACGAGATATTACAGATATCAATCGTTACAACGACAACAACAACAAATTAGGGATTCAGTATAGGTCAAGAAACGCTAGGGTACCTAACATCGGGTGGTCCGAGGAGACAGGGACCCTAAAGGGTCCGTTCTTATAACCTCAGCAAACGGCAAAGGAAGAGGTCCCCTAGAAGGGTTCGGTCCTTAGCTTGGGTGCAAAGGACGTAACCGTCCGCCTAAGAAATGGTGACTCGGTGGTCCCTTCGGGTTATCAATCGTTATAACATGACATATAAATTTTCAAACCATATAGATTACAACACAAGAATAGTGTTTCTAAATTATTATATCTCCCATCTTCCTTTGTAAGTTGTTACTACCAATAGAAGTACCGTATCTGACACTACTACCAAAGAGTCTACACATGAATAAAGGTTTGATTAGTTCAACATATATAATTTAAACATATCGATACATTTACAGTTGTGATGGAGTAAGTTGCTTCACTAAATTTTTATTTTAATTTTTATTAAAACATCTTCTGTATAAAAATAAGGACTATCGATTTCGGACTCAAAATTGTCGGGTCCTCCACGGTTCCCGTCCTATGTCTTGGACTCTGGATTCGTCATCCCTTCAGTGTAATCTCTGGGGGTACACTTCAGTTTACGACGTCTTTCATACACTTAATCTTGGGTGGAATTTGTGTCTTTCAAATTTACTTTTCTCACCTTTTACGGTGTCATACGTTTAAACTTGGTCTATTTTTGGGTATACTGATATTTGGAGTTTGAGATATACAGTTTCTTTCATATTTTGTTCGTAAAGGTCTATCTCCCTCGAATGCATTCCTACTTCCCCATTTATGTACTCCTACCATAATGTCGGAAGTTAGAGACACAGGGGTTATGGAATTGAAATTTTACATCTTTTATGTTAACGATCTTGAAATTTTTATTGACCCCTGAACGGACCACCGTGTCATCTATTCTTAGGTGGTACGGTTACACCTCACCTAGGGACCGGACCCTTCTAAGGTGCACGACGTCTCGTTGATTCAGGCACGTGTCTTTGGTGACTCGGCACACGGTGCTGATGGTGTTACTCCTCAGGTGCGTACGTTGTTTCTCCTCGGGCGTGAGTGGGGTTGATCTCTTTCGGGTGAGTGTCGTTTCTGGCTCGTCTTAGTTTTTTGTTTCTATTCGAATTTTTCGATATCAAGAAATTGTATTAAGAGTTACATTCCTATGTATGTTTTTATATCATAAATGAACTTTATTATTTTTTGTTATAAAGAAATTGAATAAACTTTATCATTTAGTTTATGTCGTTATATGTTCCCGTTGTGAATCTGTTCTCTATAACTAAGGTCCATGCGCTCTAACGAAATTGTAGAGTTTTGACTAGTTACATTAAACAGTATAACTATCTAGTTACCACTTTTCAATTATACTGGAGGAACTATCTATGTACTTTTTAGTAATTTAATTGTAAGTATGAGTTAGTGTTATTTTTTATTTTGAGAATCGTTGGATCCGTATCTTTCCTTGAAGAGTTAAACTATCTTCCATTGATGTTTTTTTATTAGATGTCTCTTGTAATATGAATTACTACCTACAACCTTCTACCTAACTTCCTTTTTACAAGTGGGTTGACTCTTCTATAGAACTTTGTCATTTTCCTCCGTCCGTCGAGGTATCTCAGTTGTCTAGTCAAATAATATCCCATTGAATGTATCACCTTAGACCTAACCTGTCCGTCGTCAAGTGGCCGTGTGGTATGACAGTTTCCCGACGGCCCCGTCAAAATATCAATTGGATCCCATATTCACAACAAAAACAACAAAAAGTCACTGATTCAGTACAGACTGAGAAACACTGAAGTACCTGATGTCGTGTGGTTCCAAGAGACAGGAGGAGGTTATAGTGGACCTTAAACAAGTTTGAGTATAGGAGACTCAACCACTACGATAGATTAATAGAGTAGGAGACAGTGGGGGAAGAGAAGGACGGAAGTCAGTAAGGGTCGTAGTCCCAGAAAGGTTACTTAACCGAGAAAAGTAGTTCACCGGTTTCATAACCTCGAAATCGAAAACGTGACCATCCACGTAAGTAAGGATTCAGTACCAAATGTTTACCCATTGATCAGAGGACCCATGACTGTTATGTAGTCCCTTCCAAAAGTAGTGACCCCTGATTGTCTCGTATCTTCGGTGGATCAGGATCACTAATAATTTCTTATAGATAATTGATGTCTCGACAACTGTCGTCTCTTCACTAAATGACGTGTTGTGTCAGGGAACATCCCAGTCGTCTTTCGGTCCTCTTTGATTCCTGGGTTCTACCCCAGTCAATACGTGGGTAGGTTTCTGGGGGTTTAAGGAAGGACCCATTCACGCGTACAAGTGGTTCTCTGTACATACTCGTATAATGGTCGTTATGACAATTGTTGTCCTTTTATGGTCTTTGGTGGGTTTACGGGTGGTAAATTTACCTATTTATTAAACACCTCGTAAGTGAGTGACACCTTATAGTGTGTCGGTTTTCTCATTTACTCAAGAACGATCCACGTTATCGAGCCTACTTCGAGTGTCGTACTACTGGTGACTTTGTTTAGTCTATTCTTGGCCCCCTCAATCCTTTTGTCGAGATCTAAGGCCCTCTGATCTCTCTGTCTCCGTTTGCTTCACCCATTTAAACTGACTTAAAGTCTAAAAATTTTTCAATACTCCTATTAACCTCTTCAAACATATACCTGACTTACAACCTACTTCAATATGATGACTACAAGAGTTCACACCATTGTCACTACTCCGACTTATCCTTCTAAGAACCCTCTACGTGCGAATTCACAAATCCCAACTTATGTCCGATGTCAAGTACCCCACCGTCTCAGTCTGTACTGACTCACTGATTGACTGAAAAAAAGTGAAGTGGTACTACAAACGTCGAGTGAGAATCAACCAAACCATTTTCCCTTCACACACACAAACACACACGTGCACACAAACACACACTTAAACTCACGCACAGGTTGAAGTCATCTATGAAGGTCAAAAGGCATCATCAGGATGGTTAAATAAGAGGGTGATCGGCATATCTTTACAAGAAAAATGAGACCATCTATAAATAACAGATAGAAAATTTGAAACCGGTAAGACTTTTCACTCAATATCAAAGAATAACGTGAAATAAAACGTAAAGGACTATTGTCTCAATTTGTGAAAAAGTGACAGAAACCTATTTAAACCCCTTTTAACTGTATCAACGTTATAAATGTAGAAATTAAGTAAAGTTATTAAAAAGTTGACCAAAAGTCACTTTTATAGATTGTGTGTAAAATACGTTAATCTTTTTCTTTTCACCAACACACACACACACACACACACACACACACGTGTACACGTACACACCATAGATATGTCTCTCTCTACCTCGGTCAAACTGTTTTGTTGACCACCTAGATCCACTCTTCGAGGTTCCCATGAATGACCTAACCATAAAATTGAAAAGATCCAAGAACTGAAAAAAAGCTTTCTGTTATTTTCCTTTTTACTTACCTTACGGATGGTTAATATCCGTTACGCATTTTGTCTTGTATTTCTTTCTTTTTTTGTTATTTTATCTGAAAATTGGACTTTTATTTAACGTAGTCATCCCGTCTTTTAGACGATAAGGACAGAATTTATAACTTAACATCCGAGATCAGTGTGTCATTATTTTCTTTTTTCTTTACTTCATTTCTAACTTGTCCTTCTTTGGTTTAATAGATGTATCTTTTGGGTTCTCTGAGGTGTCTGTTTAATAATCTTGATTCTCTCAAACGGGTACTAACGACGTATATTCTAGTTAGTCGTTTTTATTTTACATAAGATGTAGGATCGTGGTGTCTCGATCTTTTTCCTTAAATTTTTTCTAAGGTAAATATGGTCGTTGTTTTTATTCATTCGTTTTTGTTTAAATCGTTTTTCTAAATGATCAACGAAATGTATCGTTAGTCGCTTTGAAATGATTTTTAGGTAATTTCTTCCTGTACCGTTTCCTCTCTATTCGAAACAAACCTCTACCATCTAAGTTGTAGTATTTATACAGTCAAAGAAGGTTTAATTAAAGATTTAAGTTAAGTTAAGGTCAGTTTCAGAGGTTTTCCAAAAAGTGACGTGAACTGTTTACCTAAGATTTTTACGTATACCCTCTCGTTCTTATTGGTTCTGTTAAGACTTCAATCACTGAAAACAGGACTGTCCACAATTCTCACTAAGACGTTGGGGTACCTGATATGTCAGGTACCTTAAGAGGTCTGTTCTTATGACCTCACCCATCGGAAAGGGAAGAGGTCCCCTAGAAGGGTTGGGTCCCTAACTTGAGTCCAGAGGGTATAACGTCCGTCTAAGAAATGGTCGACTCGGTGTTCCCTTTGTTATGAATTATATGTCAGTCACATTAATTCTATCACACTACGACCACGTCCTATCTTTGCACTTGGTCGCCTTGTCTTCTGGCTTGGGTCTTTGTTTATACCTGTGAAATATAAGGGTGTACTTATTCCTCTGAAATATGAACCGTC
This sequence comes from Capra ibex, assembly GCA_006410555.1. Lineage (NCBI taxonomy): Eukaryota > Metazoa > Chordata > Mammalia > Artiodactyla > Bovidae > Capra > Capra ibex. The sequence goes on from SJYO01033645.1 coordinate 6,578,455, forward strand.
TCCAACGTAACAGTTAGTTATACTTTTCCTACCAGATCAGTTAATTATCTAATAAAATTACCTTTTTTCTTTTAAACTAGGGTGAAGGCTAGTTCGTGTGTTCATTTCGGACCACTTGTTTACTGAATTTATACTCCCCTTTTGAAGTTCTTATTTTATAAATATCCATATATATCTAGATTGTGGGGTTTTTCTACAGGAAAAGTAATGTCCCCTGATCTTACGTTTTCATCCTTTAGTTCTTTGTGGACCCCATTGTCCGTTTAAACCAGAACCCTATGCCTTACTTCGTCCCGTTTCCGATTATCTCAAAACGGTTCTCTTACGTGACCAGTAGCGTTTGTGGGAGAAGGTTGTTGTGTTCTCTTCTGCGATGTGTACCTGTAGTGGTGTACCAGTTGTGACTTTAGTCTAACCAATATAAGAAACGTCGGTTTCTACCTCTTCGAGATATGGCAGTCGGTTTTGTTCTGGCCCTCGACTGACACCGAGTCTAGTACTTGAGGTATAACGGTTTAAGTCTAAATTTAACTTCTTTCGTCCCTTTTGGTGATCTGGTAAGTCCATACTGGAGTTAGTTCAAGGAACTAGTTTAACGGTTGTAGGTGACCTAGTACCTTTTTCCTTGTCTCAAGGTCTTTTTGTAGATAAAGACGAAATACTGATACGGTTTTGGAAACTGACACACCTAGTGTTATTTGACACCTTTTAGGACTTTCTCTACTCTGATGGTCTGGTGGACTGCACGGAGAACTCTTTGGATATACGTCCAGTCCTTCGTTGTCAATCTTGTTGTTCCTTGTTGTCTGACCAAGGTTTATCCGTTTCCTCACGTAGTTCCGACATATAACAGTGGAACGAATAAATTGAAGATAGTACTCATGTAGTACTCTTTACCCGACCTTCTTCGTGTTCGACCTTAGTTCTAACGACCCTCTTTATAGTTATTGGAGTCTATACGTCTACTGTGGTGGGAATACCGTTTTTCACTTCTTCTTGATTTTTCGGAAAACTACTGTCATTTTCCCCTCTCACTTTTTCGACCAAATTTCGAGTTGTAAGTCTTTTGCTTCTAGTACCGTAGACCAGGGTAGTGAAGTACCGTTTATCTACCCCTTTCTCACTTTTGTTACAGTCTGAAATAGAAAACCCCGAGGTTTTAGTAACGTCTACCACTAACGTCGGTACTTTAATTTTCTACAAATGAGGAACCTTCCTTTCAATACTGGTTGGATGTGTCGTATAACTTTTCGTCTCTGTAATGAAACGGTTGTTTCCAGGCAGATCAGTTCCGATACCAAAAAGGCCACCAGTACATACCTACACTTTCAACCTGACACTTCTTCCGACTCGCGGTTTCTTAACTACGAAAACTTGACACCACAACCTCTTCTGAGAACTCTCAGGGAACCTGACGTTCCTCTAGGTTGGTCAGGTAAGATTTCCTCTAGTCGGGACCCACAAGAAACCTTCCTCACTACGATTTCGACTTTGAGGTTACGAAACCGGTGGACTACGTTTCTCAACTGAGTGACCTTTTCTGAGACTACGACCCTCCCTAACTCCCGTCCTCCTCTTCCCCTGCTGTCTCCTACTCTACCGACCTACCGTAGTGGTTGAGCTGTCTGTACTCAAACCCACTTCAGGTCCTCAACCACTACCTGTCCCTCCGGACCACACGACGTCAAGTACCCCAGCGTTTCTCAGTCTGCACTGACTCACTGACTTAACTTGACTTAACTATCTAGTATATAAAATTTTATGTATCTTTATATGATTACCTAAGTAATGAAGTCTATCACTTCGGGAAGAATTTTTTAAGTGTTTTTCATGTTCGGTACTTTCTTTTTTAACCTGGAAGAATTGTAATTTTTACAAACGGATGGTCTTCAGTGTTGGTTGTTTCATCTTTCCACTAGTAAGTAACCCTCTCCCTTGCACAGTGGGTCTACTGACTGCCTCTTGCTCCCGGCCGCTGTGTGCTCGCTTAGGACACTTCGACATTGTCTTTCTGTCACGTTGCCAGTCTACCCGCCTTAGGCACTTTCTGTAAAGAGTCTACTTCATACTTTCCGGGACGATCTTTCTTCTAGTAGAGTGACCAGTAAGTCAAGTCAAGTCAAGTCAGCGAGTCGACACAGGCTGAGAAACGCCGGGGTACTTAGCGTCGTGCGGTCCGAAGGGACAGGTAGTGGTTGAGGGCCTCAAGTGAGTCTGAGTGCAGGTAGCTCAGCCACTAGGGTAGGTCGGTAGAGTAGGAGACAGTAGGGGAAGAGGAGGACGGGGGTTAGGGAGGGTTGTAGTCTCAGAAAAGGTTACTCAGTTGAGAAGCGTACTCCACCGGTTTCGTGACCTCAAAGTCGAAATCGTAGTAAGGAAGGTTTCTTGTGGGTCCCGACTAGAGGAAATCTTACCTGACCAACCTAGAGAAACGTCAGGTTCCCTGAGAGTTCTCAGAAGAGGTTGTGGTGTCAAGTTTTCGTAATTAAGAAGCCGCAAGTCGGAAGAAGTGTCAGGTTGAGAGTGTAGGTATGTATTGATGACCTTTTTGGTATCGGAACTGATCTGCCTGGAAACAACCGTTTATTACAGAGACGAAAAGTTATACGATACATCCAACCAGTATTGAAAGGAAAGTTCCCCATTCGCAGAAAATTAAAGTACCGACGTCAGTGACCCTTTATGTTTAATTTAACGTAATACCCAAAGGTAAAAGGAAGGTAATAATTATTTTCACTTCTCAGTCTATTGTGAGACACTACCGTTTCCACTTCTTAGTACCTTTTAGAGTAAACACCGGGGTCCATGTTGGATAGTCTGTCCCAAAGTGTTATTGTTCCTCACGTTTAGAATTTGTTGTAATGACAGGTGGGTTCAATCTCTTTGAGAACACGTCTTTCTTCTGTCTGTTCTTACGAGTTCAGTCGTAATAAAAAATCTCGTTTTTGACCTTTGTTGAAGTGAGGAACAGTCACTCTCTTCTTTCTTGATACCATGTAACCTTTTTTATTGTATAAAGTGTCGTTATTTTTATTTGCTCGGTTCCGATATTTATGTCGTACCTATTTAGAGTGTTTGTATTTTAACCCTTCTTCGGTCTCAAGCATTTTTATGTATGTTACGTTATTATAAATATATCTCAGAATTTTAAACTTTTTGTGATATTTACCAAATACCTATGAGTGTATACATCCCTTTTATGCTATTGTGTGCACTTTTATTATTGGTGGCTTAAGGTCTGAAAGGTCTAAAGGAAATCTCTCCTTTACTCCTAACCTCTCTCGTCTCCCGAAATAAACACAGTCTTTACCAAAGAGAAAATAGGTCCCTCACCCTTGTATCTACATACATTATGCGAGGAGACACGGTAAAAAACGATACAGTTTTATAAAGAATTATTTTTTTACTTGTTTTTTGTGTTTTAGACTATTTTTTGCTCGTTTCGTTGAACATTTACAGTCTCTGACCCGGGTGGTACTTCCCGGGTCCTACCGCCCAAGGTGGAGCCCGTCCTACCTCCTAGGTCGTTCCTCTCACTTCGCGTGTGAGAAGTAGACCGAAACCACAGACTGCGTGTCCTGCCACCGGTCATGCTCGGGACCCTGCCGCCCTCTCTGAATGCAGTGTAGTGTTTCCAGTCTGTGGACGGCCTTCAGTGCTTAACAAACTTCAGGAAAGATCCGGGCAAGGTCGATATCCCTTAGAGTGGTCAGTGATAAACTTAATACTGTAATAACTGATGAGTGATACACTGGTCCTTTCACCTCTTTGTTATCTTTCACTTTACCTGTGTCAAGGACGGATGTCCTACTGTCCGATCTCCGACTCTATCCGGAATTAGATTACCAGTGTCTTTATTTAGACACGAAGGTCTAACGCTATTCACGATACTACCTTTTTAGTGTCACACAATACTCTTTCGGGTGGTCCACCGGGTGTATATCCAACCCCCTAGTCCTTTAAATCGACTCCTCCCCATAACCTCGACTCTACACTTCCAACTCTTCCGTAAGTGGGTTGTTTCTAGTCCCATTTACTAAGTTCCGTCTCCCGAGGTTCCGTCCTCCTTCGTGGACCTCTATCTACGATCCCCTTCTCTTCCCCCGGACCTCACGTCCCATATGTCGGTCTCCTTCGACCTCTCCTCTGTCGTTCCGGTCCGTTCCAGAAGATCCTGTACATTTCTAGAAGTCGGATTTTCGTTATTTTTCTGTAGTTTAGTAAGAGTGCATTAGTCTAGACGTAGAACTCTTCAAGTGAGACAACTGTTATGGTTCACGGTCGGTCTTGTGACTCGTAGGTCTTGGAAGGAGGTGAGTACCCCCCTTACATTTTACCATGTCGGTGAGACCTTTTGTCAAACCGTCAAAGAATATGTCAAGTTGCACGTGAACGGTACACTGGGCTCTCTTTACTTTCGAATACAAGTGTGTTTTTGGACACGTCCTTACAAAATCTGTAGTATCGAATCACGACCTTTGTTGGGTCTAAAAGAAATTGTCCCCTCGCCTACTTGTTAGTGTGTTAGACACCATGTGTACAGGTTATTTATTTTAGTTTCCTCGTTTGGCGACGACATGCGCTGTTGTACCCATGTAGAGTTTATGCAGAACACTTCTCTTTCTTCGGTCTGTGTCTCCCGAGGTAAGACATATTAAGGTAAGTATACTGTAGGACCCTTTCCGTCTTCATATTTTCCTACCTTTTATCTGGTCACCAACGGTGTATAACCCCAACTCCCCCCACTCAAACAACTAATGTTTCCCCGTGTCCCGTTCCTTGTAAAACCCCACTACCTCTACAAGAGATAGAACTAACACTCTTCCAGGTGTGTTAACACACGGAAATAGTTTTGCATATCTCGATGTGTGGTTTTTACCCCTAAATGATGTACATTTAATACAAAGGTATTCTTCTTTTCTTCCTCCCTCCCTTCCTTCCTTTCCTCCCTTTTTGGGTGAGTGGACGGGTGCCCCTTCACTATTCTCTCTGAGACGAGGGGATGGGGGGTCGTGTGTCTTACGTCTACGGGTGAAGGAGCCCTCCGTCTCGACTTGACCTCTCGCTCTCTCCTTTTTGACGGTCCACAGTCTCAGTTTCCTCCGAGGTCTTCGGACCCGCCCGTCGGCCTCGACTCCAATCCCAGGGGATCCTCTGGATGCCGGTGGGTCGAGAAGAGTGACGGACAAGGACCAGGAAGTCCTCGAGAACCACGACAAATTCCGGTGACCTCTCCGTCTCTAAATCTTGCCAGGATCGTGAGACCGTAGACACGAACCCCTTCCTCACACATACACTTCTTTCGGACGGGTCCGTCGAGTGATAGGACAACCCTCTTTTGGTATGGTTGAGGAACTACTCTACCATACTCCAAGGGAAGTGCTCGTAGTGTAGGTCGATTGTCTGTCAGTACCTAGGTAAAGGTCCTCAGTGTTTACGTCGAATTTTCAAACACACGCGCTGTGCGAAGAAAAGGTGCTCCTCTCCCCCTGCACGGGACTCTGCTGGTGACGGGGACAGACATAGACAAATTAGTGGGTAGACGGGTGGAGCCGGAGTCCTTTTCGAGCGGGTGACCGGTCGTGTTCCCCACCGCTCGGTCTCTTTCTCAAGCGAGACAGTGAAACGGAAGTCTCGTATTCCTCCGGGATGTCCTGGGGGTGTCCGTAGTGGGGCTCACCGACACCCTTACTTTGACTTTCCGACCCCGAAATGACTCGTCCCAGGTGCGTCTCTCACCGTCCTCGAGACGTCGACTGGGTGTCGAAGTCCCGTTCGAGTGTGGAAACGAGGTGCCACGTCCACCTCCGGGTCTCGACACGCCCCTCCGCCAGGACATAGGTTCCCGTCTAGACGAAGACGCCTCGCCCTCTGGGCCAGGTTCGAGTACCGAGGAACCCTGTCCCACATGCGGGCGTCGTCTCTGTCTGATTGGAGACTCCTGCAGAGGTCTGAGTGTCGACACTCTCGAGGGTCCAAAATGTACCACGTCTCGCGAGATCAGTAAATGGGTGTCCGGGGGAGGGGCACGGGGCGTGACGGACCCGTCAGAGCCCTCACTGTGCCTCCTGCTGGGAGGGTGTCTCGCACTCTGCACTACAGGTCTCTCGTCGACTCTCCCCGAATGGCGTACAGATCCGGTTGAGAAGGAGGTCTTCTTTAAGGGGAGTATCGAGGAAGGTCTCCGTGAATCTCGTGAACGGATCCCGAACTCAAGGGGAGAACAGACCATACCCGCACTTTTGAAAGGAGACTCGAGTCTAACCGCGGTGAGTCGTACAAAGAGGACTTCTCTCCCTGGGAGTGGGGACGGAGGGGAGTCTGAGACACTGACCGCGTTCCCCGCCCGTGTGGTGGGTTGGATCCGGTCGGTCCGTGGCAGGGATCCCAAAATGTGCACCGACAACTCTTCTGGTGAGAAAGGACAATTTAGTGTCGAAGTCCTAACCGGAGGTCTGGACAACCTCCCAAAACTTCCTTACCCTCCAGTCCTGTTTTACACCTCTGGGACCTAGACGTCTGTCCTATTGGGTCGGAGACGGTAAGGGACTCAACCCACCGACTCAATTACCAGAAGGACAAATCGAAGTCGATCTCATTCTACTCACAACACAGGGAACAGAGAGTTTTACTGTCTCCTGAGTGACGGGTGTTCCAACTGACAGGGGAACCTGCCACGAGTCTACCTTAAAGAGGAGGCCGACCTTCCTCGGTCTGGGTCGGAGGGGGTAGTGAAGAGGGTCAGAGACCTCCCTTAACCTGGTTTACGTGAGTGAGAGTCCTCTCAGAAGGTTACCGCCGGTGTCGTCGACGTCTCAGCTCCACACACATGCCACCCCTATGTTGGGGACCAGGCCAGGACGTCGACCTCCGTCCCCGGGGCTCTGTCTTCTACTTCCACACCCGGTCCGAAGACTCTGGAAGGTCCGGTCATCTGGAAGGATTGCACTTCGGGTGTCACGTCAGACTCGTCCCAGAGTAGCTCCGACTCCGAAGTGGACCCCACCACCGAAGACGACCGGGGACCGGGACTCTGCTCGGGTGGACTCAAGACATACCACTCGTCTCTCCCGACTCCAATGTCCAAGTCCCAGTCTGTGTCGTCAGGGAACTCTGGAGACGAGGATCGTGTCTCGGGACGGACAGGACTTTCCGTTCCGACCGTTTTGGTCCTGACAGTTGAGACGTAGACCCCTCGTTCAGTTTCCTCGGTCGTCCCGCCTCGTCTTTCCGCCCTTTACGACAGTCGTCCGGGAACGTCCTACAACCAATTGGTCGAGGAGTCTGCAACCCTCGTCCCGGACGACTGGTTCCCCACAAATGTCCGACATCGTTTGTCAATAAAATACCGACCCTCACGTCCGTCCTTTAGTCCCAAAATGCCGAGTGATTTGTAGTTATTGTTTGGGTCATTCTCTGGGGTATCGGGAAGTGTCCGGGTCTCGTGATTTGTTTGTAATTCATTCTTTGGGTAACCAAGGTCGAGACAGGACCTCTTCACGGGGACGGTTTGTGCAGTCGGGTTCCGAGGAAGGAATGTCACCCTTGGTCGGTCTTCTGGTTCAGGCGAATCAAACCAAACCAAAATCAAAAGGTTTCTTTATTTCTAAATCACTAAGAGAATCGACCTCCCTTTTTTTTCTTTTTGGTTGGGGTTGTTTCCCTGATTTATTTTCGTAATTAGTAATATCATAGTTAACATTCCTATAACATTACTGAATCAGTGAGTCACACAGACTGAGAAACACTGGGGTACCTGACGTCGGACGGTTCGAGGAGACAGGTACCCTAAGAGGTCCGTTCTTATGACCACACCCAACGGTACGGGAGGAGGTCCCCTAGAAGGGTTGGGTCCCTAGCTTGGGTCCCGAGAGCGTAACGCTCGTCTAAGAAATAGTAGACTCGGTGGTCCCTTCGGGTTCTTATGACCTCACCCATCGGATAGGGAAGAGGTCCCCTAGAAGGACTGGGCCCTTAGCTTGGCCCCAGAGAACGTACCGCCCACCTAAGAAATGGTCGACTCGATGGTCAGGGATCGTCTGATCTAGTGTCAGATCCCTATTACGGTGTGGTCCGGTCCCCAGTGTCAGACACACAGGGTAGGTCTCGAGTGAGACACCGTGTCTTAGTGAGTAGAGGTCCGGGGACAAATCAACCCCTGTCAAGAACCAGTAAATACACTAAGGGTTCACTGTCTTTGCCCTTATAGAGTTTATGGTCTTAAGGGTGTTATTATTAATACGCGTAAATATCGTAAAATATCCCAAAGGGGTCACCTCGGGGTTACTGAGTCGTCCATTTCTTAGACAGACGTTACGTTCTCTGAACCCAAGCTAGGGACCTAACCCTTCTAGGGAACCTCCTCCCGTACCGTTGGGTGAAGTCATAAGAATGGTCCTTCAAGGGTACCTGTCTCCCCGATACTAAGTACCCTGACGTTTCTCAGCCTGTGTTGACTTCGCTAACTCGTGTGTATCGTAAGATGTCAAAAATTTCCCACTAGTTTGAGTTCGGAGATGGAGAGTGAGTCAGGAGTAGTGTTGGGAGTTCCCTCCGGTCCTAGGGTTGGGAGTAGAATGTCTACTCCTGTAACTCAAAATTTTCAACTTTCTTGAACGGTTCCAGTCATCCATTGACCAATCAATACTATAAACCTCGAGACAGTCAACGTTCATTATCTTAAAAAAAAGTTTGACCTATTCTGTTTCTTTTTTTTTTAGTCACTGGGTAATTTGGTTTCCAATCCGACTGAAGTCCGTGTCGACTTAGGTCCTTAACTATAAAGGGTAGTAGAGACCTAAGATGAAACGGAACACCTGAACACAGAGTTTGGAGATTTTCCACCGTGGACCGTTCCTGACTAAAGGTAATAACACTGTCGGTGTCTAGGGTCGTCTTTCTCGAAGAAAAGAGAAAACAAGAGTCATCTTCAGGGACTCCCTTCTTTCCTACCTCCCTTCCTTTTCACAAGTAGTTTGACTCTTCCACTTCTTTACTCAGTCCCTCGAGGCGTCTCAGTTACTTAGCTAAATGACATCCCATTGGACGAGTGTCCCACCTGAGACCTAACCCGTCGGTCACTAGGTCTTCACGAAGGTCGGAGTGGGGTGTGACGGTCGCCGGGGACCCTGTTAAAGTATCAATTGGATCCCATACTCCCATCTACGAACCCTTGTCCTGTACGTAAGGATTCGGTTCTAAATGTTTACCCATTGACTAGAGGACCCACGACCCTTATTATGTAGTCCTTTCCAAAAGTAGTAACAGACCTCTGATTGTCTCGTATCTCCGGTGGACCAGAATTACTAATAATTGGTTTCGAGAATTACTGTCTTTACTACCCATCTCAGTCACTCTCCGGTCCTCTTTGACATTCCCGGGCTCCACCGTAGTCAATACGATTGTCGGTATGGTTTTCGTATTCTATTTATTTACCATTTCAACTTAGATTTCCTTTATCTCGATCGTGTCCATTGTTTGTCATCAAAAGTCTTAAAGACGTCTTTTCAAACACTTCTACAGCGTTGGTTCTTTTCGTTCTCAACGATATTTCTATTGTCTCAAGAATTTTTCACTTTTCGGGTGACGGTTTTAATTTTCACTTAATTTTCAAACTAAATATTTCAGTTCCCTTAGAGGTCGACCATCTTCTTTTTCTCTTTTCCTATCTTTTATACTCTTTTTATCCTTTTTACTTTCTAACTAGATCTTTCACATTGTAGACTGATTAGCCTTAACGTCTTTTTCTTAACCCTTTCACTTTTCTTATTTTCATAAGGAGTCCCGATTCCCGGTACAGTCGAAGGGTCTACCGAGTCTACCATTTCTTAGACGGACGTTACCCTTCCGTCTAAGGATCCATCCCTTCTAGAGGACCTCTTCCCTTACCGTTGGGTGAGGTCACAGGAACGGACTTCTTAGGGTACCTGTCTCCTCGGACCACCCGACGTCAGGTACCCCACCGTTTCTGAGTCTGTACTGATTCGTGAACCTTGGCCTATAAATCTGCCTTCTCGGGTGTCTTACGGGTCTTGTTACTTATCTTTCCACGGGTGTAGGTGACACCACTTTGTTTGGGGTTCGTATTTCTCGTCTAGAAGATTTGCCATCTTGAAAAATTTCTCTTTGTTCTTGTTTCTAGCGACAATCCCCTCACTCTGGGTCTAACCGGGTCTTCGACCCGTCGTCCTTATCCTACCCGCGAGGACTTTCGTACTCCACTCTGTCGTAGGTCGGGTCTCGAGATGCGGGTTAGCCGGTAGTCGCGACTCATGCCAGATTTCACTTCTCTTCTCTGTAAAAGCCTAAATGGTTATGACTCTTGTAAGCAGAGAGTATCAGTGAAAGACTCCCTCAAGAAGTCCTATACGAGGTCGTTTACCTCAGGAGAAAGAACGTGGTTTCTCTCTCTTTTCACACCGTATACTATACTATCTTCAAGGTCTTAAGGTCGATTGTCTCGTCCGGGTCTCTCGTTAATTGGAACAATCTTTTTCTCGACCTACTAAGGTTCTCTTTCTATGGAGAAGGAGAATCTTTCTTTTTGTGTCTCAACTCTGAAATATATAAGTGCCTTAAACCATGGTGTATTTTCCCATAACGTTCGTCAAACTATTTATTTATTTATTCCGTTACTCCGTGTGTTCTTGAATTCCTTAGATTGAGGGATTTTACAAACTATGACTCCCCTTCTCTTACTTGAGTCTCGGTTTGACCGATTTGACCACTTTAGGTCGAGACCTTAAAAGTCGACACAACAAATGTATTGGAGCGACACGGAGTCAAATGAGTAGATATATTACCCCTACCGTAAGTATGTATTGTGCTGACAATGTTTTTAATGTACCTAATCATGTACATTAATCGTGTCACAGACAGTGTATCATTCTCGGGTCATTTAAAATCGGTAATAATAATCCCCAAAAGGACTTTCCTAAATAAACACTTATTTCACAAACAGCGAGTCAGCACAGACTGAGAAACTCTGGGGGGTACCGGACGTCGGACGGTCCGAGGAGGCAAGTACCCCGCGAGGTTCGTTCTTGTGACCTCACCCAACGGTAAAGGAAGAGGTTGAACACTTATTTTGGTTGTCAGTTATATTTTTTTTTTTGTATGTAACCTTTTTGATATCACTAACAACGCGGTTAAATTAATGTCTTGTTCTCCTGACCAATTCCAGTATAATTGATGGAATTGTTTGTGTAGGTTTTATATATCTCTGAGTTTGTACTATCTTCAAAGATCATCGACAAAGGACTGACCGTCGTCGAGACGGACTTAACCACTAAGTCCGGAGGTCTACAGACTGGGGCCGTCAGTCGTACCCGCAGCTCCACCGCACCCAAAGGTACGTAGGTCAGTCACCCTACCCCTCCTCGTACCTCCCGGCGGGTGACGTCACAAGTACCCGGTGCTGCGACTGGGTGTCGTGAGGACGGGGATCCGGTAGATTTCACGTCCGTGTTGAACTAGTGTTTCCTGTGCCCCTCACAGCAGGTCGTCGCTCCTCTGTTCCTTACTTCCCAAACGACTTGTTGTAGACAGTGTCTCGGAACACCCATAGGTAGAGAAGAGGAAGTTTAATTTTGTACCTCAAATTTTTTTGTGATATTATCGAGATTAGAGGATTAAAAAGGTGCGAGACGAAAAAGTGGAATTTTCTTAGAGAATTTAATTATGGAACATCTCTTCTCGTCAATAGACTAGTCTTTGAGTAAAGCGTATTGGAGTCAAAGAAGACAATTTAAATTCATTTTGGTTTAAATTATAGATGTAAAAAAATTTTATGTACGTGTAGAACTAGCGTTTCGAATGAAACGTTAAGGGTTTCGGACCTTTATAAATGGTCAGGTCTCGACGTGAGGACCTTTTCAAGTTCGCTCTAGGACAATGGCCGTACTTTTCGGAAGCCAGTGATGAACCGACCTGCTACGAGACCTGAGTGAAGGTTCCAGAGACAGTCGGTGACAGTACACCTGAACTTTCCTCCGAGTTCTTCTATGTCAAAGCTTTCTGCCGTGGGGATCAGAGACAGAACCCGGGAGTGGTACGTGCCCCCAAGTGACGAGACACCCTTCCTCGCGCCCTACACTTGCCCTGTCTGACCCCGGAGGCGGACGAACAAACACGTGTTCTCTACGACCCGGATCTCGCTCTCCCAACGACCTTAAGTGACCACACCTAAGGGCAGAGTTTGAACATCTTTACGACCCTCCATCGTGAAAAGTCCCGTCCTTCACTAATATTTCTTTTTTTTCTTTGTCCCTCTAACGACCTTAGTCGTCTAGGATCTCCTAGACAGGATTCACGAAACGTCCGTTATGATCGTGGTGGAGGTCGGGGGTAGTCCTGGTGAGTTGTGACGACTACCGTTTTATTGGGCTGACTTCACAGGACCCCCGGACGTTTGGTACCTAGGACGGAGGTTCTCCGAGGCTCCACTTAGAGACGAGACTACCGACGACACACTCTCAAAAGACTACTGAAAGGACTTACGATGCGAACCACATCTGACGTACTTGGGTACTAGGGGGTCGGTCGAGGATCTCTCTGGACGTAGGGTCCCGAGTGGGATTGGTGGGGGAGGATGATGGGAGACCCGAACCCCGGAAAAGACGGCCCAAACTACTGAGGAGTCAGTCCCCTTGTCCGACGTCGGTTTGGTACACGAGTGACCGAGGTATCTGTGGAGATGGGTAACTCTCGGAACTAGTAGTAAGTGAGCACGACTGGTAGGTGATTCGTCTCTACATAACTCCTGGTTCACGAAACGACGTCAGACCCCTATGTAGTCACCCGTCTTTCCGTCAGGGACAGGAATACTTCGAATATAAAATTGGTTTTGTCCCTAAAGATTGGAGTCGTGGTTACTGTAAACTTCCACAATCAGCGAGTCAGCACAGACTGAGAAACGTTGGGGTTCCTGACATCGAGCGGTCCGAGGAGATAGCTACCTTAAGAGGTCCGTTCTTACGACCTCACCCAACGGTACGGGCAGAGGTCCCTTAGAAGGACTGGGTCCCCAGCTTAGGCCCAGAGGGCGTAACGTCCACCTAAGAAATGGTAGACGCGGTCCTGCATACGCGTAACTGTAAAATGGTCTACCTAAAAACAGCCCCTTACCCCTGTCAGGACACGGAACACTCTACAAATCGTCGTAAGAATAAGAAATGTCTCATCGGTGAGGGGAAGAGGGTTGTCACTGGTGGTTTTTGCAGGGACCTGTAACGGTTCACAGAGGACTTTCCGTTTTAACGAGGGTCCACCCTTGGTGACTTAACCTCTCCGTGTGTCTGTTGTGTGTGTGTGTGTATACGTGTGTGCGTTTGTGCGTGGGGATTGTTATGTAGATTGTGTTCCAAGTGGTGTCTCTCCTAGAATTTGTCGAAGATTTAGGGTCCTAAACGGTAGTCCTGTGGTGGATTGGTCTCGATTGTGATAAAACAATGGCCCGTGACACACGTCTCGATGGACTGAGTAAGGAATGTAATTGGTAGAAGTGGGGTATAATGTCTACTCTTCTGACTTCGAACTTTCTTCACCTCGTTGAGCGGTGTCGACAATCATCTCATCGACTCTACACTTGGGTTCGGCAGACTGAGGCCTGTACCGGGACAATTGGTATGTGGGAGACATTTGTCGTCACACGACCGGGTCGGACGTGGGAGTCCAACAGTTGCTCGACACTGGTCTTGATCTCCCTCTCTACTCGCTGAAGTTCCAGTCACAAAGGGTAAGGACACGGCCCGGTCGTCACTGTCTCGGTACCCTCTTTAGACCCTGACTAAAAAGAGAGTGAAGGACCCGAGTAAATTTTCTGTAATAAAGTTCCGGTTATTTTTTAGGTACCACCTACTCTTACGTTTTAGTGTATGAAAGAATCCCATTTTGATATCTCTGAAGGTTCCTTCAGGCGTCAATGGCGATAGAAATCTCTTCGAGACTAATTATTGTTACTGTTGTTATGTTTATCGCCGATCATAAGGGGTCTACGAAGGCTGTGTTACTGACGACAAGATTCGGGAAACGAACACAATTAAGTAAATTGAAATGTTTCCGGGTAATTTATACACGCCAAAAATTTGTAGTTAATATAGGATTTTTTTGTTAAATTTGTTTTTTTCTTTTACTTCCGTGACACTTGTCTATGTGTGAACAGTAATGACTCCTTAGGATAAATAAATTGATATTTATAGTGAAAAGAAAAAATTTTTATTTCGGGACACCCAAACTAATTCCGTTAATTCCCGACTCGCTCCTTTCACTGAAACGACGGTAAAGGACGACACTATGGGTGTCTCTCCCACGGTCGAGCGGGTGCGACCCATGGAGAGTCGGAGACTCCAGTCGCCTATCTCGAGGACTCCCCGTCCACCGACACCTACCTTCCGTGCCACTCTACGGGTCTCGCCTCGGTTCCCGTCGTCACCGTCGCCCGTCCCCTCACCCGTTTCCCCTTCGAAAGACCGGTCTTACACGTTCCACCCTGGGGGTCCTCTCGTCTCTCTTCGACCAGGAACTAAAGACTTTTGACCACTGAAAAGAAGTCCCGTCCATCTTTTGCCCACCCCCTGTCTGCGTCCGTCCCTACCTCCGCCACGCGTGACTACCTCGATCTGTCGACCACTCGTTTCCGTCCCTTTGTTGCTTCCTCCTCGTTCCCGGGACGAGACGAAGGAGGGGTCCGTGTCGGTCGTGAGACTACGAGGAGTTTGATACCAGACACCTGGTGGGTGCGGTCACGGGGGACCCCTCAAGTGACCTTTTGTACGTAAAGGGTACAATTAAATTTACTGTCTTATAAATAAATAATTTTATTCTTTAGATCGTCTCAGTGCCCAAACATAAAGACAGGGTAATATATTCCCCCTCTTCTTTCAGGTTGTCAGGACAGGACTAAACTGTCTCGTAGAATGTTCGTAATTACGAGAAATACTTATGTCTCTACAGGTAACGTCGTAATAGTAGTCCTCTTACCAACATGGTTTAATGTCCAAAGAGAAACTTCTAATAAAAGTGTCCTGTACCCCCTTTTTCGAGACTTCAGAGTCCTCAAAAGAAACAAAAATTAGGAAGACAAACTTAATATGAAGACGTCTTTCTAAATACAGTTGTCCTCTGTCTTATGTGACCACCATCCAAGTGTTTATAACTGTGTAAGTCTAATAGATAACACTACACTATTTCTCAGGGTTTAGAGTCACCGGACTTTGCCATGAAACATTAATAGAGAGTACAGAGTCGTCAACTAACCTGAGTCTACTCGTCTAGAGTGAAACCCAGAAAGTCTGTCAACGGAAGTAAGTCTAGCACCGGCCCCGACGACAGTAGGTTTCCGAGTTGACTCGACCTGTAGGGTGTCCCGAGTAAGTAGTGTCGGACACACCCGACACCCGACCCTCGAGTCGATCCGACAACTGACCTCGAGGATATGTTCCGAAAAGGTACGTGAACCGGAAGGGTCGTACACCTTCGCCCCGAGCATCTCCCTCGTAGAGGTCACTCGTAAGGTTCTCCGGGTCCATCTTCGACCCTCCAAAGGATACTGAATCAGAATCTTCCGAGTCTCGTAGTGAAGACACCTAAGACAACAGATCTTTTAGTGGTTCTAGTCGGGTGTAGTTTCCACTCCCTTCGTCGAAGAGGTAGAGGTATGTTCCTTCGTTCTTCAATGTCTCTCCCCTCTTTAACTACCAGGAGAAACCTCTAGTAGTGCGTGTAGGTGGTCGACGGAATCATGTGTCTTTGGTTCTAACTATAAACGTTCTTACTAGAATTAAAATGTAACATAGTTCACTCTAATAAATGTTTTCTTTCTCTACGGTAAGAGTAGCTTGAATGTCTTTTCTCACTTGCAGCGGAAGTAAGTAAGGACTCTATATTAAAATATTCGTTAGTTATTTATTAATAGGTAAGACACTCGTCTTCTCCTACTACCTAAAAGAAATACTCGTCACTGCCTTCCATCTCTAGAGTAAGTAGAAATTGTGTCCCTCTGTGGTCACTGGGACCTAGTCGGAGGGACCATCTTTACCCCGGGTCTTTAAGTGTAAAGCAATAAAAGTAAACACCACAAAATGAGTGTCGTAGTTAAGGAGTGGATTAATCCTAGGGAAGGTCCGGATAACTAATTATATTTCACAGTACCATTGTAACTACTATTATTTGTAGAACAAACAAATCGTGAATCGGTGGAAGTTTCATGAAAAGTGACTACTTAGCTAAAACAAAGTGTTATTAAGGGATTTGGGGGAGACCCCAAAATGGAGAAACTGTGGACCGAAACGGATGTCTCGAGGAGTTTAAGTGGTTGAACTGAAACGGAGACTCTAAAGAAGAGGTTATACCGTACTTCAGAAGAGGTTTTGTGGAGGGGTGCAGGAGGATGAGGTGGAGGTGGACCTTCAGGTGGTACTAAACTTACTCCTCTTTCCTCTCATAAGAAACTCTCCCGGGGAATCCGGGAAGTGGGTAGTCGGTTCTTCGTTTAGACACTTACCAGACACCCCAGTCGTCTCTCGGACTCCCCTTGTGCCCTACGCCTCAGTGTTCCAGACCTCCGAGTCGGGTGGAGTCAATGTTTCAGACCACTGAGCTTACTCAGGGAAGGGAAGAGACCGGGAACCACAGGGGTCGACACTTTACTCCCGTAGTTGGTTGGAGTCCCCGAAGTACCCGTGGAAACTCGGTGAACCTTCGAGGAGTCTCCACGACTACACACGACACCCCTACCCCCTGTGTATGCTAAGAAGAGAGACGAGGAAACAGTAGGTCTCGTAGAACACAAAACAAATGTTCAAGTTAAAGATGGATTTTGAAGTACGTGCCTTTATAAAAAGAAAAATCTTGCATAAGTAAACCCCGACACGACCCGTAAACACCGACGTACGCCCGAAAGAGCTCGCCGTCCTTCGTTCCCGACGGGGGACCGACACCCTACGTCCGAGGAGTGACACCACCGAAGAGGTCAACTCCTTGTGCCCGAGACCTCACGTCCGGTTCACCGACGTCGCGCCCCGAGTCAACGGGACTCCGTACACCTTAGAAGGACCTCATCCCTAACTTGAGTACAGGGGACGTAACCGTCCATCTAAAAGTTGGTCACCCATTTAGGTTCTTTACTAAAAGTCATCGTTGTTATTCGTCACGAGGAGGTGGTATACTGGAGATCAAAAGGAAAACCGAGATCGGAGAGTCGTACTCTCAGTATTAAAGGTTGTCAGAATACGATACTTGGTCCGAACCCCGGTTCGTGAAGGATGGGTAATATAATGAATTAAGAGAGGTACATATCTACAGTTTTTGCCACTGAGTGGTTCGTTCTATACCGAGATCCCCATTTCATGGGTGAGAGAATGGTTACGTTCTCTGTGTTCTCTGTGTTCTCTGTGTTTAAACTAGGGACCAAGCCCGTCCAGAGGGACCTCCTCCTTTACCATTGGGTGAGGTCATAAGAACGGACCTCTTAGGGTACCTGTCTCCTCGGACCACTGTCCCAGCGTCTCAGCCTGTCTTGACTTCGCTAAATCGTGCGTGTCCTATTTCACGAAACGGTAACGGGTGAGTCGACCAAGGGACCACCCTGGGTCTTAGTGAGCCCATCGACGACGGTGGGAGACTGAACTGGTGATACGTCATGATGGAAGGTCGGACTGGTGACCAGGTCTGGTGGTGTCTCCTGACAGACCGGTGTCGAGGAGGCCGTCCTCACTTCTGGACCCCCCGCCCCCCTCAGGTAAAGGAGGACAAAGGAGATCCACCGTCGTAGGAGGGTAGCCACCTGTCGTGTCTGTGCAGGAGAACAGACCTTCGAAGGAAAGGGGACCTTCGAACAAGAGTGTGATACCTTTGGCCCTGACGAGACAGGTAGATTTTTACGACCAATTTTTACCCTTTAAAATCTGTTGGTACGTATTTCTTAAGGACCCTCCACTTATAACAAGACAAAAAACTAGACCCACGATCTATCTTGCCTACACAAGTAAAACGTTTTACTCGATTTAATATTAGACACGTGAAGAACGCGTATCCAAGTCAAGTCAAGTCAGCGAGTCAGTGTAGACTGAGAAACACTGGGGTACCTGACGTCGTACGGGCTGAAGGGACAGGTAGTGGTTGAGGGCCTCGAATGAGTTTGAGTACAGATAACACAGTACTACTGTAGGTTGGTAAAGTAGGAGACAGCAGGGAAAGAGGAGGGTGGAAGTAGGAAAGGGTCGTAGCCCCAGAAAAGGTTACTCAGCCAAGAAACGTAGTCCGCCGGTTTCATAACCTCAAAGAAGTCGAAGTCGGAGTCAGAAAGGTTACTTATAAGTCCTGACTAAAGGAGATCCTAACTGACCAACCTAGAGGAACGACAGGTCGCCTAAGAGTTCTCAGAAGAGGTCGTGGTGTCAAGTTTTCGTAGTTAAGCAGCCACGAGTCGAAAGAAATATCAAGTTACAGTGTAGGTATGTACTGATGACCTTTTTGGCATCGGAACTGATCTGCCTGGAAACAACCATTTTAGTGTAGAGACAAAAAATTATACGACAGATCCAACCAGTATCGAAAAGAAGGTTCCTCGTTCGCAGAAAATTAAAGTACCAACGTCAGTGGTAGACGTCACTAAAACCTAGACATCACTAAACTAGTGATGATTGTATCGATCGTAGTGAAGTACCCTTTATCTACCCATTTGTCACCTTTGTCACAGTCTGATAAAAATCCCCGAGGTTTTAGTGACGTCTACCACTGACGTCGGTACTTTAATTTTCTGCGAATGAGGAACCTTCCTTTCAATACTGGTTGGATGTGTTGTATAACTTTTCGTCTCTGTAATGAAACGGTTGTTTCCAGGCAGATCAGGTCCGATACCAAAAAGGTCACCAGTACATACCTACACTCTCAACCTCACATTTCTTTCGACTCGTGGCTTCTTGACTACGAAAACTTGACACCACAACCTCTTCTGAGAACTCTCAGGGAACCTGACGTTCCTCTAGGTTGGTCAGGTAAGATTTCCTCTAGTCGGGACCCACAAGAAACCTTCCTCACTACGATTTCGACTTTGAGGTCATGAAATCGGTGAAGTACGCTTCTCAACTGAGTGACCTTTTCTGAGACTACGACCCTTCCTAACCCCCGTCCTCCTCTTCCCCTGCTGTCCTACTCTACCGACCTACCGTATTGGTTGAACTACCTGCACTCAGACTCACTTGAGGCCCTCAACCACTACCTGTCCCTCCGGACCAAACGACACTAAGTACCCCGGTGTTTCTCAACCTGTGCTGCCTCACTGACTTGACTTGTCTTGACTTGTATCGATCACCTCCACTACCTTAAGGTCAACTCGACAAAGTTTAGGATTTTCTACTACGACACTTTCACGATGTGAGTTATACGGTCGTTTAGACCTTTTGAGTCGTCACCGATGTCCTGACCTTTTCCAGTCAAAAGTAAGGTTCGGGAATCCAATATGAAGTTATTTTTCAAATTCTACTGTGTATGAGGAATTCCTAAGACAAAATTACATTTAGTATCAAAAGTAATAAAAGGGATATAAAATGACAAATCTCGAAACACGGTAGAAAGAATTTCAAAGACTTTACACAATCATGTCTATTTTACGAGTCTGAGGACGGACTGTACGTCCTTCATCAAGTATTTGTAATTGTGACAAAGGAAAACATATATGGTGCTACGTAGCGGACACTGTAGGTCAGAGTGAAAGAAGTGTCGTCTTCTTCTCCAATTTATGTGAACGGATTGTTAAACTACCGTCTTAGGATCTTATAATATTAAAGGGAGTCGGGAAACGTACATTAAACGATCATGAATAAAATTACCTTAAGGACTTTCGCTGAATAGAAATACCCAGAAAGGTTTCATGAGTGAAGGTAAAAATATCTTGATTGAGAGAAGTACGAAGATAGAGTAACAATAAATCAGCGATTCAGTAAAGGTTGAGAAACGTCGGGGTACCTGACATCGGCAGTCCGAGGAGACAGGTACCCTAAAAGGTCCGTTCTTATGATCTCACCCGACGGTAAAGGAAGAGGTCCCCTAGAAGGTCTGGGTCCCTAACTTGGGCGTAGAGGACACAGAGGACGTAACCGTCCGTCTAAGAAATGGTCCCTCGGTGGGTCCTTCGAGGAGATAGAGTAATCAACTGTATACAATATATATATACATACCCCTCGTTGACCGTACTTTTCTAAACCTCTACTTGTGTCGTTAACCTGACGTCTGTGACTTGATCAGACCCTTCAGCCAAGACACCTCCGACCTAGTCCTACGAGAATGGCAAAATTCACAATTCCAGGGGTCCTAACTGAGAATATCCTAAGATTACCGATGACGTGAGTGGTCCGTAATGACTTTCAAGAACCACTCCTACAGACTCCCTCCGTCCTCATTACTAGCTTTGGTTAGTCTACCGAAGACACGTGGTCCGAGACGCGACCCGCGAAAGGTATGGGAGGATCGTTGGGACACTCCGTGTCTTTTAGTAACTGTGATCTTAGAGACCTACACATCGTTTGTGAGGTTTCCGTCGTCGAATTTTCCCGAGGTTTAGAGGGAAGTCGAGAACGAGACGCCCGGTCGTGAAACTGACCCGAGCAAACCCACGAAGAAGATCGCAATCCACTCGGGGCAGTGCACAGACACCGACCGCCGGTCAGTCGACGTGTCGAGTCGAAGACCCACGCGACACCAGTACGTCTGTGGACCCGGTGAACCAGAGAGTAGGAGGTTGTCCAGTCGGACCCGAAGAAGTGTACGACCGACCAGTCCTAGGGTGCTGTTTCTCGTCTTCGTACGTTCCAGAGGAATCCGGATCCGAGTCTTAGCCGTGTGTAAAGGTGGTCAGACAGTCGGTTTAATTCAGTGTTCCGGTCGGGTCTACTTCTTCACTTCGTTCTCTGCAGGTCAAAAACCTTTCGGCATTATAACGTTTCTTACTACTCGTGTCCTTTCCCTTATTGACGTCGGTGGAAACGTTTATATGGTGTGAGTAATATATTTACTTTTTTTCATTTTGAATTCGTTCGATTCGTCTGAGTAGATAAGTCCCAGAAAGTCGAGTATTCGTTGGTTCTATCTTATTATGGATGGACACACTGAAGTTATCGATGGGAAAGTGATTCGCTTCGACGAAATAACTCTTTAATTTCCCAGACCTCGTTTATCTTAGTAAAATTAAGAATTATAAGTAATTCATGAGAGATAATAAATATGTCGTGATACGAAATCTAGGAGTGTTGTAGAAGTACTTCACCTCTACTGACACGGGTAAGATGTCTATACCTTTAGTTCCGAGTCTTTCGAACTTCAAAATTTTTGATAGACGGTAACCTGGTAACGACAGATCACAGGTATTTCTGTTTCCTTATCTTGGATAAAAAAGACTAAACTCCAGGTGATAAAAAGTCAGTACGACTTCTAAGGAGACCCCAAGACCCTAGGTATTTGAAGGTCTTCCACAGTGTACCAGAAACTTGTTAACGTAAGTTCGTGAAAAGACTTCTTGCTTCATCGAAAACAACAAGTTAAGACTTGCCCTAGATACAGGGGGTGTGTTCCATTTCGTGGTGCATAGACACACAAATAGAAGGAGGGTTGGTCCGTCCTTTTTGGGAGATTTGTTTCGGGACATTAGAAGCATATAAGGTCTTCGGATCCCTCTTTTCTTCGGCAATCCGGTCGAAGTACTCTTTATCGTACCTCAACTCCTCGAGATGGAGACTCTTAACCTTAGTACGACGAAGTAGAAGACGACTCTATCTTAGTCTCCAAATTTTCTCGTGTCCCCACGACTTCCACTGGATGGTCCCGTACACCGTAGTCAAGTCAAGTCAAGTCAACGAGTCAACACAGGCTGAGAAAAGCTGGGGTACCTCACGTCGTACGGTCCGGTGGGACAGGT
This sequence comes from Capra ibex, assembly GCA_006410555.1. NCBI lineage: Eukaryota > Metazoa > Chordata > Mammalia > Artiodactyla > Bovidae > Capra > Capra ibex. Next base: position 6,600,365 of record SJYO01033645.1, read on the forward strand.
AGTGGTTGAGGGTCTTGAACGAGTTTGAGTACAGGTAACTCAGTCACTACGGTAGGTTGACAGAGTAGGAGACAGTAGGGGAAAACGACTGAACCTAAAGACAAAGTCCCCGGGGCTATGGTTCGGGGAAAGAGGAAGGACGAAATACTGGACCGGGGTCTTAACGAGGCTCGGTCGTCGTACTCAGAATCCTCACCCGGAGGACCCCTACCCGGAGTGGAGGACCGGGGAGACGGGGACAGATCGGAGACCCTATACATACGTAGTGACTCGACCCCTGGGTCCTAGGGGTGAGAGAGTAGTCGAAGGAGGACGTGTAGGACGGAAGACACCCCGGGTCCCGAATCCCTTGGAGGTCAATCGTCACCAGGTCGAACCTCTTGGTGTTCCAGTGGGTTACTCACACGATTGTCACGTCTTGACTTTTAAACCCCCTACCGTCTCTCCCTTTTACTTTCACGGGGGTATGGGCGGGAGAGGAATACCCTGACTGTCACGGTCGGGTAGGGTACTAATATGTACAGTACTGCCTTCGAACCGGGGGGAGAGGACGTACGGGCGACACCGGGGGAGAGGTTAGGTGGTCGCAGGTGAAACAGGAGGAGGTTAGACAAACGTTATCCCGTTGGTCTCCTCGAAAGAAGTTCGTATTCAGCCCGATGTAGGACGACGGGGACGGACTCTTGTGGTTTGTGGGGAGGCAGCACCGGGTGTTCGGGTCATGGGGTCGGGGGCAGAGAGGGAAGTCAGAGTGGAGCGTGTCTCGAACCCGGTCAACACACGACCTTGGCGAGAATGACCACCTACGAGCCCTTAAACAACCGTCGACCTTTGACTGGTACTATCCTCATAAATGTGGTCTCTTTAGTTGAGGGGGGAGGAGGTCTCAGCCAACTGGTCGCGTGACGACTGGGAGCGGGTCGTACGTCGAGGTAGTGTCCCCGGAACGCACGTGAGAAAGAGACGGGACTTGTGAAAAGAAGGAAGAAACGACGTAATCGAAATCAGAAAGTCTAGTGACGAAGAGACACGAATCAGCGAGTCAGCACGGATTGAGAAACGTTGGGTTCCTGACATCGGGTGGTCCGAGGAGACAGGTACCCCTAAGACGTCCGTTCTTATGGCCTCACCCAGCGGTACGGGAGGAGATTCCCTGGAAGGGTTGAGTCCCTAGCTTGGGTCCCGAGGGCGTAGCATCCGCCTAAGAAATGGCAGACTCGGTGGTCCCTTCGGGTGACAAACGAGACCCTTAGGCAGTAACCATAGAGTCTTATTCAGTTTAGATCTGGAACTTGGAAAGGAAGAATCGAACATAGTGTCAACAGTAAAGTGTACATGAACACACTCTTTACTAATGACAGACAGAAGGGACCCCCTTACATTTGAGGTACCACTCTCCCTGGTACGGTTTTAATCCAAAAACGGGGGATTGAAACGAGAAAGTACCCGAAGGGTCCACCAGGATCACGATTTCTTAGACGGACGGTTCCGTCCTCTGTGTTCTCTGTGCCCAAATTATGGACCCGATTTCTATGGGACTTAGAAGTTCGACCGAACTTTGAGTTGTAAATCTTTTGATTGTAGTACTGTAGACCAGGGTAGTGAAGTACCGTTTATCTTCCCCTTTTTCGTACTTGTCACTGTCCAAAATAAAGGAACCCGAGGTTTTAGTGAGACCTACCACTGACGTCGGTGCTTTAATTTTCTGCGAACCAGGAACCTTCCTTTCGTAACTGCTTGGATAAGTTGTACAATTTTCCGTCTCTGTAGTAAAACAGCTGTTTCCAGGCAGATCAGTTTCGATACCAAAAAGGTCATCAGTACATTCCTACACTCTCAACCAAGTATTTCTTCCGACTCACGGTTTTTTAACTTATGAAAACTTAATACCACGACCAATTCTGAGAACTCTCAAGAAACCTGACTTTCCTTTAGTTTGGTCAGTTAGGAATTCCTTTAGTTGAGACTTATAAGTAACTTTCCTGACTACGATTTTGACTCGAGGTTATGAAACTGGTGAACTACGCTTCTCGGTTAAATAACCCTTTTTTTTTGTTGGGACTACGACCTTTTCGAACTTCCGTTTTCCTCTTGTCTCACCGTCTCCTACTCTACCAATTTAACGTAGTGGTTGAGTTGCCTGTACTCAAACTCATTTGAGACCCTCTATCACTTCCAGTCCCTTCGGACCGCACGACGTCAAATACCCCAGCGTTTCTCGACCTGTGTCGAATCGTTGATTTGTCGCTTTTATTGAGGAAGTGACTCATGTCACGGACCGTCACACCACCTTTGAGTTTTTGAAAGAGCTCTCTTACTTTCGTGATCTCTCCTTCAGGATTCGAGACCGAGGACCCCGGTTCTGATGACAACAAATACGAAGAGGAGACATGAAGGGCTAGAGGAGACAGTACAATATTCTACAGTACGATAGGTTAAGACTGACTAGTAGCCCCACTGTCCATCCATGACAAAAGTAGGTACCGGAACCTTTACAGTGTCTGCCAGGAGTTAGGGGAGAGAAGGGAGACAGAGGTACCGACTTTCGTTTCCTCAGAGTTCTGTCTTTTTCGGGTCTAAGGACTAATCTCTACTCGACGGGTGGGTCCAAGAGACCGGAAGGAACTTGACACTATTCTTCGTTCTATATGAAGATAACTCAATTAGAGTCTCCAAACTTCAATGAACAATGACGTCGTTTTGGATTAGATGGGACTACCTTTTGTGGAAGGGTCGAGACGGTAATTGAGGAAGATGGGACGTTGGTCGGTGTTAGATAGGTCGGAGGTCCGAAGGAGAATCATTTTACTTCCTTAAGGTGTGTCACTAGAGACTTTAGGAAGACTACGATTTTAAGTCAACAAGACGAACATTCAAAGGAGGGAGGACGGGTCGTGATATCCGTCTGTAGCATTTACAAACGATTTATTCTCATGGAAGATATAAACTTTAGGAAGGGGGTTCAATTTTCGTAAAATTATAGAAGTTTTAAGTTTCGTTAATGAGTCTTATGAATTGTTTTAAGTTGCAGGTTGTTCATTTTACACGTAGTTTTATTGTTATCGTAAAGTAGTCCTCCGACCCCTTAGAAGTCCCTAGAGGAGTCGGGAGGTCTTCACGGGGGAGGGGGTGGTGGTGACGAAGGTTTGGGCTTCTAGAACGAGACAGACGGGAACCGTAAGACCACCGGGGTCGTAAGGTTAATAAACGTTTGGAGTAGGAGTCTGACAGAATCACAAGGGTGAGACAGTTGACGGAAAGAGTTATCACTACTAGAGTAAAAAGTTTCCTAGGGTGATTACGGAAAAGAATCTCTCAACAGTAATTTCCGACGACGGACCCATAGTCATTGGTTCTTCGTTTTCAGTGTAGAAACTACTCTACATCGGTTCCACTGGGTCCCGGGATTACTGAATTGAGTAATTCCCAGAGTTTAGAGGTCTCCAGATCGACTCGAGACGGAAGCCAAGTGACACACACTTTCTCCGTTTTCCGTGAGACAAGAAGAACCTGACCTCAGGGAGAAGGACAATCTTTACTTCCAGTGACGTCGACGATTGTAGAGTCATTGGTATCATTGTTCCCCGGTGTACTGTCTACAGACTAGGGGTAGTCTTTTACGGACTATCATTCACAAGAAGTAGGAAGAGGAGTGGGGGTGGGGTCTAGAACAATCCACCGTAACTCCCAGAGGGTCCCCTCGTCGAGTCCGTACCCTTTAGGTCTGACTGTCGTAATTAATTTGGAGAATAAAGGGGTCCTGTAAAACGTAACGGTCCGAGTCCTCGGTTCTTTCGGAGGGTCCCTTCGAGAATCCTCTCTCTTACGATTCAGATAGTGGGCCCTTATTTCGTGAAGTCGAGGTGTCTACCGTCGATTACTTCGAGACATCCTTTTATTCGGACCCGTATGTCGTCCGTGTTTTATTTATGAATGTCTTCTCAGGTAAATTAGTTTACCTCGAGTAAATCGTTTACCCTAAGGACAGTTCAGTGACCTTCAGGATGTACTCTACCACTTGGTAAGTGGGAAAGTTGTCAATGACTCCCGGACGACCTGTATGGGTACCCACTGTCACACCTTCGAGATATCTATAAGTGAACGACTGACTTAAGTTAACAGAGGTCCTCACAGACCCCGAGCTCCCTTCCAACCCTTCACACATCTCCCGACCCTATTGTAGTCTTTCCCGAGACCTAAGTTGACCTCAGATAGCCCAAATAATCACCTCTTTGACACTTTCGAAAATACACACACTCACTGTTCTAGTCGAGACGTAAAGTCTTTGTAGGGAAAACTACGGGACATCTCTTTACTCAACCAACCTCCCGTAGTGGTTGACTTACCTGTACTCAAACTCACTTGAGGCCCTCAACCACTACCTGTCCCACCGGACCGCACGACGTCAGGGTACCCCAGCTTTTCTCAGCCTGTACTGACACGCTGACTTGACTTGACTCTCTTTCCTAATCTTCCTCTACTAACGAAACTGGTTTCTCTACTACAAGAGTCTGACTGTTTGGGTCCGGAATTCTCTTGACCTTTAAAGACGAAGAAAGGAGAACCTTCGACCGACGCTACGACACTCTTCGAGGTCAGCGCATTCCTTCTTGGGTTCACGAGGTATGTGTCGGGTCAACACGGGACTCGTCATCGGTCATGGTTGGTGAACGGTACTCCATACGGTAGAACCTACAAAGTCGGGTCGACTGACAACAGGGTCCTCTGTGGTACAACTCGTCCTTTTGACGGGTCGACTCGGGTCAGCTACGTGTTTGGTGTACTCTTCAGTGTTTTCTTAACGAGATTGGGTGATGTACGACTCACCGAAGTCAGTACAGGCTGACAAACGTTGGGGTACTTGACATCGAGTGGTCTTAGTACCCTAAGAGGTTCGTTCTTATCACCTCACCCAAGGAAGAGGTCTCCTAGAAGGGTTGGGTCTCTGACTTGAATACAGAGGGTGCAGAGGACGTAACGTCCGTCTAAGAAATGGGTGACTCCGTGGACCCTTCGGGAGATTATATGATTCAATGCCTAAATAATACGTCTTCACCTATTGTTTGTGACCCTCCATAGTTTATAACCAGTGCAGACGTAGAGCTGACTTTTCCAGACCGATCTTACTAGTATCTAAACCCTCAGTAGTCGGAGTACCCTTCAAATCTTGGGATAAACTTTGCTTTAGTGGCGGCTGAGTGTCGTTTACGAGCGACTTAATTTACTTTGTAAGGTGTATTACTTTTAGTGACCTTTCGGGACAAACACTAGACTCTGTTGGGAGGAGTACGGACCTTAAGATTAAAAGGGAAATGAGATTCGTGTGATTTAAAGAAAGAGACCTAGTTTCGTACCTGAGGATCGACGACGTAAACTATGACAAATAGGAAGATTCCATTCAGGAAAGGAAATCCCACCGTACACCTGAACTTAGGACGTTTGAACTCAAACCTAAAAAGTTGGACGGGGTGTAGGGGAGACTCAGATCCGAAGGAGTAGACATTTACCTCTACTCTTGTGTACGGTTAGAGTACCGATTCCTTCACGTCTGTCTACACTTTTCTGAGTAACGTTAGTAGGAGAGGTCCTACTATATCCATATCAGAGTTGGGGTCTGTGCCGTAGTCACGGGAGAGGGACCATCATTTGTGTACCGTTCAAGCCCTCTACCCTTTAGAGGTCGAAAAACACAAACTTTTTCGAGAACGTTCGGAGCTAAAAGGTCGGAGGAACCGGTCTCCCATTTGTTTCGAAAAAACAAGTCGGGAATTCAGCATAGTCTGAGACGTTTGGGAACCTGACGTCGTATGGTCCGAAGGGACAGGAAGGGGTAGAGGGTCTGAAACGAGTTTAAGTACAGGTAACTCAACTACTACGAGAGATTGGCACAGTAGGGAACGACGGGGAAAGAGGAAAACGGAAGTTAGAAAGGGTCGTCGTAGTCTCAGAAAGGGTTCCTCTCCCGAGAGACGTGGTCAATCATCAGACCATTTTGCTGGGGGATAGGTCTGTCTCGGCGTCCGGTCCCAAACTCAGGACCAAACGGCTGATTGGATTCCGTGTCACACTGGAACCTCTCGAGGACAAGAAGAACTTGGGTTCACAGGACGCATTTCGCAATTCCCACTGAGCTCTGCTCTCCTGCTACGCGAGTCCACGGAAGGTGGACTCGCCTAGGCGGAACCCGGCGCCACCCCCCAGCCCAGTGCACGACCCGACTGCGCCACGGCGCGGTCGGTCGAGGCCCAGGTCGGAGGGCGAGACTGCAGGAGCCCGGCGGGAGGGATGGGCGGGGAGGCGGGGAGGCGGGGAGGCCGCCGCCGCCGCCCTCTCGCCGACCGCGCGGACCTGGGGTCCGGGCCCTCCGCGCACCGCCGCCCTGGCTCGGGCCACGCCCTTCGCCCCGTGGTACCACGACAGCCACGGCCACTAGCGCGACCCGCGGTGCGACCCGTGCCGGTGGTCGTAGGAGCGCGACACGCCCCAGTGGACGGACACGGCCGTGTACGTGGGGTTCTTCCCTCACAACGTCGCGCTGGACCTCGGGCTGGGCCTCTTCCGCTTCGGGTCGCACGACGCCAGGCGGGTTGTCCACTCGCCGGCGCCCGGAGCCGGAGGGGGCCCGAGCCCACCCCCAGAGGGACCGCCGACGCGCCCCCCTCACCTACCCTTCCTTACCAACCGCAAGAAGAAACGCGCTGTCTCGGGCCGACCCTCACCCCTGTCGCCTGCCTAAACCTGTCGCCTACACAAGTCTCCGGGACCCCGCCCCCGTCTCCCAGGGTCTCCGGACCCCCACCCCCCCACTGATCCCATGTCCCCCTTTCCCCGGTCGTTCGGATTCCGTGCCCGTACCCTCACTCACCCTTTCCCCCGAACCTATCTTTAGCCTCGACCCTCCGCGCAACCCCCGGCCCCCCTCATTATTCTGTCCCTCCGACACTCCCAAACCCCGTCCCCCGACGCTCCGAATCCCCTCTCCTTCTCCCCTTACTGGCTCTTCCTCTTCGAGGTCCTTGACCCCTCTTCTCTTTCCCACTGTCTCTCGTCTCACCCCCTTGAGTGACTGGCTCGATTCTTCGCTCTCTCTCCCACCGTCGGCCCCCGACGTCACCCTCGCCCCCTCCCCCGCCAACCCGCCCCCCCACGACCCCAGACCTCTCCGTCCACTCATACCTCCCGGACCCCCTGCGAGTGGGGGAGGGTCGCCGGGAGTCGAGGTCGGTCGGACTCCCTCATCGAGACTCGGGGGGAGGGTGGGGGGTAAGGGGTTGCTGCACCGACGTCTACAGAGACCTCTGGCCTCCCGAAAATAGACATGTACTCGAGCAGGGGGTCCCGGAGAGACCTGTCTTTTACCCACCCCAGGGGTAACATGTCACGTCGGCTTCCCCCAGACTCTTTCCAAACCCTCCTGACGGGATGCACCCGACACTTCAGGTCCTGTGTAGGGGTTTCACCGTCTCCACTTTACAGGAGACGTCTGGGCCCCCTTTCCCTCTCTGACCTCCTTCCGTCCGGGGTGGACCCCTTCTCTCTCCACTGAAGTGCTGAAGGGACCCGGGGGAGCTAAGGAAGGTCCCGAGTCTCGAGGTCCTCGCCGTGATGTCTCGGGACGGAGGCGGAAGGAAAACGGTTAATTAATAAGTTTTCGAGTCCGGGTCGACGCCCCCGGGACAGTCAGTGACACTCTCCCTTCCTTTACCGACGACAGGAACTCCGTGAATCCTAGGGTCGTTTCACTGTAAGTACGACCGTCCTAGGCCCCAGTCGACCCGTCCCACTACACCCTAGGTCTCGGCAGACTTTACCCTCGTCGCCCGAGGGGTGCCCCGGACCCTCCCCCAGGTCCCACCCCCCGACGACCTGTTCGAGAAGAGGTTCGTACCTCCGGGGTTGGAGGAGAGGGTGAGCCGTGTGAACTCCCTGTCGGTAAGCAAGAAGACGGAAAGTGGCACCGTCGAGAAGTCCGTAACAGGCCGGGGGAGGGGGCTGAAGGGCCTTTCTTAGTGATCCCGGGACAACCACGTTTATTGGAGGCCCTAGTGAAGGTCGAGAAACAGAAGGACTCCTGGTCATCGGGTTCGTCGCCGGTTACTGGACAATTTCTGTTTGGTCTAGGACGCAGAGGGTCCGAATTTTAGGAGGGGTCGAAGAGTGACTCGAAAACTTGTCTGGTGTCGGTGACATCGGACCGTGAACGGGCCCCGACCCGAGAGAAGATTCACGAAATGTGGATTGCGTAAATCGGTGAGTCACTGTCTGCATCTACTACTAGGGTCGAATTTCTACTTCCAAGTCTCTCCACTCACTAAAACGGGTCCCGGTGTGTCGGGCTCTTCAAAGTCTCGGACTAAGATTCGACCAGACCAAGACCTCAGGCACGACACTCGGTGAGGTGGGGTGCCGGAACGGACAGATTACACCGGGCACAAATGGAGAGGTCGGTTCGAGTACACTCACGGGGTGGAGGGTCGGCCAGAGTCGAGGGGACCCAAAAATAGGAAGAACTTCTGCGGTTGGGGAGGGTAAAAGAAAAGGAGACTGAAAAGTGCCTCTACCGAGGAGGAGTAGCACACCCGGAGGAAGACAAACGTAAAGCGGAGAAGCCCCGCTCCTAAGACAGGCACCGGTGCACACTGTTTCGGGGGGAGGGGGTGATGTGAGAGGTATGATAAGGAAGAATAAAGACAAACATCGCAAACACTGTCAACCTACACTAAAAAGCAGAGACGAACGAATGTTATAAGTAAGGGTCGTGGATGAGTCACAGGTTTAGGATCATCCACGGGTCACTCTTTAATAACTGACTATCATTCCGTAGGGGTACGGGTCGGTAACCCCTAATAACAGACTCAAGAAGTTTACATCTACATAAAACGTTGGGTCTCGGCCGAGTGTCCCAGTGTTATTTACGAACGACTATACACGCACGAGTGAGTCAGTACAGGCTAAGAAACACTGGGGTACCTGACATCGGACGGTCCGATTAAGACAGGTACCCTACTAAATCCCTTCTTACATCTCGCCCAACGGTAAAGAAAGAGGTCCCGTAGAAGGGGTGGGTCCCTAGCTTTGTCGCAGAGGACGGAACGTCCGTCTAAGAAACTACGACTCGGGGGACCCTTCGGGGACGACTATGCACTCTGGGTAGGTAAGTGTAGGGAGTGAACCAAGGGAGTCACTGTTCCTAAACTCGTGGACCTACACTTAGACATCCACCCTTGCACTACTTCAACTCTAGAGTGTCCCAACCAAAACGAACGGTAACACGAGTCTGACTAAGTCGGCGACTGGGTCTATTTCATGTGTCTCTTTTTTCTGTCACACAACTGTAAAGTTTTTCTCATTTCCCTCCACCACCATCCCGTCTACCGTCGTCCCGCTACCCGAACCGTGTACGACAGTTTCTCTTCTCAAACCATTCCTTCCAAGAGCCTTCTACGAAGAATTTGTCTCTCCCACAACCCCGACCCCTTCTCCCGAGATCCAAGGACATTGGTCCTCTTGACCCCTTTTTTAAGGAACCTAAACAATGGATACGGACCCCTTAGATTAAAGACCGGTACTCACCAGTCGACTTCAATTTCAAATATCACGAAAACTTTTCTTGAACTTCAAAAGGAACACCCAAGAAGTGGACTCTAGGTGACTAGGGTTGTCCCTCAGACATCGATTTTACCTTCGCAAGTACCAGAACCTCTCCTTTTTTGAGAGAGAAGGAAAAGTACTCGGAGATGGACTTTGAATCGTAAAAGACATTTATCCTCATATTTGTGGTGCAGTGTCCTTATACTTGTTATAGACACTGAACCAGGAGTTCCCTTTAGTGCCCATCAAAGTCTCATGGAGTGTCGACACCGTCTACGAAATGCTGTCCCAAATACGAGTAGGGATTAAGATTTAATACATGAATAATTTAGAGGGCGCTCTAGGAAAGTAAATTACTTTCTTATTTCTCCGTGTACACATCGACAAAGGGGCTGACTAAAATAATCCACCTGACAAAATCAGGACACAGAAAATAAACGACGAAAAAGTCCGTGAGCCTCCTCCATAGTATCCGAAGAGATTTGTTGGCATCTTTAAGTAGGTTACAGAGACGGCTCACCCTCCGCCGGCTCCACGTTTGAGAGTGACGACAAGTACGGAGGTCGACCGAGGTTAAGTAAGAAAAAGAACCAAAAAGGTTTTACATGTAGCACCTGGGAAATAGGACGGAAGAATGTGTTAGGGAGTGGGGGAGGTGGGGGAACACACGTCAGGAAATACCTCCCCCTCTCCCTAAGTCAGAGTGATGCGGCAGGAACAGTGGACCATCGTAGTGGACGCTGGGGCAAGAGACAATAGTCGGGTCGAAAGTTTCGAACCAACAATACGTCACTACCGGCTTACGAACTCGGTACTCTGTCGCCTCCCGGTCTACACCCTACACACACACGCTAGTAAAAGTTAAGTGACGACGACGACGTGGATAATCACTGTCCGTCGTTCTGGGCAACCGAGGTAGGGGGTCTCGAAGGAAGAGTACGAACAGACGTATCCGACGGTGAGTGACGTAAAGACCCAGGAACGTCTGCTTCGGGAGGAAAACCACTTGGATGTACTGATGACTCGTTCCCCCCCTCGACAGGAAGGGGTGCCGAGCCACGGGGACTGCGGAGTCGCACTGAACCCAAGACAAGAGTCTTTCGAAAAAAGAAGGGCAGACCGCGAATAGAACAACAGGGGAATACACTTAGAAGAGTCTACGTAGAGTCTCCAAGGGTCTCATTGGGACGACGACAGGGGAATTTCGATTGTACGCCAGTTTCCGAAGGAGGCTCCCGGGGGGCCGTCACCAGGGGTCTAGAGAAGATAGGTGTAGCGGGTCGAGGGCGACGATGAATGATGGTTTGAGATTTTAGGATGGAAGAAAGGTCGTCTCAACTCTTCGTTTCACTGAAAACTACCTTGTGACACAATCAAGTAAGTCCAATAATATTGTTTTATGGCGTCTCACCCATCGAATATTTGTTTTTACATAAAGAGTACCTCGATCTTCCACCCTTCAGGTTCTAGTTTCGAGACCGGTTGGGTCACAGACCACTTCTGGACGAAGGATCTGAAAACCGACATTGGAGTGGACCAAGGGGTCATCGAGTCGACCATTTCTTAGGTGGACGTTACGTTCTCTGGGGTCAACCAAACTAAGGACCCAGCCCTCCTAGACGACCGCTGCCCCATCAGATGGGTAAGGTCATAAAAACGCGAACGAAGGGACTACCGAGTCGACCATTTCTTAGGTGGACGTCACGGATTCTGGACCCAAGTTAGGAACCCAACCCTTCTAGGGGACCTCTTCTTTTGACGATGGGTGAGGTCTTAAGACCGGACCTCTTGAGGTAGCTGGCATGTCAGGCACCCCAACGTTACTCAGCCTGTGCTGACTCGCTGAAAGTGAAAGTGAAAAGTGCCCCATCTTCCCCGTCCTTCGAGAGAAGACAGTGAAAATACCTCCGTGATTAGGGAGAATACTTCCAAAGTGTGAGTGTCGGCGAGTGGGGTTACGGGGTGGAGAATTATCGTAGTGGAAAGTCCAATCCAAAATTGTATACTTAACAAGCCCCCCGTATTTGTAAAACTGGTCTCGTTTGTGGGTTATCTAAGCTACAAAAATTCTTTATTAAATTTGTACACGATATAAAAATAGTTCGTTGTATACATATTATCTCAGAAAGGGGAGAGACTCTAATTCTTCACACAAAGTAAACGGAACATGGAGACTGCTATAGGCCATCTAGGACCCGTGCACTATAGTTACATATAAAACTCAATTTAGTATAGCCTTATATCGTGACTTCTTCTCTCATTCCCTTGTTTCCTCACGTGCACCAATTCTAAGGTAAAGGTGCTCTAAACTTTAGTTCGGGTAAATACAGACCCCAAAGGCGACCCCTGTCCATTACGGACCCCGTGTCACCCCTTCGAAGACAAAGATCTCGAAAACAAATATTCGAGACGGAGACCTGTACCATAACTAATGTGTCGACACAGGTGAAATCCTTTCTTTCGTATATGTCGAGATGTAAATACTAAACACATGAAAAGACTTACATCAATATTAAGTCATTTCAAGAATAGACAGTTCAACACTACATTACAAATACTTATAACAAAATCATAGTTCGGTCACAAAGAATTATCCTCCGAAACCCCCGACAGCAGTTCTGTGCCGGGAGGAAAGACACCAGACGATAAGTGGTGGGGGGCCGGGACAGACGAAAGACGACGACGAGGACGTCGACGGAGGAGGGAGTCTGGTCCCGGACCCCTTGTAGTCGCGCCGGACTAATTACGAGGACGGACAAAGGAGAAGGAATCTGTTGACCTCGTTGTAGAAGAGTCTCATGAACAGACTTGCATCTGAACTGTCTCTCCTACCTAGTCTCGGGGTCACGATGTCAAGTCGTCGATTATTTAAGTGAGTAATTTCCAATTACTTGTATAAGATCCGTGACCCTGTATCGTCATTTTTCTGTCCACATACGAGAAGGAACATTCACCCCTTCCTCTGTTACTTCGGTCGTCAACAGTAATTCGTATAATGTCTGCTCCATATCCCCCCGAATCCTATCCGTGGAGGTTGAACCGGGGTTTCATCCCGAACAGAGGTGAAGAGCAACCGACGGGACTGTTCCGGAGGGCCATGAAGTCACTAGTGTCCTCCGGTTGTACTTAACGATTGGGGTGAGGATCTTGACTAAACTGGGACCTGACGGCCTTCCGGACTGGAGGAACCTAAGAGTCAGGAAAATTTCTTAACTAAAGAGTCGACTAGAGGGTCGACTATTTGAGAGGATAACTATATTTGTTTGTTTTTCAGATAGGCAAAGGTATCACATTATTTCTTATCACTATCATATCCATTGTAAATAACTCAAGAAGAACACACGGTCCGCGACAAGATTCGAGAAATTAGTATAATGAAAATCGGGGTGTTATCGGGATACTTTATACGTATGAATAACGTAGGTAAAATGTGTACCTTGAATGAGACATCGTTGAATAAGGTATCGTCTTGACCCTTAGTGTAAATCCTTCAGCCCGAGGTCTCAGGTGTAGAAACTGGTGATCCGACCTCTCGTCGTCCTTTTTTTATCAGTTTTAAAATGAACTCGGTGACGTAAAGGGGTCCATACCGGATTTTCATAGATGTTATATACCTAGAAACGTCCAGTCGAAGTCTTTGGAAAGGGTTTCGAAACCGACCGAAGACACGGAGAACGTAGGAAGTACGAAGCTCGTGACCCACGTCGGGGTCCGGGAGGTCTCTTTAAATGTGTCATTTGTACAAACCCGACCAACGAATCATTGTCCCTTCTGTCATACTTAAAACGTAGTTCTTTAGTCGTACCTAATAAAGTCCCTCTACTCGTATACGGGTGACCTTCGTGATCCGAGAAACTTTGTATGACGCCTGGAAACCAGACACAGGTAATCAGGAAGAGTCACTGTCCAGGGTCTGGACGGGGCAGAATAAGGGAGAGATCAGAGAGGAGACCAAGTCGTACATCTATTAAGCCCAAGTACCGAGGAGAGAACTACACTAACTGCCGAGTGATCGTGGGAAACAAGTGAGGTCCTCTTTTACGGCGAGGTAGAAAGCTGTAAAAATCTAAAAGTCTATGACCGGGTCTAAGGAGAGTACACGGACCTCATGTCCTTCTCTCTCTCGCTCTGGTAGTCTCGTGTTACCCTCTTTGGGGGCTTGATCTTTAGTCTCCCCGAATTCCCCTTCCGTCTTCCTTCCCCTCTCTGGCCATCCTGCCCCTTCGACGTCTGGGTCTTCTGTTTCTCTCCTCTGTTCGACTTTTCACTGGCTGGAAGGTCTCAGTCTCCCTCTTTCGTCTGAGACACACCTACTGTGGGCACGCACAATAGTAGCAGTCGAAGGAATAGGAAAGGGGGGTCCGAAATCAGGGAGTTCCCAGGGTTAGACGAAGTGGATCCAAGGACCCCCGAGATCTTTGAGTCCAGGTCAACTCCACCATAAATGATGAAGAGTCGCTGTAAAGAAGTGGAACCGTAGTGACCCGGTTGCACTACGGTCCTCTTCCTCGGAACTAGTGAATGGTCCAGACAAGTGACGTGTTTTTATCTGGAAGGGTGGCTCCGCAAGGGATTCACGACTAATTCTTTTCCCACAAAATTAACTAACTATAATATCTTGTAAGGATCCTCTCAAAATGTACCACAAATTCCCGCAACGTCAATAAATGTCACTATAAAACCCTTGGACTGGCTACAAACCCCACCTGAGCCTTACGTAAAATTAAAAAGGGTAAATTTTGTCACTTTATGTTCACTGACGAGAGACCTTAAGTGACCGGACCGACCGAACAAAGGTACTTGTCTAATCTCAGTTTCCTACTCCCCACCAACGTATATACTTATACACGTGTGCACCTACACTTATACATATGTACATATATGTTCTCTCTCTTTTCCCCTTCTCGTAGGGTACCTTTTAGACACTTTGACTCAGAAGTACGTAGACCGCCTCTGGGACCCCATGAAACTATATAAAGTAACTAAAGCGGGTGGGAGGGGAGTAATTAGGTTCTACATGAAAAGGAAGTATCTTTTTGACTTGTCCTACCGTCTCTCGTTCTCTTCACTCCTCTTTGTGATTTACTGACACACTCAGTAACCTACCTACCTATCTACTTACCCCTCCTCTGAGTACCCCGGTGACGGAGACGAACGTCGGTTGTATCTTTAGTGTTCGTGTCTTTACGTCCTCTTCCACGACTCGAACACCTTCTTAGAGAAAAGTGGAGGTCACTGGTCCGTCCCTTAGTTCTGTTCGGACCTCCCACACCTCAGGAGTGAAAGATAACCAAAGAACGGGAAGTTCGTAGACTAGTGTGTCGACTGTAACCTTTGTCAAATTTTTTAGAGGCCAACGTTTCTGGTTACTCTATTATGGGACCCCCTCGTGTAAAATGAACCTTTTAGTAATATTTGGTGTCAAAACTTGAACGACGATTTTCATCGGACTACTTTCCCTACACTCAATACCTCCGTCCTATCACTTCTGACGAAAAGTTTGTCTTAATTCTAACTACGAAAGTACTCAAGGGACCACCAGATCACCTATCCTAATCTGCTACAATGACGATACGGACTCAAGTCAGGGACCATCCCCTTGACTCTAGGAAGGGTACTCCCCACCGGTTTTTTTTCTTCCTTTCTTTCTTTCTTCCTACAAAAGTTCTTTTGAGGTAAACTTCTTCTCTTCCAACCCCTTCTCACCAAACCAACTGTTGATCTACTAAATAATCCTTTGTCAACGTCTTACTTCGACTCTTATTGAAGTCACTCAAGAGTTGAGGACACAAAGTATAGGCTGTGGGGGTAGGAAAGAGTGTCACGTGGGGGGTTCGTGGAATCTAACACAAAAACAAAGGTCGTGTCAGTTAAGCGTTTCTTTCCCGCTCCGAGGGTCTCTCTGTATATCACTTCTGTCGTTCCCGTGCTCTTCTCTGCTTTGACGGACCCTTTTGTAGTTGCACCAGAGTCCCGAAACCCCGTATGAGGGACGTCTACGTAGTAGACTACTCAACGAATGGAGCGCTCATCCGACTTCGACAATTCATCGTTGTACTGAGAACGAGAAGTACATTGTCGGAGTAATGGTTTGAGTCTCTCTGCTTCCTAGTCTCCTACCTTTCCTCACTTGTTCTCGAATCCATAGAGCAACCATTGGTGATGAGCCATCTGAACACACATAAACCTATAAGTGGTCTTACTCAAATTCTTGTTAGATCAGAAACTCTGGTACATTTTCTCCTTTAATGGAGGATCTTGCTTTTACAAGTGAAGTACTAGTTTAGCGATTCTACATTATCCTTCGTTTAATCTGAAGCTGAGATTTGGACTTAAATAAAAGAAAAACGTTAAAATAAATAGAATGCCGACGTGACTCAGAAGTAGCGACGTGAACCCGAAAGAGATCAACGCCGCTCGTCCCCTCAACATGTGCCCGAAGAGGAACATTGCCGAAGAGGATAACGTTCCGTGTGACGGACCCGAGACCCGTGTGTCCGAGTCGTCGACACCGCGTGTCCGAAACGACGAAACACCGTATACCCTAGAAGGGCCTAGTTTGGTCACAGGGACGTGACGTTCCATCTAAGAATTTGTGACCTGGTAGTCCTTTCGGGGGTCTGGAGTGAGAGGTCACAAAAGGTCGATTTACTGGAACCGGTCAGACTTAGGACGAAAGAAGTGGTTGTTTTGTCTCCACTATCGTTATTCCAAGAGGTGCCATTATAATTTCTGATTTACTCTGTTATGAAAACTTGTGTGGGTTGTGTAAGTCACGGACCGGAGAGATAAGTCATATAAAATCCATAGAGACTTAGGAAATCCTATAAACAAATCCATATAGACTTAGGAAATCTATATTGACTTAGGATCCTATAAGAAAGTAAGTTTTTTAAGAAGGAATGAGACATTATTACATTTACCCTCTTCTTAAACTTTTTCTTATCTATGTGTTTATACGTATTGACTTAACGAAACGACATATGGACTTTGATTGTGTTGTAACAATCAGTTACAACAATAACAAATCAGCGATTCAGTACAGACTGAGAAAACACTGGGGTACCTGATATCGGGCGGTCCAAGGCGACAGCTAGCCTAAAGAGTCCGTTCTTATGACTTGACCCAACGGTGAAGAAAGAGGTTCCTCAGAGAAGTTGGGTCTCTAGTTTGCACACAGAGGACGTAACCGTCCACCTAAGAAATGGTGTCTCGGTCGTCCCTCCGGAATTAGTTGACGTGAGGTTGTCTCGTTATTTTTAGTTCGTGTCGTTAAGTTTTGTTTTGTTTTCTAAAGAACTAGTGGATAATGTACGTTCTGTGACTTAATTGTGATCCCTGCGGTTTCATTGGTCCGTCTGTTGTGGGAACTGAAGGACTTCGAGTACAGGAGCCCCCATCTCTCGAAGTAATGTGCCAGCATGTTCACCTATATTTAGATTACCATAATCCACACCATTCCATCCATTCTCAAGAGAGTTCTTCACTATTGAGTAGTCACGAGACTAGAATTGTATAAACCTCTGAATCATTTCTTAAAACTCGCATATGGGAAATATGACGACGACGATTCAGCGAAATCAGTACAGACTGAGACACGTTGGGTATCTGCCGTCGGGTGGTCCGAGGGGACAGGGACCCTAAGAGGTCCGTTCTTGGGACCTCACCCAACGGTAAAGGAAGAGGTTACGTACTTCCACTTTTCACTTTCACTCCAGAGAGTCAGTACAGACTGAGAATCACTGGGGTACCTGACGTCGGATGGTCCGAGGAGGCAGGTACCCTAAAAGGTCCGTTCTCATGACCTCACCCCACGGTAACGGAAGAGGCTGGGAAATATGTATATCTGAGTTAAGAAACGTTTCGTATACATACAAAATATACATACATGAGAATATAGTACATGTATTATTTTGTACGTGTTTTACCTGGAAAATTTTGTCATTACATCTTTATTTAATATTTTACTTTAAGACTATAAAAGAAGGGTATGGGGTCTACTTGACAGAACGTGTGGGGACACCGTATTTCAAGCACAGTAAATGATTCATTTCCATGACCTCAACTCCTGAACTTCATCAGAGCCGTATCCCATACACGTTTCCGGCACACCGTTCTTCTTTATAGTACTTCCTCCCTGACTTTCTTCCGGTTTCACCCATCCCGAGGTTCCCATGTCCTCTCTTATTAGCGTTCACTCGTTCCGTTCAGGCCGGTCTCGCGTGGCGTGTCCTGGAGACCCGGTTGTCCTCACGACCCTATAAAAGGGTTCTCGTTACCTTCGATGACTTTCCAGAAAAAAAAAAAAAAAAGGACTTTCCAGAATGTACTCTACACTGTATCAACCTAAATTCCACGTCGTAGTAGAACCCACCCTCTCCTGATCTTCACTCCCCTGGTCCCTTTGAGACCTCTCTCTGGTACTACCGCACCTGGCGACAGAAACACCGTTATCAGACCTCTCCACAAATCCTCTATTTAACCGACCGAAACAGAGACTCAACCGACATCCGAAGTCCTTCTCCCTCCTCAACCCCTACTCTCGATTCCCAAAGTGAATCCCACCACCATGGTGGACCACTTTGTTCCTACTCCGGTACCTAAATTCAGTACTCAAGTGAAAACACGTCCCCCTCACACTCCTTGGAAACGCAATAGAGGTACTTCACCAAGACGTCCAGGCCTCGAGTGGAAGACCATCCCTACATATAAGCCCTCATCTTTCGGGTCGGTACTCGTACCGACTCTGGTGGACCAATCTTTCGACTTACTCTCCCCCTTTCCGGGACCCTTGTTCAGGACTCCCTGCGGTCACAAAGTACTTTGTTCCTCCCACCGGTCTCTCCTTCCTCTTTTGGACCTCTGACACTACAGTTTTATGATTATTACTGTTCTCTTTTTGAAAACTTCTTCTTCCCTCAGTGACTTTTCAGTTCATTCTATTCCGATTTTTTAGGGTATCTTACTTTGTCCCTTCTAAGAGTCACTGGAACCTCTAGTTGTCCCTGGAAGTCACCCGACTACCCCGGAGACCCTTTCTTCACCCCCCGCGTATCCCCACATCCACACATGTCCGTCAAGACTCAACGCATCGACGGTTCCCCACCTCTCTCGATCCCGGACCGACTCGCCTTCTGTCCAGTTTTTTTATAACTCGTGGCAACTTTCGACTGCCCTTCCTCGGTCAACTTTCTCTTCTACTTACAAGTTCTCTCTCCCTCTCTTTGTCTGGCTTTTATCGATCCCATTCCGAGAGTACGTACCTCTTCCCCCGCGTTCCGACCCTACCTTCCTGACTAGGGTCTCCCTCCCTCTCTCCCCTTGTGGAGGACGTCACAGGGTTCTGTGACCTGCCCGGTGTAGTCAGGTCTCTTCTTCCCGTAAAGGTGCACAGACAATTGTCCTGTGACTCCAGGTTGGTCAGGTGGGATTTCCTTTAGTTAGGACTTATAAGTAACCTTCCTAACTACGACTTCGACTTTGAGGTTATCAAACCGGTGGACTACGCTTCCTGACTGAGTAACCTTTTCTGGGACTACGACCCTTTCTAACTTCCGTCCTCCTCTTCCCCTGCTGTCTCCTACTCTACCAACCTACCGTAACGACTGAGTTACCTGCACTCAAACTCATTCGAGACCCTCAACCGTTACCTGTCCCTCCGGACCACACAACGTCAGGTACCCCAGTGTTTCTCGACCTGTGCTGACTCGCTGACTTGACTTGACTTCCCAGAAAACAAGAGAACCAAAGGAAAAGGGAGATACTTCCGTCAGTCTCCTCTGTCTCTTTAGGGTTTTACACTCGAACTTCTTCCTCAATTCCTTTGTCATTCTAAAGACCCTTCATGACTCGAATTCCAACCACTGGCACTGAAAGGGTACCTTGGCAGACGGGACAGCTCACTGAGAACACACCTCGGGTCGATGACCCACGTCCGCAGTAGTCACCAAGTGGAGCACTCTAGTCCCTTTCTTACCCCTCCACTCCCTCTAGAAATCTGAAGTCTCCCCACGACAACTGTAGTACCGGGCCCGTTGACTTAGCCCTTTCAACGTTTGACCTCTTTCTCCTCTTTCTCATCTCCGGAGGCTCCAGACTTCTAAGGAACGCAAACCTTCTTGTCGACTCTTCCCGACCAGGGTGTCGACCGGTACCCGTGGGACTTCCGTTATACGGGTGGTCCCAGTTTCCACGGTCTTGGTAGGGAAGGAAGGAAGTGTTCCGGATATCCCCCGTCCTAGTCCCTTGTCTTAAGTTCATTCATTAACTACCTGAATTTCAACAAAGTCGATCGAGAGGTATAGGTGCCTAGACTTTCCGGCTGAGAAGATACCGTAAAATATACTCCCTGAACGAATAGACACCCAAACTACAGACTTCCCAAGGACCTTGGTTAGGTGGTCTTTAGGATTCCCTACCGATACAAGTCTTCCGGTCTACCCAGTCGTCGACCCATTCAGTCGTCAGTGTAGTCCAGTCAAGTCAGCGAGTCAACACAGGCTAAGAAACTCTGGGGTACCCGACGTCGTGTAGTCCGGAGGGACAGGTAGTGGTTGAGGGTCTCGGATGAGTTTGGGTACAGGTAGTGCAGTCACTACGGTAGGTTGGTAGAGTAGGAGACAGCAGGGGAAGAGGAGGACGGAAGTTAGAAAGGGTCGCAGTCAGAAAAGATTACTCAGTAAAGAAGTGTAGTCCACCCGTTTCATAACCTCAAAGTCGAAGTTGTAGTCAGGAAGGTTACTTATAAGTCCTGACCAACCTAGAGGAACGTCAAGTTCTCTGACAGTTCTCAGAAGAGGTTGTGGTGTCAAGTTTTCGTAGTTAAGAAGTCACGAGTCGAAAGAAATATCAGGTTGATAGTGTAGGTATGTACTGATGACCTTTTTGGTATCGAAACTGATCTGTCTGGAAACAATCGTTTCAGTACAGAGACGAAAAATTATACGACAGATCCAACCGGTATCGAAAAGAAGGTTCCTCGTTCGCAGAAAATTAAAGTAAATTAGGTAGACGTCACTAAAACCTCACGTCCTTTTACTTCAGAGAGTAACAAAAGGGTAGATACACGGTGCTACACTACCCTGACCTACGGTACTATAATCAAAAAAACTTATAACTCAAAATTCGGTCGAAAAAGCGAGAGGAGAAAGTGAAAGTAGTTCTCTACTTTCAAAAAGAAATCAAGAAGAAACGAAACGGTATTCCTACCACAATAGACGTATAGACTCCAACAACTATAAAGAAGGCCGTTAGAACTAAGGTCGACACGAAGTAGGTCGGGTCTTAAAGTGTACTACATGAGACGTACATTCAACTTATTCGTCCCACTGTTATATGTCGGAACAGTATGAGGAAAGGGTTTAAACTTGGCCAGGTAACAACGTACAGGCAAGATCGTCAGTGTACAGTATACCACAAAGACCTTAAAAATTAACATCCTTTTGCTTTCTGAGATTTTCTACTCCCGGAACTTGGACATTGGAGACATCGGGTGTCCTCCTAGTCCGACCCCGGACCGAGGGGACTCGACACTCGGACCGACAGGGTCACCGAATCTCAGACCTTTCGTCTCAGTTGTGGTAGCCATACGAAAGGAATGAGACCCGACACCGGACTCTAGACCCGTTACAGTTGTCGTGCCTGACGGGGCTCCTCCGTGTGGTCCCGGAGCCGAGGGGTCCTCGTCTCCTCTTCCCCACCGAGACCGACTGTGATAGCGACCTTTCTTTACCCCAAGGACACTGAGGGTGCCCACCGGAACCCTCTTACGTGATTAACGTTGTCGGACACTTACCAATTACGTAATTATTTATCATACTTATTAATTCAGAGGAATATTACTAAGAAAATTTACTGACTTGGAGTGTATGTTCTACATACCTCCCCTACTTCGTGAGCCCGAAACCCAAAGCCAAGGTCAGACGGGGAGTGAACGACACACTGCCACCCAATCACTGAATTGGAAAGACACGAAGTTACACTGGTAGACAATTGACACAGTAACTGTGACCTAACAGTACTCCTAAGTCAGTCGATTAAGCCTGTCCTGTCACGGGTCTTGTAATCACGACCCGGCCTTTCGTAGGTCTTGGTGCAAGGTCTAGGTAAAGGGACGTGGGCGTGGGGGTTAGGGTGGGTTTGGATGGGGTAACAGATAGGGGACACGGGAGCAGGGTCCCCGGTCAAGATCCGTACACTTGTAACGGGTCAACGAGGACCGGGGACCTACAAAGGTTACTGAACAATCAAAGGAATTGGAAGGTGTGGAAACAGTTGTAGACGAAATACTTTAAGGGGAGTTAATAGACGAAACTTACACGGTAGACGAGGACGGTGTTGGGACACCTATTCCACGAGTTAGTTACAATCGATGGTTGGAATTATTTATTATTCTCCCCCTCCCAGTCGCTCAGTCCTTCTCACATATGTTTGACCGTTTCCAGTCCCGGGTGTACAACTCGGGAGACAAACGAGTGTCGAACTAACAAATCTTTGGTGAAAGTAAAAGACTAAACTAGGTCGTAGATCATACTACGAAATGGTGACTCGGTGGTCCCTTCCGGCAGTTTTTTTTTTTCTTTTTTGGCATCCGCGAGTAGAGATCCCGGCACACTCCTAGTTTAGGCGTTTCGGAGGACGTAAAACGTCCCGTGGACCACGTCTCCTTCACCACCTCTCCACCGTCGATATAACAGGACAGGCCAAAACACTACACTGATCACCTTAGTCACGTCTGTGGTGGATGTTCCAAGAGACCACCCTAGAACGGTGACACACCGTTGGGCCACCTTAATAATAAATAGGTTTTTAGTCAAACTTAAGACACAGGAGGTCTTCACACCCCTATTACTGTTGTGAGTAACAGGGAGGAGAAGAGTGCCCCGAAATTCGAAACCACCTTGGGCACCGAGAGACTTGTGTGACGCCCGAAAGTTCGACGGCGGAACTGGGTTTTTCGGGAAGACGATGAAGACGTGAACCGTCTTACGACGGAACGTAAACCCCGACCCCCCACCCACGTCGTTGGTCTTCAGTCTCAGAGACCTAGCAGGACTTTAGGACGAAAGTAAGGGGGTTGGGGTGGGACACTGAAAAGGGGGTCCATTACAAACTACCCGAGGGTACATGGGATAGAGAATAAATCGACCAGAGGAGGGGAGTTTAAAATCGAGCCCTTCGGAAAGAACTAAAGTCTAAGGATTACCTGTGTCGGAGTAGGGGTAGACAGGGACAGAACGTTCCTGAAGAATGCACTCTAACGAAAAAACGTAGACGACCAAAGAACAAGGGTGACGGGACCTTTACGGGTTCGGCGCTCTCTTACTGACCTGTCACAATAAGGACTTCGACTATTCATAGACCTCTAAATCTTTTGCAGCTTGCTTACTTACTTACTGACTTTCATTTTTCACTTTCACGCCCAGTGAGTCAGCACAGACTGAGAAAACGATGGCGCGCCTACCATCGGGTAGTCCGAGGAGACAGGTACGGTAAGAGATCCGTTCTCATGACCTCATTCATCGGTGAGGGAAGAGGTCCCCTAGAAGGGCTGGGTTCCTGACTTGCGTCCAGAGGACGCAACGTGCGTCTAAAAATTGGTGGACTCGATAGTTCCTCCGGGACCACCTAGTGATCGTCGTCTCTTTCCCAAAAGACAATAAGGGTCAACACCAAGTAAGGACGACCAAACCCGCTCCACGTAAATGGACCGACTATCTATTCGGATCGACCGTTCAGATGGGGTGGTTATTTGGGGGATCACACAGCGGAATCTACGGTCGATACCCCGTCCCTCACACGCTTCAGTTAGTGTCTGACCGGAAAAATCTTAAACTTTATTAGTGCCTTCCCTTTCTCCGGTCGTCCCCTACTCAGAGTTCCCTTCCCCTAAATTCTTCCGTGTCTAGATATTATTTGTCTTCTTCTCCACAACCTTCCCTATTGTTTTCTACACACCACCGACCCAATGGTACCTTTGTGACGTTCCGCGGACCTGACCTTCTGTTCGACGACGAAGTTTCTCTTAAAGTTTAAACGTCCAACTTTCTTTGGGAAGGCGGTCCTGGACTGGGACACCTAAGTGGGTATTCATCGGTTCTTGACCTCTAGGACCATACTCGTCGAGGGGTCCTCGACCTCTAGATGGTCTGTTTCTTGACAAACAACCTTCGGCTCTCCTGAACTGACTCTCCCTCCAGGACGAACACTCGTCGAGTGGAATAGAGAGGTGGAACGGACCTTAAGAGCCTGGAGGGGGTTTGGTCTCCCAAGGGTACACTCGAAGTCCCTGGTGGGCGTAGTATCAGTGGAATCCCTCTAAGAACCTGTGTGTCTAAGAAATCCTAGGTGGATCCTGAAGACTCTGTTTCGTCCCTTCCTTGGACCTGTAGACTTAAAATGTAAGGGGGTCCACGGTAAAGACGTCCAACTTCACACCTTGTCACGAGTTGGGAGACGGAGACGGATTTCCACGCGTCCCCACCTCACCGGGTCCGTAGTCAGGTTCACCGTGTTTTTGCGTCCACTTGTTTGCCACTAAGGTTTACACTGCTCCACCATTTCCCGACCTCCGTGTCGTCTTGTCAATTTTGTCTCTCGAGACCGCCCCCCGGTCGGACCCAAACTTAGAGTGGAAATGACGAGTGGTCGACCGACACACAGGAGTATACACTTTACCCTAACCAGTGTCGTTGTGAAGGACTATCCCAATAATACTCCTGAACAACTCAAGAATAGACTTACCATGTCCCGCGTCCACCCGTCTTGGTGTTCTACCTTCCCCGAACCTCCTGAGACTCAAACATCTTCTCACTTGTCTAAGAACTTCTGATCTCTTTGGTCAAAAGTAACACAAGTAGGTGACTCCACTCCAACCCACAATAAACAATGTTTCGTCAACCAGAAGGGACTGATTATGTTCCAGTACTTGTTCACCGGGTTCTTCCATGCTAGTCGACATCCACACAAATTCCTACGAAATGTCTCCCTTACCCGTTTTCCCCAGTTTGGAGACCCAACCAATTCTCGAAGATGTCGACATGGGGTCTAAGAGAGATCCCCTCAATAGATATACCAACCTTCCTTTTGAACCTATCTCCCGGTAAGTGTGTCCGACTCGAAGATCCTTAACAAGGAAAGGACCTCTGTTTTACTGAATAAGAGTCGATCGAAAGTCGAACTAAATAACGTACAGCAGGTTGTCTCTCTCCCTCTTTCTCAGGACGAAGAGGAGATCCCGGAGACACACACACACACACACACACACACACACAGAATTCCTCGTCTCCCTTACACAATAATCGGTCATAATACCTTTTATAAGGTGTAGTGTTCTATTTGTTCTTTTGGAAAAGATAGGAAAGAACACCATTAAGTTTTATAAAATTATGACTCAGTAAATATACCTCGGTTTATGTTTTTCAGTGTGTTTGAAATTCTGTCTCTCTCTCTAAAGTCATTTCTCCAGGTTAACAAGATCTGAAGGGGAAGGGACCTCGTGCACAATCGAGACAGTGGCAACCACGACGAAACCTTCACTTCAAACCCTTTGTGATTAGGTCTACGGTCTTTCGGATTAAGTCGTCCACCCGATCTCCACACACACATACACACAGACACACATAGAGACAGATTTAAATTAAGGCTACGTCAACAGTATGTCACTTTACTTTCGTAGACTTCAGTGATCAAATACTTCTAGTCAAAACTGTTTATACATAGGAGATCCGACATTGGGTGTGAAGACGGTACGGAGAATGGTGAGTAGAGAGGGACCTTCGTTAGTCCTGGTGACCAGATTCAAGATAGTAGTGACTAATCAAAGTGGACAGGATCTCGAATTAAAGGTAGTTACAGAGAGTTGGAACCGTGACAAATGTAACCCCACTCTATTAAGAAACAACACCCCTCGACAGGACCCTTTACATCCCTACTATCGATCGTCGAAAGACCGGAGAATTGACCATTGTTGGAGGTGGGGGTCAACCCTGTTTGTTTTTTATAGAGGTTTGTAATGTCCACAAGGGACTCAACGTTTGGTAACTATATTTACTTTAGTGTATCATATCTACTTATACATAATACTAAAAAAAACAAGTAGTACAAAAACACTAAAAAGGGAAAACAACACACATAACTGCTAAGTAAAGAAATGAAAATTCCTGATAAGGTAGCATTCTTGTACGGTATTCCGTAGATCGGTAACAGGACAACTACCGGTGAACGGACTAAAGACAAACCCCGATCATACTAAGTTCAATGATAGTCATAAGTACACATACAGAAAAACAGTTGTTTATAAAAATAGAAGGAACCCTATTATGGATCCTCACCTTGACAACCCAGTCTCCCATCTATATATAAATTCAAAAATCTTTGATGATCAACGACAAGTATTATCGGTTCTGTACCTTCGTTGGATTTGCAGGTCGTTGTCTACCTACCTATTTCTTCCATACCATGATGAGGAGGTATTTTTCTTACTTTATTACGGTAGACGTCGTTGTACCTACCTGGGTCTCTAATAGTGTGATCACTTCATTCAGTCTTTCTCTTTCTGTTCATGGTATACTATAATGAATATACGTTTTAGATTTTATACTATCTTTACTTGTAAAAATATTTCGTCTTTGTTTGAGTGTCTGTGTCTTTTGTTTAAATACCAATAGTTTCCCCTTTCCCCAACCCCCTCCTCACTTAACTCTCAAACCCCAATCGTCTATGTTCGAGGACATATCCTTTGTACGTCCCGTCGTTTTCTCTGTGTCTACATTTCTTGTCTGAAAACCTGAGACACCTTCTTCCACTCCCACCCTACTAAACTCTCTTACCACGACTTTGTACGTATAATGGTATACACTTTATCTACCGGCCACGTTCAAGCTACGTACTTCGTCCCGCTGGTTTCGGTCGTGAGACCCTGTTGGGTCTCCCTACCCTATCCCCTCCCTCTACCCCCCTTCAAAGTCCTAACGCCCCCCTGTGTACATATGGACTAAGTACAACTACATACCGTTTTTGGTAGTGTTATAACATTTCAAATAGGAGGTTAATTTAATTAATCAATTTTTATTCGTTCCAAGATGACGTATCATATCCTTTGATTGCGTTAGAATATTTGGTTGATATGAAGTTAATTTTATTTTGTTGTTGAAACTTGTTGATCATTTTAACCTAAAAAACATTGGATCACAGTCTTCTCTATAAGGTAGGACAAACGTCTAAAATAAGTAGTCTTCGTTAAGTGTTCCAAGTCGGTTATTAGTTCCCATTTCTTACTGCGTTTCCACTCTGGGGGCCCCTCCACTCCCAGGGACCCTGACATCGTGAACGAAGTCGTCGGGACCTTTCCCCTCATCGATGGGTGAGGTCATAAGAACGGACCTCTTAAGGTACCTGTCTCCTCGGGACACTCGATGTCAGGTGCCCCAACGTCTCTCAGCCTATACCGACTCGTTGACTGTGTGTGTAGAGTAGTGTCTACTTCAATTTTTTACAACTACTAGGTAGGGTTACGTACCTAGGTGCAACGTCTCTACGGTCAGTTTATTCATAGAGGTCACAAAGGTACGGGCGAACACGCGATTCGTGAGCTGTGGGCCGACAGAAAAGATGAGGAGTCATGTCGGAGTCTGTGTCTAGGATAACGATTGTGGGGGAAGAATGTCTATTCTTTGGTCCCCGTGTCTCTCCGATTTGTCTAGGTTCTAGTGTGTCACTCATTGACCGACTCGGACCTCGGGTTGGTTCGGCAAATAAAATCTCGTAGTCAAGACTACTGGTCCGATATAAAGTTTGGGAAAATGTGTACAATCACACGTATTAATGGTCAAAATCTCGGGTCTTACTGTCTCTAATAGTCCAGGGACCGGAGACTAGGTCGAAGGGAGACTCCCCCCGAAACGACACGACTCGACGTCTGGGGTCGGCGTCACCGGGTACAAACCGGAGTAGACTTATGAGATACAAGTTGAGAGAGGAGAGAGGGTAGAGAAAAAAAAAATTTCAAGTTTATATTTCCCACTTCGGTAGACGAAGGTAAAGGTAGACCCAGACAAAGGGGGTGGCCATTGAAGGACTTGCGACACTACGAAATTCTACCTACAGGGTCGCGTTTTTGGGATTAATTGTTTTGTCAGAAATCCACTTTTTTAATTAGTACAGTGTTTTCCCCAGTGGATTGTAGAGATCATTCCAATTTACAAACAAATGTCTAGTAATTGAAGTATTAATTAAAGGAAAAAAAAAAAAAAGTTGTATTCGGGGCATTCCTTTCCTGTCGTAGACAGAACAAGCGAAGACACAAGGACGGTGAATCGCCTCCTGGACCGGACAGTATCCCCTAGTTATTTATAAACAAGTAATTTACTTCCAAACGGGGAGGAGTGGGACGGTAGACAGAATCGGACCTACTGCCCTTTCGACTCGGACGACTCGGAGACAATTAATCGTTCACGGCAGGTCCCTATATCCTCCCTCCACCCCTCCCCGTGTGTATCCCTCACAGTCTCGGCCGGTGGTCGGTCAGGGTTCCCGCTGACGACCTAGAGGTCCCCAGTGGAAGGCTTTCCGGCGACCTGTGGCAACCCTGGTCGTCGCTCCTCCTTCACCCCACGGGAGCCACCAGTTCAAGGAGATACCTCGAAATTAGGAACTGTGTAGCCCCAACGGAGACCCACGTGGGTCACACAGGGACCCACAGAGTCTGGAGTCTTCGGTGTCTCTTCGGGGTTCCGTCCGTTCTCCCCACACCGTACCTACACTGTACTCCGTCAAACCCCGATACGGGTGTACCCGACGTACCAGTCACTGGTACGTCTAGACCGGTGTACCCCTCCTCATTCGCCGGGTGTCGAGGTCTCTGTCCACTCCTCCCTCTTCGGTTCTTCTGCGTAGTGTTCCCCGACTACGAGGTCACTCCCACAGAGAGGGTAGAGACGTGGACACTACGACTCGTGTCGACCCGTAAGGGATGAACAACCTGCGGACGGAGGTGACCTTTGGAAGGACTAAGTGGGACGGAGAGATAAAAGTTCGGGAGAAGAGACCCAAGTTCCCTACGAATCTTTCTCCTGGGGTGAAACTTTCTGACGGGGTGGTTGTAGGTGTCGCATTCCGAACTCGAGTCCAGGAAGGAACCCCAGACGAGGGGTCTGGTGGAGGAAGGAGGGTCGTAAGAACGGGAGGTAGAGATTAGGAAAGGGTCCGAGGGACGGAGTCGCGGGTTTGGAGGAAAGACGAAGGACCCGTAACTACAAATTCGATAAATTCACCTTTGTCTACGTAAACTTTCTACACCACCTTGGTCCCAAAATTTTACGTTATTTATTCTAACATGTTCCCTTCCTCTATTCAGTAGTCTCCGACGAAAGTGGTGAACCTCTCCGAGTACCTCACCAGCCGTCCGAGACGAGAGACACTCTAGTTCCCGTTATTAGTAAGAAGTGATTTCCGTCGGCACCGACACGTCCTAGAATGGTTGCGACCCGTTCTTCGTCGTTAGTCACTCCTACGGAAACCGACCTGCGTGTCCCCGAACCCCTCTCCAAACTCAGGTCCGTCAAAGAGATGTAGTTCCAGTACTAGAGGACACAGCGAACTATTTTTACGTGCCGTAGACAAGTCCTACGAAAACCGGTGTTAGTGTTTCTGGGGTTAGGTTTCTCCGAAGTTGTTATTCTTGTTATAACAAGTACATTGGTCTTCACGTCGCCATTTTGTCGAAGGTCCGAACCAACTCAACCACCGAATCACTGTGACAGTAGTTTCTGTGTCGAAGGAAGACAGACGGGTGGGACGCCACGTGGAACCGTCGAGACAGGATTCTGACCGAGTGGAACGCCAGTGCGCAGTCTTGGTGCACGAAGGATAGGCCGTCCCCTCTCGTAGAGAAGATAACGGCACCTTTCGTTCAGGAAAGTAAGGCAGGCCCACCAAAGGGGTCCTGTCAGGGGTTCCACTACGGTTCTTGTTTATCTTAGTCTGGTTTGTCATAGGGGAGGGGTGGGAACGGGACCTTGACCTCACCCTGGGTTTTCTCGGGCCACTGGACCTCCCTTCACCCTCCTTTCTCCCCTAGTTACAACTGGCCGTGGGTTCTTTTTGGGTCGGTCTATGTCCGAGGACTCCAAGAGTCCCCGGTGCGTTTCACTCTGGGTGAGTCATCACTCCTTACGCTCGGGTCCGAGACGTCCCTGACCTTCACTATCCGACTGGGAGTGAGTCTTGACTCGGGTTACTAATAAAGGGGAGAATTTTTACGTCTCAGTCGGACTAAACTAGTTTAACCCTTAATTAGTTATATTGGGAAAAGACTCTTCCCGTACCGTTGGGTGAGGTCATAAGAACGGACCTCTTAGGGCACCTGTCTCCTCGGACCGCCCGATGTGAGGTACCCCAGAGTCTCAGTCTGTGCTGGCTTCGTTGAACCGAACGTGTGTGTGTTGGGAAAAGATTTTACTAACTTGATTCCACTTTGTTTTAAATTTTATACTTGCACAAGGGGTCTGGTCGGACTGTCGGGGTCAAGACCGGGGTTGTTCACTGTCTTTTCCTGCTGAGACTCTTCTCCTACACCAGGTCAGGGACACCCTTCGGCACCCTACGACGTCAACGGTGACTCTTAGGTCGTAGGATTTGTTTGTCCCTAAAAAAAACAAAAACAAAAACTCTTCGTCGACGCTCCGTCACCTTTACTGCGTTTGAACTTCACTTTTATACACCTCCGAACTACCATATGGGGAGAAGTCAACATACTGGAACTTAAAGGAGGTAGGAGGGAAAGGAATAACACTTCCTCTTATCAATCGCATTGAGTCTGAACCTACGTTATAATCTCCACCCGTGCTGAAACACCTCCTGTCTGTCTGTACCCCTGTAGTCAGTAACGGGACGCCCAGAGGAGGGCCCCGGACCGGAAGGAGGGTGAGGAAGGTGGAAGGTCTGTGGGAGAGGAAAGCCCAGATCGAGTGCGGGACCGAGGGTCCTGTCGAGACGAACGGAGCGACGTCCACGGGAGACGGGACGGGGTAGACAATGAGTGTGTCCGACAGACGGCGGACGGAGACAGGACGAACGGTTTGTGCGACAGTGAATGAGAGGACAAAGACTACCAGAGGGGTTGAGTAGACGCTTATTTCTTGGCACAGAGGGTGGAGAAACAACGAGTCGTACACCCTCACTTTGTTCGGAACTTTAGTGGAGAAGGAACTCACTATATTGACTCTCCGTTTTGCTAGAACGGCTTTCAACGAGTTGAGTGTGTCAATCCAGTCATGATCTTCGCTCCAGGGACCTACGGGTCCCCGTGAGAGCTACCCCACTTCCACGTTTCCTCTGGACTGAAACGTTTCGTATGTTGAGGAGGGTCCCACTAAACAGCTTTACACACTAGTACTGTTCGAAGAGACTACCCACCCACGACGGGCAATTTCCGAACTTCCGTCTCTTTTTCCAACCCTCGGTGACCCCGGCACCCGAAACCCAGATCCGACCAGATCCAAGTCAGAACAGGGACGGGAGTGAGACCGGGGTCCTTTGGAAACAGGCACCTTCAGTCGTTCACGAAAAGGTCGAGTACGTACGGTCTATGTGAGTTGTCTCTAGTCCCATCTACACAAAGCCGACGTAATGTCGGATGACCCGTCACAAGGGTTCCCTCCCACTCCACAAAATAGGGGAGACTCGGGGAATCCCTCGAGACTACCTACGTATTACGTAACGCCCCTGTCGTCGGGAGTCCACAGGCGTCTTTCACCCACAACACAGAACGGAGTAATCGTGGAAGAGTACCTGAGACAGGTAACAGGTTAGGATGGTAGTTCAAGGTCGGAGGGGGTCCTTATAGACCCCTGTCTCAAAGTTGGTCCAGTCTCACAGGTCCTCAATCAACAGGACCCCATTACTTTACATGTCTCCCGTTGGTGATTTGTACTCGAAACTTTGTCACGTTGGCGGTGGGACGAGGTCCCGACGTGCCTGAAGGGTTAGAGACTCAGTGAGGACGGTGGCCCGTCTCGGTGGAACTGGGGACCGGTCGGGAAGGGTGTCGGTGTCTCTCGTCTCCCCGACCTCCTCTCGGACCTCGTCGGTCGACGAACCCCCGGGACGACACCCAACCATGGACGGAGCCAGACTCCCGACAAGACACCCACCGGGTGGGGTACACGGTCGCAAAGTTCGAGATCTAGACTAGTAGTAGAGGATAAAGGACCCCTGACCCGTCCAGGGGTCATAACGACGGACAATACATTGAAACTTAGACAGTTCATTCTCTTTAGAGTCAGGGGTCACCTCCGTTTCTATCTTCTAAGGTGAGGACATACTCCCTCGAAACAAATGAATTCCGAACTGTTCGTCCACCCATTTCTACGGGAAAGGAGGTTCACCTTGATTCAGGATGGGGTCCCGTGTATCGGTCCGTTCACCTCGTGTTTAGTGTAAAACCAGGAACAGACCCGTAGAAACGTGTCACGTGTTTGGTGTGTTGACTTGTACCCTCGGGATCGGTATTCATACATAACGCACGAGGGGTACTCGTCTGCGACGTCCTCGTTCCGTTCTGTATTAGGGACACGAATACCTCTGATGTGATCACCCTCTCTGACTGGTGTTGTCCGGTCCGCCACTACCTCTGTCATGTCCCACTTTCGGTACGAGATTTCGTTTCACGTCTTACTCCACCATCCTTCCCTGTCTGAACCTCCTCCCTGAATTAAATCTCGGACACCTCCACCTCCACCCACCAAACACCCCTCCTCAACCCCCGGTCTTCGGTCTGGGTCTTTCTCAAGTGGGACAAACTCTTCGTCCAACGAGTCACCGACCTCTCCCTAAACCCCCACTACAGTCTTTCCACTTGTGCCGGTCCGACCCGTTCGTGAATGCCCAGTGACGTCCCTCAAATCTAAACCAAGATTCACACCACCCTGGTGTAAGCAAAGACTCAGTGACTCACCGCTTCCCCTCCCCCTCTTCCTTACTCTCTCCTTAGTTCCTCTTCTCTTTTGTTTCCGTCTACTCTCGTCACCCCCTCCCATTGGTGCTGTCCGGACCCCTTGAGGAGACCTGTGTCGTCGTCCCACGACCGGGTGCCTACGGGTCCCCGACCTGGCTGTCCCGACTGTAGAGCCGTCCGGGACCGCACTAAGTGCTACCACCTCTAAGACGACGTGAACCGCTACTATAAAACGGAGGGGTCCAGTACAAGGAACCTCGTCTTTCCTTGGGGTCGGGAAGGAGACGGAGGGAACTTTCGAGTCCAGTAGAGAAGAGGGAAGACACCTACCTTTGTCCGTTCGTCTGGAGAACACCTGATTAGCCTCACTAAACACAAACGTCAAATTACAGTTTTTCAGGTGTCTCGGGCAGGTCGGGGCTCGGGAGGACTTCAAGGGTCTGTAGATACCTGGGTCCGGTCGACACTGCCGGGGCCTCCAGTAGTTGATACGACTGATGTGCGACTTCTGGTGCCGTCTCGGACGACGTGGTCGGTCGGGGGTCCGGGGCTTACTGTCGGCGGAGTTCTCCGTCCAGTGTCTCCTCGACAAGCAGGAAGGAGTCTTGCCATCCCAAGAGGACGGGGAGTGAGACACCTGTTATGGGTCGTCCCGACCTTTCGTAGAGATCGACCACCCGCACCGGTCGGGCACAGGCGTCGCAACCTGTGACCCGTTGGTCCAGTCTCCCGTGGTCCGAAACCTTAATGTGAGGTAATAAGGGGTGCACAAGGGTGTAACACAGAAGGGTTCCGGAGGTCGAAAGGTGACCCTTTACCTCTCAGGGAAGGTTCGACATACATGTTGATGTTTCCCCTATTTCTCAACACCAATTTGATACCCGAAGTAAGTCTCAGTACCCAAATTAAGAGAGGGGAAAGTACATGGGTAACATACTGGGACCAGTATAACTAGTAGAAAGACCCGGAGTCAAAGGGACCCATATTTTATTCTACTGTGATAGTGGACAGGTCATTCCAACAACATTTTACATTTATATTGTTACGTATACTTCACAAATCTAGTCTCGGACCGCGTTCCTATATCAGTTTCGTAGTAATAATAATAAGAGGAAGAGTAGTTGTAGTTCTTACCTTGTGGAAAAGCACATTCCGTGAAACGACCCGGGACCCCGTCTACACCTTTGTCTCTGTCAGGGATTGGGTTTCCTCATCTCGTGTGTCTGAAAATATTCCTCTATTTTTTTTAGGTCGGTCCTCTTACCTAACAAGACACCAAACCCCAAAACAAGACACACCAATCTCTCCCCCTACCACCTTTGTCTTTGTCGTATTGACCGAGACTGCGACTGGGCTGAGGATTCCGTAGAGAACCAGCCCCCGGTCGTGGGGGCACGACCGGTCACTTGTCCACCGGGGAGGAGGTTGGACCGGGTCCTGGTGTCACTAATACGATCGTAAAGAAGTTCTTGTTTAAGTCCATCATGGACTCCGTCCTTCCTTAGGGGACCAACCGGAAATCGGAGGTCCAAACGATCGGGTGTAAAATTTAATTTTATCTGGATAACTCCTGAACTCTCGATTCGACTCGAGAGTTCCACTTCCACTCACCCCTTGTTAAACGTCCTCCTGGGAACCCTCACCAATAGTGTTAGTTTGAGTGTCCTACCGAGGTAACAGAACCCTCGGGGTCACAGGAACGGACCTCTTAGGGTGCCTGTCTCCTGGACCGCCCGACGTCAGGTACCCGAGCGTTTCTCAACCTGTACTGACTCGTTGATTGTGTGTGTGGTCTAAAGAGTTTCGACCCTACTTCGGTCCGTACCCGTGACGGGTGGTTCCTGTCGTCGTCTCGTGAAGTCTCAGACTTTTACTTCCTAAGTCTCGTGTAAACAGAAGAGAAAGGCCAAAGAGTAAGGAAAGGGGTGACGTCTTCCGTTGTTGGTTCAAGACTAAGGTGACTACTAAGGTTAAGACTAAGGTTAGATCGTTCCCGGTTTAACCGAGTCGTTCATGCCTGGTCTTCGATCTCCCACGTTCCCTCCTCTTGCGACCTAGTCAGGGCACAAGCGACCTAGTACAGGGCGCAAGCGACCTAGTACAGGGGTACTATACGACTTAAGTCAGGTGAGGGTGTTCGTTTCTAGGAGTGACCGGGAAACAGCCCGAGTCCCAGGACTAAGAACTTCGAGGTAGGTGAGGGCGTAAAGGGTCCCACGACCGAAACCAAACCAAACCTCAAACTTCCGACTCCGTCAGACTCCCGACTGTCGCGACCCACGGTCCGTTCGGGGCAGACCGCGACTGAGACGACGACAACAGGTTCGGTGGACCCAGGACTCACGAACACACAGACCGAAAGGTGCACCGACAAGTGTAGGACCAGTTAAGTAAGGAACGAATCTGTGTGGTCCCTCTAAGAAGTGATGAACGTCCTTGGGCTAGTACTTGGTAAAACCTTTAATTTATGAGGAGATACAAAAATGGGAAATTTAATTAAGACTTTTAATTTTTTTTTTTAATCAAGGTTAAATAAAGTTCACTTGAGACGACGTCGACGACCTAGGAAAATAAGAACTTAATACGAACTCATTACTCTTAGAAGGTCTACAAACCGACGTCAGGTTCAATCCCCTTCTCACTCACTGTCGACATCAAAATGATTGACTTAATTTCTATTCCAGTAAGTAAATAAGTCGTTCACTAGTGACTTGTACGTGATTTCAGGTGAGATGAGAGGGATTCGAACTGAGTACCAAACTGTAAATAAAGGTCGTACCGAACCTGAGACACCTCTCCACCTCGACCTCTACCCGACCCCTTCCCAAACGGACTGTGTCCGACTGATCTCAGTGTATGCGACCCTCAAAAGAGACGACTTTTGAGTGGTCCCCGGTCCGGGACTCGATTCACGAAAAGAGTGAAATAAAGTAAATTACGAGTGTTATTAAGGTCCTTCTTCCTTGGAGACAGTGAGGGTAAGATTTCTACTCCTTTGGCTCCAAGTTTCTTCAGTTCATTGAACAGGCCCTAGTGTATTGACAATACATCGTCGAGCACGGACTGTGGTTTCGGGTCCAGAACGGGTGACCCGACACTACCAGGGACCTTCAACTACGGGTCCTGGTGTCTACCATGGTGGTACGAAAACGTGGGTCAATCCTTCGAAAACCAAACCCCAGCACCGGATCGACCGTCTCTACCTTTTAATACCCGACCTTTTGTCCTAGGGTCACAGTCATAGTCATTACTGAAATGGAAGAACTATCCACACCACCTCCTACAGACACAGTACCTCTGGACCTTGGGTCTCTTTCGGCGGTCAACCTTGGTTCGAGGGTTTGAAGTGATGACGGACCTGATACTGTCCGTCTTCCGACTTGATAAACACTGAGCAGACCTTCCATACGAGAATCGACTGAAAGTGCCGGAAGACACACGGACAGACGGACTCGCAGACACCGACCTCCCTCGTGACCCCCGATCTACTCGTGAGACGTTGTTTGTTCTGGGACTCCGCACACTAGGAGTCTATGTGTCCTCAAAAAGGAGAGAGAGTATATGGTCAGGTTCGACCCCTAAGGACCAACCGCCGGTCGAAAGGAGGTTTATCACTAAGTCCCTGGTCGAGGAGAAGAGACTCCGGAGGAACACCGGATAAGGGTCGTTCACCTTTCTACCCCTCTTGTCCCTCTCCCGTGTCGGTAAGGAATCTTTGACATTGGATACATACGAATGAAGGGTAACCGACTTTGATTCAGTGTCCTGTCGTCTGACATTACCTCCGACCCTTTACACCGAATGGCCCAGGGGTCAATTTTCTTACCCCAAAAAAACCAAACAAAACCATTTGTCGATCAGTAGAGACAATATCTCCGGAAACTGTAACTTGTCCCGAAACGCGACCTGTGTCTCCCACAAGACTTACCAGTCGTTTCGAAGACATCAGGATCTTGGTTCGTCAGAAAGGATACCTTAGTCTAACAAGGACCAGAGGGATGGGACTATTAAGTAAAATGGTAGCTGTTTGTTTCGATTCTGAAATGTTTCCTGTACCCAGATTTTTACCCGATGAGACACTACGGACCTTTGATCTTCAACCTTTGTTCTTTTTGACCTCAAAACATAAATTAAAACGAAAGAACTACCTCATAAAAAGGAAAATCGAAAGAACATACTAAAAAAAAATCACAAAGTATCTGAAAGAATGTAAACCAGAATTGTTATCAGGGTAAAATGTCTAAACTTTTGCTTTCAGATTGTTGTAGTTCACTGAACAGATTCTAGTGAGACCGATAAACCACGGTCTCAGTCCTGCTCCGGTCAAGGGGACTTCGAGTCCAAAGAAAGATAATCCTGTGTACCGGAAACACGAAATAGGAGAGTAAGACACATTGTGATCTATGGCGAAGTGTAGAACAGTGACTCCTTGGTCAGTACTTTCGAGAGGTCCACGTTTGACCTTTCCAGGTGACCCTTTCGTAATTTTTGTGGCTCCGAGTCTTGCATTTTGTCGCGAGTCCTCCAACACCGGGTCGCTAAGTGTAGCGTTCACCAATACACTATTTATAAATGTTATCTCTTGTTTACTCAATGCCATAGGTACCGTTGGGATTATTTTTAGTAGTCGTCAAACACCCGGGTCCGCGGAGCCCCTTCAGAGCCTTATTACTCTTCCTAGAGGATAAAGGCTTGCCGAAGGGTTTTCCGCTAGAGTGCTTCGGTCGTACCAGTCCGTCGGGGCCACCCTAGAGAAAGTCTGGGGGTTCCAGTACCGGCAATTCCGTCTAAGACGTCGAGTGTCGTCCCGGTACGAAGGGCGGAGGGGAACAGGGGCTGTTCGGGGGCGCAGACACGGGTAAAAAGGGACCGACGTCGACACTGGTCGCTGGTGCTACCTCCGACACTGACGATGCAGGTCCCGTCACACCGGTTGTCGTACCCGAGGCACCTCCGGGTCTGCCGGGAGTTCTTCGCCCTCGACGCGTGGTGCACCCTCCTTCCGGACCACGAGGGGGACCGGCTCCTCCTCGAGGGACGTCGCTGGAACTGCGACTGGGACTCCTGGACGCTGGCGAAGAGGGCGGTGTCACACCAGCCCCTCGACGCGGAGCCGGACCTACCCCACAGGCACGGGGACCCCCGGCGGGTCACCCCGCTCGACTTCTGAAGGCACTTCCATCCCAGCGGAGAGGGACCCCACCGTCCGGTCCTGACCCGGTCACGAGTACTTTGCCCGAACCTCTGGAAGGGTCGGACCCCTACCCTCAGACCCGTCCCTCCGTCGCACATTTTCATTCCACCTCAGAACTTATCCCACCCGCCCCCCGCCAATCTCCTCTGGCTATCGGGTCCTAAACCCCTAAGGACCCCGGATCAGAACGGTCCACGAACGGTCCGTGTCTATGGGGACGGGGACCGGAGTGGTAGTACCTTTTCTAGCGTGACACTCGCGGGACTGAGACCACGACTGCTACAAATAGGGGTAGATCTTGGTAAGTGTGAGGGACAACGGAGGTGACGTACGGTCCGGGACGTCCCCTCTCCTCGTGGAGATGAGCATCTCTCATGGTCGGTCTCCCTCTTTGACCTTGTTTTCTGCCGCTACTACTACCACCGACACTATGACTACTATAGACGTATTCTGTAGATTCTCCCCGGACTGACTTCACGAGACCCTGTCTCTCAAGATCTTCCGGACCACACGTCACCGCAAACACGACCTGAAACTTCCTCACTGGTGCCGACCCCCGGGTACAACCCCGAGGGGTGGGGAGGGGTCGACGGCTTCGGCACTCACCTTTTGTTCGCAGACGACTCTACAGCACGACAGGTCTCTCCACGGAACCTCTCGGTTGGTGGTTAGGGGTGTCCGGTCCCGTCACTCGTCCAGTTCCTCCCAGTCCCGACGCCCTGTCACACCAATAAATGTGGGGGTAAGTTCCCGGACGGTACTACCACGGATCTCCCTGGGAAGACCTACCGGTCAGAGAGTTGGTCGACCAGTCACGGAAGAGACCTCTGATATATCGGACGGTTCGGATTTTATCAATGATAGACCGGGAAATATCTTTTTCAAACGGCTGAGGGTACTCATTATTTTTATCCTTCTTCTCATCATTAAAAACTCGTGAATGGTAGATAGTCAACGACACGAACCTTGAAATGGATTCAAGACGGGGGTTACTCGTTTCGTCCTGACTACTGTCCTCATACGCGACTATCCGTTCTCGTTACACCGAATCTCTTCGAGTCATTGACCGCACCCCAACGGGTCGACCCTGGACCGTGCGAGCCGGAACTCCAGTCCAGTCAGACGACCATTTCGGGTACAACAGGACGGCGGTGGTACCCTGTATTCACGGGCCATCATGTCCTCGGCACCGGTCGTCCGCGGCAAGGACTACCTGTGGTGCCCTCCTCTCTCATGTGAAAGTGAAGGGTAGACGAAGCTAGAGAAGAAACGGAGTAAAAGGAGAGAAAGGGTCCGAGTCTTTTAACTACTTGTACCTGTCGGTGAGAGTCGACCTTTGACCGACAAGGGGTCGTGTGAGAGATTAATCACATGCCAAACCCTGAACGCACCTTAGTGTCGGCCCCGGGGACCCTTCTCCGCGGGTTGTACGCCTAAACAAGTCGACCATTGGGTCGAAGGAGCCCTCTACCTCCCGGAGGGGGAGGTCCGGAGACCTCACGAACCACGACGGGCGTTTCCCACCGTCAGGTTGTCTATCTTCAGAGTTTGGACGGAGATGGGAAAGGGGATCTTCTTTTGAATGAGTAAGGTGTTTACAGAACAGGCCAAAGGTGGTACACGGTCCGTCACACGGACTTCGACCCTCGAGTCCTCTACTCCTGTTTCTGGGCGGGAGCACTGAGTGAGTAGGACTAGTAGCGTGAGTAACATCGGTAGTGACAGGGTGTTTATGTGAGGGCGTAGGTGAACCTGGGGACCGGACAAACGGTGCCTATTCTTGTCACAGTCTCCCGTCGTACCCCAGTCTTCAGTCTCCGCCACGAGAGCCACATTCACCATTCCCT
Source organism: Capra ibex (assembly GCA_006410555.1). Taxonomy (NCBI): domain Eukaryota; kingdom Metazoa; phylum Chordata; class Mammalia; order Artiodactyla; family Bovidae; genus Capra; species Capra ibex. The sequence goes on from SJYO01033645.1 coordinate 6,639,951, forward strand.
CTCGGGGTTCCGGGTCGAACCCTCGGGGAGACGGACTGGTAGGTCTCGCCTAGGATGCCCGACTAAACTTTTTTCACCCACCTCGGTAACCGACGATATCGGGTGCACAAAAAGGAGAGAACTAGTCTTACCCAATTTCCTTCACGGCCGGCACCGGGTCAAGAGTGGCCTTCTACCAGTCGGTTTTCGTCGTACACGCAGAGGCCCCCGGTGTCTCACCGGCTGAGGTTCCTGTCGACCGCACTAAGGGGCTCTCGGGCTCTCTTTCTACCCCTCGTCCCTTTCTGTCCCTCTCCTACCGCTTTCTTCCTCCCAATGAAAAACAGTCGTCCATGAAAGTCGTCGTCTCGGCTCCCCCGTCCACCGACACCACAGTGGTCGACCCGAGCAGACCCCGAAACCCGTGGGACGTGCCTCGACGGCTCGGGAAGTGCCCAACGGTCCAGGTCCGAGGAGAGCGAACCCGTGGTACACCGGTTTCGGGTCCGGTTGTGGACACCTCCCTGGAGGTTCTTCACGGTAACTTCGTCTTCGGACCACGAGTAGGGTCGAGTCGTTGTCGGACGGTCCGTGGACCTGTCCGCGGACTCGAGTCCAGGAAGTGACACTTTCCTCTCCAGACAGGCAGCTCCTAAGACCTCCTGGTGTCCAAATCCTGAACCCGAAACGGTAGTCTGGTCTGGGGGTAAGCTCCGAGTCAAAGTGACGAATTGACCGAAGAACCCCGAAGGGATCACCGAATCTGATAATTCTCAGACGGACGCCATGTCCTCTAGACCCAAGTAAGGCACCCAGCCTTCTAGGGGACCTCTTCCCTTACCGATGGGTGAGGTCATGAGAACGGACCTCTTAAGGTACCTGTCTCCTTGGACCGCCCGATGTCAGGTACCCCAGTGTTTGTCAGCCTATGCTGACTCACTGATTGTGTGTGTGTGTGTGTGTGTGTGTGTGTGTGTGTGTCCAATGTACTCGAGTCCGTCACTTCAAGTGAGAGACTCGTAGTCCCTGAGTCTGAATTTTACCCTTGGTCCAGTCATAGGGAGAATGAGAACGACAGTTCTAATTTGTCCTACAGAGTGGGAAGGAGGAGTGCGATACATAATACACAATCGACACAGGATCCACGACCCTTATCGAAACACGCCTACTGTCGGAGCTACCTGTCTATAACATTGACATGGATCGTGCCTCACACAACGCAATCGACGATGGGAATTGCGGTAATGGTTTCAAGGACCGTCGGGGGTCTTTGTAAGGTAGTGTGCTGATCGGTGAATCCCGACCAACTTAACAACGCCAGTATAACTTCTGCACAAAGGACTTACCTTCCACACTGGCTCCGTCTCCCGACCGGTCGAGGAGGTAGGTCGAAATGAGGGGTTTAGGACAGAGGGGAAGTGGGTCTTTGCAACAAGGGTTAATTATAAAAGTTCTTCATCACTGATAGGAAAGAACTGTTGACTACTATTAGTAGTTTCGTTCCCATTTCTACGGCAGCACACGTGGTCCGTGACAAGATTCGGTAATTTATTAAGGAGTAAATTACAAATGGTGGGATAACCCACCTCTATAATACCAAGGGTAGAATGTCTACTCCTTTACTTCCAAACCCTTTCACTTTATTGAACGGGTTCCAGTGTACCGATCATTTACCACTCCAGTCTGAACTCTGGGTCCACCAGTCTAAGACCTCAGGTATGCGAAGGGAGATGGGAAGTCTGATACTGGACGGGGGACACCCCTGAGAGTGAGTAAAAACAGGAAGTTACCTAAACAACTTTAAGGTTTGTTTGAGAACATCCTTAGAGTTACCTCTCTGAGACATTTCGACGTCTGCCACCCCCCGCCCCCTCCCCGTCCGTCTACCTGTACGACCTACGAAGGTCTGTACGACCTACGAAGAACCTCCGTAGTGTTTCGCGTCAAGGACACTCACAGACACCATACAATCGAGGGTAGCATACGGACCGGAAACAACTGTACCAACCAGTAAGACATCTGATTCGGTTCGGGGCGAGTCGTAATCACGTAGTGTAATAACTGCACTAGTGTAGAGAGTTGGGACGTCCCCGACCTTCCCTAAGACGGCTCCAGGTCGGGGCCACCTAGGTCCCACTAAGCTTCCACCCCCCTGCCGCAGCCGCAGAAACCTTTTTATGCATAAATTAATGTCTATATCTCTCTCTAATCTTTGCCTATCACATCATCCTCTATCACATCACCTCTTTTCCTCCGACTTAGGTCTACCCTTAAGTCGGTCTCTTTGCCCTCGTTCTTCCTTCGCTGTACCCCCTTAGTCAGAAAGACCTTTGACTAGGTTAAAGAAATAAAAATCCAAACGAATATACGGAAAACAATGTGTATCCCTGCTTATGTCTCAGTGTGCCCCCAGTCGTCAGGACTGGAAATAGTTTTGGTCCACGAAGTGTATTTTTCCAGAATCCCTAAAATACTAGGAAAGAAAGACTATTGGTTTTTTGAATAAAAAAAGTTCCCACAAAAAAGAATTTGGTCCGTGGTGGGAGGTTTATTTCAATGTAAGGATATCCCACTCCCACATCACTCAATGTTAGTTCTTTCCTGAAATAAGTTGGGTTCCAATTGTACTAATTAGAATTTCCAATTATGAATAAAGAGGATATACAAATTTCCAATTACGAATAAAGAGGATATACGATCAATATAAGTAATATTCCCGTCCCTTATACCTCTAAATCGTCGTTTGTAGTCGGGTTGTTTACTTTTAGGAAAGTGATTACGAGGGGAATTCTAGATAAATCAGAATTCTATTACTATTTCAATGTAAGAATGTATCGTTCCTGTGTCACTAAATATTGTTTCATGTCACTAGATAATGTTTTCTCTTTTAGGTAATTGAGTTTTTCGGATCATAACGATTGTAGTTTTTGATGATATAAAGGAAAAGATATCAGGTTTATATAACTAATTATATAAGGGTCCACAGATTCCCATACCTCCGGACCGCCGGTAGTAACTGAGTTACTCTTATTTTTCGGGATACGATTAATTCTGAGTTTTATGAGGTTTTGAGAGACACGACAAATACCAACTCTCCATCATTTGTTAGTACACGGATCACCGTCGTCATACCTATTAGGACAGTGCGTTCGATCAGACAGTCGTCTCTCCAAACTGGACTCTGTAGGAACAGGGTGGGTCTCGTCCCTTAATCGTCGTTAATAACTGTGTTGTTTACTTTTTGGGAAGTCGTTATATTAAGGATTGGTTGGGTGATATGATTATTAAAGATTGAGGGGTTTTCTTAAACGGAAATCATTCAGATTTTGTAGAGTACGGAGAGTCTAACCCTCCGACATTTGTTAGTGTACACCGGCCTGCTTGGATATGTCCACCCGATCTATTGGAAGTCTCCTCCGGCATTCGACCTTGTGAGAACAGTACGGGTCCTTAAAAATAACGGAACCTCGACGTACAAATGAGGAAGAGGCTCTCTTTGCGAATACCCCCTCTCGGGGGGCATTTCAGTCTCCACATCCACTCTCGTATTTTGTCTGAGACCAAAACCCCATCTACGAACCCTTGTCCCCCAAAGGACTCCGAACTAGTGCGGAAACGCATACGGTTCGGAGGAAGGAGTACTGGGAACGGTACCCGCCTCAAGGAGTGCGACCGGGGACCGTCCTAAGAAAAGGTGTCTTTACGGAACGTTGTAGGACGACGAGGTCCTTGGACTAGTCAGTTACGTCACCAAAAGTTTGATCTTGGGATCCCAAGACACGTTTCTACGGACTCCCCCCGTGTCCACTATTTCACTCTCCTTCAGGACCGGGAGACAGGACCGGCGTAGGACTCACCGTAGAGAAACTAGACAAGTCATACAACCCAAACTTATGCTCGACAAAAATTTTAGTGTTAACACCGCTTACTTTGTTTGAGCATCACTTTGTGTCCGACCGTATCCTAGAGAGATACGGGAGGAGGGAAGACGTTCGGACCTCTTTCGTCGGGACTACCCATTCACTAAAGGTCCTACGGAGGACCTATGTTGAGGTCCTGCTGGAGTCGGAGTCACTATCACTGCCCCGGTCTCCCGTAGGGATTCACTCCGAGGGGAGAACGGAGGGACTAAGACAAAGTCCTCGACAGACGCCCCTGCCCTCTCCAGGAAGAGAGGTAGTCGATAGAGGGCCGACGGTTGGCGGAGGATCAGCACGACTAATTCCGGTTCTTGGAGGTGAGATCGGTCAGGTTCCTCGAGGACCCCTTCCCACTCACTCCACACTCTCCCCTCGGTCCCGGGGAGATCCATACACGTGTCTACCTCCACCGTGGACCCTCCGTCACCCCTGCCCACTCGTCCCGGGACCTTGGACTCATGAAAGTATGTCAGTCGGGGTCGACACAGGAGGTGGGGGTTCGAGTGTTAGTCAAGACTTCCTGTGGGAGCGAAGGGATTTCAGTACAGGTAATTGAGGGTCCGGTCAGGATGGGCAATCACGGGTCCACAGTCGAAGGATCCCGAGGGTGGAACGTCTAGGTAGCACTCTTCTTGTCGGACTAGGCACCCAGTGTCCTTAGGATCCTAGTCTGACATCGGTCCCTCACCTCTTAGACCCGACATCCCCTTCGAACCAGGGTGAAACAGCGGGTCCGGACCGACCCGCGTAGAAGACCCGTCCACCACCCTAAAGGGAAGAGGTCAGAGTCGATCGGTGGTGAGACGAGGGGTGTGGGTGGGATCTGAGGAGGGAGAAGGGTCGGAAACAGCTATACGGTAGGGGTCTGGTCGACCCACACCTACTGCCGTCTCCGTACACCCGCGTGTCCGACTCCTCCGCAGAGACGGGGTATATGGGTTTATTTGTAGAGAAGCTACCGGGCCTTCGGAACCGAAAAGGGAGACCTATGAGGTCGTGTCCGGGGTTCCGAATTCCTGGTTTGTCGGGGAAACCAGTCTCGTCCTTTCTTTCGTCGTAACCAGTCGGCACACTGTGGGCCTGACCCTCGGTTCACGAGTCTCGTCCTATATTTATGTAGCTATAAATATCGTCCTTCGTTTATTTCTTAACGGAGACGTCAGTCCTGGAAACCCGTTCTCTAAAAACTACTTACTTTTTAGTGGGCTCAACCAGACCGACTGTCCAGGGACTCGGTCTCCAGTCTTGACTTACGGAAACGGAGTAGGGGAGATCTGTTAAGAAACGGAGGACGAGAGAAAAAAAAAAAAAAAAAAAATTAAAAATATCGAGAACAGTCCTGTTAATATCGAGTTGTGAAATAGTGAGTTTATAGAGACAACTTTATTTGATTGGTGGACCCCCACTATTAATATCGTTATTTATATCTCATTGTTAATAAGAGTGTAATCGAAACCTTTGGAACTGACTACCTTTGTGCTAGGGTCGGGTCTCGGAGCTCTACGACACACTTTCGAACAGATCATTTGACGACGGACTAAAGACCCCACCCCCAACCCTCGGCCCGTCGAGATGACCCCAGTTCCGTCCGACGGGAGTGGGAGGTGCACCCCACCCTAGGAGGTCATTTTGAACGTTTTCTCGTCTTCTCTTTTTGTGTCAGTTGGTCGTCCTCTGGAGATAGAATCCTTCCCTGCTTTTACGACCTACTTCTCGATTCCCCTACTTCTGCATGCCTATCGCATCACAAGGACCAGACCCAAATTTTAGTTCGACGTCCTGCAGACTTGCGGACCACACTATACCCTGCACTTCCGTAAGTCTCCCCGAGAACTCTTTCCAAAGGATCACCACAAAGTCACACTGGGACAGTACCAGGTCCGTCCGCGAAAACGACATAGGAGTACAAGTCTGACTACGGACGGTATTCCACCCGTAACTTAGTGACAACTTATTTATGTACCGGGTACTCCAGCCCCCTTTCCCGACCACCTCGTCTTCGGAGTCACTCCTAGATCTCGGGCTCTGGGACAGAGAGGTAGGGGTTCTCCGTCGTGCTGGGGTCGAGAGGGGCGGAGTCTGGGGTCTTCGAGTGAGGACCGGGGAGAGAGACAGAGAAAGGGGACGGGGAGGGGTCTACAGAGACAGTTCCACTGGAATTTCGTGGTCCGAGCCTTCGACTTCTTCTTCGTCTGCTTTGCTCGGTTCGTGTTCTAGTTGGGGCACACCTTGCTCTACTAGTACAAGCTCGACGGCCTACTGGACGACGCCCGGAGGTCGCACCTCGACCTGCACGACCCGGACCCGCGGCTCCCCGTCTCGACGCACGAACCGGTGACGTCGGACCCGGACGTGCGGAGCCCGAGACTCGCGTCGGTGACCCTCCTCTACGACTTCTTGGGCGCGGCCGTCTAGCGGTACACCGTAGTCGACGTGGAGATCCGTCGGTGGGTTCGGCGGCGGGAGGACCCCGTGTTAGACGGGGAAGGGGTGGGGTGATGGGAGACGGGGGAGGAGAACACGGGGTAGGCGTAAGACTGTGGTCTTCTTTCTGTACACACGTCTCTGGTCCTGGGAGAAGGAGAGGGTAGTGTGAGGACAAAGAATTCTTACTCGTTCCTGGCTCTGTCCTGTACACCCAGTCTTCCTTGTGTAAAACGACTAGACACAACAACTTTCTCTACGAATAGTTTATCCTAGGCACACCTCCAAAACGTCACCCACAGTCTACGTCTCTTTCGACTTGACCCCTTTAGTGCCTACGTTTCTTACACCGAAAAATTTTTATTCGTACAGTTTTTCCTACTGTCTTTACGACATAGGACCTAGTAGAGTTTTCTTAATCTCTACCAGTCCCGCCCTACCTTTCAGTCGGCCGTACTTTAGCACGATGACTGGGTTCCGTGATTGGATCGTCAAGGGTTTGTCACACACTTCTTAGTGGTCGTCTAAGGGTCTGGGACGAAATCTGTAAGGTTTAGGTACTAGGACCGACCTGGGGTCCTCGGACGCAGAAATTGTTCGTGTCTCACCAAACCTACTTCTTCGACCTCGTGACGTAAACCTCTTTAGGAAAAGTGTTTTGGGGGTTGAGCCAAAGTGTCAGGAGCAGCCCGGGGGTTGAGGGACCCCGTCGGTCACGGTAGTGACCTGTAAAGTTGGTACCACACTTTAAATCCTCGGAGGCAAAAGATAAAATTAGTAAACTTAAGAATTACAACAACAAACACGAAAAAACCTAGGACGAGAACCTGACTTAAAACACGAAAGATAACTTATTGACATAACAAAGTAGAGTTTGAGTCAAATACAATATGAACCCCTCGGGAAGGGACTGATCCTCATCCACCCTAAGGGGGTAACCAATAACCCGTGATCAACAGTACAGGTGGTCGTAGTGGTTTCACTGGGAGACTCAGTCTGAGGAAGGAAGAGTCGGAGGGTCGGCGTACTCCTCCTTAAGGTAGACCCTGCGTGCAATTAAACCAGGCCCAGACACCTTCCCCTCCTCCTATCCTCCAGAAAAGTTCACACGGAGAGCGACACAAATCCTAGATAGTGAAATTAATCATTTATTAGTCGTCGATCCAAAGTGTAGCGATGGACTAATAAGGTTTATCGACAGGTGTAGTAATTAATGTTATAATACTCGGAACGAGCTCGCCTACATCATAAACGGATCCATGGTCATAAAGACCCAAGACAACGACTGGCAGGCATTTGCGTCGGATTACTACACCGTCGAACCAGAGACTTACTACGTTATCTACTTTAACACGAGGGTACGGTGTCCGTGGGTGGGGAGTGATCTTTGTTTGAGACTCCGGTGGTCGTCTAGTAAAGATTCGAAGTACAACCGTCGACTCGTAGGGACCGTTCACGGTCTGTAACGATCTTGGTGCCTGAGGCGTAGACCTGGAAAATTATGACTGTCGCTTTGAGACCCGGAAGTCTCCAGTGGGACCCAGGGACTAGATCTTAAGGAAAGGAAGTCAGGACATTGTTCAGTTCAGTAAGAACCAGAGACGGACTCTTAAACTCGTCTCTGCACAGTAGAAAACAGTAGTGAAAAGGAAAGACCTGTCGTCATCCTTTCGTATCTCTATTGAAGACGGCTAGGGGACTTCCTTGTCACTGTTATAGAGTAAGGAGTATTTACTCTTCTAGAAAGTGTATTAACCTGTAAAGAGGGTAATTCAGACCGGTGGAGGACGGTTCACAAAAAATCCGTTCCGTACCCAGTGACTGAAGGATGTTGTGTAGAAAACTCTCGGGAGTGTGGTGAAACCGGAGGGAAAAAACCAACCGTACGGCTTTGTCTCGTTTCGGAGGGAACGCATTCGACTGGTCGTGAGTCAAGAACCACTGTTGACGATGAGATTAAGTCTCCTCAGACCTAGGATCTGAATTGTAGTCCTTTCCACCCAAGATGAAGGAAGATTCAGGTACTCGGACGGTATGTCAGTGTGGTTTCCTACAAACGTCACTCGAGAGCCCCGGGGACTACGGTCTTATAGTCGAGGTCGGTGTCGGTAGTCGAGGTGGGGTACTTATAGTACTCCGTAAGTAAAGAAACCACAGTTTTCAAAAGCAAAAGGTCTTAGGTCTGCTTTACACACAGGAGCTTTCCTCAGTGTACAGTGACGGACTGTAGAAGCCACAGTCGGAAGTAGAGTGATTTGTCTTTATTCTGTCTAAAACGTCCACCCAAACGGACAACACACGTGACCACATAAGGTTCGTGGATCTCATGTCAGCTGAGTAGTTGGGAATTACTTTTACACAACTTACTTAATCACTTACTTTCTACCCATCCCCTCATCCTCTTTTTTATGTGTAAAAATAGATTGAACTTAAGTTTAGACTCAGGATCAACTCAAGAGTTACCATTCCAGGAGTCTTTGGAATCGTCGACCGGATCTTTAAGTATTACAACTCATAATGACAAGTGGATTACCATTAAATATCGAGTGACACATTTATTAACCCGAAGGGACCACCGAGTCTACCATTTCTTAGACGGACGTCACTACCTCTGGTCCAAGTCAGGGACCCGGCCCTTCTAGGGGACCTCTTCCCTTACCGTTGGGTGAGGTCATAAGAACTGACCTCTTAGGGCACCTGTCTCCTCGAACCACCCGACGTCAGGTATCCAAACGTTTCTCAGCCTGTGCCGACTCACTGAAAGGGAAATTAAAATGAAATACATTTATTAATCGTATCACTCGATATTCCTACTCCTATATATCTACTCTTATATTTTCGACACAAAGGGTAGTCTTGAGGTAGAGTCACTTAAAATTTAATGGGTCTCTATAGTCTGAACGTCTACTTTTTTAAAGTCATTAGAAACGTAGGTGAGTGGAACATGGTCTATGAAAACGTTAACTGATGGTCTAATCTCATTAACCCAGACACGCTTACGTAGGTTAGAAAAGAAATTTTCTTTGTGAACCAGTAAACGGTCCCTCGTAAAAGATTCACGTACTTCGTCTCCACTTTTATTTCCCTCTTTGACAGAGGCTGACCCGACAACGGGTGCTCCACTAGACTGAAACAGTGTCTATGCCGTTACCCCATCTTTTGACCCTCAGATTAGAGTAAGTAGAACGCTGAGTGAAGAATGTAGTTCAGGGATACATAAACAACTCACGGATAACTCGTTCTGGAATATGCGCAGACGGGAAAAGTCAAACTCTATACTGAGAACCATATCTAACTCATTACTACTTAGAGGGGGTCAGTTGCGACACATCTCTCTCGATCCACCCTCTCGTCAGGAGACCCCGTCGAGGAAACCCTATATTTCCTCAGGACCCGTCACCCTCTGACGTCGGGTGCGGTTAGCCTCCACTCCTGGCGGATTTTTCTGGATCAGGAACACTAGACAAAAACGACGGACACAAAGGACAACAGTTACGACACAGATAAGACGTTAGTACTTGGCTTCGTGTTTTTCTGCGTACTCTATAACATGAGTATACAGACCACAGTATGAAACCTCGTTTTTGGAAGGTCACCATTTATTTACTGAAGATTGTCCCAGTCGACGGATCACACACGGACACACATTCAAGGACAAAGAATGAAACCTGTACCTAAAGGGACCATCAGGTCACCACTACTTAGTTGAAGGATTACTGGGGTGCGCGGTGCCCATGACTTCGGGCGTGTGGATCTTGGACACGAGGCGTTGTTCTCTTCGGTGGTGTCGTTCTTCGGGTACGGGTCGTCACTTCTGGGACACATCGGTAGCCACTTGTTTGTTTATAAAAAATTTTCTACTTCGTATTTTTATATTGTTTATTTTTTGAAATCTGTATCCGTTACGTCTTTTTATTAGGATATTTGTGTGTACTTGAAGACGGTGCAAGATATTTTGAACTGTTTATATCAACTTTAGGGGAATCGGAGAGTGAGTCCTGTAGTGGTAGGACTTGAACCCTAAAGAGTGGGGTTTGGAAAGAAACATAAAAATGATGTACATACACATTTGGAGTATCTCATCAAACACAAAATTTAAAGTTTAACAGAGTGTAATAAAAAACGAGGTGCAATTTTAAAACTCGAAGGAGGTACGTCTAAAGACAGCGAGATCGAGGAAGTGAAAAACGACGACACAATAAAAGGTAACGTACTTATACGGTGTTAGCGTAAGGGGATAACTGTGTACCAATCTATAAAGAGAGAAAACACACACACAACCTCCTTAACGACGACACTTGCAAGAGTCCGTTCCGGAGAACCCTGAACTTGAAATAAGAACTGTTCCTTTCTACCTTTGAACAAAGGGGATTGTATGCGGGTTTCTTTCTCGGGGTAGTGACCTTCTCCGTCCCGTCACCGACTCGTCAGTGGACACGAGGTCCACCGGCCGTCCCTGTTCCCTTGAAGTCTCAGGATAGTAGAATCCCGGAGGAACACCGACGACGGTGGGACCGAAGTCCTCCTTCTCCGAGTCTGTTACTCGGTCCCCTTCCCGGACTTAAAAGTCCAGTCATCCTTTAGTCCGTCAAATATACCTTAATTTTGGTTTCCGAGACTTTTTCCTACGACGACGGATTAGTGAGTCAACACAGGCTGAGAGACACTGGGGTATCTGACATCGGACGGTCCGAGGAGACTGGTACCTTAAAAGGTCCGTTCTTATGATTTCGTCTAACGGTAAAAGATGAGGTCCCCTAGAAGGACCGGGTCCCTAACATAGGTGCAGAGAACGTAGAGGCCGTAACCGTCCATATAAGAAATGGTGATCGTGGAGGACCTTCGGGAGAATTTTTCCGACGACGACGACGACGACGATTCACCGAAGTCAGTACAGGCTGAGACACGCTGGGGTATCTGCCGTCGGGTGGTCCGAGGGGGAGGGACCCTAAGAGGTCCGTTCTTGTGACCTCACCCAACGGTAAAGGAAGAGGTCACGTACTTTCACTTTTCACTTTCACTTAAGCGAGTCAGCACAGACTGAGAATCGCTGGGGCACCTGACGTCGGATGGTCCGAGGAGGCGGGTACCCTAAAAGGTCCGTTCTCATGACCTCACCCAACGGTGACGGCAGAGGGAATTTTTCCGATTTACTCGGTATTTCTTTCCGAAGTGAAAGGTTCAGACATGTACATTAAGGAATAAAATATAATATATATAAACAATATAAAATTACTGTCGGCCCTAAAAATAAAGACATAATTTTCCTTTTCACCAAGAATAGGGTGCATCGGTTTATAACACATCTGACACAAAGTGTCCATTGACACTTATACCGGGGACTACACGAGTCAGTGAGTCAGGACAGACTGAGAACCGTTGGGGTACCTAATATCGGAGGGTCAGAGGAGACAGGTACCTTAAAAGGTCCGTTCTTATGACCTCACCCAACGGTAAAGAAAGAGGTCCCTTAGAAGGGTTGGGTCCCTAGCTTGGGTTTACCCGAGACTTCGGGTTTTGATTCTAAACTCTTAGACCTAAATGGTTTTTATTTTTACCTTCTCCGTTCTTCTCAAATCCCTACTAAAATATGACCCGAAAGGTGACTTGGTGGAATTTATTGTTTGAGACGAGGTCGGATACTTTATTGAGTGCAGATCTCGTGACGTAAATCCTCGACCCGTTGGGTCGACCAGAGACAGCGACGGTGGAAGTACCAAGACCCATTCAGCGAACGGAGACCCGAATACGGGTGTAGATATTTTATTTAAACCTCTTTTACTAGTGAGAAGTTTTAAATTACACAATACTAAACCATTAACTCTGAAGAGTACACATAGGAACCGGAGGTTAGAGTACACATTTTACTTGATTTGGGTGTACGTACCCATGGACGGAAGGGACGGGACCCGGTCCAAAGGACTGTCGGTGAACGAGAAGGTCTGTCATACACTGTAATGGACTCCTAGACGCAGTAAGAGCAGAGTACACGAATGAACGATTACCTCGGCCACCACTAAAAAGGTGTGCTCTCAAAGATAAAAAATCTCAGTTGACCTTCGTTGTGGTAAAGTTCTCGAATCTTGGGATCGTAGACAAGAGAGATGGTAGGACCCGCCTACGGACCGTTTCCTTCTCGGTATCCTACACCGACACCTACCTAAATCCCCCACCCCGAAAAGAGTCATGGTCGGAACCTCTTGACGGGGGATATGGGTAGGGAGCAGAGGATTTCTCCTCGGTGGTGTCCATCAGGGACCGTCCCGGGAGTCGTAGTAGGACTTCGGTCTCTACCTCCGTCCACGGATGGACCCTCCTCCACCCTTCTTCGGTCTGAATCCTGCCCTTCAGTCTGAAACAATATCTTTCGTCAGATCATCACCACCGAGTAGGAGTTGGCCCATTTCAGAGAAGAGTTCCGTCTCACCGACCTCGGACCGAAGGGTAGGGTCAAAGGGTTGCAAGAAGGAACCACAGAGTCCTGTTCACCTACTACCGTCTTAGGACAAAATCTTTGCATCCCTAAGTTTGGTCCTTGTTCGGTCCTCTTTGGACCAAAAGGGGTGGTTTTCGTTTGGTTGAGAGAAACACCAGTCCCAGTCCACTTAACTCGAGAGTTGGTCTTCTACCACGGGACTTCAGGAGAGAGGTCCGACTCTTCCTTTCCTCCCAGTTCCGTCTCCAACGGTGAGGTCGAGACTCTATCCATAACCACCGAGACATAACTTTTCATTGTCCGTGAGGGAGTCGGTCCGATCCGGGACCTTAAGATCCACTTTTTTCCCTTTGGATCCGAAGAATCGTAGATGAAGTGGGACTACACTCTCCATTGTCATTACTGCTATTACTAGGACGAGTAGCACAAGATTCAGAGACGAGACACGACTCGGGTCTTCTACGTCTGAGTCTATGCACTGAACAGGTTCCAGAGCGTCGAACATTCTCCGGCTCCCCCTTTAAACTTCGACCATGGTGAGTTTTGACACTGTTAGGATCTGTCGTATAATTTTTCGTCTCTGTAGTGAAACGGCTGTTTCAAGGTATATCAGTTTCGATATCAAAAAAGTCAACAGTCCATACTTACACTGTCAACCTGGTATTGCTTCCGGCTCCCGATTTCTTGACTTCGAAAACTTAATACCACAACTACTGAGAACTCTCAGGGAACCTGACGTTCCTCTAGGTTGGTCAGTCAATTAGGATTTCCTTTAGTTGGGACTTATAAGTAACCTTCCTGACTACCACTTCAACTTCGAGGTTAGAAAACCGGTAGACTACACTTCTCGGTCGAGTAACGTTCTCTGGAACTGAGACCCTGTCTAACTCCCGTTTTTCTCTTCCCCCGCTGTCTCCTATTCTAACAACCCATCGTAGTGACTGAGTTACCTGTACCTAGACTTGTTTGAGACCCTCTGACTTTTCCTGTCCCTTCGGACCGTACGACGTCAGGTTCCCCAGTATTTCTTAGTCTGTACTGAATCTCGACTTGTTGTGACGAGATTGGGATTTCAGGTCCGACACCAAATGTCGGGCACTCGTCTCAGAAATGACCTTTCCGTTGTCTACGTATCCGTCAACAAATTTTTCCGATAGACTTTGGTGCTTGTGTCTGTCAACGGTACGACCTTCCCTGACCTTTCTAAGAGAAGGGATTCTTCTGGACCCTCGTGGACGGGCTCCCGGTACTCTGTGACAGGTTTCCTGTTCACGTTCAACCCCACCTTCTTTGAGTTCATTCGCGAAGTCCGCGGTGGAGTCGAGACATCTCTTTCCCGACCCAACCCCGGTCTACGACGGTCGCCAGTCCACGTCCCCAGGGGATCAGTTCACTCCTTTGACTCTCTCTCTGTCCGTTTCACCTCCGTAGACTCCAGAGATGACACTGTTTGTGTCGTAACGACCCTGACGTGAAAGTAGTCCGCTCACTTTCAATGTGAGTAAGTAAGTAGGGAAGTTATTTGTGCCTAAGCTAAGTCAAGTCAACGAGTCAGTATAGGTCGAGAAACGCTGGGGTACTTGACGTCGTGCGGTCCGAAGGGACAGTTAGTGATTGAGGGCCTCGAACGAGTATGAGTACAGGTAACTCAGCCACTACGGCAGGTTGGTAGAGTAGGAGACAGCAGGGGAAGAGGAGGACGGAAGTTAGAAAGGGTCGTAGTCCCAGAAAGGGTTACTCAGTCAAGAAGCGTAGTCCACCGGTTTCATAACCTCGAAGACTTGTGACTAATCCACGGATAATACACCCCTACACTATCGTTGGCGTGTGTCACCGTAATTTTTCGGAGATGACACCTGAAGTACCAGATTTCCTCCTTCTGGTCTGTGTCTTATGTGCGTGTCCGTGTGTGTACAGTCAATGCATCGACTTTTGACCTCTATTCTGGGCACTTACTTTTGTAGTCCTCCTTTCTACTTATTACGGAGTTCCCACCGATAAATCTCCCACACTAGTCCTTTCTGGGGGACTTTTCCTCTGTAAAATAGACTGTGAATTTTCTTCCTTTCTCGAGTCGGTCCGTTGGCAGGACCCCTTTTGGTAGAGTCTGTCCCCCGTGTGACTCGACCCTTCAGGACGTTACCTTACCTCGAGACACTCGAACCCCGTTGTCTCTCCTCCGGTCCCTCGTGCCCGGCTCTTCCTTGGTCCTCCGATCCTCCGACCGTCCCCGACCTGGTGCGTCTGACTACCCAACACTAGTCCTGAAACCCTACCCTCGCTACCCTTTGGAAATCTCCCAGGACTTGACCCTTCGGTGGTACTGACCCAGACACAAAAGTTTCCCAGTGACATCTTTGAGTGTATCGTTACCCAGAAGTCCGGTCAAGGGACTCAGAAGAGAGACCCCACTTGAGTTGAACAGAAAACTTGGAACCTCTCCCTTCGACCCCCGTCGACACCTCTCCCTCCTCGCCTTCACCTGACCCGGAGGGGAGAACGGTGTAGGAGGTTCGGAACGAAACCCCTCTGGGTCGAGTCCCGGTTACCTTCTAAATAGAAAGGGAACGGAGGGTCGACGTTCACATCCAGTCTAGGTTACCGGTCGTCACCCCGCCCCGGCTGGGGTCAAGTGGACCCGACTAATCTGCACCTGTCGACATGGGCAAACGAGAAAGACGGGACCCTTTTCTTCTCTTCGCTTGTAAGACGCCTCTGACACCTTACCGGAAGTGCTGTCCTTCGAGACTCAGTGGCTCCCCGACCTCCCTACTACCGTCCGTGACTCGTCCATCTCCAAGTCTTTTCTCCTCTCCCTACCGGGCACTAGCCTTCGACCCGACCTCGCCTTTCCTCGACTCTCCTCCCGAGTCGTGGGCCCTCCTTTGTGATGCTTGTGAAAAGATGCAAAAAGAGGTTACATACGGGTAGAAAGATTCTGTTAAACCCGGTTTGTAGTGAATAGTGGGTGGGGGCATGGTCACGGTAATCGTTTGACAACCCTTCCTGGGAGGGACCCCTTCTTCAAACGATCACCTCTTAGTACGTCCATCAACCTACCTCTTAATCTTGTGACAAGTAGGTTCTAGGGGACGTCCTCCCGTACCGTTGGGTAAGGTCATAAGAACGGACCTCTTAGGGTACCTGTCTCCTCAAACCGTCTGACGTCGTCAGGGATCCCAGTGTGTCTTAGTCTGTGCTGACTTCGCTGAAACGGACGGGCGGACGGACAGAGTAGACGTTATCGAGACTCTTAAAACACCCCATTTACACACACCCCCGCTCTCTAAATAAAATTTGCCAAAACCACTGTGGAGAAAAACCGGTCTGCCCACCCACTCCACACATCCAATGGTCGACCTTCACCGGAACTTATCACCTTTTCATTCTTGTCGTCCTTATCCTGAATCTTCCGGAGAAGGTCAACGAAGACTGGTCCCTCGTCCGTCCGTTAGAGTGGTCTGTGGGTTCGTACCCTGAGTGAGACTTAGTGGGACCCGTGCCCCACCCTCTTTCTGTTCTTCCGTCTCTAGGCTGGAGTCACTCATTTAAATTTACGAAAATAATTGTTAGAAGAATGTAATGTTCCTATTATACTGTTTTCCTTTCAAAGACGCATGTATAATACTATTTGGTTGTATCGAGATAAACATAGGTCACAGGATCCGGGGCAGTGTGTCCATGATATTTCGCATCAGACGTTTTATTATTGTAGCTCCCAAAAAAAAAAATTCTTTCTTTCATAATTGTATAATTATACATACACTATTATCTGAGGATCCATAAAGGGGGGTGGGGGTGAAATAAAAGGAGACACTAACTTTACTTTGCCAAGTCGTCGCACCCCCACCTCTCCTCCTCTCTCTGCTGCCCCGACTTTCTCTGCCTTAGTCTGACGACCGAGAAGGTCTCTCTGTTTTCACTTCTTTGACTCCCACGGGGCTCCCGTCGGACCGGGAACAGAAAACCCCTCGTCACATCACTGGCCGGCAGGAGGAGACCTGCCTCCCGGGCCGCGGGAACTACGGGGCTCCTACGAGAGAGAGACTCCATGTCACGTAACACCCTAACGATGGGCTCCTACGGGTAGGGGACCGGTGCCCAGACTGGGGGGCGTCGCCCTCCTTCCGAGCCCGGCCCGGACCGGAGAGAACTCGGTCCGTGACCTCCCACAAGCCTCTGGGCCAACCGTCGATCGCCACCGAGTTCCTCTGGTCCCACCTGCACCTCACCCTTCTCCACCCGTAACCGTCTTGTCTATGGGGGGTGGGGTCTGACGTCCATACCCCCCGAGACGACCTCTGACTCCATGGAACCATTTACCATACCTTCACATCCTGCCTCCAGTTTCCTCCGAGCCTCTGCTCGGGTTTTCCGTCTCCGACCGGATCTCCCGTCTCCCACACCGGCGGGAGATAGAGGGTAGGAGACACCGGGGTAGCCGGGGAGGAGGAGATGGAGGGGCCGCCCCTTTCTTTGTTAGAACTCTCTTTGGACCTTCACTTTGCCTAAAGACTAGGGCAGTCCCGACGTATCCGGGAAGCAGTGCGTCGGCCACCGTGGTCACGGGGGAGCCCGGGGGTCTTCAGGGCCGGTAGGTCCTCGTCCCCGACCCGGTTCGGTTCCCTCCGCGGGAGGGGCCGCCTTCACCTACTCGAACCTACTCGAACCCCGCAGACCGAGTCGGAGACGGAGCTCAGTGTCTTAGTCTTGTCACATGCACTTGATCTGGACGGACAATTGCCGCCGCGTCCACCCCGGTCCCCCAGTGACCCGTGTCCTCTCCCACCCCCCGCGACAGGACTCACGTCGGTCGTCGTCGTCGACACGTTTCACCCGACCCGGTTTCGGGACGAAGACTTGAACTCAACGGTGACTTAAATACTCACACGTCTATACAGAGAGAGTGGGAAAGGGTAATCAACTGTGGGGGGGTGGGGTGGGTGGGGGCGGGATCGGCCTTTCGGAGACCTACCACCCGTCGCGACTGACCACTACGACGGGACCGTCCGTTACTTTCTCACCCACTCCCTCCGGTCCTGCCGACATGAAGTCTCCAAACCGGAGGTCCCGCCCCCACCCCCCCGTCGTTTTTCGTAGATTTCACCCCTCCACCCCCACCGCCGTAGAGAGGACCTGGGCAGAGCCGGGGTAACCGTCGAAAGGATAGCGATGGTCGCGACGAGCAAGAACAACCCCTCACCCATAACCCCCTTTAACACGTCCCAGGGAGAGGGTCCCCCAGTCTCCGGTGTAGGATGACGACCCGTCGTCCCTGGTGGGTTCGCCTCCGAACAACCCCCCGTTTCCCCTGCAAAGACCTCCCTCGGGTCCCCCACTCCTAGAGGAAAGCTGGAGTCTGATTCGGACGCACACCTTTTCCTCTCTTTTCACGTGCCCTCTCCCGGCCCCGGACCGATGAGAGGAGAGGTTGTGAGGCCCATTCTCCGGGGTAAGGGTCGTTTGGGGCGGACGAGTCGACGGGGCCCACGGGGACGTTTCCGAGGTACAGGAGGCAGAAGAGTGTTGTGTCGCTGTCCGAAAGGGCGACGAGAGGGTCGAGAGATATCTGAGATAAAAAATATAGATAAATTTTGTATCTTTACATATTTATATATCCTATAATAAATATCTATATATCTGCACTAAAGTAGAGAATGAGACACACATATGCGTGACGTATACAGGTATACATGTTATATATTCACATCGTAAACACAATATGTGACGTGTATGGGGACGAAGGTACGTGAGAGGATCCCTCTGACCTAACGTATCCATAAAGGTCCCGCTATGGTGAACTTCCCTACCCCACCCCCATCCCTCCCGGTCTACATTCTCCTCCCGGCATGGTAAAAAGGAGGGCTTTCCCGTGAAAAAGAGGGAGACCGATTGTGTGTTTCTAGTGGAGTTTCCAAAGAATTTTATAATGTCGAGGTCTGTGAGTCGATTTCGTGGAACAGGTGTCTCTCGTCTCTCCGGAAGGAGGTTCGTCCTCTTCCCGGGGACGCCTAGAGACCTGTATTAGAAGGGAGGAGTTCTGACCTCTTCCTTCGGTCGGGTCTTCGGTACTCGGTCGGGGTGGAGGGGACCCCTCCGACCGCCACCTTTACCCCGACAGGGTTCGAGTGGACGGAACACTTGTACGGAAAGAGTAGATTCCTCCTGACCGGAGGGACGAAACCGACAGGGTCCGACCGGACGACGAACTTTCCCGCTCTCCCCTACTCCCGGTCTCGGAAGACAGGTTTGACCCACATCCCTGGTTCTTTCTTGTACTTAAGATGAACCTTTAGTCTGGCCTTCGGTGTTGCTCGAGATCTATGTCTTAAGGACACGGATGTCCACTCTTTTGTCTCCCCTTCCTTAGCTCTTCAAGATAAAGTTGGGGGTTCGGTGAAAGACCTGGGGTGCTCCGAGGTCCATTTATCAGTTTTATCGCGGGTGAGGTGTCGGGTCCGACCCGGTTCAGACCAGGTGAAGTCGGAGACGTTAGTAAAAGTCGTGAGTTGTGTGAAAACGGATAAAAAAGGAAGAACCGTTGTGAAGTTTTGTTTACCTTTTATAAATTTGTGGTGGAATTTATTAATGTTCCAGGTAAGAGGTTCAGTTTCCCCGTTGTATTCGTTCAGTTCCTCTCCCCGGAGTCGTTCTGTTGAGTTGTCCCTTTGTGATCCACCCTCGGTCCCACCTCTGTAGGTTGGCGGGATCTAAGTCCCGAGTCGCGACTTACGTTGATTGGTCCCTAGGTCCTCTATCTCGGAGGTGAGTAGGAAGTCACTCCTACTCCTTTACTCCCAGACGGGTCGTGATCTACACGGGTCGCCGGTAGGTTCCTCTTTCTTTGTTTGTTTGTTTTTTTATCGACCACAACACCTACGGGTCTAACATTGTGGGTTGGTCCGTCCACTTTGAACTTTTAACCGTTCACCGTTCTCAACGTCTGTCCCGACCCAACGGAGTATAAAGTGTCTGTTCTACCGTTTCCCAGAAAAACAAAAAAGGGAGGTAACTCTTTTTCGTCTGGTAAAAATTAATGTTCCCAAAGACCGAGGGTTCGAGACACTACATAGACGAACCGTGGTAGCCGCCGTTTGGACTAGAGTAAAGGGTGGGTGAGGCACTTGGCTTCTTTTAGTGATTAACCAATTGAGTTACTCCTGTTCGAACTGAGGTCTCTGTGCTTGTAAAAAAAAAAGATTCAGTTACCAACAGTGAGGATTCGGTCCCCAACTTAAATTCCCGAGACAGAGAACAGATAGTTGTACGTTCCTAGTGGACCGGTGTCGAAAAATATGAGTAGCCACTCTCCAATCTGACGGTTCGTCCACCCGTCTGGGGTTCTCAGGGGTGTGGGATCCTCAGGAAGAGTCTCCGTCTCTCACCTTTGCGGACCCCACTTTTGGTGCCCATTAACGGTGTGTCGTAAGTGTCCTATCTTTGTGACCTTTAAGACTCGCATTTCTGAGACACAGTTAACATCACCACACAGTGGGTTTAACGAGGGACAGGGGTCCGTTTCACCGAAAGTCTGACGGTACTCGTGGACCTCAAAAACTCTACGGAAGGGTTTGAAGCCCTTGGAGGTCTCTCGGGTAGGAGAGGCTCCAGACCTCGGACCCACCGGCCGAGGGCGAGGAGACTTTACTATACCATCTGTGACCGTAACCGGGTTTCCTAAGAAAGGGGAGACCTATTTTTGACCTCGATTAAAACCGGTACCGGAGGACTCTCGTTTGCCAACACCGGGACGGTGTCATGAGTCCGTCAGTAGTCGCTCAGAAAGGAGGACCAAAAGTCTACTCACCACCAGATCCCCTACTGAGGGACAGACGACTACAACACCCACCCCTCCGCGTCCCCACGCGTCCCTCTCCGCATTCCGTAGACAACCGATCTTCTTTCCTGGAGCTGATGACAAAGACTGGGGATACCTCCGGGTGGGACGGTCAGTAGAGACGAGGGGGAGCTGGGTAGAGCCAGACACACTACAGGTCTCCCTCGAGAGGGTGTCTGGACCACCTAACCCACGCGCCACCTCTCCTTCAGCTCCTCTCTTTCCACCTGGGAACACGAAACGTGAACTGGTGTCTATGACTGGGACTAGCCTGTTCCCCCTACCGTCCTCTTCTGTAGCCGAATTTCACTGCACGTACTCCAACCCTTAAAGTTTCGACCGCTTTCCCGAAACCCAGAAAGGAACGTCCAAGGACGATTGAGAGAGGATCAAGTCTCCTCCCACCCTTTCGCACACTCTGACCCCTCGCCCCTACTCCCCACTTACAGTGGTCCGTCCCCACGTAACTAAACAACTTCTTCCGTCGTATACTCCGGACCGTCACCCTGTCAGCCTCTTTTGGTCAAACAAAACAAAACAAAACAAAATTGTACGATGTAGTGACAACTTTTGTTTTTTTCAAAGTTTTTATTATATATTATATATATTATATAAATATATTACTTTTCGATAACTGATCGTCGTTACTAAGATTTCAATAGTATCGTGGTTCTGGTACCCCCACCCCCCTCCCCCAGACACCCCCCACTTCCAGACCGCCCTGTTCCTTCTTCCCCACTACACAAGTCACAGCGACTGTCAAGGTGAGGCCGAGAGTAGCCGCCGTGCTCCGGAGTCTCTGTTCTTTTTGGTTCTTCCCTCCTTTGGTGGTGTCAGAAGATTACAGACTCGGCTCGTCCAACCCCTGTGGCTCCGGAACGGACACCGGTCTAGTAGGGTAGGAAACGGGTGGGAGACGGTTTACTCTCCCCACCGAGGATATCTGTCTGATATCTGTTACGTCCAGAAGGAGGGAAGGGGGTTTATATTGGACGTAGGTGTTGCATCCTGGAGACGTCTAGTCTATACGTGTGTAGTCTACACCCTTGTGCCTGTCTTCAAAAATTGTCGAGTGCGTGTAAACAAATTTTTTTTGAGGGGACGCTCCATATGACCATTAATTTACTTGTTTTCTCGTAACTAGTTCTGAGGAGATCTACTTTGGTGATGAACGGAGTCCCTCATCCGTTCACCGATAAAGATTTCGAATATAGAGTCGACACACATACACACACACACACACACACACACACACACATCCGACTACGGAGCTCTCAGGGCAGACTGAAGAACAAATAAGGAAAGAAACTCCTGTAGAGATGGGACAAGTTTTTTCCTTCGCAGACGTCCGTATCTGCGTAAGGGGTGAAAAGGTGATGGAAGGACGGTCCGACGTCCCGAACAGTAGTCGGAATAACGTTTTCTTCTTAGGTTAGAGATCTCTGAGAGTAGTCTCAATACGTATTGGGTCCCGTGTTGAACGTAACTGTAGAGGACGGTGACTTGAGATCGTCCGTAAAGAGCTAATAATTTCCTTTTTTATTATATGGGGGTTTGTGTAATATGCTAATATTTCTGTCTCATATTTATTAAGTACTTTTAACTTATGTATGAAAAGTAAAATGCACACAAATCGGTTTAGAGTAACGACATGACCCCAGACCTGAAGAACCGAGACGTAAAGGGGGTGTAAGGGACCTAGACTTACCTTAAGACAATACCAGAGGGTGTGGTCCACTTTTTATCCTTACGTTTCCCGAGTGCAGGAGGGAAAAGGGGTCCTAAAGTTCGAGGTAACACTCCGCCAAAACGGAAGTCATATTGTCCATTTTATAAATCCTAGGTCCCCTGACCTTCCTCCCTGAGTTGTCGGGTCCCTGCCCTCTCCACTGTGTCCACCCCTGACCGTCCACAGTGTCAGACTGGCTGTGAAGACTAAGTCTCTGTCACTTCCTTGCGAGTAGTCCCTTACTTACTTTTGGAGAGTTCGGCCCGCCCTCCCCCTTTTTCAGCTTGTGGGACTAGGCCTATGGGTCGAGTGGGATAGGTTTCTAGTCTCCAGACTAAGACGGCCTGGTCGTACAGTCGGTTCTCCGGTTCTCTAGGGGGAGCATTTTGGTTTGTTTTTTTTTTTTTTTTTTTTTTTCCGTTCTTGTATGTGGGTTTGGGTTTGGGGAGTTGAGGGTTTGTTCTTGTAATTGTTTTACTCGATGGATTTCCGCTACTGACTGGGCAGTAAAATCGAATACGCTCAACCAACTGTCAGTCCACCCTCGGACACATCGGGGTCGTGTACGAAGACACTCACTTTTACTCAAAGGTGCACACAATGTCGACGGTTTAAAACATCTGTTCTCAGTCAAAGGCTGTAATAAGGTTAGACTTTTGAGGGTCATCGAAGACCACCTGCACAGTGGAACCAAAAATTTTAAAAAAAGTCACACCCAAAAATATCTATATATATTATATTATATATAAATATATTATATAGTTTCGAATACTCATATCTAATTTTTTTATAAGTTGTCGAATCACTTGAGACGTTGCGGTCGAAGGATTTATAGGCCTATTTTGAGACTGGGCACCAGGCGCCAGACGTCGTGGCCGAAGACGAGGTCCCGTCTGTAGGACGACTCCTGGAGCCGCCTGTCACGCATCGACAACGGTCTGAAGAGGAGCTTGGTCGACAGGTCTCGAGCGAACCGTAGCTTCAACCGCTACCCTCCCGGCAACTGTCGTTACCAGTTGTCCAGCGACTCAACGAGGTCTCAGTCCGCCCTCGCCACCAAAAACGCTTGAGCGACGTCCCGCAAAGCCGGAAAGAGCGTCGTTCGCCACCTCCACCCCTCCTGAAACTCCTGGACCTACTAGAACAAGTTCTCGCCTTTGGCGACGAACATGAACCTTTACACCGGCTAGTCCAGAAACTTCGGCAAAAACCATATCATTAGTCGGAACTCAAGGGCGGTGAGGTAGTCGTCTGAGGGGGCCCCCAGGTCGGGAAGGGACGTCTGTAGGGCCCTCTTCCATCCCTACCGGAGGTCCACCAGTTTCTAGACTTGGTACAGGAGGAACGGTATCGAGTCCTCGAGCAGCGACAAGGCCCCGGTCCACCGGTCCAGCTTGTGGACCGTCCGGAAGTGTTTCTAGGCCGACGCCCTTAGCTTGGAGACTCGATCCTAGTGAACCCAGAAGACCGTCTAGAAGAGGGCCTACCTGACCTTGAACCGAAGTCGGTGGGACTCCAAGAAGTACCGCTAGGGTAACTTCGAGAGGGCCTTTAAGAGGAGCTTGAGGACGTCCATAAGGGGCCCCCTCAGTCGGTCGGCCGACTAGAGGACCTACCGGAGGAGCTAGAACAGCAGGTGGACCCTGTGGTCCTCCATAAGCGGGACCTTCTGCATCCGGTCCGCGCTCTCGTGCCGCTAGTGTAGGTCTTCCTTCATCTACTCGAACTACCTGACCATCAGGTACTCCTTGACGTCGTCTCGGTCCCGCTACCGGCTCCGCAGGCGGGCGACCCAGACCGACGACTGCAGGAACTCCACCCGCTGGTGGAGGTCCATCAGGAACTACTCCCGTAACTCCTGCAAGACGAGTGGTTACTAGGTGGCGTGCCGGGCCTACAGGGGGTCCTTGAGCCAGAGGAGCGTGTCGCACCTGCGGCACCTGGCGTCGAGCGTGTACTCCGCACCGCTTATCGCCATCTTTGACTCGTCGACGAAGTCCAACAAGAGGTCGAGGAGGTCCGTCCCCTCGAGGAAGGGCGACTACCGCAGGTTCTAGAGATTTACCCCGGCCACGTGGTACTTCCCGTCCGTGTCGTCGGTCCCGTCGCAGAACGCCTAGCAGTACTTGTACGACCGGGCATCCGACCGACACTGCAACCGGGGCAGATACGGGTTCGGGTGCCACCCGAAGAGCAGGACGTTCGCCTACGGGTTCCGCCTTTTCCGGGCCAGGTCGCGGACGTCTATCGAGAGACACGACCTCTTGGGGTCGAGGACGTCCCTGTCCTTGAGGCACCGACCCCCGGGCAGCGACGACCACATGACCTGTATCTGGCGGTGGCACAGCCGGTCGTCCAGTAGCGAGACGGGCAGGTTCTACTACGACTCCGTACCGCTGACCGCCTACGCGAGGTGGTCCAGAAGCGCGTCGCGGGCCCGCTACACTACCTACTCCTAGACCGTCAGAGGGAGCAAGTACATGACCAGGTGGTGGAACTCGAGCGTGAAGGCGTCGTCGAGCCGGTCGCCGGCCTTCAGGTCCATCCCGGCCGGGAGGTCCCGGTCCACCATCCGCCACAACTTCTCGTCCCAGTACAAAGCTGTGTAGAGGAGGCAGAAGAGCCCCACGTACGCCTCGAACATCTCGACGTCCGTGAAGAACACGTCCAACGAGACCGACACGTCGAACTACCACACCTAGAACTTGACGAACCTCGGCTACTACTTCCGCCTCCACGCGCTCCTGACGTGGCACATGACCGCCGTCTGCACCGTGGTGTAGAGCAACTCCCAGCCCCTCATGGCGTCCTTGGTCTTGAAGAAGTCGGTGAGGACGAACTTCGCGGCCTAGGCCGCGGGCCGCCGGCTCCTGTAGAACCTCCCGAGCAGCCACCGGCAGTATTATAGCAACCTCTGCCTGAGCAGGCGCCTTAGCTGGAGGACCAGCAGCAGGAGGTACTACCGGCCCGGCCTCTGGTACGAGAGACTCCGACCTTCTGTTTACCCTTTCCTTGGGCAATGTAGACGACCCTTCTTTTTTGTTTGTTTGTTTGTTTGTTTGTGTATCTACAAAGGTTTTACTTCCTTTATCCAGGTCTTCCGTCGACAGTATAAGACACTTTGTCTGACTTAAGGTCGGACCTTAAGTAAGTATTCGTAGGAACAGTAGGTACGTACTGAGTAGGAGAAACACCTAATCGGGGCCACCGGTGGTGGTGCGAGGTCCGACGGACGGGAGTGGGAGGTGTTCGCACTCGAGTTCCTTGAATTTATAAGACATAGGTGACTTCTCCTTTTGATCCTCTCGGCTCGGGCACCTCCTTATCTCGTGCAGGGTCCAAAGTGTCGCCCTGGCGCTCCTGCACCCTGAGCAAACAGTGTGGTGCGGTCCACGGGAGTTTACTTCCGCCGACCCCGGGGTTCACTCGACCCCTAGTCTTACGTCAATTCTGTGTCCGAACCTTCTCGACGTGGGGGAGTAAGACTCGATTCCCCACACCAATTTTTCCTTCACGACACATTTAGAGATTAAGTCGACACATCACTCTTTGAAAGGAACACCAACTCGTTGGGATTTTCTAGGTCCGTCGGTTCTCTTTACCCGTTTCCCTCCAGTAACAAGACGTAAGAGTAGTCCTTCCGGCCCCCGAGAGGGGGTGTCCTGTGGGACGGACCCTTACCCTCTCTTCTCATTTTCTGACTCAAATCTTTGACCCGAAACCCCATTCTGTGGCCTCTTTCCGTTGCCCAGTTCTTGTGTCGTGTGTGGGGGAGGACGTCGCCTTAAAGGAAATAACTGTACCTCCTATGTTCCCGTTCTGTACTGCGGGGGTGCCCTCGACGTTCCACCGGACAACCTCCGTCGACTCCCGCACCTGACGCTGGCCACGGGTGGAGACTCAAGGGTCCGGAGAGGGACTACCCCCGTGGGGGTCCCTCGCGGACCGGGGGGAGGTGTGACAGGTGGCGTGCGAGGAGGGAGCCTGTTGTTAAAGTAGGTGTGGTTGAATGGACGCCCCAGACTCTTGAGCCCCTCGAGGTCCTGGACGCGACCGTTCCACCCCCCGAGTCCTTCGCACGGTCTGAATTCGTACAGATCAAGCCGGACCTCAAGGGCCTGGAAGAAGAAATCCGCTTATGTCAATCCCGTTTTCCTCCACCACCCGTCGAGTCCTCCCAGCCTACGTTCTCTCCGGAGCCGCCCTGACAGCCGGAACTTGCTGCTTCCGAGGAGGAGAAGCAGGAGGTCCCCCGGACGGAGGAAACTTCGGGGAACCCCCTAGAAGGTCAGGGGCAGGGGGACCCAGGCTGACCGTAAGACGTGCGGCACGCTGTAGTAGTACCGTGTGACCGACATCCGTAGTAAGACGACGAACCCCTGGAAGGACTACTGGTCCCTTCACGAGTCACGCTCGACCACCCGAAGATGGAAGCGCCTAAGGTCACTCCGGAGGTTGTGTAGGAACTTTTACTCCAGTTAAAAGAAGAAGAACCGGACCCCCACGTACAGGGGGAGCAGTTTCGGTGCGAACATCCCTGAAAACGGGACAGAGTTGTGCCCCTCGACTTCCCCTGGGGAGTCCAGAAGACCCAATAGGTCTCGGACGAGTCTGAAGAGGAAGACGTTGGAGAAGAGAGGATCCTTCCTTTTGGTCCCACACTCCTTCACCCCTTTTCGGGGCTTCTCCTCTTTGGTTGTCTTTTGTTTCGCGAGGACAGTCCTTCAGCGAACTGCGTAGGGAGACCCGGACCGGACCACGTCGGCCACACCGTTTTCGCCCCGTCTAATGAGTCACTTCTTAGCCCGATTGGATTGTATGCCAACCCCTCAAGTGGTTCCAGAAACTGTAGTAAATGTACCATCTTTCTTTGTCTTTACCTAGTGCCCCAGACCTCAGTTTCCTGGGGTTTTTCACCGCTCTTGAGGAAAATTTCTCCGTCAAAGTTGCATCGGAATTCATAGGTGTTCACTTTCACTTTTAGGGAGTCAACACAGACTGAGAAACGCTGGGGTACCTGATATCTCAGGTGCCCTAAGAGGTCCGTTCTTATGACCTCACTCATTCGGCAAGGGAAGAGATCCCCTAGAAGGGTTGGGTCTCTAGTTTGGGTCCATACAAATATTCAACTCGTTTACGACACCCTCACCCCTCAACCTTCAATTCCTTGAGCGGTAGGACAGTAGGATTTTCTGCTGCAGGGTGCACTATTCGACTCACCCACCGTTGCATCGAGTCGATTCACGTCCTCGAGAGTACGGAGGTCCGAAGGGGAGGTCAGAATCGTTAACCTTCTACCGATGAAGGTGAACTATCAACGCGTCAGTACAGACTGAGAAACCCTAGGGTGCTTGACATCAGACGGTCCGAGGAAACAGGTACCTTAAGAGGTCCGTTCTTATGACCTCACCCAACAGTAAAGGAAGAGGTCCCTAGAAGGACTAGGTCCCTAGTTTGGACACAGAGCACGGAATGTCCGTCTAAGAAATGACAGACTTGGTGGTCCCTTCGGGTTAAATCATTTTCCATGTGTTTCGTGACTCAGGGTGAAGAAGGAGGAGGGACTGATAGGGAATCCCGTTTCAGGTAGAATATCGTTGACAGGAAGGATTAAGAAGGTCATTGGCCTTCTATCCTACTACACTCCTTCGTACCGGACTTGGAGACACCCAGAGTGACTACTGGTTCCGTCCCTCTTTTCCCTTCAGTCCCTGTGGCTGTCGACGACACCCGAGGTTCTACTGTCGGAGATCGTACTATTTCGTCCTGCGCACCGGTGTTGTGTGCGAGTTTTATGTCGGCGACACAAAGGAATGGACTGTTAAGACTGCAAAGGAGAAGATAAAGAAAGATAGTACATTTACTACAGTTTCTGGAACCACTTGAGGGGTTGTTACATAATACAATCGGACTAAGAAGTTTTACCGCTTATGTCAACGTGTTTAACGATATCTACACACCTACGACGGACGAGTTCCTGTTCCAATAAGTTTAAAAGATCCTACTCGTCCTCTAAAGAAACCCCAGTTCCGAGGGTCTTTTTTTTTAGACACCCAGTTTCTTCGGGAAATTTGTAATACTTTAACTAAGATTTCGGAGGTGTTTTGTACCCCCTTTGTGGTGTTTCATTTAGTTACTGGGTTTCACCTGTTTATTGTTTACTTCAGAAACTTATGTACATATCTACGTAGGACAAGAATTTTCTATTGGTGTTTCCTTATTAAATACGAGAAATCCTTCGTCAAGACCCGAGGTTGATTATAAGGATGAATTTCGACGAGTCAGCGAGTCAACACAGGTTGAGAAGCACTGGGATACCTGACATCGGACGGTCAGAGGAGACAGGTGCCCTAAAGGGTCCGTTCTTATGACCTCGTCCAACGGTAAAGACAGGGGTCCCCTAGAAGGGTTGGGTCCCTAGCTTGGGCGTAGAGAACGTAGAGGACGAAACCGTCCTCCTAAGAAATGGTGAACTCGGGGGTTACTCTCAAGGATGAATTATTCCTGATTATTAAATTCGAGACCTGAAATCGTCCCGAGGTTGGAGGTTAATGTTTCTTCAGAGGAAGGAACATTCCGGAATTCACCAAGTCGCACCCCCTAAGGGGGGGAGGTCTCGTCCTGTCCGTGTGTCTAGAGTCTGTGGCGATTGGCATAGTCTCCGACGGTCTTGATGTCCGATGTACCTGTGTAGATTTCCTGTGACTCGGGTACCGACGAGGGTTCCCGAAGTCCCGGTTCGGGTGGGAGACGAACCTGGGACGGGCAGCACCGAAGTCAAAGGACGGATAAAGGATGAAGAGTCAGACCGGTCCTTAGCTGTGAGGTAGGAGGACATAGACGTGTGTAGAACCGTCTGTCTAAAGTCCAGACAGACGGTGCGAGGAAACTCGGTGAGGACTTTCGAGTACGGGAAGAGACTCGTAAGGGGACCCCAGAGTCCCGAGAGCCTCCTACTACATCGAGCTCCACGAAACCTCTTCTGTGACCCCTTTTTTCCGTAATGTCTAGGTCTTCTTAAGTTCTGCTAGGACCGGTTCCCTACCTTGGACACAGGAGTCTATGTCGAACCAAAAGAGAAGAAGACTAATGTTCTAAGAAAACCTCTAAAGGACTGTCAGAAGTAAGTAAAGAAGAAAATAGGTAAGTTGTTTCTAAATAACTCGTGGATTAGACATGGTCTGTGAAAGTTTGTACCGTAGAGGCCTCTAGTTTACCTTTGGTAACGTTAGTACAGTACTTTTATACGGAAGGGTTCACATTAACCGTTTATACACGGGTTGTGGGTCGAGGTTTCTTCTGTTCTCTACTCACATAGATAACCCAGAGGAGAGTGACGGGTAGGTTAGTGGTCTATGGAAAATGGTTCAGTCCATCGTCGACACAAGAGTCACAGGTGTTAAACGAAACGAGACAAAACTAAAACTTCTATCGCAGTAAGGTTACCCAGGAAGAGTGAGGAAAAAGTAGTAAAGAGAAGTATCAGGTTTACTTCGAAATAAATCTTATTCATCCAACCAGTCTTTGTACTATATCACTCCGAACCCACATCCCAAACCAAGGGTCCTGGTCTACCTGAGACCCAGAAACCTATACACCAAAATCAAGTTCCTTCCAGGACAACCTTTTTACTGGACCCGAGCGGGTAAACGTGACCGTACCGACTCCTGCCTGATTTTCTCCGTCTCTTGATCCTCGACCCCCTATAAAATTTGGTGAAAGTTTACTAAGCAAATTTACCTCGGACCTACCTGTGGGTGGGTGGTCCGATACTAGGTACATATTTGAGTGGAAGGGTGGAGAGAGGTTGGAAGAAGATTCTCTTTAACAAGAAAGTATCGTATAATAATCTTATCGATCCTTACTCTGCTCCTCCTTCCTCCTTCTTTGACCAAAACAGGCCCTCCGGTCTGTTGTGACATCCAATCTCGAGTCTAGGACCTGACTCTGTCTGTACCCAATCCTCGGATTGAGACGGGGACGACTGGTGACATAAATAGACTACTCACTCAGTGACATAAATAGACGACGCGTCACAGATGTGAACATTCTACCTCTCTTATTAGGTGTACGATAGTAATCGTACATATAATAGGTAGATTAAGAGTGGTGTGTAAGTGTCTCGTCCACGATTACCTTTACTAATGTGTCCTGTGACATCTTTTGTGCAAATCGTGTATGCTTCATGAATCATTTATGGTGGACAATAACGACGATACTAGCTCGGTCCCCGTCAAATGTTGTAGGAAGGTAGTTAGACTCAACCCCTTTGTCTTAGTTAAAACTAATATAATAACCGTGACCTCTACAAGAGTGAGGGAGTCCGAGGACTGGGACAGACCCCTCCTCCTGTGTGACTCCACGGTGACCAGGTAGGGTCTCGTCGACGAGGTTAGATCGGGTAGTCAGAGGGACTCAAGGAGGCCCAGAGGGGGCACGCGTCACAAAGGGTAGCCTAACGGATCCTCGTGGATGTCTTCGTAGAGACCGGAGCGACCCCGAGCCACCGCCCGCACCGGGTGGGGGTGCACACCTGTGAGTGGAGCCCGGTCCAACGCCACCTACCAGAGGACCCTGTACGACACGTCCGCGAAGTACATCAGGAGCGACATGGTCTGCGCGTCGGCGAGGGGGCCGGCCTACAGGGCCGTCCGGGCCTTCATCTACGCGAGCGACACGACCTTCCGGTCGTCCAAGACGAGGGAGAGGAGGGCCCTCTACTGGTGCATGGACCCCCGCTCCCCCTGTCCACTCTTCCGCGTCCGGTGAGAACCCGCTCACGGACGACCATGGTCCGTGCCACGACCCGTCCACGGCCACCGACCTACAGGTGCGCGTACACCCGTGGACGGTTTGAGATGTCCCGTCGACGGGAACCTCCTGTCCGTGGGGTCGACCTCGGTCAGGGAACAGAGCGACAGACCACACTGAAGTTCGTTCGGAGACATGGAGATTCTTAGACAAACGGCTCTGACCTTTACTGTGGACGGGACGGGTGGAGGGTCCAAGACCATTTGCATTCTAAGTTGGGGTCTATCTATCCACTGACCTTTCGATAAAAAGTGATTGAAAAAAAGAATTCAGAAATAACTTAAACAATGTTTTGACGGAGATAAAATGCACAAAAAACCGGTGTTCCGTACACCCTTGAATCGAGGGGATCACCCTTAGTTTGGACGTGGGGAACGCAACCTTCCGTTTCGAAATTGGTGACCTGACGGTCCCTTAGGGGGAGAAGTGATTGAAAATTGACGTCCCGGAGGGTCTATGGGCGTCCGGAGACTACCACCATTCCCACTCCAAGAACTTAACAAAGGTCATGTAGTGTTTCGGATCGTCCTCCTTGGCTACACTGTCCCCACGGGTGCTCTAGTTACTTACTTAGGATTTCCAGTTTCAGAATTTTCCTTTTTTTTTTTTTTTCCTACGGGTTCCCTCTATCCCCTCCATCCATTTATTCTCCGTTCCTTTCCACTCGACGTTGGTGAATTAGATTCAGTAAAAGTCCATTCCTTTGACTCTGAGCCTCTCCGATTCAGTGAACGAATTCCAGTGTGACGATTATTTACCCTTTATCTCGTAACTCCAGATGCGAAAAGGGTGATCTTGAGTGCCGAGGAAACGCCCGTACATTTCGTGGTTGAATCGTTACGGGTCTTTTGAAAGTTTCAAGACAGCTTGGGAATCTTAAACGTCGAGAATGGGTAAGAGGGACTTTACTGTAGAGGTTATAGGTTGGACGGTGGAGTGAGTGGAGGTTTTCCACTCTACTACGTTGTAAACGTCCCTCCACTACTACATGTCTAGTTTTCCTGTTCTCCTGTAATAAACCACAAAATCCCAAGACATGATGGGTTCACGGATCCTTTAAACGTCAGTTTTTTCCCTCCAGGTGCTCCCTCTACATACATATGTGTGTCGACTAGGTGAAGTAACAAGTCGTCTCTGATTGTGTTGTAACATTTCGTTAGTAGCGGGGGACGGTTTTTTTTTGTGGGAAGAAAAGGAATACGATACTAAACAGAGTTTTCGATCCCTTCTTTAGTTTCAGACAGACTGACCGGGTCGGGTCTCTTGACATGAACATTGTCAGACTCCCTTTGGTATCAAGTGTCTTTTTTTTAGGTTTACCTACTACTTATTTACTTTCATAAGTCGTAGTAACTATTCTTTTCTCCGTGTTTCATCGTGTGACATAGCAACCGTGTTTATTAAAAAATTCACTAGTCCAGACATGACCATTTCCACCGTTCTGATCCCAAAGGGTAAGATTACCACCTCTTATCTGACCGTGTTGGGAAACCCTTTGTTCGACCGTTGTGCCTGAAGTTGTTCATAAACAAGTAAGTGCAAGTGTCGTCGTAATGCGTGTTCTCAGTTTTACACCTTCATTGGGTTCACAGGTGACTACCTACTTACCTATTTGTTCTACACGATATATGGGGGTTACCTTATTATCGGTATTTTTCCTTCCTTTAAGACTGGGTACGATGTTGTCCTTGCTAAGAACTTCTGTGTATGATTCACTTTATTCGGCCGGTGTTTTGTTGTGTATCGTATACTAAGGTGAAGACACTCAGCAGTTTAAGTGTCAGTCTTTCATCTTACCACCAACGGTCCCCGACCCCCTCCCCCTCGTCCCTCAGTCACAAGCCACCTATGTCTCAAGTCGACCCCTTCTACTTTTCCCAAGACCTCTGCCTACGACCACGACAAACAGGTTGTGACACTTCCATGCATTATGATGACTTGAAATGTGACTTTTACCATTTAAAATACAATACACCTAAAAGGGTGTCAAAAACATTTTAATTCTTTTCTTTTATAGGTTTTACAATTCTACACCTAGTTCTACGTTTGAGACGTGTGTTGTCTGAACAAAGTGACGAATATTATCACGTTTTCGTAGATTTACAGATTTTAGTCTCTTTGCTAAATTATTTGGCACCATATAAACATACGACCTTACAATGAGTAGATGTCTTTTTAGAAAAGTTTCTTAGAAAATACTGCACCTTTTTGCCAGGGCTATATTACGTTTCACCTTTGTTATCCTGACCACATAATGCCAAGATTAACACGAAATTTTTGTTCGGACCATTTGGTGAACTTTATGTGGTTACAAAATCGTCACTAATCGGAAATATCTACCAAGATGAAATATTAAAAGACTTGAAAGGTTCAGAAGGAGTTATTCGTTAATAATGACAGTTAGGGAGAAGGGGTGGGGGATTTTTTCGGTGAAGGTCCTGTTTACGGTTCAGGTCATGTCCGACCGTCACCCCTGTCAGGACCACCGGTCGTCGAAACCCTTAGGCGTAGAACCGTGGGGTCCGTATCGCGGGGAGTGTATATTAGAGTTGAGGGGTTGACGTCCTCAGACAAAAAGGAAGTGTGCACTCTAAAGAAGACTTACACGTTTGAGAAAAAGGTCAGGGGTAAAATCGTTCTCGGACCCTAAACTGTAGGTTTTAATTAGTCGGATCACCAGTCGTGCCTCGTCTTGACTCCGTTTAGTTTGAAAAGATGGGGGACTGCACCTTCCGCTCGGTAAGTGAGTACAAAACAAGATTGTTCTAAGTGAACTTAGTGTCTCGGGTTCCCTTTGTCGTATGTTAGAAAGGAAAAAGGTCAAAGATTTGTCGATAGGTCGAGATTTTCTATCTTAATAAAAGGGACTGTAAGTTGAACTTCTCTTTTTTCATCTACTCCTTGTGTCTTGCTAGTCTCTAAATAAGGTTTCTCGTTGGACCACTTCTGCAGTCTTCCAAATCCTTCTGACTTCAGGTAAAGGGAAAGATGGAGGAGTGTGAAACGATTGGGTTGTTCTTAGTTATGAATCCTTCTTTCCAGGATGACTCGGAAAGGGAAGAGGTCCCCTAGAAGGGTTGGATCCCTAGCTTGGGTCCAGAGGACGTAACGTCCGCCTAAGAAGTGGTCGACTCGGTGATCCCTTCGGGTAACGAATCGTGTCCCTTGATATTAACTATAGGACCCTATTTGGTATTACCGTTTCTTATACTTTTTCTTATATGTATCGATATATATGTGTATACCCCTCTGGACCCAAGCTAAGGACCCAACCCTTCTAGGGGACCTCTTCCTTTACCGTTAGGTGAGGTCGTAAGAACGGACCTTTTAGGGCACCTGTCTCTTCGGACTATCCGATGTCAGGTACCCCAGCGTTTCTCAACCTGTACTGACTCGCTGAAGTGAGTATGTGTATATATACATCCATATTGACTTAATGAAACGACGTGTCATCTTTAGTTGTGTTGTGACATTTAGTTGATATAAAGTTAATTTATTTAATAATTTTATAAATCCTTCTCTTGAGGTTTTGAAACATATCTAGTGTTTCATAGAAGTTTCTAGTTTTGACCAAGTCGTAGGACAACATAAACCAACAAGACTTTCAACCGTAAACTTTATTCTATGTGTACCCTCGAGAGTCACTTAGTATTTGTTAGGTAAGGGGACTTTTCTACAAATACAATGTAGTAAAAACTTCATTTCGATTTACCTCGGTTGATTCAGCGTTGTAGTTGATAAAGATCGGTCCAGAGGGTGAAAGTTCATAAAACGTCATTGTGGGTTTACCGACCTAGGTGAGGATCTTAGGGAGACAGGGGTGGGTTGTTGGGGGCACACTTCTTCGTGCGGACAAGGTAGTTGTTGGGGGCACACTTCTTCGTGTGGACAGGGTAGTGTACCGACGTCCACTCGTTCCCGGGAAGGACCTTGTCTTCCGAAGGTCCCTCACTTTTAGAAAGATAAACAACAAAGGTCCAGTGATGGAGCAACCGACCTTCGTCTCTCATACAGTCTTCCTACTATCTTTTACGTGTCGTGTCCGACTAGACACTTGTGATCACGAATAAACTGTCAAAAAGTTCGGGAAACTTCGTTAGTTTCCCCACCCACCACCACCACCACTACCACCACCCCACCAAGACCTGACTTTGAAAGTACTACTATTACCTAACAAAAATGAGAGTCGAGAAACGACTGAAACCCATAACCGATCTATTCGAGATTCTGTTGTGAAAGGTCTGGAGTGGGTGACCCAGAATAGTTCACGTGGTCTCAAAGATTGACCGAGTCCTTTACTTGATAGTCAAAGTTGAGTTCTCTCTTTTGTTGGATGTCCCGTAGATAAAACAGCCGCCCCTATCTCCTTCCGGTCCAAGTCTGTGGGGGTGGGTCACCGAGACAGAGACTACCTTTCCTTCGTCGGGTCCGGGGCTCCGTCTCTGTCCTTTCCTTACTGGCTCCTCTCCGACCCGAGGCATAAGACGATCCGTGACTCCAGAGACCCGACCCTTCCAGAAACCCAGTCCGTAAGTGGGGGATCTAGGAGTGGACCTGAAATTCTCTTGTGGTGGGTCGGTCGGGAGGGAGCCGTGCCGACCGGCGGAGTCTGAGAATCTTCGCTACAGGGGTAGATTTCCGACTTTGACCGACAAGTAAGTGAAGGTAGGTGACCGCGGTCAAAGTGGAAGGACAAATTGAACGATCGGGGTGTAAGGGTGACTTCGGTTCTTTTCCTTCGCCTTTTGAAAAGGTAGACTTCAACTGTTCAGGAGCGTAGAGACACAGGGAAGACGAAGGATGCACGGGAGAAGAGAGGGGTCCCGGTCTCCCTCTCCGGTCGGTCAGTGGTGAATCGTGAAACTGGAACCACCCTTTCTGGGGGTCCGGACCAAAGTGTCGTAGAAACGTAGAGGACCTCTACCCTATTAGAAGTAAAGGTGCTGGGACGAAAAACCAGTTGTTACCATCTCCTCCTGGATCTAAGGTTCTCTAGTTTCTGTCCGACCTTAGAAGGTCTTTCACCTACCTAGGGACCAGTCCTGGACCCGTAAAGGACGGACCCTCTGAGAGAGGGACACTGACCTTTATTCGGTCCCGTTACGTATCCAGTCCCCCAGGGAAAGGACGACTTCTTTGAGGGGTCCCCTCGGTCTCCTTCAGTGAAGTACTCTTTAGAGTCTCGACCCACTCGTCCCGAAATGGACATGGTCAGTCTGTGGGTCTAGTTATCCGTCCACTCGTTTTTTTCACTCACAGAGTCTCCCCCGGGACTCCATGGGACGGTTTACCTGTCGGGGACTGGGAAGGTCTCAGAGGACGGTCTTTATCACCCCGAAAAGGGGGGTCCTGCGGACTGTATGAAAATCCCCTGTTTTCCATTTTAAGTAGCTCGTTGTAGAGTGAAAACTACTCGTCTCTTTAATTTGTGTCACTTTGCTAAAGAATACACCTACGAAACGGAGGGAGTCGGGTAGTTAAGGAAAGGAAAGAAAATTCCCACGACTTGTGTCCCGCAGACAGACTCTCGACTACTCTGGACCTTTTACGGTCCCCGTGAGTTCGGGAAGAGTGGTTGTGCAAAAGGGAGTCAGTAGATTGGGAACGAAACCCCCGGAAGTCCAAAAGTGTCGTTCGCTTCTTTCTCTTATATGTGGTTTCTTTCTACGACCTCTGGTTCACACAAGGTTCACACTCTAGTTAAGAAAAATAACGGTAGAATTGTTTTTATGAACCCTTCCGTTAGAAACTAAGGTCGTAGTCTCCCACCCCGTTACGGTCCGTTATATCAGTTCGGTAGCCCGACAGTCTGTCCCCTCACAAGTGAAGACCCCTAGCCCTTGGGGGTTTCTTGGTGTCTTGCCCTCTTCCTCGGGTCCTGTGACGTCAGCGGGAGGTAAGAGGGTTGTGCCCCGTTTCGAGCCCGACCCAAATCTTCGTCGTGAGGTCCTTACCGGTACCGCCCGTGACCCGTGTCACTAGGAGGGTCTGGGGTGAGACCGAGATCCCCCGACCACACCTTCCTACCTGTCGACCCCTATATACCGTCGGAGTCCGGTCCCTCGTTTCTCCTGTGTCTCGACTCGACGTGGGTACAGTCTCGATTCGAACGTTGACGGTGGGGGGCTGGGGGTTGAGGGAGGGATTGAGCTTCTTGGGCCGAGAAAGGGGTGTGAGGTTTTGGTTTGTACTTCGAAACTCTACACACATCGATTACGCATCCGTCGGGTTCGTTCGCCTCCGTACCGTACGACCTTGGACCTTGCCCTGTCCTCGGGACGACCCAAGACCCAAGAAAATCTTCGGTCCCCTCCCCAACGGAAGATCTAGGACTCTAAACCTGGGATGAAGAAGGGTCGGTGACCGACAGTCGGAATCACAGCCCCAACCCCCCCACCCCCACCCCCCCACCTCCCTCCCCATCCACCCCCACCCCACCTGAGTGTAGGATTTACGACGACAACGGAGGGTGAGTTTTGGGTCTCCCGAACCGTCCCCGTCCTTTCCTCATTGTGGGGAGGGTTCAGATCTAGACCGGAGACCGTCCCCTCGACCTTTTTAGGTGTCCAGACTGAAGGCCAAGACGGGAGTGGGGGCTCATCTACTACGACAAAGTAAACAGTAGATACTTTACGTCTACTCCTACCACCATTACTACTGGCATTGTGGACTGAACCGACGGAGAGGGGGAGACAGGACTCCTGGGTGGTTCGAGTGTGCGAGCCTCTTCGCATTTCACGAGATGCTAGTGGTCCAGCCCAGAAGGGGAAGGAGACTACAGTGGACCGAGAGGAGGGGCGGGGTGTTTTCCGTTCGTGCCGTCGACTCGTGTGCGCACGCACGCGCGTGTGTGCGTGTCTCCCGTTCGTCTTCCGGTTCCGTCCCCGAGTCTCGGGACCCCCTCCCCTCCCGTCTGGGGAGGACCTCCCCGACTCGAGACGGCCGGGTAGGCGTCCGGAGCGACGGGGGGCGGGGTCGGGGAGTTTTCGTCGTCTTAGTCCCGGACCCTCCGACCATGTCGTCGGGACTCCTACCTCTCGTCCTAAGGTAACTCTACGAGAACGTCGGGGGAAGGGACGTTCCGGACGACGGCGCCCTACGTCTGGTTCTCCTCCGACTGGAAGGTCCTGTTCGTTCGTAACTCGTCCGTCAAAAAGGACGTAGAACTCGTGGACGGTTTCTACTCCCTCAGCCCGACTCGGGTCCCGTCGGTGGGACATAAGTCACTCCTCTACTGTCAGGGGGGTCGTGGGATGTTCCAGTAGCTACCACCTGTGCTCTCTGACCGGGGGGGCAGAGTTCCGGTCTGCGGGGAGGAGGTCGAAAGAAGGAGGGTCACGTTTGACCGGCCGAATCTTTAACACGAAAGAGAAGGCTCTGGACCATCAGGCACGACCTCGACCATGACCCCCACGGAGACCCCCGAGGTGGCCCACTCGGAGCCGACCCCCCGACCCCGGGTGCCCCCGCCGGGGCCGTCCGGGGGCGACTCTACGGACCTGGGGTAGGGCCTAGAGGTAGTCGCAGACCGTACGGACCGACTGCGCCGGCGAGTCGAGCCGGTACCGGACCGGCTACCGGACGTACGACGAACGATCCAGGGCCACGCGCCGGTGGTCGAGGACCGTCTTGACGGCCTTGTGGAGTCAGACGACCCGCACCCGTACCTCCTCGACGGTCAGGTTCGGGCGCGACCCGCCCGGCCCCACGCCGGCTCCCCAGGACGTCCGTCGGACCCCGCTCCCGGCCCCGTCCCGGAGGCCGAACCCCGGGTGGCAGAGCCTGACCAGCCTCCTCCTCCTCCTTGCCTCGTCCCACCCGGACCGGTCCGTCCGGAGAAGGAGGCCACTTCCGGCGTCCCCGTGGGCGTCACCGACGGAGCTCCCGGGTCCCCAGAGGAGCAGAAGTAGTAGAACCCCCTATTTTTTTGTTTCTTCCCGCTTACTAATGTTGGGCCTCTTTCTGCCGTCGAGACCCGAACCTGTGTCGGGGGGCGGCCGTTTCAATGGTCGAAGGGGGCGGGACGATGGGGAGACGGATCAAACCGGAGACGAACGAGGGGTAGGTGGGCACCTTTTCATAGACGAGGGATCCGGGGGTCCCACAAACCCGGTTCGTGGGGTCCCTCTGTCCACTCGTACTTGGGGGGCACCAGGGGACCGAGGGAAGGATAGTGTCCGTGTCGTTGTGAGATCTCCCTTGCACCAGGGTCCCTGCCGTACAGTTGGGTACCCGAGTGAAGGAGAGAGACGTCGAGTCAAAGAGTTTCGTTTCTATTGTTGACGAGATGGATGGAGGGGCTGGAGAACGGGTAGAGCGTCCCGACAATTCTTCTGATATGTTCTCCTGTCTTCTTTCGAGATGTGACGGTCTTTTCATGATACTCCGAGAACCGGTGGCGGGGTTCAAGGTCGGAGGTGCGCCGGCAAAGACTCAACGAACCCCGGTGGAACACCGGAACGACCTTAGACGGTGAAAATCACTACCACCCCCTTCGAGTGTCTGACCTCTTTCCTCCGTTCCCTATCTGGTCGGGTCTGTCCCGCCTCGTCTAGATGGACCCGCTGGTCGGGACGACGGGGGAGCCACCGGGGTCCGCCCGAGGGCCTCGTCTGTGTCGGGTAGATGGGTCCTTGTGGGCTACCGTGTGTCCCTCGTAGTCTGTCTGGCGAGGCGCGCCGGGCAGTGTCCGTCCCCGGGTCGGGACGTGTGAGTCTAGAGCCGCCGAGAGAGTGCTGGTTCCAACACGACTCGATTAAGGGTATCGTTCTCACTTTTTGTGTGTCCGACTGGGAAGTTTGTCCGTGTACAGAGACGGATATACGCTCCGCCCCCCGACTTAAGTCTTGGTGGGGTCCCTTCCACTGTCCTTGTGTCTAAGACCAACGGGACCCGACGTACGGAGGGTGCTCAGGACCGTAGGGGAA
This sequence comes from Capra ibex, assembly GCA_006410555.1. Taxonomy (NCBI): domain Eukaryota; kingdom Metazoa; phylum Chordata; class Mammalia; order Artiodactyla; family Bovidae; genus Capra; species Capra ibex. Next base: position 6,680,014 of record SJYO01033645.1, read on the forward strand.
CCCGGTCGTATCTCTCGGCTCACGGAACATCTGGGGGTGAACCACCTGAGGGTGAAACACCCCTCTCCCCGCGACCTTCCTCGCCCTACATGACACCACTACAGCGAAGGGAGGGAAAGTCCCGGAGCAGGGTGGGTCGGAGACCGGTTCACGGCGTCGTCGACCCTTTTCCTCCCGGGCAGGGTGGACGCCACCTCCCCAGGACCCGGGGGACGGGTCGAGTGCAGTGCAAACCATTAGAGTAATGGAAGTCAGAGCCTCTCTGTCTTCCTACTCGTTCTGTCTTAAACTCTTTGTCTGAAGTGGATCTATCGGGGGAAGAAAAAGAGTATTAAACCATCGTAGCAGGACTTTGAACCCTCGACCCTAAGAGCCCCTGGACCGTCTGGGTCCAAGCTTAGGGATAAGACTTAGATGAGGACTCTGATGGAGACGCAGACTTCGAATCAAAGTCTCCTTCGAATCGAAGTGGACCTGGTGTGTCTCCAGTCTGATCTCCCACAGGAGGAAGCAGGAATCAAGAATTATCGACTGAGACTCATCGGGGGACAGTCCTCGGGAGGGGTCCGGTCTGTCCTTTAATCGTGCAAGGGACGTCATCCCCCGGACCCTTCCCTTCCGACCCAGAGACACTTGGTAGAAGGGGACCCGACCGGGCCGACCGTAGGGACCTCGGGAGGACGGGACGACCAGTGACCCTTCGGCCTGCCGGAGGTCGACCCGGGCGTCCACCCCCGTCTACACGCGTCTTCGTCTCGATTTTCACCCACCGTCGGGGTCGTTCCTCAGCCCGCCCCCGCCCCCCCCCCACAGAGCTCACGAGGGGGAAGACCACTCGCGGTTCTTGATGTCGGGGTTTCCTACCGGCGGGGCAGGTCCGACCCTCGAAGGTGTGGGTGGGTCGGGGACCGTAGTCGCAAGTAGGACTCGGTATTCCTCGTCTCCCTCTTTCTCCTTCTATGAACGACTCCCTCTTCTTCTCCACCTCCCCCGGTACCCCTCTCCTTGGTCTCGCGTCTCTGTCCTCAGAATCTCTCTCGAAACCCCGTCCGTGTTTCTCCGTCTCCTGTGTCTTTTTTCTTCGGTCGTTCCGTGGTGTCTCCGGGGCGCCTTTATAGTGTCTTTGTTTCTGGGACCCTTGTCCGCGTGTCTGTCGGGACTCGAAAGCCCCGGGCCCTGAACCGGCCGAAGGAGACTGCGGGGAGGGGGGAGCGGACGACGTGCCCCGAAGGGACCGAGGCGAGACAAGGACCTTGCACGGTTCGCGGAAGGGCTACGCCCCGGAGCATGTACGACAAGACGGACGCTCCGGGAGGAGGGGAGGGGACGCGACGCGGGGTGCGTGTGGGAGGCCCAATTGAGAAGGGGTGGGAAGCAGAGGTAAGTTGACAGAGAGGGGCCCCACCCCCACCGCCCCCCCCCCCTCCCGCCTCCTCACGAAAGGGTCGGTCAGGTGAGGACGAAAGTCTGGTGGTGGCGGACGAGGGATTAGACGTGCCGACTTGGGTTGTCCTTTTACGCCCACGAACGAAGTTTTTGAATCAGACTCAAAGTCCTTTCGCTCTCGCGTTCTCGTCAGTCGGGTCGAGGGTCGGGAACCCCCTTCTGTCCAGCAGTCGGGTGGTTCAGTCGAGACGAGAGTCCTGAAGGACGTAGGTAGATGACTAGGAAGAAATGCGTAAAGGAGCAAGTTGACAAATTACTTTCCCAAGAATAAGAGTGCTCAGATTCCTTGAAGGGTTCTCGTCGCGACCCCCTCCAAAATCTTAGTTGAGACAGAAGGGTCGAGGGTCGTAGCGCAAGTCCTGTATAAGATCTTACTTACTTCCCTTTCTCCGCCCCTCTCCTGCCTTCACCCTCTTCCTTCCTTCCTTCCTACCTTCCCGACCCGCTCCGTCTTTCCTTGTCGTCTCTTTCTCTCTCTTCCGTCCACGCCCCACCCCCCCCCGTAGAGGTCCTCACTCGCCCTCCGTCCGTTCCCCTCGCGCCCCTCCCCTCGTCCGCCCGCCATGAGTGTCGACCACCTTCCCGACAGGCACGGCAGTTCAAGGCGGGACCCCTTCGGCACGGGCCTGGCCCGGCACTCGTCGCGGCTGAGCTAACGGGAGAGCACCCGTCACTCGTGCTACCACCCCCGAGCCGGGGGCCGGGGCCCCGGGCTGTCCCTGACGACGTACTTCCGGTCGAACAGGAACCAGGAGGCAAAGTACAGTAGGGTAGACACGAATTACAGGAACTGCCTCGCGCCTTGGACCGACTGCCTCCACTAAAAGGCTCGATACGGAAGGGTTTAGAACAGGGACAGCCGTACCCTGTCGGCGTACCAGAGGGAGGGTTTCTCTTGGCGAAGCACCACCCAGTGGAGCCACTGGTCTTACAGGTCGAGGAGGAACCTCTTGAACCCGAAGGAGAATGCGAGCCGGTCCCCGCGGTGCAAGGAACCCAACTTATAGGGTGTTTCGTGTTCCCCCATTTACTGGCAGTTGCGCCGTCCGGAGGAGGAAGGATTCACGGCCGGGGGTCGGCTCCTCGGTCCTCCGCGGGTCCGCGGGAGCGGGCGAGCGGCGGTGGTGTGGGACGAGGACCGCGGTCCGGGGAGCGTGACGGCGAACGCCCCGTCGTCCTCGGCGCCGCGCGCGCTGTCCTCGCGCCTGCCTCGGCCTGCGAAAGGCAAAGCCCAGGGCGGACCGGAGACTGATGGACGCTCCTCGGTCCCGTCCGTCGAGCCGTCGGAGGGGACCGGGGGAAGAGGGGTAGGACCTTGGTCCCCAACAATGGCTGGCTCTTCCCTATTCGTGCGACTACATTTCTCGAAATTTCGGGAGTTGTCCGTACTTCCTAGGAATGACCCCAATCCTGCTCCGGTGTCGGACTTGAGTCTCTACAAACGTGTCCGGATACCTCGGGTCCGCGAACGTCCTTCTAAGAACGTTGTCCCTCTAATAAATGTCACCCGAAGGCTCCCCACTGCGGGTGCTAATTCCTCACCAGTGTCTTTCGAACAAGACGTGGGACCACCCAGAGAAGGGGAAGGATCAGAGGGTCCAGGGGTGGAAACCCACACCCGTCCGAGGAGGGTCAGGGCTGGTGGTGAGGTGACGTCGCGACCGTCTTCGAGGAAAAACCGTCGAGTACCCATCCTGCACTCCTCTGGGACTCGTAGGTACCCCTCTGTTCCAGGTGAAACTACCTCTGGTCCTTCCTGGAACCGAAGGTAGACGTGCCTCCCAGGAGCCGGTGTCCGTGTCGTGTCGGGAATGGGGGAACCGAACCGTGGAGGAGACCGAGACGCTGAGTAAGAAAGGGTGTCACACCAAGACAGGTGGGAAATAGGGTACGGGTACCAGGGTTTCTAGGTGGGTTCTCTCGTAGGATCTCATACTACCCTCTGGGCCTCAGACTAAGTAAGGGAGACCGACGACGGTTTCGGTGTCGTTCCCTGTCCCGCGTTTCTAGGAAGTCGGGAACAGAGGGGTGGGGTGGATGGGTCTTATGGTCTCGGGTTCGCCGGCTCCTTCTTCCACCTCCGAAACAGTAGACCGGTTCTGTCGCCGACCCCGGACCCGGAACGTGAGTCTGTCTGAAACCTAATCTTCGACTCAGAGGACACGTTTGGAGCAGGGGGGGTGGAGGGGGACCACGGTGGAGGTTCCCGACGGTTCTTCTCAGACAAGTCCCGAAGAATTAGAGTGGTGATGACCGTAAATCCTAGTCTTTAAGAAACAACCACCCCCTCTCCCGTAAGACCTGTCACATCCTATAAATGGTCGTAAGAAACGAAGACGAGCTATCTTTGGTCGTCGTAAGTGGGCGTCTCAACACTTTTGGTTTTTGTAGAGTTGTGTGACGAAGGTCCTCTGATTTTCTCGGAGACGTCCCAACACCTGGTGGCTAGAGTACTTACGTCTCGTGGGTCGTACCCCGACGGTATCTCAGTTGTTCACCCACAGGTAAGATAAGGGCCGGATTCGAATCCAAAACTCTTTTAATTGGTTGAGGTACGCTAGAAGACGTTCGGGGATTCGATCACTTGTACAGGAGTGTAATCTTCCTCGACATGTTTACCTTCGGCATGTAATTCCCCCTTCTTCTCCCAGGGTCCTACTTAACCGAAAGGGGGGTTGGGTCCTTGGTGGGCTCCCGATAGAGGGGTCGTTATTTGGTATCTGGGTTGGGGTCGGATGGGGGACTCAGAGATTATTCTACTCCCGGGTGGTCGACACCGGTGGGACCGTGGTAGAACCTAGTCTTATCCAGGACCTCGTCCTTGTCCTGCCTGCGGTCCGGTCGTTCCGTCGTCATCGTCTTGGGAGCACGTGTCTCTCTTGTGACTGGATCTGCGAGTCTCTACCCGAGGTCAAGACTAGACGGCGACTGGTGTAGCAGAACTGGGACGAGACGAGACCCAGAGTGAAATGGTGACCTCGTACTTCTAGTCTCGTCTCGTCCCCAAGAGTTGGGGTCGTCGCGTAGTCTTGGTGAGGCCTCTCGAAATGTTTGACGGCTGCGGGACCCGAGTCAGGGTCGGGCTACTTCAGTCTTAGCGTCCTCCCGGTCTACTAGTGAGTCAGTCGTGTCCACCACTTAGGGGAAGAGACGTCACTACCGTTTCGGAACAGGGGTTTGACTTCCTAGTCTCTATGTACCTTCTCGCCTTGACTTAGTCGAGGGGACCGGTTTGATGTCACGTCTTTCCGGACTGGGTCTGGCGTGAGTTTGTGTGCGGGGAAACGAACGGATTTCGGTCCGGTCTCGGTGTCCGGTCCCCAGACCCGGTACGTCCGGTAGACCAGCGGGCGACCTGTGGACCAGCGGTGAGGGGTGAAGACTTAGAAACGAGTATTCACGGGAGTTTACGGAGGAAACATCCGGGTCGAGTTTACCTTCGACATGTAAAGGTGAGAGCGAAAGTAGACTCGGGGGTGTCGTGTAGCAGGAGTGAAGGAACCTTGTCGGAGTAATCTTTTTCGTCAAAGGTGTCGTCTTCCACACTCAGGACCCTTCCGGTCCCCTCGACCCGACCCGGGTAGGTAGATCCTACGGGCCATGTCCGAGACTGAGTGGCGTCCACGAGTCCTTATTCCCGACTCAACGTGCACGAGTCGACTGGACGTGGGTCACTAGCCCCTCTTCTCCCGTCGGTCTCTACAGGTGGGTGGAAGAACCTCGGTGAAAGTCAGGTGTCGACTGGACTAGTACACTTTCCCCCCTCCAGGGGTGCCGTATTCTGACCCCGGACGGACAAGAGTCGCGAAGGCGAAGACGTGGACAAGTTAGCGTTATTCCTGTTGCCGAGGCTGTTTAGTCCCCCGCTTAGGAATTCACAGGGCCGCTCATAGGTGTCGGCGGGCCGACGGTCGGCCGGAGTCCACCCTCTGGGCACCCGTCACCCCGGGTCACCTTCCCCTGGTCTGTTGAGTGGTGTCGGAGGGGTGGAGTTTGGTCAAAGAGACGTAAACGAACCGTCCAGAGTCCCAAATTTAGGTCGTCTGAGGGCAATCCCTCCGGGATTGACGGGAGGGAGGTTCGTACTAGAGAGGAGATGGGAGGTCGGGGGTCGGGGTGCCCCGTGTCTTGACGTGTGTGTGACTGTCTCCCGGGCTAGGTACCACGCCATGACGGAGCCCAAGTCGGGAGGTTCTAGGTCGAGCGTTGGGTCGATGATTGGGGAAGTGTCGAGGACTTAGGGTCTCTGTCCGGTGGTTCCTCCGTTACTCCGTTCTGACTGGAGGGTATGACGGGCCACTACGGTAGCCCGTCCCGAGGGGGGTTGAGAGTCCGTGTGGTGTGTTCGGTCGTCGTATCTTGGGTTTCCTGTCGAGCCGCGTCGACGACGACCCACTGGGACCCGGTCAGAGGACGAACGAGACCGACCGTCACTTCCTAGGAAGGCCACGTTTGAAGACAGGGGTTGTTGTCTGTTTTAGTGAGATTGTTAGTTTTTGACTCAATCTCTGGTACGGGAAAAGGGACCCCCGGAAAATGTGTTACCGACCCTCAGCGTGAAGCTACAAAGGACGTGGGGTAGGTCGGTCTCAAACGGACGCTCTCCACAGTGTCAGGTCCCTGTGGGGGGTGGAGGTACGCTCTTACGGTCGTCCGACCCCGGACCCCGGAGGTCTTTGTGACTGTACACACAGGGGTATTTGTCGACCAGACCGGTCTCCGGAGGAGGTCTTGGGGACTACCTTCGGACCCCCTTAGTCTCCTAACCAGGGGACCTCGATCTGTACAAGGACGGTTCTCGTCAGGGCCCCGGAAGTCCCTGAAGGTGGTGACCTCTGAGATTTCCCGGTTGCAAGAGGGAACCGGAGGAAAGGTCTCAAGCCTGTTCCGAGGACCCTTTAGTCGTCTCTCGCCCTGAGTGGAGTAGGTCAACCGAAATCAGAGTAGACTGGGTAGATACCTGAACATCGCCAACAAAAACAGGTGTTAGACCTTCTGTCTCTCTGTCAGAGCTTTACCCGTAGAAACTCCCCACCCGAGAACGCAGGGGTCGGAGGAGGGGTCTGGTCCCGGGTTCCGGTGGTGGGTCTTGGGAGGGATACCGGAGGGAAGATTCGGGGGTAACGACGTCCTGACTGGCCTCGACCCGTCCCTAGGGTAGAGGGAGGAGACGGGACTTCCTTATGGGTCGTGTACGGTCGTTCACCGTAACGGTTCTTGTAGTGTAACGTTGTCGTCGACTTAAGTCCGCAAGGAGAGATGCCAAAGACGTCCTCTGTCTCCGACTGCGGTCTACTGGCCCGTATGCACTAAGGTCGCCCAGGAAGGAGAGGGGTCAGAGATTTGTAAGTTCTTGGAGACCCCAAGCCCCACCTGGGGAAGTAGAAGGTTTTTGACAGACATAAAGTAGTGGTAAAAACTTAGTGTCAAGTCGACCTATACCTTAAGATCTGTCTACTTCAAATAAAAGAAAGTCTTTTATTTCTGACGGTCTTTCCGACGGTATCCGAGAAGTCGTTGAGTGATAATCAGATACAACAAGAAAACACCCATTAGGCAGATGTCATTTAAGATTCTGAAGGAAAAATACGAACTAAAAGACGTCAAAGTGATACACCAAAATGTCACCTCTAAATGGAAAATTTTAAGAGTAATGAACAGTTCGTATAATGAACTAATCCTAAATATGGAGGAGAAGTTGAGACCTTTTAAGACTCGATAATACGAAAACTCATGTCGAAGAGTCAGTAAAAGAAATCAAAGAAGGACGTCTTAAAGGTAATTTGTGTATGCCAGCCTTGGGTCAGATAAGAGGTCCAGAGTGTTGATGAGAGTCTTAAAAGGGAGATGCAGAAGGACCCACCAAGAGTCTCTTAAAGAACCTTGCGAGAAGGTTGAGTAAGTGAGGGAGAAACTGGTACAAGTAAGGTCTCAAATACTGATAACTGCAAAAGGGAAAGAAAGAAAGGAAAAATTTTCTGAAAATTACGTTAGTTATAAAAAGTAAGGGTCTTTAAAGTTAATCAAGAAAAAGTGTGAGTAGAAAAGAATAAGACGGAGAAAAACAAAGTATTACGACACGAGGAAGAAAGAAAAAGATCGTCGAAATAACTTTATATTAATTGTATATCATACAGTACACTATTTTAAACTGTTTACATATATGGTATCAGTTCTATTATTTGCATAGGTAGTGGGGATTCTTAATGAAATGCCGGAGACCCTAGGGAGTGAGAACGGAGAGAGGTATAGAGGGTAAGAATCAAGGTGTCCGTTGGTCCCTCGACGAAAGACAGTGATGTTTAATGAAACGTACCAGGGAGGACGACGACAACGACGATTCAGCGAAGTCAGCACAGGCTGAGACACGTCGGGGTATCTACACCAGGCATTGAAATATGTTCGTCTTAGTTGACCTTCCGTACAGACGGAAGAAAGTGAGGTGTGTTAATAAAACTCTAAACAAGGAGGACACACACACACAGTCTCGAGTAAAGAAACATAACCACTCATCATAAGGTAACGAACCTGTCCAGTGATAAAAAAAATCAGATGGATAACGACCTGTAAACCCAACACCGATCAAGACCGATAATGTTTATTACGACGATTTTCTGTAGTGATCGTTTAGAAAAAGAAAATAACCTCATATTAACGAAATGTTATAAAACAATCAAAGACGACGTGTTCCTTCACTCAGTCGATATACATATGTATATAAGAGAGGGAGAACGTGAGAGGAGGGTAGGAGGTGGGTGGGGGGGATCCGGTAGTGTCTCGTGGCTCTACGGGAGGGACTCGAAATGTCGTCGGAAGGTCGTCGGCCGACAAAATGCGTACCAGCACATACATACAGTCAGGACTAGAGAGGCAGGCAGGGAGAGAGGGGAAGGGGTGAAACAAGTCTGCAAGGGAGAGATGTGGACACAAACATATTTATGTATGCGAATAAAGACAGCCCGTTTGTGAATCTTCACCCTAACGGCCCTGTGTACCATTCTTATACCAGTTGAAAATTCTTTGACGATTTGACAAAAGGTTTCACCAACGTGGTAACGTATAAGGGTAGCCAGCGTACACCCTAAAGGTCAACTAGGACTAGGAACGGTTATGAACCTACTTGACCGAAAAAACAAAATCGGTAAAACTGTCCATACTTCGTCATAAGTTACACCGAAATTAAACGTAAAAAGACTACTGATTACTGTGAATTCATAGAAAGACACGTAAGTAAACAGTCGACGTATGGAACAAACCATTTCACAAATAAGTTTAGAAAACGGGTAAAAATTTTGTCACCTAAAAAAAAAGAATGACAACTCAAGACTCTCAAACTTTACCTGAAGGGTCCACCGCGACCACAATTTTTTTGGGTGAACGGTTACGTCCTGTGTATTCTGTGCACCCAACCTAGAGACCCAACCCTTCTAAGGGACCTCCTTCCGTACCGTTGGGTGAGGTAATAATAACGGATCTCTTAGGGTACCTGTCTCTTCGGACCTTCAGGTCTCAGTGTTTCTCTGTGTCCTTCGTTGAATCGTGTGCACGTGAAAAAAAAAAAAATTACGTAAAACCTATATTAAGGAAATAGTCTTATACCGAATGTTTATGAAAGAAGATCAGACACTGAACAAATAAGTGAGAGAATTGTGGTAGAAAGATTCTGTCTCCAAAATTTAAGTTTGTTTTTTACGGTCAGAATAAGAAGAATTACCTACAATAGGAATAAGAAAGAAACTTCTAAGGCTTCGACACTCACAATTACTATATAATAGGGAAAGTAGGTATCATTGTCTTAGGGACCTAATATTGGCTCGTGGATCGATAGACATTATTGTCTTATGTAAAGAACTGAAGAAGAGACCGGTTTAAGACCGGTTATCTCACCTCCACCTTCACAGTACGCAGTAGAAGGACTTTTGAAGAAATTTTCTGTCGACTATATATGGGAAAATAGTAGGACACCGGACCTTACGTCTATGTTACCGACCTCGAGATCGATAGTGGAACCTGATACTCCGATATTATTAGGTTCGTAACTCTGTCACTGATCGACCTAGTTCGATCCAAGGACTCCTGAATTAAGTCCGAGTCTTAAATAGGTATCTTCTTGTGTTAAGGACAAAACGTACTCGATGACAATAAAACTTAGAGTGTCAGTTTGGATAAGGACTGCCAAGGATTTGTCAACAAAATTTAAGTAAAAGTTTTTTTTGGGATAAAAATATAAAATTAATCTCACTTAAGTTAACAGTAACAAAAACTTCCGAGAGAAACATTGTAATTAAAAGAAGTAATCAAAACCTCCAAACCAGGTCTCCGAGTAGAACTTATTCTCAGACAGACGGATAACGAACGAAAGAGAGTAAAATTCGTCAGTTGGACCGTGGGGAGAGGTGGAGTGTGTTCTGTGAAGATAAAGGATCGCGGGGAGTCCTCGATTTTGACTGCCGACAGAGACGGACGTGATCTACTCTCGAGATACCCGGAAACAAAAGTCGCGCCGTCAGTGAAACACGAAGAGAGAAAGAGGGAGAGAAAAGAAGAGGAAGTAGCCCCCCTCCCCCGAGTTTCGTACTTGAGAGGCAGGTAGACCTAACCTTCGGGGTGGCGGAGGAGGTGTGTGTGGAAGAGATTGATATGAGAAAGAAACCTATAAATGTAGATAAGGGTGTGAAAGTTAAACAAGTGATGAGTGTCTAAAAGTAGAGTTCGGGGTCCGTACTTATAAATTAAAGGGTGTACTGTACTACAGAATGATCGTCAAGTTTGAGTGGAGTCCTGGGTGGAGATTCGGATAAGGAGAGAAAAAGAGGAAGTCTCGTAAACTTCGGTGGTGGGTGAGTCTAAAGTCTTTCTTTCGGTAGGGGTGGTTTGGGGTCACTTGACATGTGAAATTTACTTACTTCCCATATTATACACTTGATATAAAGGGTTTCGACAATTTTTTTTCAGTAGGAAGTACGGATAAAAAAATTACATAACTTCATATCAACTAAACGTTAAACATACATTAAAGGAGATACGTCGTCTCTCAGTATATGTATGTGTGTGTCTATATATATATATATAGACAAAAGTATAAGAAAAGATAATACCAGATAGTGTCCTATAACTTATATCAAGAGACACGGTATATGTCATCCTGGAACAACGAAAATAGGTAGGATATGTATTATCAAACGTCGACGCTTAGGTTTTGAGGGTCAGGAAGGGAGGAGGTCGGGGAGGAGGAACCTTTAGTGTTCGGACAAGAGATACTCAGACAGACATAAAGCATCTATGTAGGGAAACACAGTACAAAATCGAAGGAGCACATTCACCATAGTATACTATAAAAAGAAAGAGAAAGACTGACTGAAGTGAATCGTACCATTAGAGATCCAGATAGGTACAACGGCGTTTCGTAATAAAGTAAGAAAAAACACCGACTCATTATAAGGTAAGACAGTTGTACATACATGATGTATGTATAAATGAAATGAAGAAGTAGAGAGTCACCTGTAAATCCAACGGAGGCACCGGACCGATAACATTTGACACCACGATACTCGCTTCCCCGGTACGGAGGGAGAGAACTAGGGGCCACAGATCAGGGAGTCGCACAGTAGACTTGGACTAAAGTTTTGATGAGGACAGAGGTGACGAAGGTCGGTAGTATTGAGAGGAGTTCTGTTACTGTTCTCTAGGGTTGATTGGAGGGTCACGGTAAGAATTGAGGTGACTAAGAGGAGTACCGTCGGTCTCTTTGGATAATTACATTTGAAATCTTGTACGGTGGGTGGTCGAGTTCTTCCGTAAGTGACATGAATTTCGTTTTAAGTATGAATTCCAGTAGTAGAAGTTGCGAAATGGTAGACCAGGGACGGATGGAGGGTTGAGAGAGTCCGGAGAGAGAGGGGGTAAGTGAGAGGACGTCGGTGAGAAATTTTTTATTATTAGTACTTTATCAAGTCCACAACTCTTTAATATTTCTCGTTACGTTGACTAGTGAGACATAGGTAGTCGTTCTCGGTCGTTTTTACTGGTCGTCGGTTAAGACAGGGCCTGGAGACAGAGGGGATCGTAGTCTTTTTATGTGTCTACAGTGACTTCTGGTAGAGACGGAGGTTGAGTGAGAGAAAGGGTGGGAGGAAGGTTCCCATTGATGGTAGGACTTCGACCTTCCCTCGGAAGAACTAAGAATGATAAGGTCCTGAAAAAGATTTTTTATTGTGTGTCTTAACGACACGTACAAACATTTCAAATGTCTTTACCGTGGGTTCACTTACACCATGGGATACCGTTGAGAAAAGGTTGTCCAAAACACACCGACCAGGGTAGAATGGAAAACCCAGAACCAAAGACAGTCGAGGAGCCTTTTTCGAAAAGGACTAGACTTGGAGTTCCTCCAAGAGGAGAAGGTGTGGGACTGGAGGTGTGTGGACGGGGAGAGTCGTAATAGAGATTTGTAGTAGGACGACGAAGGAAACTCTCTGGATTGACGTCCCAAACAGATGAACAGGTACACCATTGACTGACGGAGGAAGTAGTGTGGTTTTCGACTACTTTTGGTTCGTGTACCGATAGACGAGTACTAACACCGGACCGGGACCAGGGATTGTGTCCGGTACCGTACACCATCTCAGGATCGACTCACTTACTAGGCTACTTCTCGGAAAATTTATTGTTCGTTCGATTTCCTTTTTTTTTTTTTAATATATCCCAAGTATGAGTTCACTTTTCCTTTTCTCACCGGTCTTGACCGAAAAGGACCAATGGCTCTGGACTGACACTTTAAAAGGTCAGAGCGCTTGGTCGACACTTTGTGCCAGTATTAATTTTTAATTTAATATACTTGAATGTTAAGTCATATAAGATTAAAGCTTATCCATTGTTTACGGGTTTCGAAGGATTAATGAAATGATGTAAAGTGTTACAACTACAAGAACTCCTACAACCGTAGACATCTCATCTTTATGGTATCTAATTAACAGTTTACTGTCGAGAAGGGTAGACGAGTAAATCACGGAAGTACAACCGCCAGACTTTGGTCTGTACCACCCTCGGAACTGTGGTTCCTTTGGCCGTGTGCATAAGGGGTGGGACTGGTAGTGGTCGTCCGACAATTGATAGACGGTCGTGTAGTGAGACACAAATAGATACGTGTCTTTCGGACCCTCTGCGTGAAGTTTGAGTATAGACCAATGGAGATCTCCCCTCCTATCTCCCCTCCTCCTACGTCGAAAACGAAAGAGATAAAAACTCTGAAATGACAGAGGTACCAAATTTTAAGTAACTGTTTTTCTCTTTTGTACGTCCGGTCCGGAGGGGAGGGGACGGTCAGAGGGGTCGACTGTGGGGTCAGAAGTTCCTGGAAGGGGTCCTTAGAGTGCCTTGGTACATGCAATAGTATTATAATTAGTAGGCAGTAATCGTGAAAGACTGACGAGGAAAGAGAGGCCCCACCCCACCCCCCTTGTCTTCGTAGACATCCAGGGCTTCGGTCGACGTTCTTATGGATCACCCTTCACTGTCGGTACCTCGGGCTCCGTAGCCGACCTTGAAGTCGTAGTGGTGACTGTTCGATTCACCGGAACTCGTCCACTGAAGTGACCGGTCGGAAGTCATAGGAGTAGACATTTTACCCCTTTGGTTGGAACGTCGGGACGGTATTACTAACTACACTTTCCGTGAGGTATTTGTCAGTACTAATACAAATAATTCCCCTGGTTTACAGTCAATACTAAGTGAGACCCACCACCCTCCAAGCTCATTTTGAGGTACATAATGTTGTATATCAACATTTTGATATACGTAATAACAACATATCGATGTACATAATGTTGTGCGTCGATATTAGTCTGCAAAACGTCGGAGTCGACCCGACTCTCAGGACCCACCCTCGACACTCCCTGAGACCTCGAGGGATTCTAGAGACAACGATCCAAGTCTAGGGTCCAAACGACTCCCTACGAAGAACTATATAGAAAGAAAAGGTAGTCAGTCCAAAAAGAGGTTAGTTCCTAAGTAAGTAAATCGTTTGTAGTGGGTCCCTCGTCGATGTGCCTGTCCGAGACCCCTATTTTACCACTAGGTCCTTACGTCACAGAAACGAGAGTGTTTTGAGTGTCAGGTCGCCTGTACCTTTCTCCGGTGACACGACAGGACGCCAGTCTTGATACCACCCCTTAAGACACCTTATACCCTCGTGTCTCGACCTCGGGACATTGACCACCAGTAACTCCTGAAAGAACCCTCCACACCTTAGAATCGACTTCAAAACCTCTGCTTCTCCCACTCCTTCAAGATCACCTCCTTCGTCCCCCACTCGTCCTAGTGTCTCCCACAAGTCTCGTGTAGTACACGATGACTACTCGGGGGCAGTAGGTTCAGCTCTCGTCCGACATCTGGAGTTCAGGACCCTGACTCTACCAGGTCCTTCCCGGTCGGTCCCGGTCTACGAGTCCTGGCCCGGGGTCCTCTGACCAATGGTCGCAGGAGGGAACGGAATAGGGAGTTCCGGTTGAGGAACCGGTGAGACTTAAGACGTGAAGAATCTGGTCGGGTCCGAGACTTGTGACACTACACTCTTCCTGAGACTGTTGGACCCAGACTGGTGTCTTCCGCCGGTCGTAACCTTCTCCCAGGGAATCGGACCTCTTCTTCTCCGGTCTCATTCGTCTGTGCAGAAATTTACATCCTTCCTGGGAGTGCATCCGTAGGGAGTGAACTCCCTGCCTCCGGACTTGAGCCGTACTCCTCACACGTACGCCTTGTCAGGATTGTATGTACAAGATCGTACGTCTTATCAGGACGGCATCGTGTTCGTCGGAACACTCCTCCACTCAAAGAACAGTGACCCCCACAAATCCGACGGTAGATACCCCAACGTGTCTCAGCCTATGCTGACTTCGTCTTCGTCGTCGTCGTCGTCGTCCTGTTGGGTGAGAGTCCCCTCGACTTTTTTCTTAAAAGGGTGACTCACCTTCAGACAGGATTTGCTGGATATTTTAAGACAAATTCCTAAAATACTAAGATGCACCCGTATGGGAGTCTTTTATTATATTTTTTGTACTCCAAACGGAGGGACGTTGTCCGTACCCAGGTACATCTGATCTTACAATAAAGACTGGTACCATTATTGTTTCTGTAGTCGGAATTTTGTAATAGGTGACGGTGACTACCTCATTGAAGTGACGCGGTTCATGAGACCATGGGAAAGTACTTAAGAGTGTTGAGTTACGTCCATTGTTGATAATAAGGGTAAAATGTCTGATCCTTTGACTCCAAGTCTCGGTCATCCGTCGAACGGACTCCGGTGTTTCCTTTACACACCCCGTGGACCTCAAGTCTGAGACATCCATGTCGGGTACGAGAATTCGTGAGCCGCCGTACTGTCTACAGTCGGGTCCGAAGGAACCTACTGGAGTACTCTTAATTAGTCCTTGCAGGACCCCAGGAGAGACCTGAGGGCCGAAACGACGACCAAACTCGTTTAGACGATGTCTTTCTACCCGTCAAATTATCCCTCCTTGTTAGACGAAACGACGTCTTGCGGACGGTGGTAGCTGCTAAGTGACGACCCAAGGAGATTTACCACGGTATTGGTCTACGACGTCTCTAACCTAAAAATTTTTGGACTAAACGAACGTTGAAAGGTCCTTGGGTGACTAAGGTATTTCTTAAGACTAAAAGTCGAGACGTCGAGGAGAGTCCCGTTTCGTCAATGTTTTTACTAAACACTTCGGTAGCTGTCAACTGTTTCGAGAGAGTGTGTCTACGAGGAGGGTCTCCGGGTCCTCCAACTGTCGTAGTGGAGACGGAAGTCAGTGGAGGGTCCGACCGTTTGACTTTACGTCTCTCTATTTCTCCCACTGGAAGGGTCCACCGCGATCACCATTTCTTGGGCGGACGGTTACGTCCTCGGTGTCCTCTACGCCCAAGTCACGGACCCAGCCTTTCTAGAGGACCTTCTCCCGTACCGTTGGGTGAGACGACAAGAACGGACCTCTTAGGGTACCTGTCTCCTCGGACCGCCCGATGTCGTGTATCCCAGAGTTTCTCAACCTGTCCTGACTTCGCTGAATCGTCGTCCGTTTCTCCGATTGGATCTGTACTTGAACTTGAGACCGGAGACGATACGGGTCTTTGTGTCTTACTTCTTGAAAATTTCCCCGGAGACTCTAATAAGTTCGGTACCCAAGGATTGAACCACAGCTACTTAAGGGATTTTGCACCTGTCGTAAAATACTTATAACCATATACTCTTAATGGAGGAGCCACTGATTCCTCCGAGTTCTTGGTGGTAGATTGGGTAGGCGTGTGGAGGGGTGGTGGTAAATTGGTTGTTACCTTAATCGTGTCAACCGGGATAGATACATGGACCAAGCTAGGGACCAGTCCCTTGATCTAGGGTGTCCGACGTTGATTTCTCTAAGGGTGTACGGTGTTTTCTGGACCGTGTCGGTTTATTTATTTATGTGACAAATTTCATATGTCCTTCCCTTCACATCCAGTAAACGTTTGTGACGTCGTAAAATATATTTCCTGAACTCGTAGGTACCTAAACCCATAGGTACCTCCAGGGACCGTGGTTAGGGGTAGTTAAGACTCCTTTTTGAAATGTACAACGAAAATAATAAGATTAATAGTTTAAAGTTTTCCCGGGACCCCTGGACCTTTTACTCCATACGAATGTGTGTTGGTGTTTGAGGTGTAGACATTAGAGTGAGTGGTGGGGGTCAGTCAGGGCTCTGGGTGCACTTCGATTGACCTCTGCTAGTCCGACGTCACACGAGCAGTGGACGACACGTGGTCCGTACGTTGTTCACGCTTGTGAGTGTTAAGTCCCCCCTACAAGGGAATCTGACCCCCAGAGGTGAGCTACCTGGTCTCTTTGTCTCGAGTCTCTCTTGCCACTGATCGGGTTTCTGTGTGAAGGGAGTTCGCCCTCCTCTAAGGTCTCGGGACAGTGGTGACGTCTGTGGAGAAGGGAAAGGTTTGGGGAGACGGGACGGACCTTTCCCTTGGCCGGGACCTAGGTCGGCGTCTTTGCTGGTGGGGGATGGGACGTGTGTGAGCCGGAGTGAGGGACGCCATTATTTAGACCGACAACCTCTTTGACCACTTTACTTCAGGAACCCGGTCCTGTACTCCTGGTCACACTCCTCTGACCGGAGGAGTAATACGGACTGTGCTTCCAGAGTCCCGTTCCCAATCCCTCTCTCGGTCCTCTTAGACGGGTAGAGCCCCCGTCATTTTTACGTTTATTCTTACCCGTACCACCTGAGGGGACGACCATGTTACCTACCGTCGGACGGACAGTTACGTCCCCTGTACCCAAGCTAGGGACCAACACCACCTAAGGTGCACGGAACATCGTCAATTCGGAGACGTGGTGTTAATGACTCGGACGCGAGATCTCGGGAGTTCGAAGTTGATGACTTCGGGTACGTCGGATCTCTGGTGCGAGGTGTTACTCTCTTTGGCGTTACCTTTCAGGTGTGTGGAGTTGGCCTCTCGTCAGGGGCGAGAGGAGTTGATCTCTTTCGGGCGTGCGTCGTCGTTGTTTCTGGGTCACGTTGGTTTTGTTTAGTTAGTTAGTTGTAATTTTTTTTTTTTCTAACCCGTACAGTGACTCTCTTTGATCGACCTTTGTTTGACACATGGAGTGCGATGTCTAGACTTTCGAAGGGGTCCCCAGTCACCATTTCTTAGACGGACAGTTACGTCCTCTACGTCCAAACTAGGGACCCAGCCCTTCTAGGGGACCTCTTCCTTTACCGTTGGGTGCAGTCACAAGACCGGACCCCTTAGGGTACCTGTCTCCTCGGGTCTCCCGACGTCAGTCAGGTACCCCAGTACTTCTCACCTTGTACTGACTTGGTTGTCTGTGTCCGAAAGGAGCACCAAGTCTGTCACTTCTTAGACGGCCAGTTACGTCCTCTACGTCCAAGCTAGGGACCCAGCCCTTCTAGGGGACCTCTTCCTTTACCGATGGGTGCAGTCACAAGACCGGACCCCTTAGGGTACCTGTCTCCTCGGGCCTCCCGACGTCAGTCAGGTGTCCCAGCGCTCCTCACTCCGTGCGGACTCGTTAACTTGTCGTCGTCGAGACCCGAACACTGACTCAACCGTGGACGACGACAACGACGACGACGACGATTCAGCGAAGTCAGCCCAGACTGAGACACACTGGGGTACCTGTCGTCGGGTGGTCCGAGGAGGCAGGTGTCCTAAGAGGTCCGTTCTTGTGACCTCACCCAACGGTAAAGGAAGAGGTTCAACCGTGGACACCCTCCGACTTGACCAGGTCGAGAACGGGAAGGGACAGTGGGACCGGTACTCTGAGACGTGATGTGAGACAGAATGTCCCCCGGAGATTAAGAAGTGAGGAACTGAAACCCAAGCCAGTAGACTGAACAAACCGGTTACCCTACCATTGTTCGTACTACGTTTGTGTCCGAACTGTACCCGAACACTCCGGGACGGAGGTCCCGGAGACTGAGGTGTCTTCTTCTCGAAGGGGTCCCTCGGGGACCCCAGACCCGGGTCTTGTCTGTGTGAACCTCGTCTGGACCGGGAGCCACTCCTCGGTTCAAGTGGGACGCGGACCTCCGACTCGTCGTGTCGTCTCGCGTCGATTTGGTCGGGTTGGTGCCCGTTGGTCGCCTGTGTGGTCTTAGTCACTCCTCGACGTTAGTTGGTCGTCTATGAGTTCGCTCCTATTTGCTAACGACGAGATATGCGGCCGCGGACGTCCGATTTAGGTCGGACGGTGGACAAGACATGTCGGGTGGTAGACTCTTACCAAACGTGTAAAGATCTACCAACTTTTATTGAGTTTTCTTCTGATAAAATAGTACACTTTTAATGTACCTTAAGTTTAAAGTCGGAGGTATTTGTTTCAGAATCTTATGTGTGTGGAGACCGACGAGACTGTGACACTACCTAGTGTCTCAACTCGTCACACTATCTGTGACGAACCCGGTGTTTCGGATTTTCTGAATGATGGACCGGTAAATGTGTTTGTAAATGTCTGGGAGTAGGATAACGTGACGTAAACCTCCATCGAACAATGTGACATTGTCGACTGACTGATATGTTAATAATGATGAACGGTACTCGATTACTTTGTTCTTGTTTGAAAGCGTACATTTATTACGTAAGACCGTTTCTGATCCTTTGTGACACCGTCAAATAATTGGTTCCTAGAGGGGCACAAAATTTATCTCTGTTTGTATGCTTTTTTTATTTTCACAGTGTATCGTGTGTTTTCGTCTCTCCGTACGGTTTAAGTCTTCTTAGACACAGCTTCAGCAGTGATAGCATAAGTGGGATATTTGTCGCTAAATCAAAGTCGTTGCGTACTAGGTTGTGTCCTGTGACTAAAACAAGTAAACTTAATGCGACCAAACACATCAAGACAAGTAAAATATAAACATTCAAACAGAACCAAATTATCAACAAAAGTTTCGACATTCTTTACAACACAAAGAAATCAAAGATACAAATTTGGAAAATTTCATTGAAATCTCATTTTAATTACATTAGTATTTGTTAACCCTGAGGTCTTTACTATTTACGTTTTCAGTCTGTACTGACTCGTTGACTTGACTTGACTTTGCTATTTTCAGTCTGTGGACTGGTTGTGCAGGAACTTTTTTACAAGTCGTAGTGGTTAGTAGTACCTTTACGTTTAATTTTGGTGTTACTCTATAGTGACGTATGGACAGTCTTACCAAAAGTAGTTTTTCTGTTCTGTATGGTTCGCAACTACTCCTACACCTGGTTTCCCTTGGGAACTCGTGACAAAGTCCTTACATTTAACCACGTCGGTGATACCTTTGGTCATGCCTTCGAGGAATTTTTAAATTTTTATCTGGACGGTATACTATCTGCTTAAAGTGAAGACCCATAAATTGGTATCCTTTGAAATGTGTTTTTCCATACACATGGGGGTTCAAGTGACGTCGTAATAAGTTTTGTCGGTTCTTTGCTTTTGTTTGGTTTACGGGTGGTTGGCTACTTACCTATTTCTTATACACCTATCTAGATGTTCCCTTAGCAAAAGTCGGTATTTTTGCTCCTTTAGGACGGTAAACGTTATCGTACCTATTCGGAACTCCCGTGACACGAGTCTGTTTGTTCACTCTAGTTCTGTTCATAATAGACTAGAGTGAATGTACACCTGAGATTTTGTTTTGTGTTTGTTTGGGGCTTGAGAATCTACATCATTTATCTAACTACCAACGGTCTCGGTCTCCCACCCCCTCAACAATTTTTAGCTACTGCCACCAGTTGTATTTAATCACGACCCATACATTACATCTCAAACCATTGATGTCCTTATATATATCATTATATGTATCTAAAGAAAATTTTTCACCGGAGTTATATTGTGTTCACTCTTTGTTAACGTCATCTTCACGACTCCTCCATTCCTTTCAACTTCCGGTTCAATCGTCAACCAAATATAACTTTTAGGTCTTATCAAAAAGTACGAAATAAAAACAAAGTATATCATCTAAAATTCTTAATATCTGAGTCAAGGTCGGTTTTGATCAATTGATCTCATAATATAAAAAACACCCCTATAGAAACCAAACCAAGTACTAAATTATTGTTTTGATGGTCGTAAATGTTTTCAATATGTTCAGTACGGTAAATTACGAAGACTGTAATTCTCCTTGGAATCCCAACTCCAGGTATAAAGGTAAGGATCTTTTCGACTGTGACAGTAAGTCGTCAAAATTCTAGGTATCGTAGAATCTTGCACTCTTTTCGTGGAAAAAAGATCGTAGTAGAAGGTGAAAAGGGAGAGTCATGTGGAACGTGGAGATAGTTGGATAATGTCCCATGGGACACGGGAGAATGGTAAGGGGTGGAGTTGTAATGTGTGCACGGGAACCTGGAAACGTGTGCGATACAGGTGACGAACACTAAGGCACACGGGAGCCAAGGACTGGGGTAACCAGTGAGGGAAGTTGAGTAGGAAGTTTCGGATCAAGTCCGAATCTTCGGTCCTGTGGGGGCCTCGTTGCACCTGTAGATGACGGTCTCTAAACTAAAGATCTATGATAAAGAGTGATTTTGTGTAATCTCGAGGATTCTCTCTACCGATCTTGTAGAAGAGACCCTGAGACGACCGTCAGGTTACCAATGTTACGATACGAAGGCGACGTCCCCCGTTTCAAGTTAAGGACCAGTCTCTTGATTTCTAGGACGTACGGGACACAACCCCGTTTTTTTTTTTTTTTTTTTGAAACGTGCTCTTTCATTCCTTTCTGATTTTGTTCCTGTTCTTCGGTCGGACTTACCCAAGAACGACCGGTTGAGATCCCGTTAAATTTCGAGTTTTACATATTACTCTCCCTACCTGATATCGTGTTACTTCCCTTTTTTTTTTTTTTTTAGGCACTCAGGTATGACCATCATTTTGATTGGAATTCCCTACCCCACCCCCTCTTTCAACTCGTGAAGAAAATTTGTCTTCTGATAAGTCAGTAGTCACATCTTCCTTACTAATTTTTAGGAAAGTTCGGTACTTTTTATTCACTAAGTCCGTTCTTAGTAGTTGTCAACGACTTTCGCGACTCAATTTCTCTTCTGTTTGCCTGTAGTGTCCGAGAACGATAGACGTCACTCTCTCTGTGTTGTATCGGTCACGGGTTGCAGATAGTGGACTCAGCTAGCCCTCCTTTGTTGCCCGTTTAGATTTGACACCTTCCCAGACGTTTCTTGACAGGACTCGAGAAGGTTTCACCGTTATGACACCTGCTCTTCACGTTGGGACCCTTTGACAAGATCTTATTTCGTCTGATTACTCTGCATTACTGGTTTACCCTACACACTACGAACTCACCCAGGACTTACCGCCCTTCTGATAGTTCCGGTAGTGAGTCCCGCTAACCCTTTTAGACTTATTCCTGATGTCAACTCTGTCATGACATAGGACTCATATTGTCGATATGAGACTAATGTGTCCTGTCCCTAGTTGTGTGACGACGACCATCCAGTTCAGGTTGGGGAGTGGACGAAAGTGTCGGACGCTCAATTCGTGCCAAGACGAACAAAAAGTATTGACTTTGAAAAAGGTATATTAAAGTAAGCATACTAAAAGTCTTGAATATATTTAAGTTTAAAGTAAACTTTAATATGTTTTAAGTGTAGTCACAAATATTTATTTCGAAATAACCTTGGGTCGCTGTGAACGAGTAAGTGCATGATAGATACTTACGAAAGTGTCATGTTGGCGTCCCGACCTATTCCCACTGTCTGCGACGTACCGGTGCTTCGGACTATGGCCCTTGATGCAGAGTTTAGCGAGTCCTTTTTTCTTTTCTCACACACACACACACACACACACACGTACACGCGTACACGGACACACACACACACATACACACACACACACACGGGCGCGTGCGCGTGCACGGACATCCATCGATAAGACACGACACACCGGATCAGTGAGTCGGCACAGGCTGAGAAACGTCAGGGTATCTGATATATCGGGTGGTCCGAGGAGACAGGGTCGGTCTTATGACCTCGTCCAACGGTAAGGAAAGGGGTCCCCTCGAAGGGCTGGGTCCCTGGTTTGGACCCAGAGGACGTGACGTCCGCCTAGGAAATGGTAGACTCGGCGGTCCCTTCGGTCCTGTATGTCTCTCTCTGACTCGTTAACAATATTTTACAATCCTTGTCCACTTCGATCTACGTCCCACACACCGAGGACTAGTGTGGCAAGAATACGAAAACGTCTCAAACGTTAAAGTCTTATTTCTCAATTATCTTTACTCACTTATTCGTACTTTGTGTCAACGAGTCTAAGAGTTTGTGTGTGTCTTCGGGCTGGACAAAGTTTACACGGAAGAAGGGACCAGGAAGGACCTGGTCGGGTAATGAGAAGAGACGGGAAGAGACCCGGGACGGGTGGGGGTTCGGGCCAGTCTGGACGGACGGAGGGGACTGCAGAACGCGACAACGTTGGTAGACGAGTGTGAAGTAGAGAGGGTTAGTTGGGTCCCCAAAAGTCTGAGACAAGACCTCCCGCACAGTGTTCGGAAACGTGTGGGTTAGAATTCAAAATTTTGTTTAGAGGTGAAATACTACCTTCGACTTTACCTTTTGGGGCTTTAGGGTAAAGTGCAGACGGAGAGGGGTCTTGTCGTCCTCAGACCGTCCGCCTCTCCGATCGACTGTCATCGCCTCGTTAGGGTGACGTACCACAGGAGAAATTTCCCCGGGACCCTTCAGAGGGCGGGTCCTAGGTGGGTCTCTCCGTCTGGAGGAGCCCTCGATGGACACTGAAGAATGCGATACCGGTCTTTCGTAACCATCGGCTCAGTCGAAGGGAGAAGGGTCACCGGCGGTTTAAACCTTGGAGATATCGATTTTCACGTATGTGTCCAGTAATACCATACGTAAAAATCGGAGTAAGGACCGAGGTAAATCCTAGAGGTGGGAACAAAAAGAAAGAAGAGAGAGAGGGTCAAAATTATACGATAGTACAATATAAAATATATAGGACGATCCGACGGGATTTAGGGAAGACCTTGGTCTGACCCGGAGTCACTTTGTAAATTAAATTTGGGACACGACCTGAGGAGAAAGAAGACGGAGAAAGGGTTTGGTGTACCGACGGACCATGAGGGGTCCGTGGAGCACGGACGTCGTAGCAGAGGCCGGACATCACAGACTCCCGTCGGACCGTTCGGACCGTCACTAAATACCTCAGACGTACAAAGGTCCCTCTACTCTTTCACCTCCTTCTCCGTAAAGAAAGGATTTGTGGGTCTTCACTTACGCTTTGAGGAAGCCTCCCTGAAGGATCACCACGGCACCTACCCCCGGGTGGGGGGTCACGTCCCCTGTGTCCAAACTAGGGATCAGGCCCGCCTACGGTGTATGACGTCTCGTGGGCCCGGGTACACGGTGGTGATGACTCGGACACATGGTGTCGATGACTTCGGGTGTCCGGGATCCTCGGGTGTGCGACTTTGCGGCTCGGGCGTCCGGCGTTGATGACTTCGGACCCGTGGACCTCAGGCACGATGTGTTATTCGTTTCGGTGGTCCTATTCGGGTGTGTGACGTTGTTTCTCATCGGGGACGAGGGCCGTTGATCTCTCTCGGACTTCGTCGTTGCCTCTGGGTCACGTCGGTTTTGCATTATTTATTTTGAGGAAGGCTCCTCCAGTCCGGAACTTCCTCTCTATCTATCTCTCTCCTCTACCGGTAAACCAAGTAGAGTTAGACCCGGGGTGGGGACGTAGTTCGATATCCGTTACCCTGGTCGAACGGAGGTACGACTCCCCTCTACCTCTCCTTGGAACATGACCCGACCTTCCTACTCACTTTCTTTCAGTTGACTCCGGTCCTCCGTCCTTATCCGGTCTGTTCGTGCCCTCCTCCTCTCCTGGGTCCCCGACTTACTCTCTCACCCAAGATCTCAGTCTGATGAGACCAAGCTTAGAGTCGAGTCAATGAGTCATCGACAAGTCGATACACGTCTTACTGAGGAGGAGAGGTCCGGAGTCCAAAGAGTCGCCTCATTACCTATCTGATTATGGACGAAGTGTCCCCGTAGCGATCCTATTTTATCCTAGTACGACACTTCCCAACTCGTGTCTCGGTCTATGTGTCATCCGCGAGTTATTTGTATTTGCCGATACGAATAGGAATATCGTGGTGGTAACGAAGGTGACTCTGAGAGGTATGACACAATACCTTCCTTTACACAAGACGACCTACCTTCGGTCCCGAAACCTTCCGTCCGTCTTCCAGTCCTTGTCTGTTCTAGTTCATACCGAAACCCTGTCCCAGACTGTGTACTTACGTCGAATAAGTCTTCACGCCGAAGATCTAGGACCAGGTTTTGACCCCGGCACCAAGTCCGGTAAACAGGAAAAGGGCGTGGTAAGTCGGTTGGGTAGTAAACTCGTCCGACAAGGAGTAAGGACGAAACGGGGTCGACTCCGGGGTCAACTCTTGTGTGTGTGGGTATGTCCGTGACGAGTTCGGTAAAACATGAAAACAAGAGAGGTCCGGAAGTTGTGGAGAGGACAGGGACCTAGTGTTTTCAGTTTCAGAGGTACACCATACCACTGGAGGTCAGTGTGGTAGGGATGTGGGTACGACCACCGTGTCGAGTCTCCGGGAACCTTCCTTGGAGGTTCCTTCGTTGTATCGACGGAGACCGGTGTGGGGATTGACGCCCGGTGCGGGTGGGCACTGTCCATCTCGACCAGATCCTGGTCCGACGTTTGAGTCTAGAAGGATAAGAGGGAAAAGAGGTCTGGGGTCTGAGTACGGTCCGGTGCTTGGACCCCTTCTACGGACGAAATCTCTAGGGTTCGAACGGACCGACCCGGCAGGGTCCTCGTCTGAGACCACCCTTTCTTTCCCTAGAGGGGATCGGGAAGGGACCCATACTCTAAAAGAGGGGACTCTGACAGGGTGTTCGACTCTTCCGTAGCCGGAGGAGATGACTTGAGGATGGGTAGGAAGTTTTGGGTAGGGGTTAGACGGGTCGGTTTTGGTTGAGGAGAAGAGGGGCGGGGATGACAGATGGCGTCGTGGTGTGATGGTCGTTGTGAGACCCAAGCCTTATCCGGAGGAGGGGAGAGTAAATGGAACCGGGGACGACGGGTACCGACCTGGTGTCTGAGATATTCTTGTCTCTCGTTTGAAGCACGTAAAGACAATGGAGATCTTGGAAGACACGTCATGGATCATGTACCCTCAACGAGATACTCCGATTTAACTTATTAACTTAAATTAGGGTATTGGTGTGTACAGAAGGGCGCTTCCTTGAGGAATTTAGGGGTCCGTAGTGTGTAGGATAGAAACTTCCTTGGGTTCCAACCGGTCCATGATGGATGTCCTCAACCCCCAGCGACTGACTTGGAGAAGTCAAGGTCATGGGAGGTAGTTCTTCCCGTCGGTGGAGGTGGACGTCCTGATAAAACTCCTTCTTACACCATTTGTGGACCGCATATTATTAACTAGTTATTCGTCGGTCTGAAACTTTTGTTCGGCTAGTGGGAACGACCGAAGGGGAGGAGTGGAGGACGAGTGTGGAGTTAGGTGTCGTTCCACCGAACGTGGACACGTTGGCAGGGACGGTTCTTATGGTCCTGGACACACGGGGGGCTCGGTTGCCCGAGAGCTCGGAGTTCGAAGAGCGGGTGACGTCGTGACTAGGGAGACGGGTGGGGAAGGGTCCCGAAGCCAACGTCTTCAAATATGCGAACCGAAGGGGCGGAACCGACGTCTGGGTGTGTGTGGCTACACGGAGCCCTGTCGAGGTGGACCCGTAGAACACCCGTGGAGGTCGAGAGGAGGGTGGGGTCGGACTTGAGTGGAAGAGGACAGAGTTCTATGAAGAGAGGTGGAGAGGTGTGTGAAATCGTCGGTAGGGGAGGGTTTGTGTATGCAAGTGACCTAACCTCAGGGCGATGACGATATTGTTTACCGGTGTTTGTGTTACCGAATTTTGTTGTGTTTACACACTAGAACGAAAAGACCTTCATTCGTTAGGATTTTAGTCCACAACCGTCCCGACTCACAAAAAGTTTTCCGTACTCCCTTCTTAGACAAAGGACCGGAAAGGATCAAAGACCTCCGCGGACGTACACAACCGAGGACCGAGGAAGGGATAGAAGTGCTGGTCGTCCTGTCGTAGAAGGTCACAAAAGAAAGACTGAGACGGAGAGGACGGGAGGGGGATATTTCTACCAACGTCGACGTGACCATGGTCGGTACATTGGGTTCTATTAAAGAGGTAGAGTTTTGGGAATTGAACTAGTGTACACGTCAGGGAAAATGGGTGCCCAAGGTCCCCTTCCTGGACCGGTAGAAACCTCTTAGTAGTAAACTAGTTGATATCGATTGAGGGAAGTAGTCGAGGTTTAGAGATTCTGTCAGGAGGTCCCTGTCTTTTTTGTAACTGGATGGCGGCAAGGTGTAGTTTACAGAGGTACACTTGGAAGAGTCCGTTGTATTTTCCGTTGGGTAGTACGGACAGATGTGACCCAAAAAATTCCTTCAATTTCAGAGTAATTGTTTGAGGGAATCCCTGAAGGTACCACTAGGTTACCTATTCTTGGGTAGATGGTTACGTCCCTTGCACCCAAGCTAGGGACCGGGTCCTTCTAGGGTGAACGGTGATCGTTGATTCGGGCACGTGGTGTTGGCGACTTCGGTACCAAGGTGTGAATCTCCGACACAGGTGTTCGGTGGCGGCACTCTTTGGACGCGCAGCGTTGATCTCTTGCCGGGAGCGCACGGTGTGGATCCCTTTCGGGTGTACGTCGCTACTTACACCAAGTAAGTGAGTGTGTCACTTGTCGTGTCAGTTTTTATTTAAGTAATTTTATACTAGTTCCTTTGGATTCATTTCAATTGGACACAGACTCTGAATCTGCGGTTGAGTCTACGCACACAGACTTATTTCCCGTAGGGTGAAATTTTTTATGTTTTTGGAGAAATTGGGGGCAGAAGGGAATCGGTAGTGGGAAGGATACAGAGAGGAGGTGAATAATGAAGGGTAGTTTGAACACTTTCTACTGCTTTGGTCAGTGGAGGTAAGATTACTCCAAGAATAAAGTAATGAGAAGAAGTCCTAACGAGTTGAGGGTAGATAACTGTTCACTCCGGTGTGGTGAGAAACAACATCCTCCGACGGGACACATAATAGTTTCCAAATCGTCGTAGGGACCGAAGGGACCATCGAGTCTGTCATTTCTTAGACGGACGTTACGTCCTCTGGGTCCAAACTAAGGACCCAGTCCTTCTAGGGAACCTCTTCCTTTACCGTTAGGTGAAGTCGTAAGAACAGACCTCTTAGGGTACTTGTCTCCTCGGGTCACCCGATGTCAGGTACCCCAACGTTTCTCAGCCTGTGTTGACTCACTGAAAGTGAAAGTGACCGGAGAAGGAAGATCTAGGGTTCAACACTACCGGTTTTTTTACAGAGGTCTGTAAATGTTTATAGGGTCTTTCCCCCTTCCTCCATATTCAACGGGGTCCAACCGTTGGTACCAGAATATCATAGTCGAGGACGATTTTAGTGGTCACTGAAGGGGCCGTGATTCAGGTCACCCATGAAAACTCGGGAAGGGAGCGAACCGAAGAGTCAGGTCAACCTGTAACGACCTGTAAGACCGGTAGAGTGGAGAGTCCGTCGAGAACGACACAGAGGGCACGTCCTAGTTCGAGGGGAACACCTGGCGAGTGACGACTTCAAGGAGTTTCGAATCAGGTATCCGAACAGGTGGAGGGTGAGTCGGGCAAGAGGGACCCGTGACGGGAGGTCGGGAGACCGGGGTGACTGGCGAATCCGTGTCCACTGAGTACTTCACAATAAAGGTCTGGAGAAAAGGTTCTAGGGTTGAGTATTAGATTGAAGGATCAACTATAGTGGTGAACCTATAGAACGGTAGTGAGGTTCGAGTTGTTCGGGGGTTTGGTTTTAGTCCTAGAAGGGGAGGTGGATCAGAGAAAGGCCGCAAGGGGTGAAGAGTGTCTTCTGGACCTCCGTCTTCCTGTGGCGTCCTCAACAAGAATGAAGGGAGAGGGAATGAATCCGGTCAGAGAAAGGTTCAGTCTAGAGGGAATGGAAACCTTATAAGTGTTTCGTCTGTATCTGAACAGAGATACAGAGACGGGGCGGGTTCGGGTTCGGAGGTGGTAGTGACTGAATCTCTTACTGGTGTAGGGAGACTGACCCCACGTCTGCGAGTAAGAAATAAATAAATAACCGGTGTTACGAGTTATACACCCTGGAATTAAGGGACTGGTCCCTAACTTGAGTCCGGAGGGACGTGCCCTTCCGTCTTAGAATTGGCGACCCGGTGGTCCCTTCAGGGGACCTACAGGTAAGAACTGGTTACGGGGATGGGGTAGTCAAGAGGTCGGACGTCAGTTTGAGTGGAAAAATTTTGTATTTACTTTCAAGAGTAACAAGAATTTTATCTCTTGTTCAGGGTTGGACCGGACGACCCTAGACATACCGGTACAGACAGAGAAGGTCTACGGACCCAAACACCGTGAGGTTCCACCCGCGTGTCACCGGAGGGTCCACCCGTGTACGCGGTGCGAGAGAGGACGGTGTCCTGACGACGAGTACGACGGGGTAGGTAGGACTGTCAGGAGTGCTGGCAGTGAGCCATCCTTGAGAGAAGGAAGTCAGTGTCGAGTCGATAATCCTTCGGAAAGGACTGAAGACCGGTGTGGTTTAGGGAAACAACTAGTGACAAGAGGATCGGAGGGACAGAGAAGCAATGGAAAGTCTCAGCAGTAAAATGTAAATGAATAGAATAAGAAATTAAGTAAGGTAGACGGGTGTCATTTGAGATACTCCCGCCGTGACTACAGACTAGACCAGGTGGTGACACAGGGGTCTCAGTCGGGTCATGAACCTTGTTTCTTCTGGGAGTATTTACCAGTTCCTTACTAAAAGGATGAACAGGGTACAGGGAGAGGAGAGACAGGTTCAAACTACGGACTTTAAGTAGAAACTAGTGGGCAGGAAAAGTTTAGACTTTTAGGGAGAAGAAGTAGAAGTGTAGGACAGGTAGTTGTTTAGAATCCTTAAAAGGGGAAATTTAGAGAGAGTTTACAGGGGTGGAGGTCGTGAACTTAAATTCGACGACAGAAAGGAATACACTTAGAGGTGAGGTCGGAAAATGGGTCTTAAGGTGCAGAGATAAGACGTTGGAAGGTCCAGTGTGAAGACAGACTTTACAAGGCTACCGGGCGTCCTACTTCCCACGTGAAAGTTCCGGATACCTTGTGTCTCTCCAGACCGGGGTAGAGGGACGGACCGGCTAAGAACGGAGAGACGGAGTGACGACGACAGGATGGTCTAAAGGACCCCAGGGAGAGAGAGTCGAGAAGACAGATGTCCCTCGTTAAAAAGTTGGGGGAAACTGATTGACGATGAGTAAGAAATTCAGAGTCTGGTCTCCTTTAGAACGGGTTTGGGGAGTTCATCCGGTTCTTGTTATTGTCGTTATCGACTATAAGTGACGCGCGAACGATCTCCGCTCGTACTGAGATTCTTGAAACGTCGTAGCTGCGTAAAGTAGAAGTTGTAGTCGATACTAATAGGACAGGGTCTCTCCAAGTTACTAACCAGGTTCCAGTGTAGTCTATCATTGATCGTTTGAACCGACTGTATTACTTGAGCCCGAGGTCCGGGGTTTAAGGTCTCGTGACACTTGCGACGGTAGAGGGATCTCACAGAACATAAGAGAGAATTCGGCGTTGACAGTATACACTTACATAACCAAGTGACGGGCGAGAGGGGTGGTCTGCCAGGTGAGTGACTCCCGTCTCTGACACGGACAGAACAACCTCCGAAATGGAGATCGAGACCTAAAGTGACGAAAAAATCGACTTACAGTACGAGACGTAGGGGTGTCGGGGGTCGGGGTCCAGTAGGTGAGATCTCCTCCCGAACCCATTTGGGAAACATTTACAGTATGTTACCAGGAGGTCTGTGTGTGTCCTCCTAAGTCCCTCTTTAGCGAGGTGACTACTAAGACGTCTGATGACTGTCTCCGCCGAGGAGACTTACCGGGAGTCGGTGGTTCCCAGTGTCCCCGTTTCCCTGTCATTCTAGGTAGTAGGTGAACAGGTCGTCACTACCGTCTTTTCGAGACCCTGGTCCGACCCGGTCGTCTACCGAGGGGGACGACCAAAGGAAGGTGCAAGGGCCGTGGGAAATGGCTCCGTGCCGGGTCCTCTGTGAGTGGTCGGTGCTCTTCTTCGGTCGACTAAACAGGACCCACCTCTAGACAGGGAGTATCCCCGGCTTCTACGCCGGGAACCCCTACTGGAGTAAATACGTTGCGTGTAGTAAGAGGGGTGACCGAAGGAACTGGTGAAGGTACGGGACCCCCTACCACTCCCGCCGGGCCAGACCCTACGGGTGCCCGTGGCCGCACAGTCTGTGTTTGTGACCCCCTGGTACCAAGCCCGTGAGTAGGTGTTTCATGAGGACCGTCCTGAGTGTCTGACGTCCCTGCCTTTCTCCTTTCTCTCGAAGTCAACAACGGTCCCCTCTCTCGGGGTACCTCCACCGACTCCCCGACTACTCTTTGGGTGGGTCTCGTGTCGCATCTGGTCTCCGTTCGTGAGTCGCACTCTGAGTGCTCAGGGCCGGGACCGAGGTGGGGGCGTCGGTGTCCAGGGACCCAGAAGTCATCGCTATGGGGTGAGGAGAGGGACCGCTGAGTTCCCTGTGTGGACGGTTACGGTTCCTTCGGTGATCGGGGGGAAACAAAGTTTAAACTTTCTTCTCTTCTTTCCAGTGCTGACCTCAGTCTGCCCACACGTAGACACTCGACCCCCTCGACTCGGTCCTCCAGGAATTGGGAGTCGTTTGGATGGTCACAGGAGGGGACCTCTTACCCTGGCTTATTATCTATGGAGTCGCCGATTCCCACTCCTAAGTGACTCCGGACCTGGACACGGACCACATGTGTTATCCACTCACGGATAGCAGTCTCCACGGAGACGTTTAGGGGATTCGTCTCTACCCCACCCCCACCCCCACTACCAGTCGCACCAGTCCTTGTCGGGGTTCGAGGTGAATGTGGTCTTCAGCTGAACGACCTTCGAAAACCCGTACTACTCCAGTGCAAAAGGGAAGTCAAAGGACCCGAGGTGAAGGTACTGGCTCCCCAGACTAGAGGATCTCGACCAGTCCTGTCCCCGGTCATCTCTTTCGTGTTTCGGTAGTCTCACTCTCCGACCACCCGTCTCTTCGGCTCTTGAACCGGGCTTCCGGTGCTCCTACCCCGTCCACTTCCTTGGGGTCCGTCGGACGAACAGACTACCTTTCTGTCCCCAGGACTCTGGACCCAAGTCCGGAGGAACCCAGTGACGAACCCAAAAAGATCTCGGGCACGGGTGGGGACCAGGATCCTCAACGAGTCTCCTCCCGTTCTCTGTCGAGAGAAGGGTTCCAGAGGTTAGTTGGGTCGGCCCGTTACGGGGGGAAGAGGGAGCGGACAGGGGTGTGACCCCGGAGTGGTCCCAACCGGTATGAGGACCAGGGCCTCGCCTCTCGTCTGGAGGCAGAAGTGGTGCCAGTGGTAGAGGGGGTGGCGACGGAACCAGACCCGGTTCGTGAGGAAGTACAAGAGTCAGTAAGACAGGACCCCCGCGCTTCCGCCCTGGTCGCGTCCTTCTCCTAGTTTCTCTGTCCCCTTCTCCCCACTCACCGCTCTCCCGTTCGCCCCCAGGGTACCTCAGACCAATGGGAGGGACGGTAGGGATCTCCTTCGCGAACTCTTGTGTCTGTTGTTTTTGTCGACATCGGCCCGGTTCTCCTTTACGGTAAAGATGGGGCCCGACCAGGACCCCTGCTGACCTCGGTGGTCGGGGTACCCCAGTCCCCGGCCCTCCTCGAGTCCGGTCCTCCGTCCTGACGTTTCTTGTCGGACCTGGGGTTCGGGTCTCCCGTTTCCCATACTCCCTGGGTATCCTCGAAGGCGTGTTTTGAAACGTCGCACCCCCTTGTCCCCGCCCTAGGCGAGTTCAGGTCGTCCCCGGTTTCCCCTCGTCTGTCTACTTTACCGAGGACTCGCGGCCCGACGTCTCGGGGAGTGGGTCCCGACGGTCCCTTACGTCGGTCCGTACGAAACGGTCGAGTCTCGTCCATGTCCGCCCCGGACCAACAACTTCCCCCCCCCCCCAGGGGCGCACCCGCCGGGACTGAGGTTCGGGGTGGGTCGAGAGAGATCCCCTCAGAGGGATCGGGCGTTCGAATGGCGGGAGGAGGTGGTGGCGCGACCCGAAGTCGGGGAGGGAACCGTGGGATCCCAGGAGTACGGTTCGGGGCCCTGTGAGAAGCCCAGTCCTGTCGCGAGTCGAGCCCGACGCTCGCGCGAGCCGGGGCCCTGACCCGCTCGTCGCACACACTGAGTGATGGGCCCCGGGGCGACCGGTGTGGGGACGAGGAGACGATTAGTCGGGGGACGAGGGGTGGCCCCGGGGTTTCGGCGGCCGTCGCCCCTCCCCACACCCCTCTGCACGGCCGGACGGGGGAAGCGGCTCGGCCGCCCCTGCACAACCCCCCCCGGCGTCCCTCACCCCGCGCCCGCCGGGCCCAGGCCGGCTTAGCGGGGCGGGGTCGGAGGGGGTGGCAGGGGCCCGGGGGCCCGGGGGAGCGGGGGCCTCGAGCGCCCAGCAGGGCCGGCGCCCAGGCCGCCCCTTTCACACTCTGCGGCGCTAGGCCGGGCGCGCCGCGTGGCCGGCCCGCGTCCCCGCCGCGACCCCTGGCCCTTCCCGCGTCCGAGCGGGAGGCGGCGGAGAGTGGTTGGAAGCGCCGCCCCGCGAGGGCCCGGCCGGGCCGGGACGGGCCGCGGGCGGGGGGCGGGCGGGCGGCCCGGGCCGTAAGGAACGCCCCCGTACACCGAAGAACGGCCGGGGCCCCCGTGCATCGACCGACCGCCGGCCCTCCCCCCGCGCGCCCCTCGCCCGCGGGCCCTCCCCCGGCGGGCGGCCCCTCCCTAAGGTCGGGGAGGGCGCCCCGAGCCGGGGGTGCGCCCGGCCCCCCGCGGCCCGCCCCGCAGACCCCTCCTGCTCTCGCGGCGCCTCGGACCCGGGGCACCGGGCGGGCCCAGGGGGGTGGGGGTCCGAGGCGTCGGGCGAGCCGTGCCGCATGCCGCGCCGGTCTCGCTGCGGCGGCTGTGAGTTCAACGGTCGGTGCGTGGCGTTCGGGCGGGGAAGGGGTGGACGCGCCGGAGCTCACCGCTGGGCGTAGACGCTTCCCGAAGTGCGGTCCTAGAACCGACCGGTTGGTTTACCGGGGGTCGGCGGTCACTACCACCGTCCCCAACCCCCCCCCCCACCCCCCACCAGTGGTTCCGTCCTTGGACCCCGACCTTCAAACAGTTCACTGAGGGGGTTCCAGTGTGTTCGGTAAACACCACTGCAGGAGTGACCTCGGACCCCGGAGGAGACTCATTTAACCTTTGTCCTCCTGGAGGTCTCCATGTGCAGAACAGACCTGACCAAGTTAAGATACGGTGTTGGAGTCGGGTAAGAAGGTCTTCCTAGTGACCTTAGTGGTTGGGGCCCACCCAAGACCTGAGTCGGGTTATCCAGGTTGACGTCCCACTTGGGTCACCTTAAAATTCCCTAGGGACTTATGGGGACGAGACTCCGAGTGAAGAGTTGACCTACCTGTTGTAAGTGTGTGTTGTGTAAGACTCTGATTGACCGAGTCAAATCCTCAGACCCGGGGGTCGTAAGTGACGGACACAAGTTTGGGGACACTGACCGACACCCTGGGACCCGTCCACAATTCCTGAGTCACAAGAAGTCATACGGACATAAACCTCTGTCCCGGACCTTCCTCCACTATTTCAAATTTACTCTAGTACACCTACCCCGGGGTTAGATTATCCCAACCACGGGAAATTCTTCTCCTTCTCTGTGGTCGCACGAGAAGGACAGCGAGGGAGGACGAGAGAGAGACGTGGTCCATTCCCGTCACCCCTCCATTGACGGAGGTTCGGTGCTTCTCTCGGAAGTGGTCCTTGGTTTACTCGGTCGTGGATCTAGAACCTGAAAGGTCGGAGGACTTGGCACTCTTCATTTACAAACGACAAATTCTGTGGGTCAAATACTGTAAAACAGTACTGTCGAGCTCGATTCTGTCACCCAAAAGATTGAAGAGACACGAGGGTAAAGAAGTAGCCCTTTTACACCGTTCATAATCCAAGATAGTGTCTGTAGAGACACAATTTGCCTGTCTCTACTTTAACCTCCCTAGACCAGTGGTAGAGACGTGTAGTTGACGTGTAGTTGACTTCTTTCGAGTAACCCGTCCACCCATACTCACTACAGTACTTCCTCACCGAAACTTAAGAGAGGTAACCTAACCTAAATTTAGTCAGTAAACGTTTGATATCGTGAGACAATCCTTGACCGACCACCCCTGGTAAAACGTAACTCCAGAGGACAAGATCGGGGACACGGGTGGGGGCCGATGTTGACGTGTGGTAGGAGGTGGACATGGGTACGAGGTGGAACGGTCCCTCGGACACTTGAACGAAACATAAGGTAGACGTAAAGTGGACCTTTTGAGGATGGGTAGGAAGTCGAGAGTGACGGTGGGGGGTATTATAGGAGAGATCGGGACACAGGGAAAGGAGTACCGGGACGTAGGAATCTTGTCAGAGAAAAATTGTACTAACAAACTAATTATAGACAAAGGGTATTATCTAATCTTCGAGCGGTTCCCGTCTCACGTCCGGAAAAACGAGTGGTGACTTACCAGTCGTGAACATTGTCGTGGACTGTAGGGCCGTCTTTATTCACTTTCCGTTCGTCCTATGATCCCGTATTTGCAATTCCTTCGAGAGTAAGAGTCCCAGTACGTGAACGTCCTAATCATGAACTCTCACTCACGGAGGAATTTAAAATGTGAACGAAAGGAATGGACCAGAGTATCCCATAAGAGTTATTTATAAACAGTTCCCTTAACTACCTGTTTACTGGGTACAGTATTGAGTGGGGTGGAGGTGATTATACAGGAAGACAGGGGTAACTCTTAGAGTCGGATAGTCCCACCCACCCAATAACAAAACTTGGGAGAAGAACCCCGTGAAAGAGTACTGGAGATGATCTGTGCCACCCACTCCGACCATACATCTCCGTCACTCCCTTTCCCTCTCAACACTCCCTTAATCTAAGGACTCCGGACCTCGAACGTAAACTATTATTCACATTTCTCCTCGGACCACCCGATGTCAGGCACCCCAGCGCTTCTCAGCCTGTGCTGACTCGCTGAAGTGAAAGTGAAAAGTGAAGTACGTAACCTCTTCCTTTACCGTTGGGTGAGGTCACAAGAACGGACCTCTTAGGGTCCCTGCCTCCTCGGACCACCCGACGGCAGATACCCCAGTGTGTCTCAGCCTGTGCTGACTTCGCTGAATCGTCGTCGTCGTCGTCGTCACTTCGTGTTCGACACGTTGGTGTCCGTGTCCTGAAGTTGCGATCCGGAATCACAGAAGGAATCGTTTTACCTTTATTAGTTTTAACGGGTCTCTTTAGTTACTCTGTTTCTGTCCCAGTTCCGGGACCTTTCTCGGTTCACGACTCCCAAAAATTCTCTACAATTGTCATTTGACCGACGGTCTCCGTTCCCTCACTCGTCCTTCTCCCTCCTCTGTCCCCTCCCTCCAATATCTCTGTTTCCCCCTTTCCTCTCCTCCCTCTTCATCCGTTGTCATTCTCTTACTTCCGACCTCCCCTTCTCCCTCTTCTCTCCTTTAGTCTCTTTTTTTCTACCTTTCTC
Organism: Capra ibex; assembly: GCA_006410555.1. NCBI lineage: Eukaryota > Metazoa > Chordata > Mammalia > Artiodactyla > Bovidae > Capra > Capra ibex. The sequence continues at coordinate 6,715,762 of SJYO01033645.1, forward strand.
TCTCTCTGGTTCTCTCTCTACCTCCCTTTACCGGGTGTCTGTGAAGACATTCAGACTTTACCGGGACCCCTCTGGTAGGAGAATACTCTTTTCGTAAGTAAACTTAGAGCCTCACTCTACAGACACCTGGTGAAAGGAAAGTCCAGAATAAAAAGTAAAGATAGGGTGGAAGTAGGGTAAGAAAATTTTTTTTTAACACTACTAAATATTGTATTTGGGTATGAGCTGTCCTGTTGACTTGTTGGTCTCTGGAGAACCTCTTCCTCACTACGATCAATATGGGTCTTAGACAACATTCTACCAACCGCTAGATCAAAAGGTAAGTCAAGACTCGGAGGACCGTCGTTTCCGTTTTTCCCTTTGTGTTACCCAATATTATGAGTGATGACTATGGATAAATGATTGATGTGTTAATTCAAAAGGAGTAAGAACCTCCCCAGGTCGACGGACCTCTTAGTCTTAGTTCGGAGTGAATACACTGACTGCACATAATGTTAGGAGACACAGACATTGTTTCCGGTACCTCCGTCCCTTCCTCTTCTACCCAATACTGTCCTGACTTACCTGAAGGAACCCCTCTGTCCCTTTCGTGTCCGCACACAGGAAGTGACCCAGGTACAGTCTTCCGTGACATTCCGGCCTCGGTCCACTTCGAGGCCGTTGTCAAAGACGCCTAACAAGACCGAGGCGAACGGACCCCTCCCTGGACCCCCTCCCCACCAGTCGTCCGGAACACCTCCTGAGGGTTCGACGACCGTTACGAGGGAGAGTCGACCGAGGAGCCTCAGACGTGTGCGTCTCTAATCCGTACAACGTTTGGGTCGTTACTCTACGTCTGGGTTCTCCTCCCCCGTCTTACGTCGAGTCCTCGGACGTCGAGACAAAAGTGGGGACCGTCCTACGGTTCCTGGACCTTACGGGTCGTTGTTCACACCGGTCTCCCTGACCCTCAGACATGGGTGACCCCACGGGAGTTCCGACCGTGGTACTCGTAGACCGCCCGGAGCGCGGGGACGTCGTAGGACGTGACAGACGAGACTACTGTTTCCCTGCACGTCACTCCCCCGATGGACTCAGTGTGCCACTGCACCCGACCCAGGGTTCGGGACCCAGAGTCAGGACTGACACGGTATTTGAAAAATCCCCAGGGACTCACTCCAAGACGGACCGGGACTCAGAGTCAAAGGAGGACTTTTTATTTTCCAGACTGTACCAAGAATTGTCATCTGGTACCGCCCATTCGTCCTTTTTCGTACTTTAATAATGTCCCTCAACAACCTACATATACAGGTCGTTCGTGACGGATACCTCTTTTATTTAATATGTGGATCGCGAATATGTAGTCTACTTAAACGTTTACATAATTATACATCTATGAAAACACTACTTGTTTTCCATTTAAATAACATTTCACAATAACTGAGTGTCTTCGAGACGGTGGTGTACACAACAATGAGTCCACTATGGTCGTGTCGGTAAGTGTTCGACACATTGGAACTCTTTTAAGTGATGGGTGAGGACGGAGACAAAGGGGTAGACAGGTTACCCTGTCTATAGTCTAGGATAGAGTGTCCCGACAAAATGTATCGTGTCACGGACCGTATCTTTATTCATGAGATATGTATAAGAAGAATAGGTAAAATAAATAATAAAATTTTCGCCTCGTGTGTAGTCCATACCCCGAAGGGGTCACCCAGTCGTCATTTCTTAGACGGACGTTACGTCTTCTACGCCGGCCTCGGCGTCCAAGCTAGGGACCCAGTCCTTCTAGGGGACCTCTTCCTTTACCGTTGGGTGAGGTCATAAGAACGGACCTCTTAGGGTACCTGCCTCCTATGACCACCCGATGTCAGGTACCTCAGGGTTTCTCAACCTGTACTGAATTGCTGATTTGTTTGTTTGTTTTTTTGGTCGGTATCGTGTAATCCACCACTACAACGACTGTAAAAAACTGTAATTTTCTCCCGGAAATGCTCGTCAGTTATGGGAATTATCTTTTTGTGAAAATTATTTGGATACGATATTTCTACTAATAAGGTTATCTTTTTTTACCTTTTCAACACTTTCTTTCTTTTTTTTTTTCTGTTTACCGGTCATACGAAATACCTTTTGATGTTTTGAAATTATGAGTTTATTTATATTTAATTTTGTTTATTTATAGTAGAGAGGAAATAATTTGACCGTTTCTAATTTTTAGAGTTATGGTAGTCTCAACCGTTCATACACCCCTTTATGGGGTGTATGAGATCGTCGACTTTATCCTTGACTACAGTGTAAAGACGTCCCGTTAAACCGTCACGGAACTTTACTCGTTTTGGAAACATCCTCGTTCGAGTTTAGATTATTAAATGGATTTCCTGTATTAATTCGACACACGTTTCTAAATGGGTGTTCCGACGGGAGACGTTGTAATAAAAATCATTTTTTTTTTTTTTTTTTTTCTCCTTTATTGAATTTGGAGTTTGTGTCTTCAATTATGTGTTGTATGTTCCTTTATAATCTGTCGTTGATTGTTGCGAAGTCTTCTCATAAATAACTGTACCTTTGTGTACGAGTCATATGACACTTTTCTTTTTACTTTCAATACTTCACTTTCTTCGCTTAACCTTTTTCGATGTAGAACATACTAAGGTTGAATACTGTAAGACCTTTTCCGTTTTGATATCTCTGTCGTTTTTCTAGGTACCAACGGTCCCCAACCTCCCACCCTCCCCACTTATTCATCTCGTGTCTCCTAAAAATTCCGTCACTTTGGTGGGACCTACTATGATATTACCACCTATGTACAGTAATAGGTAAACAGGTTTGGGTATCTTACGTCTTGGGGTCACTTGGAATTACATTTGACACCCGAGACCTACTATTACTACAGTCACATCCAAGTCGTCAACATTGTTTACATGTACGGAGACCCAAATTGACATATTGGTTGTCAACTTACGGACGACCCCACCGGGGACCTGGTCGGTGTATCGACTCCCGACTACCCAGGTTTTTGTGAAGGTTGAGAACCTCAGACCCGATCAGGATTCTGACTGCGACGACAGGTGTCACCCCTTCCCCCGCCCCCCGTCCCTCGTGTCCTTTTGAGAGGTGAAAGGCGAACTAAAAGGTCACTTGCATGTTGATGAGATTTTTTATTTCAGATAAAAATTTACTTTCAACGTTTTTCTATCTATGTTTTGTTAACGTATATTTTACACATAAGTCGATATACCTAAACGTTGTGTCCAGACCCTCCTATATAAAACCCTATAGTGATCACCAATCAAAGCCTAGAATGCAATTTCTCAAAAGTAAGAAAAAACGAATCCAGTGAATTTTTTTAACATTTTCTTGAGAAACATGAGTAAATCAACTCTTTGACGGTCTCTTCTACTATTGATTACAAGAAGATAGAAATGGGTGAACAGTAATCTACGACTCTGGATTGGTTCATAAATCCCGAAGGTCGCCACGATCACCATTTCTCGGACAGACGTTACGACCTGTGGATTCTCTGTGTCCAAGTCAGGGACCCAACCCTTCTAGGGGACCTCCTCCCGTACCGTTGGGGGAGGTCATGAGAACGGACATCTTGGGGTACCTGTCTCCTCGGACCACCCGATACCAGACACCACAGCGTTTCTCAGTCTGTGCTGACTTCACTGAATCGTAAGTACGCACGTGTTGGTTGACAAACCCTCCTTCCTCCTTAGATCTAATTTCCATCCGTATATTCACAGAATATACACGGTACACTATGTGTAACCTACCTACTTAGTTACTTAGTTAGTTAGCGGGTTGACTCGTTATTTCCGGGGTTACAAAAATGGTGTTTCGTGGAGACAAAATTCAAGATATAAGGGTAAACTTTCCAAAACAGGTACTTTGTATCACGTACCTGAGACATTATTAATTAAGGAAAAGGATTAAAAAAATTATCCAATACACTCTTGAACCCACTTGTGTATCCAAGTAACGATAGTAAGATTCGTTGTCGTTTCTTTAGACTGTACCGAGTAAGTGAACAGGACGACTAATGTGTCTCGGTACGCTACAAGTAATGTGAAGAGATACAAGTTTTTTGTCGAACCACCTATCTTATGATACGTCTTTACTTTAACCTGGGGTTGACGTACGACATCTACTCAGTGCTACGAATCTTTTCTTTGCACTGGGGTCTCTCATGTACGAGCTAAATATATTTTAAATTTTTATCAGTTTTGATACCACCAATTTCCACATTGGTCAATAGGAACGTTTGTTAGTCTTTTCCGGTCCTTTCGGTCAAGATCCTACGAACAGTACGGGATAAAGATCTAGACTCCTGACCAGGGCAGACTCATAACCAGGGTAAAAGATTCAAACACTTTTATATGACAGTGTGAAAATGAAAAGATATACAATTATTTTTGTTCCCCTTTTGAGACGTCCCCGAGAGTCCCGTTCCTCAAGGGTTCCCCTCTACAGATTGAGGTAGACCGGGGACTAAAACGTCGACCCCCTTGACTCCAGGTCGGTCAACTCCGAGGACAGGACCAGTGTTGTCTAGACCAAAGTCCGGAAATAGATGTGTAGTCAAAGGCGACTCGTGGTCGCCACGTCGACCAGCCCCCGACACCTTGTGCGTGATGGTTCCACCTAGGAGGACTTCTTAGAAAACCTCCACGATACGACTGAGGAAGTGCGATTCTGAAACTATTCCTCAACCTTCTTTGTCACAGTTCCAAGTACTCGGTTCGCCTCTTCGACCACTTCCTACCGTGGATAAATTACTCGACCGAAGAATGACAACCACCGAATGGACCTAGGGGGAGAGGAGGGTGATTACTTTGGTCTAAAACGAGTCTACGACGTGAAGGGAGTACCCTTGCTGACAGGATGGGAGACCTCTTTCGTGCTTCGGTAATAACGTTTACCGTCCGCACAGGACGTCTTCTGGGGTCGTTCTTAGGGGGAATCCTACTTCGATCGTGTCGTTTCATCACCTCTCCACACCATATCATTATTTATATAAACCAGAAACAGAATTTCTGGACTCGAGGATTTTGGGAACTCGTTTCATCACCTCTCCACACCATATCATTATTTATATAAACCAGAAACAGAATTTCTGGACTCGAGGATTTTGGGAGGTGATTCTCGCAGAACAATCGGTGTTCCTCGGGGAACGATAGTGTGGACTCAGCTACGATTGCTCCATTGTATCCTACCCCAGGGAACTACCTGAATTCTACCCCGACTAGTGGTCTTTCTGGTTCTTTAAGGTCAGTATTGAAAGTCAGGGTAGGTGACTACATCCCTAGCCCCTCTTCCCATTCTCCTCCATTTCTAGCTTGAGATATTTTTAAGAGAAAAAATTTCTACAAAAATACACCTGGTAAAAATTTGAGAAGTAACTTAAACAATGTTATAATAAAGATACAAAACTAAAAAAAACCGGTACTCCGTACACCCTAGGATCGAGGGACTGACCACTAACTTGGATGTTGGGGACGCAACCTTCCACTTTAGAATTGGTGACCTGGCGGTCCCTTCAGGGGATATTTTTAGGAATTCTAAGTCTCTCGGACGACCAACCACTGGTGTGGGTCCACGACCCTCCCACCGTACGGACCTCTCCCGTACCTCCGAGGTGTGGGGAGAGGGGTACGGAACGAGAAGGTAAACCGAGAAGGACTCAACATAGGAAATGTTATTTGGTTTTTATCATTCATTTCGTGGAAGGAACTCAAGACTTTTAACAAGAACGCTCAGTGTCGTAGACCCCTCCGCCAACACCTTTAGAGACTAAATACAACCAGCATTCATAACGTACCCACCGGGTCCTTAACGTTCACCGTAAACCTCACCCCTATTAGTACTCGTTCACCCAGGGGTTGGACACCCTAAGACACAAGTAAGACCTAGCAAGCAAAGTGAACCACAGTTTCTTAGTCTCCTGTCTCGCACCAAACAAGCCATAACCTTTCGTAGGGGCTCACCTCTGAAGTTAGCTGGACCAATTCCGTAATTTAGTTTACCAGGATCTGAGAGGGGATGAAGACGTGAAGGGCAGTGTACAAAAGGGAGTTCGGACCGATCCTACCCCAGAGACAATGGACGTCGGGACCGGTACGAGTGACCATGGGACAGGGTGGTTTCCATGTCCGAGGTCGGGGCGAGCGTCCAGGTCAGTCCGACCCTGGGCTCGAGACCGAGACGGAGACACGCACGAGGAGGTGCCGCGAACCCGGTGTCTCCCCGTCTTCCGCCTCCACGTCGTGACGTGGGGGTCCGTGGGAGAGGGAGTCAGAGGGTGCACCGAGATTCCATCTCTTGGACGACGGTTTCGTCCTCTGCATTCTCTGCAGCAAGGCGGGGACCCAGTCTTTCTAGACGACCTCCTCTCGTACCGTTGGGTGAGGTCATAAGGACGGACCCTTTAGGGGACCTGTCTCCTCGGACTGTCCGATGTCAGGTGCTCCAGCGTGTCGCAGTCTGTACTGACTTCGCTGAATCGTGGGAGTCGGGTTCTGGACTGACCTGCGAGATTGGACTCGAGCGAGAGTACGTGACGACGACCCTCGCATTTGACCCTGGAGATCCCTTCCGTTAAACCGTGACCCTTGGAAAGTTTTTAATGGGTACTGGAAACCAGAAGAGTCTTAAGGTGAAGAGTCTTAAAGAGGTTCTGTGTACCCATTCCCATAAGTAACGTCGTGACAGACCTTGCCGTTCCTGGTTGGTTGCACAGGTAGACCTCCAACCAATTCATTTACTCTCGCATAGGTGCAATGTCCGTCAAAAAAGTTTCCTCCTTCGTTACCTTGTTTGAGGTGGGGGACGAAGGTGAGGTCGGGATGACAGGTAAGAGGTGGGGTGTCGGCCCTACTTGGACACTGGTGGATTCAGTCTAGTTTACCAGGGGTTGAGTTTTGGGAGGAACCTCGGGGTAGAGTGTACCTCGTTTGTCGTTTCGAGGAGTCCCCGCACGGTTGGCCTGGGTTAGACATGGGTGGGGGGTGAGTGAGGCCTGGAGTGGAGGAGGGTTACGGTGAAGTGAGAGTGGTGTCGGGGTTTCCGACGGAACGTGTCGGACGTCGTTCCGTGCGAAGTAGAGTTCGAAAACGTGTCCGACAAAGGAGACGGACCATACGAGAAGGGGGGTCCCTGGGCGTCCCGAGAGTCGGGAAGTACGGGAGTCGGGAAACGAGTCATAGTGTAGGAGGCCAGCGAACATATTTTAACGTCGAGGGAATGCGAAAGATGGGGAGGAAGGAACGAAGTAAAAGGAGGTCTCGTGATAAGTGGTAGTTTATATACGCCATGAATAGAGATAATGACCGACCGACAGAGGGGCTGATCTTACATTTTAGGTCTTCCAGTCTCTACACATAGACCAAACAAGTAACAATATAGGGGACGGTGATCTTCTTACGGACCACGTTTCAATTCGTGTGTAAACAACCTACCTAATGTATTAAACACCACTTTTGTTTTAGGGCTCCATTTCTTCTGATATATATATTAAACTCTCCGTCATTTTTTTTTTTTTTTACCACCAACTCTGGTTCGACGGGTCCAAATTGAGGGTCACTCCAGTTGGGGACACACTACAGTAGTCAAGTCAAGTCAGCGAGTCAGCACAGACTAAGAAACGCTGGGGTACCTGACGTCGTACGGTCCGAAGGGATAGGTAGTGGTTAAGGACCTCAAATGAGTTTGAGTGCAAGTAACTCAACCACTACGGTAGGTTGGTAGAGTAGGAAACAACAGGGGAAGAGGAGGACAGAGGAGAAGAGGGAAGTCAGATTTACTTGCACTATAGTGTCCTCAAGGAATTGGAGAGACACGGACCCCTATAATTATCGTGATGCTCCTAATTTGCTCAATTATAAACACTAGATGGGTCTTACCCCAGACTATGTTTTACTCTTTCGATGCAATTACACACAAAATATTTTATTTGTACGGGACAAAATTATTTTAATCCTCTCATATACGTGAATAGACACGAGTTCGTACGTGTCTTACCGAGATCCGATACTGTCGACGACGAGGACTCTGTCCCGAGTTCACCCCTTCCCTTGACTGAAGGTTCGACATGGGGTCTGGGTACGTAAAGATTGAATTTTTTTGTCGGTCATTACGTGCACACACACGGATCAGTGAGTCAGGACAGGCTGAGCCACTGGGGTACGCCACGTGGCACTGGGTGGTTCGAGGAGACAGGTACCCTAAAAAAATCCGTTCTTATGATCTCACCCAACAGTACGGGAGGTGGTCCCCTAGAAGGACTGGGTCCCTGACTTGGGTCCAGAGGGCGTAGCGTTCACCTAAGAAATGACGACTCGGTGGTCTCTTCGCGGTCATTACGGATTTCTCAATGATTGACAACTCCGACCGACTGTCTGCGTACCTTCAAATAATATAAGAAGATAGAAAAGGCGTATCATTTTGCAAAATCTTATGTATAGTCATAAATATCGGATTTTTTAATCAGGGTCCGACGGGATGGAGGGGTGGGGGAAGGTCGTACCGTCGTTCACCACGTCTTGTCCTCCACCATAGACGACTATCTGTCTCCCACCTGTCCCCACCCCCTGAGGAAGGTTGGGGGAGACAGGGGTACTTTCCCCTGTGACTTCAGGCAAGGGACTCTGGGTCAACCGGGGTCCTAAGGTTAGTGGTTCAGCTGGTGTCGGTTTATTCCGACCCCCTCTTCTCCCACATGCACACCTCCCGTCCCAGTCCGACGTTCGTTGTATCCCAGAGATCCGACTCGATGGTCCCCGGTTTCACCCTCCTTCCGTTCCAGAACTACCCGTTTCCGGACCTATACATGTAAGTAAATTACAAGATGTAACTAACGACCGACCCACCGTCTGTCTACGACCTCTGGGTTGTGCAGGAGACCACAGGGGTCGAGGAATGAAGATACTACGATTACGTCTTCCGTCTCTCAGACATTCGTTAGACGGGGGTCCAGGGTGGACACCGAGAATTCTCGGTCGCGACCGAGAGTGTAGAGTGACGGAGGATGTCTAGTAGTCTCGATTTTCCTACGTGGGTCCGAAGTTTTCACAATCAGTGAGTCAGGACAAGTTGAGAAGAGTTAAGATACTTAACATCGGGTGGTCCGAGGAGACAGGTACCTTAAGAGGTCCGGTCTTATGACCTCACCCAGCGGTAAGGGAAGAGGTCCCCTGGAAGGGTTGAACCCCTAGCGTGGGTCCAGAGGACGTGACGTCCGTCTAAGAACTGGTAGACTCGGTGGTCCCTTTGGGTCGGGTCTCGGGAGGAAAGATCTGCTCCTTTACCTCCGGGTCTCCGTCACTGAACGAGTTCTGGAGGGTCTCCTCTTGAGACCCTCTACGTTTGGGTGGTGGTGGGTCGGACGCGAACCGTCGGGGAGGGGGTCGAGACAAGAGGAACGGGGAGAGGTGCCCCAACAGGAACCGTAGGAGCGGAGATGTACGGAGGGTGGCTAGGGGTCTCGCCTTCGGAGATATGGTGGTCCACCCTGGGACTACTTTGTGGCACACCACAAAACCGGTGTTCCTTTCCCATGGTGACAGACGTGGTGTTCTGGCCACCCCCCTCTCTGCACACCTCCCTCCCCGACGTCCCGGTAGTCCCGGGCCACCGGACTGGGGTCGGAAATGAGGAGGGCGGCGGGGAGGACGAGGGAGGAGGGATAAGGTAGAGCGGGACGGTAAGAGACCGACAAATGAATGGGTCAAATAAATGGGTTAAGACGGGTCTTAAAGTCTTAATGTTCTGTGGAGTGTTCAGTGGATTTAGGGAGGAGGTCTACAACAGGTGTCTGACCGTCATCCCGGTAATGGACCACGAACAAACTTTACGTCTCCGGCCCCGAGGTGGGGGTCTGGAGGGTTTAGTCTCAGACGAAATTTTGTCCTCCGAGGGGTTCACTGGACATACGGGTCACCTCAGACTCTTCGTGATCAGATGTAACGGTCTCCGACCTTCGGTGCCACATATAGTAGGGACTCGTGCGTGCTTATGGAGATTGTCCCTTGGTCCATCGGTCCGGTGGGAAGGTAGGACCCTGTTCATTCCGCACACACACACACACGCACACGTACACACACTACCTTCCCCACCGCACACACACACACACACTACCTTCCCTACCACACACACACACACACCCGCACACACACACACACACACACACTACCTTCCCCACCGCACACACACACACACACTACCTTCCCCACCCCACACACACACATATACACACACACACTACCTTCCCCGTCGCACACACACATACACACGCACACACTACATTCCCCGCCGCACACACACACACACACACTCTACCTTCCCCGTCACACACACACACTACCTTCCCCACTGCACACACACACACACACAGACACTACCTTCCCCACCGCACACACACGCACACACACACACACACACACACTACCTTACCCGCCGCCCACACACATACACACAGCACTACCTTCCCCACCGCACACACACGCACACATACACACAGACACTACCTTCCCCACCGCACACACACACACACTCTACCTTCCCTACCACACACACACACCCACACACACCCACACACTACCTTCCCCACCCCACACACACACATATACACACACACACTACCTTCCCCGTCGCACACACACATACACACGCACACACTACATTCCCCGCCACACACACACACACACACACTACCTTCCCCATCGTACACACACACACACGCACACACATACACACAGACACTACCTTCTCCACCACACACACACACACACACACACAGACACTACCTTCCCCATCGTACACACACACACATACACACACACACTACCTTCTCCACCACACACACACGCACGCACACACACAGACACTACCTTCCCCACCGCACACACACGCACACACACGCACACACACGCACACACACACACTACCTTCCCCGTCACACACACACACACACACACACACTACCTTACCCGCCGCACACACACACACACACAGCACTACCTTCCCCACCGCACACACACACACACTCTACCTTCCCTACCACACACACACACCCACACACACCCACACACTACCTTCCCCACCCCACACACACACATATACACACACACACTACCTTCCCCGTCGCACACACACATACACACGCACACACTACATTCCCCGCCACACACACACACACACACACTACCTTCCCCATCGTACACACACACACACGCACACACATACACACAGACACTACCTTCTCCACCACACACACACACACACACACACAGACACTACCTTCCCCATCGTACACACACACACATACACACACACACTACCTTCTCCACCACACACACACGCACGCACACACACAGACACTACCTTCCCCATCGCACACACACACACATACACACATACACACACACACTACCTTCTCCACCACACACACGCGCACACACACGCACGCACACACACACACTACCTTCCCCATCGCACACACATACACACAGACACTACCTTCCCCATCGTACACACACACACACACACACACGCGCACACACACAGACACTACCTTCCCCATCGTACACACACGCACACACACGCACACACACACAGATACTACCTTCCCCATCGTACACACACACACACACGCGCACACACACACAGACACTACCTTCCCCATCGCACACACACACACACACACACGCGCACACACACACAGACACTACCTTCCCCATCGTACACACACACACACATACACACGTACACGCACATACTGCCTTCCCCGCCAGGTGGCACCGGGACTCGTGGGGGCGACTCAGACCGGATGACATTCGGACGTGGTGGGAGGGTGGGATTCGGCAAAGACATCGGTCAGTGTGTCCATCGAAGCGGTCAGTACCGTCGTATCGTGCTGACGGCATGTCGACGAGCGAGGGGTCTCTCCCCTCGGCCGAACTAATGACGGCCGATGTTTTCCACGGTTCAGGAGTCGGGACTCAGGAAGGTCACGTGCATTGGATGTCACGGGTGGACCCAGATAGTATAGCGGGACACTCTGGACCCCCGTCTCATTGACCACGGTGGTACGACTACTCGGGCGACTAAGAACACGACCCCCATTATTTAACAGACCGACTAGGTGCCTCAGAACCGGTGTACATCGGAGATACGGTTCTCTAATCCCAAGAAACGATTGGCTTATACACATGTCCACGCAGAATACACACACTCACGTGGCAATCGCTGGTGAATACTTCTTAATTGATAGAAGGGTGTAAGGGTACTTTACCGAATGTGCACACCCAAATAAGGATGTGATCCTGGACCTAAACTCCCCTAAGTTTCCCTTGGACCGAGAAGAACTCGTGGAGACAACACGGTCCTGAACCCGGTCCTCGAGGTGAAAAAAGAATGGAGTGAATTAGGAGAGGCGTTGGGACGTCCCACCTAAGATAGGGACAGAATGGGAACTCCTTTGACTCCGAGATCGTCGTCGAGGTCGAACTTTGCCATTTTTCGTATTTACTAGACCTGTGTCCGTCATTTCTTCATTTATTTCTCACTCGACTAAAGTCTCGTCCGTCCCACGACGCTACTGATCAATAATATTACTGACATACGGTTCAACGTGGTTTGTTTGGCACAAGACCCCGAAGGACCCGACCCGACTGTTCGAGGTGTGACTCCTCCGTGAATATGAGGTGTCCCCATTTGTACCGTTCCTGGTTCCTACGTTCTGGAAGTAGGACCAAAGGTCCTTCCTCGTCCTCCCCATACCTACACCGACTACGGTCCGAGACACGGGCCCCAGGATGTGCGTGACACCTCCTTTAGGTAATTAAGTAAGAACTGGAAACGCACGACACCTCACGGTCCGTGACAGGATCCACGACCCTTGGACCTCACTTGATCCAGGGACGGGAGTACTCCGAACGTCGGGCCCTTCTTACAGACATCCGAAGGGACGACCGTAGGTAAAGAGTAAGACCGCGGCTCAGGGGTCCACAGGAAAATCTTTTCCTTTCGGGGGAAAAGCTTTACGAAGTGAGACTGACTGACCGGGCTCCTGACTAGGTGTCGTCTACATAGACGGGTCGTCTCATTTGCCACGTCCCTTCCCTTTTCCCGGGGCGATTAGTTCTCGACGTCAGACCCCCGAAACCTCCTTGGACGACCCTTCTCCTCCACGATTTTCTTGTCTTGGATTCATGCCTAAGCGACCGTCGGTCGGTGACACGGGGGGCTCAGGTCGTCGGACGGATGCTCACCTCGGTCCTGTCTCCTTTCGTCTCAACCTGTCTGTCCGGCACAGGACTACTACGGCACCCTCGGGACCTAGGTTGACACGGACTTCGACGTCTGTGAGTACTTGAGTGAAACGATCCGGGTATTTAGGGTGAAAACGGACTAAGACAGACTAACATAAGTCAGGAAAGTTGTTAGAAGACTCAAGTTAAAATGACATGAACCAAAAGTTTAAATTTTTTCCCTCCGAGTCTCTCCAATTCATCGAACTTGTTTCTACGTTTCGTTGACAGATCTCCGAGAGGTCCAGTTTCGGATGCGGGGAAAGGGGATGAGGTCCCACCGTCAGATCACGACTCCCGTTATTTGACGTTAACGTCCACCCCATCCCAGAAGGTCCCGTCGCTCACTTCCCTGGAGGAACCTCTCCACCGGGGACGCCTTACCAATCTTGTTATAGAACAAGATTGGTCTCTGTCCGAACCTCTCTCCGTCGTCTTCATACCTAGGTGTCGAATGTTTGCCTACCGACTGAAAAAAGGTTAAAAATAAAAACGAAACCAACGGTTGAAATTTCTTTGTCTTCTGAAGCACATTTTTGTACCTACAAGTCGAAGAGACCTTTTAGTCTTCGCAAACGTTGCGGTCCGTCCCCCAAGGTGCACCGTTGTAAAACGGTCCCGATCTACCACCACCGGTTTACCCGCCCCGTGAATGAAAGGTGTGAAGGCCGTCTGGGCACAGGGAGGACGGACCCGGTCCGGCGACTCACACACCGGACACACCGTCTCTGGTTTCACGACACATCTGCGACAGGAGACCCTTGAGTCGGAGCCCACTCTACCCCACGACCCCTCCCCGGAGTGGCCACGGTCGGAGACAGGTCGGACCGACGTGGGTTCTTACCGGGTCTTGCCAAGAGTCGTCCCCGAGTTATATGTAAACCACTTCCCTTCTTCCTTTGACTCTCCCACTCGACCCCCGAAGGTCCTCGTGCGTGTCACTCGAATATTTGGGTGAGGTTCTCCGTCGACCCACATCTTCAGTCCTTTTTGAGCCCGAGGTGTTTGATGCCGAGATGGTGTACGTCGACCCGGTAGACCCCTCAAATAAAGTGGAAGACCCGGAGGTCAATGGGAGGTATTTTACCTCTACTATTATCAGTCTCTCCCCACAACACTCGTTTTACCACTCGTCAGTCATTTATTGGTAATCGGACTGAAGAAGGTGTTCAGTGACAGAACTCGATTTAAGGAAGGAGAGAGACTCGGAGTCAAATGGGTTCCACCAATCCGACCTGAAAGTCGGTCTCGGCTGGTCGAGACCATAAGAGACTGATACTTTTAAGTCGTAAGGACGTTTGAGGGTCTCGACCTGGTGTTTCTTCGTGGGGTCGTCCAGTGTCCCCAGAGAGACGACTTAGTGAGGTGGTGATCCCCAGTTTTATCTGGGTTTACAGGTAGTGTCATGTTTAAGTAAATCTAAGTCGGATTCAAGGTCGAGGTCCTGGACGTTTTAGTATTGGGTTTCCGTGTCCCTGTGTCGACCTTCCCCGACCGGGAGCCCCCGGGAAACCCCCTAGGGTCCCACAGGCCAGGGACGGAGACTCGTGCGTCCGTCCCGAGGCGTGTCCGCGGAGCGACGCCGACCGCGGGTCCGTGGGTCGACCGTCTCGGCAAAGGTAAGGAGCGTGTGCGGGGGCCTACCCTTTACTAAGTACTTTTGGTTCTTCCATTTTAATCGGGTCTCCGACGGCTCATTAAATACGTCGGTCGTCGGAGCCCTCCCTCCCTCCGGGGGCGACGGTCGAGTGACACCGGAGGACCCCCGACCGCCTCCGGTCAGACCGGTAGTCGTCGGAGACGGAGACCCCAGAAGATAAAGACCTGAGTCGGAGGTCTCCGAAGGTCTTGAAAGAGACTGGGGAGGGGGGTTAAAAGGTTGGGAAATTGTCTAGGTACGTACGTTGACCCCTTGGTCGATTCACAGTCGTTCATCGACTCCTCTGTACGGACGTAAAGTAGGACTGGAGTTGAATCCCCCTGGTTCAGTGGAGGACAAAGTGGTCACTCCTTTGACTTCGAGTCTTTCCGGTTCACCCACCGGTCTCCACTCACCCTTTCGAACATAAGTTTGGGTCTAGAGCGTCGGAGGTTTTAGTCACGAACGGAGGGTACATACGACAGACGGCTTGGGGTCAAAGGGTCCCGGGTGGGCCCCCTTACGTCGGCCACCTCAAGGGACCGTTCGGGGTGGAGCGGGACGGTACACACAGAGTGGCAGGGTCCTGACAGACCCTGGTCTTGGACCAGGAACTAAGGTTCAGGTCAACAGGGGGTTGACCGTTCCGACTCTCAGGGGTCATCGGATCACAGAAGTTTTCCCCAACTCTTTTACGGTCAGACCCAGGATTCCGTATTTGGTATGGGGTTTTTCTCTTCCCGGTCTCTTCCGCTACCGTGGGGTGAGGTCGTGAGAACGGACCTTTTAGGGTGTCTGTCTCCTGGGACCACCCGACGTCAGGTACCCCAGCGAGTCCCAACCTGTGTTGACTCGCGGAAGTGAACGTGAAAAGTGAAAGTACAACCTCTTCCGTTACCGTGGGGTGAGGTCACAAGAACGGACCTCTTAGGGCCCCTGCCCCCTCGGACCACCCGACGGCAGATACCCCAGCGTGCCTCAGCCGTACTGACTTCGCTGAGTCGTCGTCGTCTTCTCTTCCCGTCTTCTCGTCACTCGGGATACCAGGGTGAAGTGTCCCGACGTATGGGTCCGGGTCTCTCCCCGTCCCCGAATGAGTTCCGGTGGGTCGTCTAGACGCCGTCTAGGACCCTGCCTAGGGCCGTGGAGGACTCAGGGCGACGTCTCTCGGATGACAGCCTCGACGGGTGGTTTCTTCGTGGACTTACCCCCGAGGACGGTGTGTCCTCTGGAGGTCCCCGGGAACTAGACCGGGACGGGGTCCGTGGACGGGGTGAAAACTTTGGGTGTCACTCCTCGACCTCCCCCGGGAGTTTTCCGCCACCCACTCCGGATCTTAGTACGAGGTGTGGACACCCTTGGACCCACTCAGTGGAGCGGAGGGCCTCGGACCTACTTTCTGTCCGTGCCCCTTTACTGTTCTTTTTGCTCCCTCCCTCGATGGGTCGGCCGACACTCACTGGGTGTCCTTACGTCCCCAGGCGTGCGTGGGTGAGTGTCCCGAGTGCTAGGCGGGGAGACCGGGGACCGAGACGGGTCTCCTTCGGGTTGCGGTCGGTACCCACTGTGGGGTGTCGGTGGGTACGTCTGCCTTGAACGGAGGTAGGGGGGGGTCACTCTGTCGAGTCTCGGCGTGGGGCTGAGGGTCCAGCCAAGTCTCGGTGGACCTCCGTGGCAGACGGGTCTCCCTGGCGTCGGCGACACCCGGCCGGGACTGGAGTCGTGAAACTTTGTGGAGGTGCGCGATGAGAAGGGTAGGTGTGACCTCTTTTCCACCGACGGGGAATGAAAGGACGGGGAGTCTCTCCGGCTCAGTGAACAGGTTTCGGAGTGTGGGTAAGTGTGTTAATAAGGGTTGTTTACGTATGACTTCGGGCGGTACCGAGTCGATGGTCCTATTCTGTCCGTCCACAGCGAGAGGGCCGACACTCTCCGAACAGCACCACGTGACCCGTTGAGACTCGGGGAGACGACCCTAACGTCAGAGTCGAAGTGGAGGGGTGGGTTGGGGCGGGGCGGGGCGTATGCTGGTGCCCTTCGGTCGAGAGACACGACCAAGGGGGTGATTTACCTCTATTATTACCACAGATGGAGGACTCCAATAAGGCTCCTAACTCACTCTATAATACTCAGTTCTGTCGTATCGTCGACGGTGTATCATTCACGAGTCATTTATACTTGTCAAGGACAACCCGGTCCTGGGTCGGGTACAAGGAGAAGACTGTGGTCGTAGGTGCGAGAATTGAGTCTCGACCCGACGAGTCACAGGAACCACATCGGCCGTCGTGCCGACGACTTCCAGATGCCCCTCCTCGTCCCTCACCCAAGGTCAAGGGGGAGACGGTCGACGGTCAAGTCTGGTCGGGAGACGCGGAAAGGCTCGGAGCGAAGGAGGTCAGAATTTTGCTCAGGGTACTACCGAGGAGAGGGTGGAGGGACCTCTTCGTGGGTCCCAGTGGTCCCACCGACGTCTGGGGACGGGTGTGGTGTCCTGTCCGGGTCTCTCTTTTGACGAAGGGGACGGCCCCGTGTACCGGAGTCGACTTCGTCGGTGAGAGACAGGACGGTAGAGACCGACGACTCTCGCAAACGCCGACCACGACCCTTTCCCGGCCCGGGACCCGGTCGCAACCACGAAGAGCGGAGAGTCCTTTATTAAGGTTGGGAGACACGAGTGACTGGTGTGTACGGTGCCTGGTCTCCCGTTCTCCTGTCCGTCCCAACGGGGTGACCCGTGGAAGACGGTTTTGATAGTGTGACCCACCGGAGTACTTTTTCTTGACTTGTTCCTCGGTCAACCGGACCCATATCAGGGAATTGGGACGGTCGCGGATTGACACGTCGGAACTCTTTTAGTGAACTGTAGAGACCCGGAGACAGACGTGTAGACACTTCACCGGAACTGGTCCGACGGATGAAGTCTCCCGCCGACACGTCTCGACCAATCTACCACCGTATTTCCACCAAAGCTTGGATTTTCCTCCCCTTCTCCCTACCTCCATACTCTTTTTCCCGTTTCCCCGGTAGGAAAGGTCGTGATTGATCTACTACTCGACGTCTCTAAATGGGGTTCTCGACTTTCCATTTGGGTCCGGACCTGGTCGGTCACACCAGGTCTCCCCGGGGTCCCGAGAGTCCCCTCTCGAACCGGGGTCCGCCGAAAGAAGAGGACGAGTGGGACGTCCGGTTCCCTCTAGTTTAGGGACCGGTGTTGTCCGGGGTAACTCTCAGTCGTTTAGACGGACTCCATACCCCAATGTAATGGTCCAAGGACCGGTGGTAGTGGTTCGTCTCCCAGTCCGACTGGAGGAAGGGAGGGGCATCCGGAGTTAGGTCTTGGCTGTCCCGGCTCGGTCCGTCTTTAGACTAGCAGGCGGCGGAAGGGTCCGTCGTCGGAGGAGACCCTTTAGTCACCTGTCACCCGACTTCGACAACGTTTCCGACCTCGGTACGGTCCGCCGGGTGCCCCTTGTGCCCGGGAGACGGGAGTCTCCACCCAGACCTCGATTGCGTCTGTTCTCTGGGGTTCTATTGTCGTAAGAACCCTGACCATGGTCGTAACACGCGTAATATGTACAATCACATGAGCCCGGAGTACCTTCACGATGTGTGCGGGACACTAGACAAAGTGTTTCCTACTTTGATCCGTGTTTCCCCAATTCAGTTAAAGGGTCTTTGTGGTCCTAGACTTGGTTCCGTAAACCTAAGGTTTCAAAGGAATAGTGTTGTCGGTGGTCTCTGTCCTCCTCTGTGACCTTTTGTGTGGAAAACTCATTCCGATCTTTTTGGGTTCACACTTTCTCTTCTCTGAGGTCCCCGGCACCGACAACAAAGGGCGAGAGACCCCTGACCGTCTCCCGATGCCTCGTCTAAAAGAGAGACCGATTTCTTCTCTGCGTCCTTATCGACCTCTAGGGGTCCCTCTGTAAACCAAGACCCGTTTCGGAGTCACCTGTCTGAAATTTATAACGTGTCGTTAAAAAATTTTTACGTCGACCGAGGGTATTGGGTCGTCATCGTGTTCTTATTTTAATCTTAATTCGATTTACATGTCGTCATTCTCTTACCGATCTATTTACTATTAGGAGAGGTGACTATGTGATGACACAAGTCAAGTCAAGTCAGCGAGTCAGCACAGGGTGAGAAACGCTGGGGTACCTGACATAGTGCGGTCCGGAGGGACAGGTAGTGGTTGGTTGAGGACCTCGAATAAGTTTGAGTGCAGGTAGCTCGGCCACTACGGTGGGTTTATAGAGTAGGAAACAGTAGGGGAAGAGGAGGACGGAAGTTAGAAAGGGTCGTAGTCCCAGAAAAGGTTGTTAAATGACGAGTAACTAAATGTTACTATGTGATAACACATAGTCAAAAATTTTTTTTTATTTTCTTTTTTTAATACCATTCGAGTGATGTATTTTGATACTGATCTAAGTTTCAATTCACTCTTTTCGTTAAATGTCTACTTTGGTGAACAACTTTACATATATACATGTATACATACATGTACGTACATGTGTACGATATTACCATGTATAAGGGTATCCGAGACACGTTGCATGTCTACTTCTGGATCTTCCTATATATGGATTCATTATTGTCACTACTATTCGGGACGCCTCCTCCAACCTTACGATACCAATAGCTCCTTTTAGTACAAAGTGGAAATTTTATTATGAATTAAAAAAATATCATTTTTAAATAAACATATAAGAAATATATTAACTTTAACTCATTTTGTTGCATTATTTTTATGTTCCTCTACAGAACCCTTGTCACTCGATGACCAGGGACCTGTACACGTTCGGGTACGTAACCCCACCTTCCTAAATGGTGTTCCTACCTCCCCAGGTCGGGAAGACTTGGAGTGTCTGAGTAGTCTCCTCATCCTCTTTTCGGGAATGACAGGGGCGTGACACTTACAAAAATTTCTTCGTGTCTTAGAGTCTGGGACCTCCTCCCTCTCCGGTCCTCAACACCTGGGAGTGTCACTGTGGTCACACAGTCTCCGGATATCCGGTCGAAGGCTCAGGTGGAGGACGGTGGGTCGCGGTGGGGGGCCAAGGGGAACGGGGTCATTACGGGTCAGGACCGGGGAAACAGGGTTGTTGGGGGTCGGGGACCGGTCGTACAGACCTAAGTCCGAATCTGAGGGTCCTAGTCCCGGTACAGAAACCCTTCTGGAGTGTGACCCCCCGTCCTTAAGTCCCTCCTTCCTCTTTCACTGAATGTCCGACTTGCGTGGACTGATATTTGACTCGGGTCTGTTCCCGGGTCCGGTGTGCTTCTCGAGATGGGTTAGGTTGTCGGACTCGGGGTCGGGCGTCTGGGGATCAGGACCAGTCCGTGGGTCGAGGACTGTGATTGTTCGGTTCTAGTTACGGTGAGAGTGGACGTCCTGTCGATGACCCGGTTCTTTTCTCAGTCCTAGGTGAGGGATCACCAGGTCCCCGATTCTGAGGTGCGAAGCTTACGTCCCCCGGGCCCCAAACTAGGGACCAGTCCCTTGATCTAGGGTGTACGGTGTCGGTTCTGGACCGTGTCGGTTCATTTATTTGTGTATCAAAACTTTTTCCTTTTCTGGGTGTTCCATACCCAGGTTCAAGGTCGAGACGGGGACTGAAGGATGTTCTGGTACTGTTTGAGTGACTTGGGACACCTCGGAGTTGAGAGAGTAGGTGTTTTACCCGAGTGTCATAGGTGGAGGTTCGGATGACACTTCTACTTTACTCTGTAGTAGGTGCATCGAGGAAACACTTGGTATGTCTGAGGGGTGTTTTGTGTTCCAGAGTAGGTATGATACCTACTCTTTTCCTCCGCCGGTGTGGACTCCGGGTTTTCGTCGGTGTGAACGACGTTCTGTCCGCGCTCAGGTAGGTTTTCCCGTTTCCTAGGAAAGAACCGGTCACAGGAACCGGCTCTCGGTCCCACGAGCCCCACCCCCCCACCCCCCCCGCCCCCGTTCGTCCCTCGGTGGCTCTTCACGGCCCCCCTCAGGACCAAAGATGGACTTTGACCCCTTCCCTTGGGACCCTCTGCCCGGTCCTTCAGGACCGGAGTGGTCGGGTCCCTTGACCTCGACCCCGTCCACTGTCTCGATGTCCCTCCGGTCTCCCTCTTTGTCGTTCCGAGTCAGGGACGGTCTCCTCCGACCTCGTCTCCCGGCCGGAACTTCCTGGCGTGGACCCTTCCTTCCGGTGTGTCGGGTACTTCTTGTCCGAGCCTCCATGTGGATACTCCTCTCCCCTCCGGTTCTTCGTTCTGCCACGGTGGGTGACGAATGTCTCTCTTCGCGGTCGAGACCCTCTCCAACCCCGTCGTCCTACTTCGGACCTCCCGTCCTCCGTCCCTCAGGTCGACGACGTCTCAGTGGGAGAGGACGGAGCCCTCTCCGTTCGGAGGTTCGTGGTGGTCTCACTTTCACTTCAACGAGTCAGCAAAGACTGAGAAACACTGGGGTACCTGACATCGGGTGGTCCAAGGAGGTAGGTACCCTAAAGGGTCCGTTCTCATGACCTCACCCAACGGTAAAGGAAGAGGTCCCCTAGAAAGTCCGGGTCCCTAGCTTGGGTCCAGAGGACGTGACGTCCGTCTATGAAAACGGTAGACTCGGTGGTCTCTTTAGGGAAGGTCGTGGTGGTTCCGGTACCAGTTTTGGTTTCGTGGGGTCACTGAGGACGTTTGCGGACGACCTGAGGGACGACTTACCGTCGGTCTGTCCGGACGACGCACCCCGGGCTGTGGCTGTGGGGCTGTGGCTGTCCCTCGACGTCCCTCCCTCGGTCTCGGACCCGGTGGGACGTGTCCCGGGGCTCCTCCTCTCACATCCACCCCGCCTACCCCCTCCAGGAGGGGCGTCGAGGGACTACCCCTCCTAGACACCGGTGTACGTCCGGGTCCTCCTGACACCAGACAAGGGTCCCCGGGGTCCTGTCCCGTCAATGGAGGAGAGTCTTGTCCTCCGACCCGGTGTCGTTCTTGAGACGGTGGAGCGGTGGTGCGGCAGACGAGGACCCTCGACCGGAGCACCCCTGTCGTTGGGACGGAACGGTGGAGGTAGTTCGCAGATCGGAAGTCCGGAGTTTTCGTCCGGAGTCGAGTCGAGACCGGGTAGTCTTTCCCAAGTACGTCCTTCGTCGAAGTCCGAAAGCAGGTGCCGAGTGGAGAATTCGCTTGGGGTCCGAGGAGTACATGGTCCGAGGACCCCGGACCGGTTCGGGGGTTTGAGTCGGGGCCCGGAGTCCGGAAGGGGGAGGGTTAGCACCGGGGCCTGAGGATGTCCGTCGGTTGTGTGGGGCACTCGAGCGTCGTGACCGTCGAATCCCGTCCCCGCTCCCCGTGTTTTCCCAAGACGGTGTCAGTAAGTTGATGTGGTCTACGGGTGGGTGACTGGTCCTGCCGGACCCTTCCGGACGGGGAGTGTGGCCTCTTACCGGACGGATAGGTCGGGTCTGACTGAGGGCATCGTTGATCCATGGTCGGTTTGAGACCTCAGACGAATGGTCGGTGAGTGGGGAGACCCCTGGTGCTCCGTCGGAGGGAGTTCCGACTTCTGGTTTCCCTTGAAGGCGTGCCTACCGTGGAAACCCGGAATTTCACGGGTACATCGGTACTAGAATAGGAGGCGGAGTGCTGGAGACTGGGGCCCGGTCAGAACTCCAGAGTTGAGGAATAGGCTCGTCAGTTCCAAAAGGACCCGACCGGGACTGGACGAAGAGGTCCCGGGCAGGTGGTGAAGAAGAGGTTTGTGGGACTAGTGGACGGTACGGGCCTTGGGAGTCTTGGAGTGCGGCGGACGGAAACGTGTATGACAAGGGTCACGGTTGTTGCAGGAAGGGAGAAGGGGGTGGACCGTTTGTGGATGAGGAGGAAGTTCCAGGTCGAGTTGTCGTGAAGACCCTTCGGATTGCGGCGAGAGGGAGGGGGCGGTGGTTCCGTCTTAATGAACGAGGAAAAGGGTGGAACAGAGACTCGTCGTCCCGTGAAGGATGGAAGTTAGTGTCAATCCTAGACCCGGTCTCGACGAGTTCGATAAATACCATTTCTCCGAAAAAAAAGAATTCAAAAGGTTAGACAACGGTTGACTACGAAAACATTTAATGTTATTCTTTACTACGTCGTCACAGTTCGGCGGCTATACTCAAAGAGTTGTAAATGAGATTCCAGACGTGGATGGCACGATGCCTGGTCAGTGTCCTTTGAGTGCCTACCCGCCATCAGACACCTGGTGGGAGAGGGACCGGGACCCCCTGACACGGGGACCACAAAGGTCACGTCCCGGGTAGGTTTAATACAAATACAAACCTGAAGGTCTCGGGTTTCCCCACGAGGGATCTGTTCACGGTTGGGTTTACGACGTACCCTCCCAGGGTCGGTGGGTCCTTGTCCTTGTCGTGGACACGGTCCGTGGGGGTAAGAGTCCACTCGGGCATCTTCGTGTCTCTCCCATTGACCGGACTACAGTGATGACCAGGTACAACAAGAAAGAGAATGACGGACCGTAGTGTCCCGTGTGAAGACCTTAGACGTTCGGGAGGTCAGGTGACAGGGAGGGTCGTGTCCGAGGACTGTTGTCAAGGGTGACGCCATTGTCACTCCGTCGGGGAGTGTCGCTACTTCTCGAGCCGGAGACCTTAGTCTGGATTGGACCCACGTTTAGGGCAAGTCGGAAATTATCGACACACTGAAACCCATTCAGTCGAGTGCAGAGACCCGGGGTTATAAACGAGACATTTGACTCCGATTATTCTACTAAACCCGTCGTGGGACGAAGTCCATCCCGGGTATATGTGGCTATTCGAAGTAAGTCCAAACCGACAATCCAAATATTTCCCGGAGGGGTCACCGAGTCACCATTTCTTAGAGGGATGTCACGTCCCCGGCGTCCTCTACACCCAAGCTAGGGACCCAGCCCTTCTAAGGGACCTGTTTCCGTGCCGTTGAGTAAGGTCATAAGAAAGGACCCTTTAGGGTACCTGTCTCCTCGGACCGCCCGATGTCAGACACCCCAACGTTTCTTAGGCTTGTACTGACTTCTCTGAAACGTACGTATGGGCGTGTTACAAATATTTTCTGGACCCTAGCGGGACAGGTTTTAAGACTGGACCTAGAAGGGAAAGACGAGTAGGAGGGAAACGGTGTAGAGGAGGACCCCCATTTAAGACGAGTCGACGACTCAACCGACCAAGGGAGACGTCTAGGGTAGCGGGACGGGTGGGGGTGGGGTCCGATTCCCCGAAGACGGAATACTGTGGAAGTCTGAGACTTAGAGAAGTGGAGGAGGGGTCTATAGTCGGGGGAGACTGAAAAGGAGACCCTGTGTCGACCAGACTCCTTCCCGGAACTGGGTGGGGTCCTTTTCGGGGTAAGCGACTCCAACCTCCTCACTTCACGACCCAACACACCGACTCACCCCAGGGTCGGAAATTGAGGAGGGAGTGGGTGGGTCTCGGGTGGGCGGGACATGGAACCCGGTGCTGTTACGGCTCAGGTCGGGCCGGTCCAGGGTCAGCCGACAGGGATGCTCTCCGAGTGAGGGACGACTCCGACACCCAGCCCACCCGGCAAGGGGTGCGGGGCGTCGACAGGGCCTCGGAGGGTTCGGTTGGTACAGGTAGGGGACCCGTAGCCCGTCGTCCTAGGGAGGGGCCGGGAGTCGTGAAAAGGAACCCCTTTCATGCTCTATCACTCTCTTCGACGAGACCCCTTCGACTGTAGCACCCCCACCAAGGTATATATGAACGAGTCACTGCAGGTGTCGTCGGGTCGGGTTCTGTTCGACTATCGGACGGACGACTAGGGAGAGCGGGGGTTGGGACGGACCTTCTTCGTCAGATGACCAGTCGTGTAGTGACTGGTGGGGGCAAGGAAGTACGTGTAGCGGACCCCAGACGACGGAGTCAGGGGGGTCTTATCCTGCTCGAGGTCGGTGGCGTCTATACATTCGTCCCCGGCCTGTCGGACGGGAAACCCTTCCTGACCCGGTTTGCGAGACTCCGAGGGGAACACGAGACTAAGGTCCTGTACCTCCGGACTCCACGTCTCCTTCTCTACGATCTAAACCTCAATCTTACAATCGAACCAACGAGGGATTCAACGTCCTGGAGGTCGTTCGGTGAAGGACAGAGACTCGGAGTCAAAAGAGTTGATATTTGACCCGCAATACTCTCACCAAGACGAGTGGAGTCTCCGATTGCTATTTCCTACACCCTCTTCACACTTCAACCCTTCTCCAGACTCAACGAGAATACCCAGTCCAACCCCCTGCGCCCTCTCCCCACCGTCCCTTTCGGGATCTTCCGCGGCTTCCGAGGTCTCCGGGTCCCCACGGAGTGAAACGTTTGTCCCGAGGGTAGGGAGTCGTAGGTGGGACTAGACCCCGACCATGACCCCTCGTTCTGTCACTCGCCGGGAGACAAGAAGTGGAGACGAGGGGAGTGGGTCTCAGCAAAGTGACCTCCGAGAATCAACCAAGTCTATGTGGTCATTCTAGACTAAGCACTCCAAGGACCCACCCCTCTCCCAGGGCTTTGGTTCCCGAATATTAGTTTGAGACCCAACTTTCGTGGGTCCCCGGGACGTCCCTCTAACACTTTGACTTTCAGCGAGTCAACTCAGGTTGAGGAACACTGGGGTCCACTTCCACTTCCACTTCAGCGAGTCAGTACAGGCTGAGAAACGCTGGGTCACCTGACATCGGATAGTCCGAGGAGGCAGGTACCCTAAGAGGTCCGGTCTTATGACCTCACCCATCGGAAAGGGAAGAGGTCCCCTAGAAGGGTTGAGTCTTAAGTTTGGGTCCAGAGGGTGTAATGTCCGTCTAAGAAATGGTAGACTCGGTGGTCCCTTCGGTTCTCGAATATTAGTTTAGGACCCAACTTTCGTGGGTCCCCGGGACGTCCCTTAACAATGTATTGTGTTTCTTCGGAGGAAACAATTCCACCCAAAGAAGTCCGCTAACCTTTCTAGTCTACTGCCGACACACTAGACTTCGATCAGTGTATGGGAGAGACTTGGACCCCGGCTACAGTTCACGGGACTACGAGTTATGTACCAGGAGAATTTTACACCAGGACTTTTTTGTGCCTCCTTCCTCAAAAAGAGGTGTCGTCCATTATGTCCTGGCTGTAGTGGTAGAGACAAATGTCGTTCCCTCTGACTTCGGGTTCGCACAAACCGAAACTTGTGTTCGGGCAACCCCGTCACACAGACTTCCATACCAGTCCAGTGGAAATTCATCTCTGGGGACACTCGTACGTGGGAGGGCAGAGGCCCGTCACGACAGGAACCGTTCACCGTGTTCTAATACAGTCACGGGACCCTCTACGGCGGGGACACCAGGGCGAGAGTGTAGGTGCCTCGACCGGGGGGTCTCGACCGGGACACGGCGTGGCCACGAGCCACGACGAAGGACCCCTCGAGACACTCCGGTCGTGGTAATAGTGGGGCTGCCAGGTCTACTCCTCTGTCCGTCTGCGTTTTCCCCGTCGGAGAATGGCCACAGAGGGTCGACGGCTCTCGCCCCCGTCCCGACCTGGACTCCGGTGCGGGGGAGGTCCCGCGGGGCGGGTGTGTGAGGGAGAGGTAGGGTGGGGCGACGGTTCTCCGGTCAGCTTCCCTGAAACTGCGTAGAATAGACCCCCACGGTACCGATGAGTCTTCACTTCAGTCTGTGTGAGGTCCTTCGGAAGTCGGGGGTCTTGACACGAGGTTGGATTGACGTGACTCAGAGTCACGCCTCCCCGTTCAGGAGAGGGGGGCGGGGGTGGGAGGGAAAACCTTGCCGGAGGTGGTACGGGAGTAGGAGTGGGAGAGGATGGGACTGCGACATTGTCGGAGGGTTGACCGGAGGGACGGAGGTCGGAGTGTGGGTTCGACGGCGACGACGACTGCTGACCCTGGACTCGGACGAGAGGTACAGTCGAGCTAGGAGTATTTTGGAAGACACCGAGGGTCTCCGGGGTGTCTGTCTCATATTTGAGGAGACGTCTCGCCAGTATTGGAAAAATGTTAGACCGACCCTATCTCAGAGGCACAATCCACCCTACCGAGTCCTCGGTCCCCTGGACCCAAGTTTAGGGTTGCCACGACGGTTGGTTTACCCTTTGGAGCCCGTTCAATCAGGTTGGAGAAACTCGGAGCCCGGTGATTTCCCTTTATTATCGGGGTTAGAGTCCCAGACGACCCTTCTACTTTATCTTTTGTGCAATACTTCCTGAAACGGATGTAATTCTCATTCACAAGTTAAGTAAGTAAGTAAGGTGTTTATGCTCCGGAATGATACACGGTACGCGACGAGTACGTCGGGACTTGTTTTGACTGTTTTGAGGGGGGAGAGACCCTTGAATATCATATTAATTCCCTCCGTCTGTTTTGGTTGTATTCATTCATTTTGTGTTCCGTACAAATATGTACGACACGTGATGCCTCTTTTTCTTTTTTTTTTCCGTCCCTTTGTCGCCCTATTCCCCTGTCCCCAACGCTAAAATTTGTTCTTTCACGGGTGCTCTCCACTGTAAACTCGTTTAGGGTTACCTCCACTCCCTCGGATGGTACCTCTCATGGGTGAGATGGTTACCCATTC
Organism: Capra ibex; assembly: GCA_006410555.1. Taxonomy (NCBI): domain Eukaryota; kingdom Metazoa; phylum Chordata; class Mammalia; order Artiodactyla; family Bovidae; genus Capra; species Capra ibex. The sequence goes on from SJYO01033645.1 coordinate 6,743,264, forward strand.
TCACAGTGTCGCCACCCTTGTCCGTCACGTTTCCTGGACTCCGCCCTAGTCTCGACCACACCATCAGTGGAATGATAATAGTAGTGATAAGAAAGAAAGGTCAAAGTAGAGGGAAGTGGAGGAGGGAAAGGACGTGCGAAGTCGGTTTGCTTGATGGTCTCGGAGGGGTTCGGGAAGACACACGTGTCCGGAAGCATGTTCAGTGTGAGGTACGACCTTACGGAAGGAAAGAGAGGTTGAGGATAAGTGGGAAGTTTTGGGTCGACTTTCCGGAGGAGGAGTCCCTTCGAAAGGAACTGACTCTCAGGTACCGGGTGAGAGAACAGGGGAAGACGACGTTGGACTTTGACGAATCAATTGACGGGTGGAGGGGTCTGCCTAGTCACTCAAGACCTCCCTATTCCTGACCGAAAGCGTAACGTGAGGATTCGTGTCGTGTCACGCCAACACACGTGACTGGTGGACTACTTGCTCCCTTCTTGGCTGCCTACGGGGTCCGGAGGGGGGAATGTCTCGGAAGTGGGACTCGTACGGTGGTGCTTACTTGCGGAGGCACTTACGACCGGAAAAGTTGCGTCTATATTTAGACGTTATACTTTGTCCGAAAAATTTTTATTGTCGTGTAAAAAGAAAAAAGAAGTAACAAAAAAAAAAGAAAGACGTACCGAATAAAAAGGCCACGCCGGGTCCTGGTCGACATCCCTTCAGGGAGGGTCCGGGTGAGATTCTTATGTCCCAAGACCCCTGAGATTCCTGAGGATCCGGGCTTGTCCCTACCTCCTCCGTGGTCTACCAAGATCTGCTCGAGACCGTGGTTCCGATGGTTCATGGAGACTCGGTTCTTGGAAAAGCGAGTTTGCGCTACAATCCACCCAATGGAGGCCCTTCGAAATATCGGGGTACACTGAAAAGGTTTCGCCGAAGAGGAACTACCCAGACCTCAAGAGAGGGAGTGAGATTCTCCCGTAGGATCCCTCTACCGTAGTCTAGGTCCCAAGGTTAGGACCGATGTAGTAACCCATCGGGACCTAGGAAAGGTAGTGGGGAACCCCGGAGTCAAATGGATAGACACTTTACCTTTATTATTATGGATAGAGACAAAAGACGTATACCATACACTGTACGAATCCTGGTATGGATCCTGTGTCACTCGTAAGTCATTTGTAATCTACGGAAGTGGTGGTACTGGAAGTAAAAGTAGTCGGGACCTAGAGAATAACACGTCAAGGAAATGATTTAGTATATGAGAGGTCTAGTCTCTGGAGTTGCTAGGCGACTTAGAGTGGGAGAACCGGGAGGACCTTGAAAGAGAGTATGTAGGGTCTTTGTGTCAGGAAGACCCCCATACTTGTAGACATTTATACCCTTCGAACCATAGGTATGAGATTCCCGGTTAGTGAAACGGACGGTGTGGACTGTGGAGGAAGGACGACCTGGATGGACGGGTGTGGGGTCCCTTCGTTGTAAATATTACTTAGGACAGGAATCGAGGGTCGTGTGGTACCCGGACGTCGGTTGCGAGTCTCTAAGTAGTCTTCTATAAATGACTCGTTGAGAACACGTGTCTGTTACCTCTGTGTCGTCGCACACGTGTGCTTTGGTCCGGGATGGGCGTGTCTCGAATACCAGACTACTTTCTCATTCTGACGTGAGTCACAACAGCAACAAGTCAGCGATTTAACACACAAAACACTGGGGTACCTGACATCGGGCGGTTCGAGGAGACAGGTACCCTAAAGGATCCGCTCTTGTGACCTCACCCAACGTAAAGGAAGAGGTCCCCTAGAAGGGCTGGGACCCCAACTTAGGCTCAGAGGACGTAACAGTCCACCCAAGAAATGGTGACTCGGTGGTCCCTTCGGACGTTAGACATTTATGTGGTTATTTACATTTTGGTGGTGATTCTACTTACGATATTTCCTTTCCGTGTACCCGGCACTCTCTGACGGCACCTCCCGAACTGGATCGGTCCCTCCCGAAGGGACTTGTCCACTACGACTTCGACTTTGTGCTTCCTACTCCTCTGGATGTGTCCACTTTGCCTTGTGTAGCGGTCCCGTCTCCTTTGTACTCATATCCTGATGCAATCCGACTTGTACTAGTTACCTCCCTAAGTTCTGCCACAGGGGTGCCACAGACTCCCCGTTGACTTCCTGAGGTCTTCCGACAAGCCCGTCCCCAACTGTCTGAGTCTAAATAAACAGTTTTTCTAGTGGGGCCGGTGACTCCTACTCGAAAAGGTTCGGACACACACACATGAATAGAGACGGATCTTACGAGGGGCTCAGAGACATAGTCAGTCCTGTCCGATCCAATACGACGTCATTGTTGGGGGTTTAGATTCATCAAACTTTGTTGTTTTCGAATTGGTAGTGAGTACGATGTGTAGGTAGCACTCCGTGGTTCCCCCAAGGTGAGTCCCTCGCTGTGTCCCTGAGTCCGGTCGTCTTCGTCGGTGGTTGGGATGGAGGACGGTCAACGGTGTGGTGTCCTTTTCTCGTGAGTCCTCCCAGAGTGTGGTCGTTGGTCTACGAGGTCTGGTCTTCACCGTACCCGGTGACATCAAGTGTCGAGTGGCCGGTCAGTGTGTCGGGGTCGGTCGTGTTCCCCTCGATGTCAGTCAGGATGTACACGGACGGACCTCCTTTATAAATCCCACATCGTAATTCGTGGTGGTCTGTGAGTGAGGTAGAACGACAGGGGGTTGAGTAAGTAATCTAGTGTTGACAAAGTTATAAGGTCTTCCTCCCTGGCTGTACACGTCCTCTCTAGTCTCTCTACGTCCCTTCTCTCTTCTACTCCGGTTCCTTTCCTATCCCGGGTGTAGTGAGTCTCCGAAGATTTGGTACCCTTGTTGAACCAAGAAATGGGGTGTTCATGACACTTCTGAAAAGTTACGAAATACCCCTTTACCCCTCAGACGACACTAGAAGAACCCTTGTCTAGTGAGACGGTGGGATTCTGACTGTACCTCCCCTCCAGTATCCACCTCAATCCTCCGAGCACGATAACAGAACCCTTATCTGTCAACACGAACTGGTTCTGCGAGCCCTTCTCTTCTGTCTCTCCTACACCTACCTAAGTTAAATTAACCGACTTCAAGGGGTCTAGACCTCTATGTCACCTAACGTCACACCCTTACCTCTGTGGTTCCAAAGACGGAATCCCTGTTCGTTCTACCACCATCGGAACCTGTTCTACTCTCGGGACCTCCACCAAATCCCTTCTTTTACTACCTTGTCGGAACCTGAGACACACACCCAGTATCGATACTCTATCGGGTCTTGTTCGGCTCCTCCGTCGACTTACTTGTCCTTACTGAGGACGGATGAACAGGTCACCAGAAGTGAAGGAAGTGTGAACGGTTCTTGAATCTTGGTCCCCTTTGGGGAGGGGGTAAATTCAGGTCCACTCCTTTGTAAGTCTTCAGAATGAACTGTGGTTTCTGTTGTTTAAAAACTTTGTGTAGTTACGTTTCCCAGTTCTCCTGTCTTGACATTGAGTCCAGTCTCATCATACATTCACTATCGACACTCCCGACTACTTCCTGAGGACCCTGGTCACTCCCCTCGGGGAGTGGAGACTCGTGCAGTAATCCCATCCGTCGTATCTAAGACGGAGTCAACGGGGACCTCCGGGGTCGTTTAGACCCTGACTTACCTGGACCCACCTCGAACAACCCGTTAAGACTATAAGGGACCTCTCACAAGACGTTATTAGGGTCCTTCTTTTTATGAAGAATTGAGTGACACCCGATACCCGATCCGTGACAGAGACACAACAGAGTAAGGTAGAGTGTTGACGGACGGGTCTGTCCGAAACAACCGGGATGAAATCCCTACGTCCTCGTTCTAGGTCTCTCCAGTTTCCATTAGGACGGTTCAGGTTTCAGGGTCGAGTCATACTCCTTCCTCCTGAGGTTACCTCTTCGGGAAAAAGTAATTTGATTTCGTTGACGGGACCCGAGATAAGGTCTCTCCTCCCAAATGTCCGTGCACGGATGTGTCTTGAGACGAGTGGGTGGAGACTCTTTCAGTCACTCGTTTTTAGTCCGGGGTGAGGGGTCCCTTCCTCTCAATGTAGACGGGGTACCTGGAGTCTCGGGGTTGGGGAAGGAAAGAGAGTTCCCCTTTACTCCCGCTTCCTGTCGAACCCACGGTGTCCGTAGTACGAAGTACCTTTTAGGAAACCGATTCGTGTCTGTCTTGGGGGTCAAATATCCAAATGACCGTAGTTCTCGGGACAGAGTAAGAAGGGGGACAGGGGCGCCTGTTTCTCGACCCACACAAAGGAAAGTCGGTGAGATTTAATGTATGTTGTCGGAATGAGGTGTACTTTGTTCGTAGACTCTTTCTTCTCTCCGAATTGTAAAAAGAGGGACTTCAGGGTCGGGTAGGGCCCCCACCAGATTCGGGGATAGCGGGTTGTGGTGGGGCATGTTCTGTGCTCGTTGAAAAGGTGGTCGTGGCTGGTCGCGAGTTCTGCAAGACATAAGAGGAACGTCGGTGAACGGACCCCGCACGACCGGAACTGGCCTCTTTCCAGTAGCCGGCGGCTCACGGACGTCTCGTCTGATGGCACCCCTTCCGCCCCCACCCCCCACCCTTACCTCCGATGTGAGGCCTCTCTAAAGGGCTTCTCAGATGTGGCGTGGACCCTACGCTTTGCACAATTTTCTTTACCGGGGGCCGCGCTGGTGCAAATGGCCCTTTAGCACGTGACGCAACCTTTCTCCCGGGGGGTGGCGTGGGGCCGTCCTGAGCATGAAGGGTGCAGGCGGCGTTGGGGGCACCGGCTCGGGCCTCGCGGTGGGTGGGGGCGGCGGGGGGCTCTTGATCCGGTCGTCGTCGCCGCCGCCGGCGCGGCTCGGCAGGTCGGACGCCGCGGGGCGGGGCGGGCGCAGAGGCGCAAGAGTCCGGCTTACGGGCCCCGGGCCCGCCGGCGACGGTAACCAGCCGCCGGTGCAGGCAGTCGCCCGCCGTGCGGCCGCGTCTCGTTTCCGATGTAACATTGTTCCGTCCGCTCGCTCGCTCGCCCCGCGCCCGCCCCTCCTTCCTCCGCCTCCCCGCCGGGGGCTCAGGGCGTCGCCGCCGCCGCCGCCGCCGCCGCCGTCGATGGACGGCTTCCCAATTGGGTGGAGCCCGGCCCCGCTCGGCGTGGGGGTGGCGGTGGTGGGGCGAGGACGCGGCGGGCCTTGGGGGGCGCGGCGCCCGCGACGTGGGGGCCGGCGGGCGGCGGGGGCGCCGGCGAGCGTCGGGGACGGGGCCGGCGGGGGGCGCGCGCGCGCGCGCGACCGTTTAACGGCTCGCGAAAGGCTTCGGTAAAAGTTACCGGTGTCACCGATGGCCCCGACTGAGTGGAAGGGCCCTCGCGGCGCCGTCGGCGCCCCGGGCCCGCCGCGCCCGCCCGGGCCCGCCCGCCGAGCCGCCTCCGCCGCGCCGGGGCCGACCGCCGGGGGCGCCGCCCTCGCCGGCGCGACGCCCGCGCGACCCGGGGCCGTTTCAAAGTCGCGGTCGGAGCCGCGCCGCCGCCGCCGCCGCTGAGCGACGACGAGAGGAGGGGACGAAACTGGTGGTAGAATAATCATGTCCTTTACTGTACCTTTTGCCTTCTTTCGCCGCAAACCCCGTCTGCGCCTGGGGGGTTAAGTCCCCGGGCCTCGGCCCTGAGTCGTCGGCGCGCAGGGTTGGGCCGGGGCCCTCTTTTGAGGGCCCCAGGGGAGCCGCGGGGGCGGGGCGCGGGACGGACCTCCCCTCGCCCCCACCCCCCCTTGGACCAAGGAGCTTGGGTTTTCCTGTCCCGCTGAAAATATTTGGTCGGGCGCCTCTTTAGCTCTTTTTTTTATTATTACTTTTTTTCTTTTCCAATTTTCTTGAAACCTTGACCCTGTGAAAAAAACAAAAACCAGCCTTAATTTTCAAGATCTTAAAATTTTTTCGGTAAGGAACTCCCCCGAGGGACCGAGGGGGTTAAGACAACGACGGGGAACACTTGGATTGCCCTCATTTACACAACTATAAAAATTGGGAAAGAACCGAGGTTACGGGCGTTGACCGGGGGAGGACTAGGCCAAATTGGGAAACTTACGGGTCGGTAAGCCTTAATGTTTGACTTCAACATTTCGGTCCACGTAGGGCGATTTTCGACCCCCTTCTCCCGACCCCCCAAAGTAAACTTTGCAAATTGATAAATGCACCCCGACACCAAAATTGCTGCGCTCGGCGTGCACAAGAAGTTTAGCCTTAAACAATGGCCCTAACTCTAGGACTCTTGGCCTGAACGACCAGGGCCCGACAGAGCCCTTTCTACAAATTTGGCTTTTGCGAACGAACCCAGGAGTTAAAGAAGTAGGCACTTTACCCTAAGTTGTAGCGTCTCGTTGTTCCCTCGTTCCTTTTCTAGCCCGCCTTAAAAGTATTTCTGCCACAAATTTTCGAACTTTCCGAAATGAGGTGCGAATCTTTGGACTGCCCAATCCTACCTCATCTCTTGTGGCGCCCTACCGCATTGGTTCTGTTGATGAGGGTTTTATTGGCGCAAGAAGACCGCAACAGACGTTCCGTTCCCCGGGTTCACGCTCTAGAGAGGACAGTCCCCTCCGACACGACGAGACCGAGATTTTGGCTCCACATTGGAGATCATCTTTCAACAGCCTCCTTAAACGGGAGTTCTGGCGCGGCCCCGCCCCGCGACGAATCCCTCCCCGAAGGGGTGGCAGTCTGTAGGCACCTTCGGGATTTTCAGAACCGTGTCCGCCAGAGGTCACCCGTGGCGGGGCCCCTCTACAGGAGAGCTCCTACCTCAAGGGACAGTCAAAGGGACGACCAACCCTCGGACTCAGGGTCTACTGTAGGTACCAGTCTGGGGTCCTGTACGAGGATCGAGAACCTCAGACCTTCAACCCCCAACTCCCCTCTTCGAGACATACATGGAGCAGAAAACAAAGGGAACTGAGACCGTAGTGTTTGTGTGGAAAAGCTTTAGGGAGTAGATGAAGGACACACTAGAACTCATTTCCTGAAGGGAAGAGACTCGGAGTCAAAGGATAGACGTTTCGCCCTGTGTCCTTATTGTTGGGTGTAACGGTCGAGGTACACTCCTCGGCACTTTGACAAATTTCTCGGATCGTGGTCTGACGAGTGTCATCTACGAGTTCATTGGTATTAATCGTAGTCTTAATATACTGAAAGTTATATTGACATCTTTCAAAGGGCTCACAGAAAGACGAGTCACGGTCCGCCTCACAACCCATGACCCCTCATGGTTCTAATCAATCTGGACCAGGAAAATCCTCCAGCACCAGACCGGTCCTCTACCTCCTTAACCATCAATTGAGTCTAATTAAGTTATTAATTACGTGTTGAAATATGACCTCCGGCCCACGAACCCGTCCCTCTCCTTTCCTGTGGTTCCTCCTTCGGTACATAAGGAAAACTCTTCCTAAGTGGTTCCTTTCCCACAGTCTCCACCCGGGACTGTCCCCCCCAACCATAAAGGTGGTCGCCATCCTACCGCGAGGTCCTTCCGCTTGTCGCGCCCGTCTCTGGACGTCCAGAGTTTCGCCGTCCCACACATTGTGTGCCGGTCGATACTACTGAGTTCTCACCCACCCCGTCTCCTCGGGTCTACTCCGGTCTTTCGGTTCTCGAATTTCTCTCTTCCACCAGTGTCGGACGTTTTTCGTTTTACCAGAAACTCTCTTACTCGACTCCTCACTCCGTTTCTCCTTTAAAAAGGTACACCACTACCAAAAGATAAATTTAGAGGGGTAGGTAGACCGGGTCGGACCGAAGAGAAACGGTCCTTGTCAGCCGGAGGTCCGAGGTTGAGACCTCACTCCGACCCAGGAACCCGTAACGTCCGGTCCTCAGCAGTCAGTAGTACGAACCACCCGTGTCTCTCAGACATACCAAGTCTCTCGGTCCAGACTCCAGGTCGGACGGTGTGGGACGGCACCTTGGACCCCGCGCACTGAGAAGACAGACTCGAGGTCGAAGAAGGACACGCTGTGTCTCTTAAACATGGTCCCCAGGATGGAACAAGGGAGTTCTTCGACGGGATATCGGTGTACTAGTTGTGGTGCCGAACCCTTCCTTAGACTTTGTTCTGCCTCACAAAGACCCTCGGGTTCCGTCCGTTCCCGACCGTGTTTACGGGCCCCAGTCACCCGTCTTTCACCATTAATGAATTTCACTAATGGGGTCCCGGTCTTCCATTAGTGACATCTGTTCACCAGACCTGTTCCATCCGGAACACTCTGACGGAGTCGAAGAAGGGAGACGCCCGACTCAACCCGGACTTTGTACCTTCATTCCTACTTCTTCTTGAGGTGAGTCTAGGGGACTCTTGATCAACCCCCAGTCCGCCATGTTTCTCCCAACTGTACTTATCCCGTGTACTGTGTGTGAAAGTCCCTGGAATGGTAAACTGAGACAGTCATTAGACTCGGTTAGCCGTAGTAACGACAAAAACGTCTGTCCCTGCGGTACGAGTCTCTCCAATTCTTTGAAAGGGCTCCGGTGTGTCGATCAATCTTCATGCTAGTCTAAGTGTGGGTCTAGACTGAGGTAACGAGGCACGAGAGGTGGGAACCTGTAAAGACCAAACAGTAGGAAGAGGTATTCTGCTGAAAAATCGGATTGTCAACCATTTTATAAAGGGACCAAAGAGGGAACACGTAAAGTGTGTTATCCTCGACTGGTCTTGAAACGTTACCCTCCAGTCCGAGAAGTACTAACGGGGGATGTTTTTTAAATGGTCGTTAGGGTCAGTGAAGGTCCAGGGACACTCCTGTGACTGTACAAGATTTACTTACTTCGAGTTGAGAAGCCTTTCTTTTCGGTTAGACTCTGGAAAGAGCAGATGATGACTATGGGTTCACTTTGTAAATACGTTGCTCGACGTTGAATTTACGGGGACCTAGTGACCTCTAAGTGAAGGTGTAAACGACACTTCGTTCCTGCTCACAATTAACGTAGGTAGTCACTGGGAAGACTTTCGGAACTCCCTCTTTAAAGTAAGTCCTAAATCACGGACATTTTTTGTCTGGTTTCTAGTTGACGTAAAGGGAGCTCCTTGACCGTTCGTAGAGGGAACGATTGTTCTTCTCGACGTATTGACTAGTCCAAAGGGAAAAATGTGTCCAACGGTCCTTCGAGTCCCGGTCTAAGGTGGGGGTAAGGGTTGTTGAAACCGTCAACGAGGGAGGAGTAAGGAGGAAAGGGTGAAGATTAGGATGATTGAGTCGAAACAAAAGAGACGGAAAATAATTTCTAAGGGGGGGGGGGAGAAATTACCGTTCTTTATTTATAAATTTTATTTGGGTGTAAACCTTCTCAACGACTTCCCTCAACCTACGGTACCCGGAACACAATTCGGTCCGTACCAAGAGAAGACCAGACAGAACAGGTGAGCGGGTTGTCGACTCCCTAAGGAGAGAACTTTCCCTCCTCCCTGACCGAATATTGGTTCCCTAAGGAGTGAGTCGACGACTACTGCTGATTCTAGTTTACGGGACCCAGTCTAGTAGTACCGATAAAAAACCAAGAGGACTGTTTGTCGAACGGAGAGAGGACAGTTGACGGGTCCTTCGTGTTTGGAGATAGGGGATGGGGGCGGCGTGGGGGGGGGGTTTCTGGGACGGTCGGTTCTCTAGGGAGTAAGCATGGAGGACGACTCAAAACCGTCCTTTATCTGAGGAGAAAAGATGTCTTCGGTGACGGGAGTCACCCGACAGATGGCGTACGCGCCGTTCCATTCTACTAAGCCTACGTCCAACTTCCACTTTCTCGTCGAAATCTTGGAACGTGTCCCTTCCAGAGTCTTTACACCGTAGAGCACCCTCAGAACTAGTTACCCTTCTTCAGTCGGGGTACGTGCCAACTCATCAACTCAGTGGAGTCGTCTCCTGTGTCGGACCCGTTTCCGGGACTTCATCTTCGATCGGTTCGAACGACATACCCCACCGGGTTCCGATCACACGTCTCGTGTCACATCTTCCCCTCTGCCTTCCTCTGCTCGTCCTCTTCCCTAACCTAGATCCGGCACGAAAAGGTACCAAACCTAATAAACTTGTAGTCATCGTCGGTCGCTAGCCTCTTCCGTTAACGTGGGGTGAGGTCATGAGAACGGACCTTTTAAGGTACCTACTTCCCCGGACCTTCCGACGTCAGGTACCCCAGCGACTCCCAGCCTGTGCTGACTCACTGAAGTGAAAGTGAAAGTACGTGACCTCTTCCTTTACCGTTGGGTGAGGTCACAAGAACGGACCTCTTAGGGTCCCTGTCCCTTCGGACCACCCGACGGCAGATACCCCAGCGTGTCTCAGCCTGTGCTGACTTCACTGAATCGTCATCGTCGTCGGCGGTCGCTACGACATGTCGACCCCTTTGCGTCCTGGAGTGAATACAAAAGTGTGGTAGTGGAACCGACGGCACACCGATGATTGTAACGGGTGCACGGTCTACTCATCCATCCATACAAGTATTTGGTACAATAAATTGAGGAGGGAGGACGATTACTCCAACTACACCTGGACAGAAAATAGACCGACGGATCACGGACTGAAGGGAAGGTCACTGACCCCTTTAAGGGTGGGAAGACTCGGGACCTCTCTGGGTCCCACATGGACGGGGGTACGGGTGATCTCTTAGACTTTTGTAGTTTTTAAGGGAAAGTCCTCCATGTATCGAGTACTTCCACCCCAGGAATATTCACTCTAAGCGCGGGAATCTTTTCTCTGAGGTCTCTCGAGGGGACTGGAAGGGTGGTGTCTTGTGTTTGTCTTCTGTCGGTAAGTTCTTCGTCCTTCACCCAAGAGTGATCTGGGTTAGACTAGGACCTGAAGGTCGGAGGTCTTGACACTCTGTATTAAAAGACACCAAAGATTCAACGGTCACCATAAAACAATATCATCGAGTTTCCATCCCATGTCTGTGTACTACCTCGGAGTCGGCTAGGGGGTGGAAACCTGACCTGAGATCACTGTACGTCTCTGTACCTGGTACCTGAGGAAAGACCACTCAGCCCCCCGTGATCTCAGTCAAGAGCTCCCGTCCTCACGGACATCGACCTATGCCTTCTCGACGTTCCCGACCACCATGGACAGCCGTCATAACCCGTCGCAGGCGTGACCGAGACACCGTACCAGAACCGACACTGACAGACGCGTGGGACTCGAACCAAGAAGTTGAAAAGTCTCCCAGTACTCGATGGACTTGGGGAAAGTTATCCAAGGGACAACGAATTTAGTCACAACAACAACAACAAGTCAACAATTAAGTACAGGGTGAGAAACGTTGGGGTGTCCGACATCGAGACAGGTACCTTAAGATGTCCGTTCTTATGACCTCACCTCTCGGTAAGGGAAGAGGTCCCCTAGAAGGGATGGAGTGCCAGAGACTCTTGGTCCTTAGGATCCTCGTCGAATTGATCCACCAAGACCGAGTCTTAGCGAGCACTCCAACGTCAGACGGTCCAACAGTCGACCCGACTTCCGAACGGACCCCGAGCACTCAGGTGAAGGTTTGAGGGAGTGTACATCCTATTGGGTACTACGTTCAAACGGGCCCTTACTCCTCCTAAGGGTTCTATACCCTAAAAGTCGAAATTTTCGGCCAACCGAGGTCCGTTTGGTCCCGTTCAACTAGTGGGATAAGGACACCAACAACTTTTCTCTCGAACCTAAGAACTAAACCCGTAGAGTCATAGTGACGAGGACTATGCCGTCGACCAGAAGGAACCTCACTTACTAGTCTGTCTCTCTCCGTCTTCTTTCAGTAGCAGAAAATATTGGATTGGAGTCTCACGTATGATAAGGAAGATGTCATAAGATGACAGTTGATGTTTAACGACGAAAAGTTCCGTTAATTTTAAGTAAATTTTAAGAATTTCTCGACCCTTATGGTCTGGTGGAATGGACAGAGGATTCTTTGGACATGCGACCAGTTCTTCGTTGTCAATCTTGGAATGGACCTTCTTGACTGACCAAGTTTTAACCCTTTCCTCATGCAGTTCCGACGTATAACAGTGGCACAAATAAATTGAATATACGTCTCATGTAGTACACTTTGCGACCCGACCTATTTAGTGTTGGACCTTAGTTCTAAAGATCCTCTTTATAGTCGTTGGAGTCTATAAGTCTACTATGGTGAGATTACCGTCTTTCACTTCTCCTTGATTTCTCAGAGAACTACCACTTTCTCCTCTCACTTTTTCGACCGACTTTTGAGTCGTAAGTTTTGTGATTCTAGTCAGAGTAGTGAAGTACCGTTTATCCTCCCCCTTTCACCTTCGCCGTTGTCTAACACAAAAGAACCCGAGGTCTAAAACGTCGGTGTTTCAATTTTCTACGAACGAGGAGCCTTCCTTTCCTTCTCTACAGTGAAACGGTTGTTTCCAGGCATATCAGTTTCGATGACAAAAAGGTCATCAGTACATGTCTAATCTCTTAACCTGGTATTTCTTTCGACTCGGGACTTTTTAACTACGGAAGTTTAACGCCACGACCGCTTCTGAGAACTCCCTGACTTGTTGTTCCCGCAAACGGTAGACGGAGACGTCTCTAACTAGGGACCCGACGACGCCGAGAACTGGAAGTCGTACGGGACTTCCCTTAGGTCCCACCTCTCACTCCGTTCAGACACGAGGTCCCTTTGACCACATTGTCCAGAAACAACAATAAGTCATCGATTAAGGACAGACTGAGAAACGGTGGGGTATTTGACGTCGTATGGTCCGAAGGGACAGGAAGTGATAGAGGACCTCGAACGAGTTTGAGTACGGGTAACTTAGTCACTACGGTAGGTAGGTAGAGTAGGAGACAACGAGGGAAGAGGACGGGGGTTAGAAAGGGTCCTAGTCCCAGAAAAGGTCTCTCTTCTACAAGAAGCGTAGTCCACCGGTTTCATAACCTCGAAGTTAAAGTCGTAGTCAGGAAGGTTACCTATAAGTCCCAACTATAGGAATTCCTAACTAACCAAACTAGAGGAACGACAAGTCGCCTGAGAGTCCTCAGAAGAGGTCGTGGTATTAGCCTTTCGTTGTTAAGAAGCCACGAGTCGGAGGTGTGTCGGAATCTGCATATAGAATACACGAAGAGAGTAATAACGAAACTTTATTAAAGGTCTTCACCTGTTTCGTACACGGGTCGAAGTGTAGGACTTTTTAAAACGGTGTAACGGGAGGTCTTATCACCATGGTTACAGTCAAGAGTAACCGAAACACTCTCGGACGAACAAAGAGATTTGGGAATGCGACTTGTAGTAGGTAGACGAATTAGAAGTCATTAAACTACACTCTCTCTAGACAGAGTAACAAAGAAATTTAGTGTACCATAACTATCGTTCTTCTCGTATAAAAGGACACAAATAGTTAGCACCACAGAGTAAACACTTAACGAACTAGTGTAAGAAACAGATTCCAACCCTAGAACACAGAAAAATAACTAAGTATTCACATCAAATGTATAATTCCTATTGTTTTCAGAAACTTTAAGATAGTGACAAAAGAGTTAAGTCTTTGTAAACATTTACATAAATACAAAAAACGATATACTTTTACATTTCCCAAAGCAAAAGACGACAGTCTTTCTGAAGGAGGAAGTCTTTTAACATTTTTATAAGAGAATCTAAAAAAGGATTAAAATTGTAATTTTTTTTAAAAACCGGGTAGACCTTAAATAAAACCACGTCTCACAATTCTACCTCTAGCTTGAAAAAAAGGAATCACTTATTCATCAACAGGATTGTGGTCAATAACCCAGTAAGTAGATAAAGAGTAACAAAATGTCACGGTAGACATAGGGTACAATTTAAAGGTATAGTATTGTTCGGATAAAGAAGAGATAATATATAGTAACTAATAAACGTGTCATGGTTTGACAAGTGTAATGATATCGAAATATGATATAAGATCATAATCTGTCCTGTGTCGGAGGTGAAATTGATTGAACTAGATTAAGGGTCTCCGTCTCTAAAATTGAGGATCTACTATAAACGGAAGTGCAAGATTTAGTATACAAATATAACGATCGACAACTCATTCATTATAGTTTGCAGTAGATAGCTAAAAGACTGTACCTTCTGCTCAGAGGGTGAGTAAGTGTGAGGGCTAAACGACTACGGGGTGGGTTGGGGTGGGACCCGAGCCAGACCATTGTAGAAGTACCATTGGACACAGGGACTCGTCCCAGAGGTAACATTACTCGCACAGTCACAACACTTAACGATTCGGTTCTTGTGTGACAAGAATTTAACGGAACTAAAATGTCGAAAAACAAAAAGGATCTCAAGTATTATCTGGGTAAAAAAAAACGTAAACGAATCAAAAAATTGTACATTCTAAAATAAGATTACAACATCTTACGGAAAGTAACGTTAAAAGTTGTGGGAGTTTGGAAAATCTAATAGATAGTCTCGGAAAACAAAAAAGGACGTGAAAAAAAGAATGTACCACCTAGTCTTTAGAAAGACTTTTCTCAGTCTATGACTTACGACATCCGAAATACGCGACGGACCTCAGAGACAGTGTATGCGAACCAAAAATGGTGTAATAAATAAACAAAAATGTTGAGAAACAAGTCCTATAAAACTCTAAGAAAATACAACAACGAACTCGGTCGTCAAACAGGTAAAAGTCATAACTCATCGTAAAGTGGGGTAACTATATGGTGTCCCAAAAAAACAAACAAACAGACATGAAAGACCCTCTAAAGGTACTGGAACAGAAAGTTATGAATTGGAAAAAGAATTTTTTAAAGTCGGACCCCTGAAGGGACCGTCGGGTCACCAATTCTGAGGGCCGAAGGTGACGTCCCCCGCACCCAATCTAGGACTTGACCCTTGATTCTAGGACGTGCGACACACCCCTCTCCGGTCATGTATATGTACACACATATATATACATACATAAGTCGAAAGTATCCGACTTAAAGGTAGTTCTTTGTTCTAGACAAGAAACAAAGAATATCGAAGAAAAGAAAAATTACCTGTGTTATAAAAAAGAAATCTTTATAGGAGAAGGGGGAGGATAAGACACTTAATCGACGAAAGAAGTTGAAGAAAGAGAGGATAAATAACATAAGAGAAAGTGTCGTCCTAACAGAAGTCTACAGGTCACTAGGAACCGACAGAAAGCATAAACTCTCACTTCGAGGCTCACAGGAGACCCTCCACAGCCCTCCCACCCTAAACACGTGTCCCGAATGACCTTCGACTTCGACCGACTACGGGGACCACCGTGTTCAGAAGTGACGTAAATATTTCTTACAAGGAGGTGGGACGAGGGTCCCCTGCACACACGTCCCCTGTACCCACCCTCAACCCCCGTTCAGGTCCGTTACCGTGGGGTGAGGTCAAGAGAACGGACCTTTTAGGACACCTACCTCCTCGGACCATCCGACGTCAGGTACCGTAGCGCCTTCTCAGCCTGTGCTGACTCGCTGAAGTGAAAGTGAAAAGTTAAAGTACGTAACCTCTTCCTTTACCGTTGGGTGAGGTCACAAGAACGGACTTCTTAGGGTCCCCGCCCCCTCGGACCACCCGACGGCAGATACCCCAGTGTGTCTCAGCCTGTGCTGACTTCGCTGAATCGTCGTTGTCTTCGGTCAGGACCCGACTGAAGTTTCACTACGGTCTCGTCTCCCTGTAGATCGAACCCTGGACTTGCTCCTCCTTCGACCTCCAGAGGCTACAGAGGAATGAGTAGACGAAAGTTAAGTCGCGGAAAGGTGGAAGGAGTCACGGACGACTTTGGTTCAATCTGAAAGACACAGGTAAAGAAATCTTTTCCTTAGAGATCACCAGAAGTCCTTGTCCTCTTCCAATCGGGGAACCGACGGTACCCACACGAACCCGGCCATTAGAACCCCAGAGTGACGTAGAACATGTTCCAAAAATTTTTTATAGGGGACTAAAAGTCGGTGTCCGAAGTGGTGTCGAAAGAATCCAGGAAAGATAAGGGCTCGGCAAGTCACCTCCGCTTGTTTAACCGAAGGAGGAAAGGGCACCGGAGGTGGTCTGTGAGTCTGAACCAAGAACGAGGAGACCAAGACGCAGAGAAGGAGGTCGACGGAGGGTAGACGAGTGGATCTCTAGAATCCAAAGGCTACGCAGGAGAAGAGTGCGTTCCACCTAAATCACAACGAAAAAGAAAAAAAGGAGATGAAAACCAAACCCGACTAGAAGTTCTGCTCTCCTCCACCTTTGAGACGTGAAGTGGAATTAACCATCAGTGGGTAATTAACATTTATCTTTTAAACAGACCGCAGTAGGTCCACAGTAAAGTTCATTTGAAGTTTCAACTTTCAAAGAGGAAGAAAGGTGGGGGGTGGGGGAGTTTTTATAGAGTAACCCTAAAAAATAAAAATCTTGTATCCAAAAACAAAA
The DNA here is from genome assembly GCA_006410555.1 of Capra ibex. Classification (NCBI taxonomy): domain Eukaryota; kingdom Metazoa; phylum Chordata; class Mammalia; order Artiodactyla; family Bovidae; genus Capra; species Capra ibex. Next base: position 6,759,649 of record SJYO01033645.1, read on the forward strand.
ACAAAAAAAAAAAATTGTCAAAATCTAAATGTTTTTTTTAGTCTCTCGCAAAGGTACATAGGGAGTCAGACAAAGAGGACAACCGTAGAAAGTAGGCACACCGTGTGACCAACGTTAAGGACTTGGCTACAAGTATGTAATAATAATTGACTTACACTTACACCTCAGCGAGTCAGCACAGGCTGAGAAACGCTGGGGTACCTGACATCAGACGGTCCGAGGAGATAGGTACCCTAAAAGGTCCGTTATCATGACCTCACCTAACAGTAAAGGAAGAAGTTTCCTAGAAGGGTTGGGTCCCTATCTTGGGCTCAGAGGACGTAACATCTGTCTACGAAATGACAGACTCGGTGGTCCCTTCAGACAATAATTGACTTCAAGTGGCAAATAACTCTACAGTAATGAAAAACGGAGTAAGAAGACCTTGTCAGTAAGAAGACACGGTCCTAGGGTGGGTCCTCTGATGTAGAGGAACCCGACGAGAACTGAGACTGTCAACGAGTCCGAAAGGTAGAAAAACTACCGGAGTTAAAACTTCTCATAACCAGTCCGTAAGGCATCTTACGGAGAGATAGTATCAAATAGACTACGGAAAGGGTTCAAATCTCGGCCTACCACCCAAACCCCCTCCTTCGGTCGTCCTAAAACTACTTTACGGTAAGTCAACCATCTTATTAACCTCCTCTTAACTGTAAGGATGCTATAGCTCGAAAGGAAGTCCCTACACCGGGTAAAGAGGAAACATAAGTTCAGAAGAAAGTGTTAAAAGTCCGTCCAAAATATCAAACGAAGAATACTCGGATTGTATGACGAACGACCCGAATAAGGGTCTATAAAATATCGTAAACGACGAGAACACCCATTTTAGTGTTAACGAAAATGAAAGATTAAACAGGAACGACAATATAACCTTTCGGTGACTGAACATATTTACGTATAAGACTGATCGATAGTGTATAATAAATATTGTCAAAACTCAACTACAAGAATTTAAAAAAACTATTTGTTTTAGAGTACGTTTATTACTAAAACTAAGTAGGAAAATTTATGAACACTTAAAATCAGTCAAAAGAATAATAATAGTGTAATCGAAGTTTGTTCCTACTAATCCTACCTCTGTCACAAAACAATGACTACGGTCTAAAAGTGGACGAAAATACAAGAGAGACTCACGACACACGATTCAGCGAAGTCACCACAGTCTGAGAAACGTTGGGATATCTGACATCGGGAGGTCCGAAGAGGAGACAGGCACCCTAGGAGGTCCGTTCTTATGACCTCACCCAACGGTAAAGGAGGAGGTCCCCTAGAAAGGTTGGGTCCCTAGCTTGGGTTCAGAGGACACAGAGGACATAACCGTCCGCCCAAGAAATGATGATCGTGGTAGACCCTTCGTATGTCCAAGACTATTAGAGAAAGAATAGGAAACCTTTACAGGAGGATAAGGATAAAATCATCCTCAAATATACTCCTTACTTTTAACTTAACATAGTTACGGAAAAAAAAACTATACAGTCTTAATCATGGATAAAAAAAGATGTAGTAGGAGAATACATTAATATATCGGTATTAATGTAATTATCGACAACACAAAGGGAAGTACCACGGTCACACGAAGGATCGAGTCCGAGGGACCTCCCTTTGAGACGGTCGGAAACACGGTATGTCAACCTCGTGTCGAGGGGATACAGAGGAATATGGAGACCGGTGTATATCTCTAGTCTGCTACTGAACGGATGTGCTAACGATTCCTTCGAGTGTAGTCGATGACTACCACTAGTTGGGTCACGAAACAAAATTTGTCCTTGCCTATCACTTTTGAGGAAACTACACACTTCTCTTAGTTATCAGATTTGACTTATCAGTCTGGTTTACCGGGTACGATTTCATCTCAATTATGTCCTTTGTCTTCTTTTGAAATTTGTTAGATGAGGATACAAGAAATTCTAAGTACTCGTATAACGTAACTATTTATTAGCGGTCGACAATGTTTTTCCTTCGTTTACCTTTGTTTCAATAATTGTATTTGAACTAAAGTTTTGATTCTTTTGGGTGAGTATGGTTTCAGTTATTGTAATCGTTAAACATTTTTACAGTAACTTTATATCAACTAAATGTTACAACACAATTAAAGACGGCATGTCTTTTCACTAAGTCTATCTATGTATAAGAAAAAGCATAAAAAAAGGTTTACGAAGTAGTGTCTTACAACTATATCGGGTATCAGGGGAAACGATAGGTCGTCCTGGAACAACAAATAGGTAGGATGTATATTATCAACCGTAGACGATTGGGGTCTGAGGGTCAGGAAGGGAGACGGTGGGTACGGGGTAACCGTTTGTGTTCAGGCAAGTTACACTCGTTAAACTTACGTTGTTATCACTTTCACTTCAGCGAGTCAGTGCAGGTTGTGAAACACTAAGGTACCTGACATCGGATGGTCTGAGGAGGTAGGTACCCTAAAAGGTCCGTTCTTATGACCTCACCCAACGGTAAAGGAAAAAGTCCTCTAGAAGGGCTGGGTCCCTAACTTAGACCCAGAGGGTGTAACATCCGTCTACGAAATGACAGACTCGGTGGTCCCTTCTTACGTTATTATATAGTTTCCTTAATGAATTGAACTGTATAAAATGAGATCCTTCAGTTTCTACTAAACTCTTTATAGTTTCGGTTATCACATAACTTGAAAACGTTTCATAACGTCTATATCCCAAGGGTAGAATCAAAACCACCAACACCCTCACAAGTCCTCCGTTTCTGGTAAACTGAATGGTACGATGGACGTGGTTTACTCTGGAATCTTAACCCCATACACGACTCTGGTCAAAGAAACACACCTCGTCGGCGCTTCAACGGTCAAGAATCTTCCGAGGAGTAATTAATATGAAGACCGGAGTCGATACACGCGAAACTCTTACACACACATCAATCATGATATCAATCACGACGGTTATGGTCCTCGTCTTCCTTTCCTCAATAGTTTCCTCCTCTAAAGTGACGACACAAGTCGAGGTAACCGGTCGGAGTTTTTGGGTTGATTTTGATCAAACTCCTTTTGTTTTTGTTCAACCGATCACATTGACTTTTTTTTTTTAGATCACACCCGAAGTTCGTACCGTCCTAGGTCCACAAGTTTGTTACAGTGGTCCTTACATAGAAATAGGTAGAGGAAAGGGTCCTTTTTTTTTTTCGACACCTGTCTTTCAATACTCCTGGTGTATCTTATTCTATAGGACGCTTGGTTTTCTCATCTCGTAAGTCTTTCTCTTTCATTGGTTATCTCAATTTACGTTGTTTCTGGACGTCCTTCTATTCTTGAATTCCTCTAGGAGTCTAAAGCACTATCCTCCGCTTTCTTTAAAGTCGCCATACGGTCCCTTCTGTCGTCTATTCTTACTCAACTCTTTTAACTTACACTCTTTAATCTCTTTTTTTTTTTTCCGTACATCTAATTAGAAAACTCGATAAATCTATTTTACGTCACCTCTCTTTCCCGTCCGAATTTCCAAAACAAAAACCAAATTCCTACCTTCTTTAGACCCGTACAAAGATCGGGTACCCTGACCTCGGTCACTTCTTCCGATCCAGTTTCCATGTCGTCTCTGTATTATGATGTCTCTCTTTAAATGGAAATTAACCCCCACCAAACCCCCTAACCCACCGGGTAAGGATCTGTCCGATAATGAGGAAAGAGGGGTCATTCTACCGACTCGGAAACCACAGAGACAGGACGAGTCGGAAACGACGGAGGACCTACTGAAGTCCTTGACCTCGACACATAGGTAGTCCCCTAAAGGTTTCGTAAGTGACGACACAAATCCTCGAAGAGGTACCAACTGACCTACTGGAACCATTCAACTTGTTCGAACCATTCAACAAGACAAAGACCCAAAAGACATTCTCTAACTGGAGTTACATCAATCTTCAAGAAGGGTAATCTCGTAGTGAAACTTTGGTCTAAAACTTATCGGGTCCCCGTCTAACGCTCTTCTAGTACCTTGTTTTACCTTTATTTTTATCCTTTACTGACATCGAAGAATTTGGTAGTAAGATTAAAAGTCTTTGTATAGAAAGGTTAGATGTCTCAAGATCCCTTCATCAATTTACTAAGAGTTCCAGTAAAAGTAAAAATTTCATAATAAAATTTTTATTGTAAATCTTAAAAGAAACTCATTGCTCTTGGGTAAGAGGACAGGGAGAGGGTACTAACCAAATCCGTACCTGCACACTATGTCAAACCGGTCTCTCTATGTCGTCCCTGCTGAAAGTCCTTTACAAAGAGAACAGGATTCTCTAGGTGTCCTCCACTACCAGGAGAAAGGTGGATCTGAACCGAGGTACCCCCCCTTTAAGACCTTCGATGACATTGGTAAACGATTCGTTCTTCCCTGATCTGACTCTTATTTTTGGTTGTGGGTCCTTCTTTGAGTCCAGGACCTTTGTAATAATTTGTCGAATTAATCGGTTGGGAATAAAAACCTGAGGACATTGTACTCCATTATTTAACGGGAATAACAACCTTGTTCAAAATCCACCCACAAAAAATAAACGTCGACTTTTCACAAGATTGACAACATTTATCGTAGTATAACAGACATAATAAAACTCGTACGAGAAGAGTAACTCGTTATATGGTACTTGTAAAAGTGTTCAGTCATTAAAAAACGGATATTGTCCTGAAAATTATCGACGTAACGCAAGTTATATAACACTTTATAAATCCACAATTATTAAGAAAAAGTAGTACCATTTATTACCACATTACCAAAACTACTGTAGAAACGTATAAATAGACCAAATCCCTATTAAAAGAGTCTCTCTTAAGTACTGATTTATAATTATCATATACATTATAATTCTAAAAGGAATTTAAAGGGAGGTTTTGAAACGTGACTAAAAATTAATATGGTTGTTTCATACTCATACGAGTAAAGGGGGGAGGGTAATATTAATTGAAAGGAATCATCGTAAGATGGAAAATTAAAAAGTGACTACATATTGTATGTGTATCTTTTAACATATTTAGGATAAAAACGAGTGTTTAACATGGGAGGTATATTGGTTGTGGGCTCGGTTCTTTATCCTGTGAAGATCGGGGTCTCCGGGGAACCACGTAAGTGACGGGGTCTCTGTTGGCGACGAGTCGAAGATAGTGTTCATTCAAAACGGTCAAACTTGACGTTCGTTGATCTTGAAACATCATCCACCTAAGACTACAGATGAGGAACACTAATAGTAATGTAACCTCTAAGCGGGTATAACAACTTTTGTGTCTGCAAACGGGCAAACTAACCACACGTTGCAAGTGCACATACTTATATGGTCACTAGGTAAAGTGACAACTACCTGTAAATTGAAAACAGGTGAAGAACCGATAAAACTTGTTTCGGCGATATTTGCAAAAACACGGAAATAAAAACTACCTGCGCTTGATTATAGAGAACGTATCAATGGATCCTAAGTTTAACGCACTACTATCCCATTCATATACAAATTGAAACACGTTTTAAAAGTCTCAAGAGATTTAATTAGTATAGTTAAATGAAAGGGGTTTGGTTATACACTCTCTCAGGGTTTACAAGGTGTATTGACCGTCGTAAACCATAACAGTTCGAAATAAAAATGAGTAAAATCCACACATCAGCACAGAGGAACACCGAAATATAACCAAAAAAGGACTATTTATTACTACAACTCGTGGAAGAGCACACAAAGGACCGGTAAACCTCTCGGACAGAACATTTTACGAATTCAAAACACAGGTCACAAATTGACTAAAACCCCCCTCCCCAACAAAATAAATGAAAAGTCTATTTAAAGACAACACTTATAGAAGAAGGTTATACACCGTTGAACGAAAAAGTGAGAGGACCACAGAAAATTACTTGTGTCAAGAGTCAAAGTCACTTCAGATAAAATACCCAGTACCCAATGTAAGAGCACTTCTTAAACGGTAGGGTTCTAGTATTTCTATAAGAAGGTACAAAAGTAGATTTTCGGTACAACAAAACAGAACGTGTGAATCTAGGTACTAGGCAAAGTTTAATTAAAACATGTTATACTCCATTCATAGTTCCAAGTAAAAATGGGTATACCTATCGGTTTACCAAATCCTTGTAATCTTGTAAATAAGATTTCCGTCTGCAATAGGGGACTTTACGTCACCGGGTAACAGTTTTTAGTTAACTGGTATATTTACACCGAGACCACGACTGAGATAGGACGAAATAAGAAGATAGACAAATAGGACACGGTTTAGCATGTCTGAAGAATTAGTAACATCGAAACATAAATTCAACATTATAGATCGACATACGACGACGACGACGACGATTCAGTGAAGTCAGCACAGGCTGAGACACGCTGGGGTACCTGACGTCGGGTGGTCCGAGGAGGTAGGGACCCTAAGAGGTCCGTTCTCGTGACCTCACCCCACGGTAAAGGAAGAGGTTACGTACTTTCACTTTCACTTCAGCGAGTCAGCACAGGCTGGGAGTCGCTGGGGTACCTGACGTCGGATGGTCCGAGGAAGTAGGTACCCTAAAAGGTCAGTTCTCATGACCTCACCCCACGGCACCTAGGAGGTTAAAACAAGAAGAAGCTCTGGTACAACCGATAAGACCAAAGAGACGTAAGGGGACACATAAAATCTTAGTCTAAAAGTTGCAGAAAGACCCTAAAACTAACTTTACCGGGAATTAGAGTCAATCCTCTCTATGACCATAATTCTCTCTTTACCATAACTCAGAAGGTTAGTTACTTATACCTCACAGATAGGTAAAAATATAGAATAAATTAAATAGAGTTGTTACTAAATATCAAAAGTCACATATATAGAACGTTAAAAGTAACAAAAATAAAAATTTCATAAACTAAAAATTTTAGGTGAACAATTACCACCAAAATACGGAAAATTTATTTAATTCTCTTATTTTATACAAAAAAGAAGTTCTTTATGAATGCACAAATGGTAAACTCCTTAGGTAAGGAAGGACATTTGCATAAAGGAAATTCATATTATAGGGAAATCGGACTTCTTGAAGAAAACCATAAAGATCATCTCGTTCGTGGAGACAACTTTACTCAAGAGGGTCAAAAATAAATAAACTTGATAGATAAAGGGCACAAATTTCCTATATAAAAAAGGACCTATATGTTGAGACTGAAGTAATAAAAAGTGAGAAATTACTTTTTTTAAAAAATTATGAAACAAGTCTCGTAAATTAATAATGGACTTCCTCACAAATTAAGTTACTTTCGGTAAAGTGGTAATGACCTATATCTTGGTTTGGTGCGATAAAATAACCGACTCAAAAACATTTTGTAAAATTATTGACCGTCAGTCCGAAGGGGAAAAGTCGTATAAAATAACTCGCGACTACCAAATAAGAAGGTCCATTTGAAATCTGAATGAAACAACACGAAATTTTTTTTTTTACCGGGTTATCCTACAACTGACCTTAAAGTAATTTTAACATCTAAATATACCCCGAAGGGAGCATCGAGTCAACCATTTCTTAGACGGACGTCACGTCCTCTGGGTCCAAAGTAGAGACCCAACTCTTCTAGGGGACCTCTTCCGTTACCGGTGGGTGAGGTCATAGGAACGGACCTTTTAGGGTACCTATCTCCTTGGACCACTCGACGTCGGGTACCCCACCGTTTCTCAGCCCGTGCTGAGTCGTTGATTGTGAATGAATGATACCCAATGATGACGATAGAGCTATTATAACTATGAAAGAAGGATACTATTATACACGAAAGTAACCAAGTCCGGGATAAAAGACAACGAGTGATGTTTTGATGTAAAACATTAAAAGAAGTAGATCTAAGCTGAGTGTAAAGCATTCCAAGTAGCGTTTCATGAATACATAAACCGTTTCTTTTCTTTGTGAAAATATTCTTGACCTCGTATTAAACAGAGGAAAAATTGGGGGCTCGTAATTTTCACCCCAAATGGCACAACTGAATGAGCACCGACATAGTCAACCCTGGGTCGGTACTTTGTCTTTGGTGCGGACAAATACAGCCTTGCTCTTTATGTCTCTCTTAACCAATTTGTCCAGGACCTCCTGTCTCGTCTTTAAGACTCCTTTGTGTCTCTACCAGGGACCCCTTTGTAGATGGGCGGAGCCCCATCTACCCCTCCTCTTCCCTTGAAAGACCTCCTCCACTCGGGTCCCGACCCTAAGTCTAGAGAAGCCTGCCCAACGACGTGTCGGTCCCGACCGTAGAGGCCTCGAGTTTCCCCCCCGAGACGTACCGACAGTGACTCTGAAGACCCGGCTCCCACGACCGACCGACGACTGCCGTAGAGAGTATCGACTCAGAGACTACGGATTCACCCGAAGAAGGCGGAATCAAAGAGGGAACCCTTGTTTCTAAAGGTTTAGTCGTCTCAAGTTTCAGTACCCCTGTTCTTCGTCTTTAAGACGTCCGCCAATAATCCACGTCACCACCCTTTTCGCTGAAGGCGAGTCACAAAGGACCGGGTCAATGACCCCTGTCCCCATCCCTTTGTGGAATGTAACTACCGCCTCGCCTTCGTGCAAGACGGAGGACAATTCCGCCTTGGAGTTGGAAAGTCCTATAAGAGAGAGTTCGTCGGAATGGGCTCAGAAAACTTCCAGGAAGGTAAATGGTCAATCCAAGGGTCAAAGGTCTACTACCTCATGTACCACTCCCCGGGTTCGGGTGACGGTGAGAAAGCGATACTTTACTCACAGAACCAGTCTTCTTTACATCTCACCTTTTAGTACTACCGTTTATTCCGTAAGGTAGACACATCTCTACCGTCTTTATCATGTCCGTTTCTCCGTTCATTTATAGGTCTTATAACTAAATCGTTTTTTACCTCTCTGTTTAGTAGATAACCTAGTGTCTTTTTCGTTCTCCTAAGGTCTTTTTGTAGAGGAAGACGAAGTAACTGAAACGATTTCAGAACCTAACACACCTACTGTTGTTTGACGCCTTTTAAGAATTTCTCTACCCTTATGGTCTGGTGGACTGGACGGAGAACTCTTTGTACATACGTCCAGTTCTTGTCAATCTTGGTCCTTACCTTGTTACCCGACCAAGTTTTAACCCTTTCCTCATACAGTTCCGACACATAACAGTGGGACGAATAAATTGAATATACGTCTCATCTAGTACTCTTTACGGTCCGACCTACTTCGTGTTCGGACTTAGTTCTAACGGTTCTCTTTATAGTTATTGGAGTCTATACGGTCTGCTATGGTGGGAATACCGGGTCTTTCACTTTTCCTTGATTTTTCGGAGAACTCCCACTTTCTTCTTTCACTTTTTCAACTGAATTTTGAGTTGTAAGTTTTTTGATTCTAGTGCCGTAGACCAAGGTAGTTAAGTACCGTTTATCTACCCCCTTTTTCACCTTTGTCATCGTCTAAAATAAAAGATCCCGAGGGTTTGGTGACACCTGCCACTCACGTAGGTACTTTGGTCCTGCGGACGAGGAATCTTCCTTTTGATACCGTTTGGCTCTGTCACGTAAATTTTCGTCTCTGTAATGAAGGGACTGTTTCCAGTCATATCAGTTTCGATACAAAAAAAAAAAAGACATGTACATGCCTACACTCTCAACCTGGTATTTCTTCCGACTCGCGGTTTCTTGACTACGAACGTTTGACACCACGACCTCTTCTGAGAACTGTCAGAACACCTGTCATTCCTCTAGTTTGGTCAGGTAGGATTTCCTTTAATTGGAACTTATAAGTAACCTTCCTGACTACGACTTCGACTCTGAGGTTATGAAACCGGTGGACTACGTTTTTCGACTGAGTGACCTTTTCTAGGGCTACGACCCTTTCTAACTGCCGTCCTTCTCTTCCCCTACTGTCTCCTACTCTACCAACCTACCGTAGTGGCTGAGTCACCTGTACTCGAACTCGTTTGAGGTCCTCTGTCACCTCCTGTCCCTTCACACCACACGACGTCAGACACCCCGCCGTTTCTCACCCTGTGCTGAATGACTGACTTATTGTTGTCTCTCTGTTTGTACGACCGTTCCTCCTCTTGCACCCATACAAACTCTCCCCTCTCGAACCCCATCTAAGTCAAGTCAAGTTAAGTCAACAAGTCAACACAGGTTGAGACACTGGGGTACTTGACGTCGTGCGGTCCGGAGGGACAGGTAGTGGTGGAAGGCCTCAGGTGGGTTTGGGTACAGGTAACTCAGCCACTACGGTAGGTTGGTAGAGTAAGAGACAGCAGGGGAAGAGGAGGACGAGAGTTAGAAAGGGTCGTAGTCTCAGAAAAGTTTACTCAGTCGAGAAGCGTAGTCCACCGGTTTCATAACCTCAAAGTCGAAGTTGTAGTCAGGAAGGTTACTTGTGAGTCCTGACTAGAGGAAATCCTACCTGACAGACCTAGAGGAACTTCAGGTTCCCTGAGAGCTCAGAAGAGGTTGTGGTGTCAAGTTTTCGTAGTTAAGAAGCCGTGAGTCGAAAGAAATATCAGGTTGAGAGTGTAGGTATGTACTGATGATACCTTTTTGGTATCGGAACTGATCTGCCTGGAAACAACCGTTTCATTACAGAGACGAAAAATTATATGACAGATCCAACCAATATTGAAAGGAAGGTTCCTCATTCGCAGAAATTAAAGTACCGATGTCAGTGGTAGACGTCACTAAAACTTCGGGTCTTTTCATTTCAGTCGACGACAAAGGTGACAAAGGGGTAGATAAACGGTGTTTCACTACCCTGGCCTACGGTACTAGAATCAAAAGACTTACAACTCGAATTCTTTCTATTTAGAGTAGAAGGTAGTATCATCAGTTTCTACTGTAGATTTTGACCCTTTAGTTCTTGGCCAAGAAATCTTTAGACCTCTAATTGTTCTTTCCGACTTTCGTAAACCTCACCAACTTCCACCCCACACCTATTCTCCTCGACGACCGAAAACAACTCAGAATCTCTGGTAAAAGTGTAAAAATTTTTCACTCCATAACGAAACTAATTTTAATCTCGAGACATTTATCTTTTCTCTTAGACTGGGAGTCCAAGCTCAGACCTCCCAACAGGGAAGTTCTAAGGACGACTGACTTCTTGTATGACCAAAGGCACGAGAAGCCTTTTCCCGCGGAGAAGGAACCTCGTGTCATGACGGGAGACGACCTCTTGACTTCATTATGGAGACGTTTGGCCGGCCACTGAGCCTGACTTCCGCGGGTGACCAAGGACGCCACGCGACCCGATCCTACGCGCCGGCCACGTAACGCCTAGACCCTGTGAAACTCGCCCGGCCACTCCAGCAACACAGGCCCGCCGGTCTCGTCGTACTGGACACAATACGGACCCACGACGGTGGGTGTCAAATCCCTCGTGATCGGGTGGTCTACGAACCCCAGCCCCCGAGGATCCCAAGCCCCCGGAAAAGGTTTAACGGGAGCAGATGTCATACATCACCTATTCCCGTACCGTCGGGTGAGGTCCTAAGAACGGACCTCTTAGGGTGCCTGTCTCCTCGGACCGTCCGGTGTCAGGTACCCCAGCGTTTCTCAACCTGCGCTGACTCGCTGATTCCGACGATGTGATGCCACACATCTCCCGAAGGGACCCCGGGGTCCACCATTTCTTAGGCGGACGTTACACCCTCTGGACCCAAGCTAGGGACCCAACCCTCCTCCCGTACCGTTGGATGAGATCATAGGAACAGACCTCTTAGGAGGACCGTCCGATGTCAGGTACCCCAGCGTTTTTTAGCCTGGGCTGACTTGCCGATTCGTGTCGTACCGCACATCTTTGCGGAGGCTTACGTCTCACACTCGGAGAAGGAAAGATTAGGAGGACGCCAAGAGTGGCGGGAAGCGGACCGGGGGGGGGGTAGGGGGTGGGGGTGGGGAGGGGACGTGCTACACGCACAAAACCACTGAGGTCAGACCCAACCGTGCTCTCCTCCCCTACAGTCATGGAGGCAGAATGAGTCCGGGCATGAAAAGACCGAGGTTGTGAGCCGGAGGTGACCGAGACCAGAGAGGCTTCACGAGTAGAAAGGACGCCTTCTGCGACAGGGATCTTATTCCCGGTCCTTTAAGAACCGAAACGGTTCTAGCAGACGGGACGGGGAGTCCCTACAAATGTCCGTCTCCCGTATTTGGTGACGTTATTACCTCTCTGTCCGCGGTGAAGCCCAGTAACTCAAAAGGACAAGACCTTAGGACTGTACACCTGTCGGTCAATGGTGTAGACCCGACTCTTGTCCGAGTGTCCGGACCTCGTGGGTGGACAGGTGGGGTGGGGGAGGGGGGCGGGGCGGGGCGGGGTACGAAGACCGACTCTCCACTGAAACTCGTCCGGACGAGCGACCTCGTCCCTCCACTGTAGGAACCTGTCTCGAATCTCTTATCACATCTTAGTCTCTGAGTCTTCTCCTTCGTTGAAATATCCGAACATCAGGTGGGCAGGGGTAGAGTACGGGCCTAACGAGGTGGGAAGGGATCGTCCCCCAGAAGTCGAGCGAGAGACAACTTCGGCCAGGACGACAGAGACCTTCCTAGACTGAGTCTTTCGTGAAGGAAGAAGGTGGGAAGTAGACGGAGTAAGGTGGAGGGTACAGAGTTAGGGTCAAGACCGGGTGCAGGGGAGGAGGGATACTGGCGGAGGTTCACAAACTCCTTTCCCTTTTTCCGGGGGGTGGGGCGGGGGCACTCACCAGAGGAGAGATCCCTTCCAACTAACTGTCCTGAGACGTTCATTAATTCGAATCGAGAATGATCGAATCCACTTCGTTCTCCCTGAATACCCGCGGTGGGACCTGTCGGTCCCGTTACGCCCTGTGGACCCAAGGTAGAGACCCGAGCTAAGAACCCAACCCTTTCAGGGGACCTCCTCCCGTACCGTTGGGTGAGGTCATAAGAACGGACCTCTTAGAGGTACCCGTCTCCTCGGTCCGTCTGATGTCAGGTACCCCAGTGTTTCTCAGCCTGTACTGACTCCGATGATTCGTGTCGTGGGACCCTGCCGGTTCCTCGACAACCTAGGTCCTCCCCTTTACGGAACAGAGACCCGAAGGGGAAGGGACCGACATGGCGAAAGTGGGGGTTCGTCCCACCCCTGGTCCCGGGACCGTGACGGGTCGGAGACAGGTAGGCTTCGTCTTTCTTTGTAGAGAGGACTACCGGTGTCCCGTGGCCAGTCCCAATTGATACCAAAGTCTTTCCGGTTTTACCCTTCACCGAGTCTTTCCCACAGTTACGTGAGGAAAAATGTCTCCACTTTTCAGTCTCTAAATCAGATGGACTTCGTACGCCCCCCCACCCCCCTGTTGGAAAAGTTTGAAGGTCGACACTCACGGGTCTCCGGGTTCCGTCACTTGACCTACAGATGTCTCAGTGTCCTACTCGGACAGTAGAAGGACCTCTCAGTCAAAACAAGTCACCTTCGAGATAAAAATCTAAATGTGTTTTTACCTTTGTAGCACCTCGTCTTACGTCTTAGACATTAAAACTTTCTTCTGGGTTCTGAAGCTTCTTTAGAGCGTGAACACAGTCGACGAAACCCGACCGACGGACGCGCCGACCCGTTTGGACAAGTAGGAACGTGCTCACCTGTAAGACCCCTCTACTCCGGGCCCCTGGGTGTCAGACTCCCCGCGACCCGGACCCAGAGGTGTATCGACGTCCCGTCCGGGCTCTCCTCGACCCGAGCTCCCGAAGTTTCTGTCGACTCGACCACCCGGGACCGACCCACACGTCCGGGTGGTCCTCCTGTATTGTCGGAGATCTTGGGATGGGCTCCCGTCCCCGGTCTCGGGTGCGCCTCACTCCCTAGGAGTCCCGGAGATATCCTGTCCCGTCGACTCTTCACGTCGTTCGTGATGACCGAGGAGGACTCTCGAAAAGTGACCCGACACCCTTGCACCCGTCCCACTGGGGACTTTGTAAACTGGGATCTTCGAGTACCCTGGTTGGTTGTCTGGTCTGACGTCGGAGTATGGACTCGTCCCAGGACCTGGTCCGAGTGTGGAGTTCCACGACCTAGCCCACCCCTAAACCCTTAGGGTCCAATCTCTCTGGTCCAGTTGACCCCGTCACCCCTCGTGAGTCCCGACCCCCCTGACCCTGTCGTTGTTGGATCTGTCGACAGGACCGACGTCTGTTCGGAGCATATGCATAGACTTCGTCGTTCAAGTTCTGGGTTTAGGTCGGGCACAGATGACTCGTGGATAATACATGGTTTTTGTCACGACACTCGGTACACACAAGGGATTGAAGTACAGTTGTCCCATGTGTCTAGGTCATTGTGTATAAGTCCAAGGGCTCCTGATTTACCCATCGTCAGACGGAGGTGGGGCGGTCCGGGGGGTGGGTCGTGAGTCAATCCCCGAACCGTAAAAGAATTTCCGTCTACCACACTGTCGACCCGGTAGACAAGGGTCGAAGGGGAAACGGGGAGGGACAAGATTGGGTAGCCAAGAGGTTTAAATCAAAAGAAATCTTAGTGAGGTGTGCCAACATCTACGTTTCGGTGCGTCTAAGAAATGGTCGACTCGATGGCCCCTTCAGGACGTATGCACAACCACTGTCCCTCCTTCGATTCTCCAAAAGTTCCCACCAAAACGGTCATGAACGAAAAACGGAATGACTAAATCTTGAACGGGATTTTATCGAGTACCGAGACACTGAATCTTAATAGGGGTAAAACGTCTACTCTTTCACCCCAAACCTCTACAGTAGGTAGGTTCCAGTGTGTCTACCACCTCTGGTCGTGGGTACTGGAATATGGGTCGGTACAGTCGTCACGGACCGGAGACTCAAGGTAGTAGACGACTCTACAGGTCTATTTGGACCGCCGGGGTCACGTCCGGACTACCTCGTGACGTGAAGACTGGACCTCACATGCACACACAACGACGAATCGACTCCAAGGAAGGGGTCCGTCCATGGGTGCCGACTGATGGAAGACGGTCGACACGAATGGATTCGTGTCCGGGTCCATACCGGGTGGGTGGTTGGTTAGTGTGAGTCGTTGAGACTAAAGGAGGGACTAAGTCTTTCTCAAGACCGAAAACTGAAAATGAGTGGACAAGGTAAAGAGGAGAGATCCTGGAGTAAGGGTCTCGGACGTGACACGAGGCCTGTCCGAAAGGACGAACGTCAGTAGGTGAGCCTTGAGATAAAGCACAAAGGGAGGCGCCCTCGTCGTCCATCGGGTCGTGACTCGACGGAACGAAGACCGCCAAATCACAACGCATCTCAGTTTCGACACCAAAAAGGTCATCAGTACATACCTATACTCTCAACCTAGTATTTCTACCGACTCACTGTTTCTTAGTTACGAAAACTTGACCTCTTCTGAAAGTTGTCGGGGAACCTGTCGTTCCTCTAGTTTGGTCAGTTAGGATTTCCTTTAGTTGGGACTTATAAGTAACCTTCCTGACTACGACTTCGCCTTCGAAGTTATGAAGCCGGTGGACTACGTTTCTCGACTAAGTAACCTTTTCTAGGACTACGACCCTTTCTGACTCCCGTCCTCCTCTTCCCTCACTGTCTCCTACTCTGCCAACTTACCGTAGTGGCTGAGTTACGTGTACTCAAACTCGTTTGAGACCCTCTGTCACTTCCTGTCCCTTCGGACCGCACGACGTCAGGTGCACCAGTGTTTCTCAGCCTGTGCTGACTCACGGACTTGTTGTCACCGTTTGTGTCCGGCCACCAAAAGGGGACTTTCACAGTCGAGACCCACTACACTGTACCGTTCGTCTGAAAGATTTCTGTGAGTGCTGTCTTAGAGGGTAGGTGTGCAAGAAGAATGGTCCACTGGGGCTGTGGTGCCGACAGCTCCCCACCCCGGGCACTGGACCCGTCTGAAACGCTGACGGAGGTGGTCATCTCATTCTTTGTCCTACCGGCACATCGAAGGCTCCAATCTAGACTTATTACGGCACATACAGGCGGAACCGGGGAACCCTACGAGTGAGAACCTTAGGTCGGTGGTGTAACACCCTTTCGGGTTTGATTGTGTACGTCTCTCCGGAGTACCTCTCCTGTGGGATCTCAAGGTCGACTTTCGGTCACGACCGGTGGACTAGCCACCCACTTCTGTAGAGACGACCAGGGGCGGAGACGGTAGTTCAGTAAGGGTCGGAAGTCCAGAAGGTCGTCTTCGGGGTCCATGTCCTGGTCCATGTCGACAGAGGAGGCACGGGACAGGTTTAGAGACTAGTATTAATCTACTGACAGACTAATCAGTCAAACCCCGACCAAACATTGTATCGTTATGATTGACTTAGTTCACATATCACTGTCCTCGATTTTCGTTTCTCAATTGAACAGGGACCGGACGATTCCCCGTCTCCTCCGTCCTGTTCTCTCCTCGACCTTCCCACGGGACATGGGGTTTCATGGGGGTTCTCTACGGTCCCGGAGGGTCCCCTTACTGAAGTACCTTGTGGTTCTCCTCCACCCGGGACTCGACCCCGACGGTTGGACCCGTCTGTGAGGACTTGGGTCCATCTGTGTCCTCTCGTCCCGGAGGACGGAAGTACCCGGTCCGTGGACACTATTGGGGGTCTCCGGGACAGGGGTAGAAACCCCAATGTCTTTGGAGACCAAACACACTAGGATCCACCCTTAATAAGTTGGTACCCATTCTAAAGGGACCACCGAACCAACCATTTCTTAGAAGGACGTTACGTACGCCCTCTGGGTCCAAGTCAGGGACTCAACCCTTCTAGGGACCTCTTTCTTTACCTTTTGGTGAGGTCATAAGAACGGACCCTTTAGGGTACCTGTCTCCTCGGACCCTCTGATGTCAGGTATTCCAGCGTCTCAGTCTGTGCTGCCTCGCCGATTTGGTGGTGGTTAGGGTCCTCCTCCTCTTTGAGTCTTCTTTGAAACCTTATTTTGTACTTTGTCCACTAAAGAACTGTGGACTCAAACACCGGATCCTCGGACACGTCACGGCCCCCGAGACACAACTGGTTCCCTTTAACACTATCTTACAGGGTTGGACCGGAACACCAGACTCCACGGACTGAGACTGGGTTCTTCTCTGGAGACAGGACAAATGAGATATTGGACCCCCGAGTCGCTGTCCGTGAGTCTCTACGACGGGTGGTCTCGCCTCCCGAAGACCCCTCTCAGTACTTGAGACAGGAGGACGTTCGTCTCCGACCGTGTCGGGACTCCCTCTCCGTCCGTTCCGGTCTGACTTCGAAGTAGGGTTGTTAAGAAGGACACCGGCGGTCTACCGTCCGGTCCCGGTGTGCCCCGACGACCCTGTCCGACAAGGCCCCTGGTCCTTCGGGTGAAAGGAGGTTCCCGAGGCTACAGTGGTGGCGACCCTTTTCCCCGTCGTCTCAGTTGACGTCGACACCTCCGGTTCCGACAAAGGGACTAGACTTAATTAGTTTCCCGGTAGCGCACAAGGATCCACGGGGTGGGTGGGTAGGAAAACCGGCGTATGTAGCAGGGTAAATTAACCGTCGTGACTCCAAAGACCTGGCCGGCTTCCTGAGGTGTCAGGGTCTTGAAACGAGGTGAAAAGACCCGACAAATATGGTACCGAGTGGAACCCCGACTCCATCCTGGACCCATCCCAGACATCGTAGATTCGGAGTCAAAGAAGGAGACATTTTACCCTTCTAAGAACGGGGCGGACGTTCTAATCACCCTCCTGGCTTCACAGACAGGGGTGTCACAGTGAAACGAGAGTGTTAACAGGGTTCGTGGTCCTTTCCGGATATAAGAATACGGGAAAAATGTCTCCTGTTTTGACTAGGGGTACCTACTCTTCGCTGGATCGAAGGTAGTGAGTCGTCTCGGACCTAAATCTGGGTCTAGACGGGACTAAAAGAGATGAGGGGGTATGAGGGTGAAGACGGGACAAGGAAAGGAGGAGGGGGCAAGGAAGTCGAACCGAGAAAGAGTGAGTGAGACAACTCTCCCCGGGGAGACCACGGAACTCTGGGTCTTCTAGGTCCAGAAGACCCTTGAACGTCAGTCATGGAATTGGACTACGTAACGACCCGTATTACCGGGAACCTAGACGTCTATTGATACTACTGAACCCGGAACACGTCGGGTTCGACCGAACTCTCGTTCCGGGTCCTCTTTTTTAGACCCTTTACCTTAATCTGTTAGACCTCTTGAAAAAGTGGTTCGGAGTCAAGGGGCCGATATTGTACATTCAGTTGAATGTCCTGACGTTATTATGACCTTGTATCGATATGAACTTTCAGAAACCACTGTTGTCACGGTTCGAAGCAACGGAGGAACGACACGTGGTCTAAGGTCCGGGTCAGGGAAAGGATGTACGAGAGTGAATCAGGAGTGGTTTTAGGACGTTCTAACTGGAATAACAAATATAACGTAAAATTGAATTCATGTTGAATAGATTTCACTTGGACAGAATTTGCATGTCGAGATACTCTTTCTCTTCCCCTATTGTCTCCTGCTCTGCCAACCTACCGTAACGGCTGAGTTTCGTGTATTCGAGCTCGTTCGAGACCCTCCACCACTTCGTATCCCTTCACACCACTCGACGTCAGGTACCCAAACGTTTCTCAACCTACGGTGACTCGTTGACTTGTTGTTGTTTACTGGAAAGTTTTGACGTACTGTTGGTGATAATATCTCTAGTAAAGGTCGAGGGAACTTCCGGGGAAGATCGAGGACTCAGTTGTGTAGTGATTTCCATTGTGATATTCCCACCCCAATAAATGTGGGTAAAATGTGTACTCGTTTGACTCCGGGTCCCTCCCAGACACGTATCGACGATATCCAACCCTGGTTCTAATCAGACGGAGAGTGGTTGCACGTACCACTAGGTATGTCCGATATTTTGTCACTGAAGAAGGACAAGAGTGGGAAGGAGAGGAAAAGGAGGAGAAGGAGACGGAGTTTACAAAGGGAAGAGACGGACTGTTGTCCACCGGAAAATCTTCTCTGATGGGGGAGGTGGGGTTGTCGGAGTTCGCGGTGGACAACAGTAAAGTGTCTAAATGGTGGTCTACCTCCGTTTCCTGGTTGACGTCTTAGCCGACCGGAGATTCCTCGACCTCCGGAACCCGGACCGCTCGGTCTCAAAGACTCTAAACCCTGACCTTCACTCTCGTCTTTTCAGCGACCACCACTAGAACCCGGGACGGGTCGTCTGTGCCGTCTCTACTGGGATTGGGTCAGGATCAGGTAACCGTGGTTCTGGTTGTTCTCCCACCTTTACGTTCGATCCCGAGGATCTTGGGACCCGACGCCACCATCACCACCGAGTCAACGATTCAGCACAGGCTGAGAACACTGTGGAGCCGGACCCAGTACGGTCCGAAGAGACTGGTACTTCTTATAACCTCACCCAACGGTAAGGAAGACGTCCCCTAGAAGGACTGGGTCCTTAACTTGGACCCAGAGGACGTGACGTCTGTCTAAGAAATGGTTGACCCGATATTCCCCAATGGGACGGTTTGCGAGAGTTCAGTAGACGGATGAACTGGAGCTCCCCACCAGAAAAGGAAGACGTTACATTTGAGAACAGAGAGACAATAAGGGACATGGGTCGTACCAGAGGGGAGGTGTCAGTGGGTAGGTTAGCTGATCGAATTCTTTGGGTGGGGTTTCCGGTGATGGAGGTCCTTCCGAAGGGACTGATGTAACAATAACTTATCCAATAAAGCCCACAGGGGACACGTTACTGAGTCACTCTTCCTCAGAGTGGGGCTCCGAGAACCAGAAAATAGGGAGGAGGACTCCCACCGACCTACCATCTCCCGTCCCCACACGGACCCGGGGACGACCCAACGAAACGGGATACGGTCCACTCCCCTTTACGACTCTCCGAGTCGAACATAGTAGACACAGGTCGACCGTAAACGGTAGAGAACGGGGACCTTTCAGTTGGAGCGTCTTCCGTCCAGTCTTCCTCGGGAGTCCCGGGTAAGTAGCATGTTACCGGGGCCAGGGGGTCGTGGAACCGTTGTTCTGGAACCGAGTCGGGACGGAACTCGGGGGTCGAGTCCCGAGGGGTCTCCGACATGTCCTAGGAGGGTCTAAATTCCTGGACCAGTATGGTGGACCGAAAGAGGGACCCGACCTTCAAGAAGAGGTGACAGGAGGAGGTCACCCCGGCTGAGTAGTCCCTGAGAGGGACGGTCGCTCTTAGCCGTCCTGCGACACCTTACCCCAGACCTCTCCGACGGAAGGATCTGGCTTCAGCACCCCCGGGGGTGGGTTCGGGGTCACTTACGAGTGAACATGGGGACCACCCTCTGAGATCTCGACACCTCTCGGGTCGTAAATCTCAGTCTGTCAGAACCCAAGTTTGAGGAAGAGATAATGAATCGTAGACGTATTTGAACCGGTGAAATAGTTTGGAGTTCAAAGAATTAGACTCTTTGCCCTTATTCTTGTCAAAGATGCAGTCGGTCGACACGCGCAAGTCACTCCCTTGTACACGTCTCGAGCCTCGCGTCGGAGTGTGGAACTCCCAGTGTAAACAACAGGACTCGAGTCAGGGTCACTCCCTCGACCCTGGGCTGTCTCTACCTAACGGACGACCTCTTCACTCACGACTGACCGACTACCCATACGTTTACTTGGGCACGACAACGGTGTCTCTACCCTCCTCTCCCGACGAAGAGTCCCGTAGCGTGGTCGGTTGGTCGTCGTCGTCCACAACTCATACCCACCCCCATAGCCCACCCCCACGACCCCCAACACCTGATGGGTCCTTCCCTCCCTCCTTTTCCTTCCGTCTACCCCGGGTAACTGACCCTCAAAACCCGACGGTCAGGTCTCTGGACCCGAGGTTCACACTGGGGGTTTCTACTTCTCGACAAACCTGTCCACCACTCCTCTGTCTGCTCGTATTCAAAGAGGTAGACACTGTACCTCCACCGGAGAGGCGAATAGAGGGAGTACCTTGTCCACACTCCTAGTCCACTCGACTACCTGTCCTCTCCAAAGACTTTCCGCGAGACTTATACGTTTCGAGTGTTTCCAGAGTCAAAGGACCTAGGACCCTCGTTCACCGGCTAGACATGTCGATTCCCAAACGAGGAAATTGGTTTGAAAGTTTAAAGTAAAATCGGAAACCCACTTTTACAAAAAATTTTTTATATTAGATAAAGGGATGAAATAATTTGTCTCATGGGAGATTGTATTCAACATAACAAAAACTTTAGATAGTTTACTACGTGGAAATAACACTAAAAAATTTTTTTCAAACGGAGAATTACAGTCAATAGTAAGAAGTGACGAGAGTCACATGGATAAGAACCTTTTGAAAGATGAAGATTAAACGACATCCAAATCCTTAGTCCGGGAACTGAGACGGTCTTACCATACACTTAATTCTCATTCACCCGGACTCGTTCTTCCTGAGTACTCGTTTTGTTTACCTGAACTTCCATCCGATAGACGCCGTCGACGAAGGAGTGAGGACTGGAACCAATACCTGGGTTCTCTGTACCCCGGTCTCGGACACCAGAAGTGGTGCAGGAGCTCTCGAGCACACCAGTATGGTAGGTGAGGTAGGGGGCTGGGGTCGGAGGGGAACGTCTTACGGACCACGAGACTCGTCGGGGGACCGACCTGTAGGGTGAATGGGTACCAGGGACTGGTCAGGTGGGGGGTTATGTGGAGGTCGGTCAAAGGTCTCCTGTTTAGACTAGTGGACGGAAGTGAGGAACTTTGGAAAGCGACAGAGACGTCTCAAATCTAATTTCGGGTTGTGAGATCGAATTATGTTATTCAGGGGATGTATGTTTGCTCAAGGTAAGCCTCTCGTGGAAGGATTCAAGTTAAATAAATTCAGGTCGTTTCAATAGGATCCACGGGATGATTGTCTCAACCAATATACAACAACGAAAATATGAACGAAGACATATAGGACCCGAACTTTATTTCTATGATGTGACAACGCGAGATATGACAGGCCGTGTCGTTTCATGTGTTTTCGCGTTGGTGACCATCTTCTGCGTGCGCGCACTGTTACGTGTGGTCTGTGCACTTGATTGAGTTCACTGACTCGCACGTCTGTGTGCACGTGTAGAAACTTTCGACGTTGAACTTCCAAATGTACGTCCCGTGAACGACACGTTGTGAGGGGCTCCAGGGTAGAAACCCCTGGGCAGGTTGGAGAGGAAGGTTGTGAAAGGCCCGAGAGTGGGGTGAAACGACATCGGTGTTCCTTGGTCACGTCCTACGGTACAAAGAGACCGAAGTATGCACAATAAGGGAGACGACAGAGGAGTGAAGGGGAGTCGACCCTTTTAAGTCGGGTCCACAGTAGAGTAGGTCTCTAAGAAGTGACGGAGGAAGCTTCGAATTGGTTTAAGAGGGCGGACGGTGATGGAGTATCTGACACCATCAATCACCAAATTTAGTGTATAAGACCTCGGGCTAGGGGACCCACGTTTAAGGTCGAGACGGAGAAGTAGTGGATTAGTGGAATCTGTTCAGGGGACTGGACCAAGGGGTGGACATGTTACCCTGATCCTTGTCATGAATCGAGTAAGAGTAGTGATACATAGTTCGAGGACCACGGTACGGATCGCACAGTATTCATGAGTCACACTCGACAAACATTCGTATAACGAATAGACAGAATAGTAGTGACCAAAGGTCAGAGGCGGTGATCGGGGTTCGAAAAGTTCCTGTTCGTGGCAGAAATAAGTAAACATTAGAAGGAGGAGCCATAGACCACGGCTTGGTCCGTGTGTCGTCGACAAGTTATTGTCGGTTTACGTACTTACCTTCAATTCACGTTGTAACCGACCCTCCCAGGAAAACATCGTACTCACTTGTGGGTCGTGGTACACTTACCCAAAAGGGACTACATTCAGAAGAGGGACCTTGGTCTACCGTCCGAGGGTATCTACACCCTCGTTCTGGCAGGGAAGGCAACCGGTACCACGGTCAGTGGCACGGACCGTGAGATCCGGACCACCCATGCACTTCCGCCTAGACCCCACGACAGGTACCACGACTTCTCTTGACGGTTTACTGATTAAGGAGACGGACTCTACCTACAACCCTTCACCTCCCTGAACGAAGTCCCTTCGGTCCTTACCTAAAGAGTAGAGGTCTAGAGTCGGTCATGTAAAACAAGACTGTAAAGGAACCGTGGAAACGTTTACTGCACTGCAACGGATACGTCGAAAGGGGGCAAAAGTCTTAAGGAACCCCTTGACAGTATAGACAGGGAAGGGGTAGGGGATGGTGGTGACGTCCGTGGAGGCTTGAACCTACATAGTGGGTCTCTGGACCTGATTATTTCTTCGACCCTAAGTTCGACACCCGGGTGAACGGTCGGTCAGTCGAGGTAAAAGAAACGTTTGAAGAACAGAGCAGATGCCCAGTAGGGTTCGGGACCGTTTGAGGACTGTCGGGAGAGGAGTTTTCGTTTCTTTCGTCCTTTCGGGACCAGTACTTTACCCCCCACTTTTATTTTAAGTTTAGAACACGTGTGTCACCTCGTTTTACCAAGTTTGAAAGTCTGTCTGTGGGCTCAATCTCAGGGTGGTTGGGAACAGCCTAGAACCCACTAAAGAGAGAAAGAACTCCTTTGAGAAAGGAGTCAAAGGAGTCGACGATTTACCCTTATTATTATGGAAGGAGTTCCCAATAACACTTCTGTTTTAATCTGTTATATTCATTTTCCCGACTGTCAAAAGGGACCGTTTACTATTTACAAGTGATTTACTATCGATAATAGCGAGTGTGAAAAGAAACTAATTCTTCGGAATCTTAAAATCTCGATCTTACCTAAGATCAGGTTGGGGAAGTCAAATGTATGTTCCTTTGACTCCGAGTCGATCCCCTTCCCTCAATAAGTTCCAATACATTGGTCCTTCCCTCTCCTGAGTCCTATCCTCCCCTATAAATTTGAACACTCGACAACTACACGATATTACAGTCCTTCCGAATCAGTCCCCATACCCCCAACGGGTGTCCAACCTCCAGTCTACAAAAATAAATCTACGTCCTTTCCAGGAACTAAATTTGGAATTTTGGTTTGGGGGAACGGGATAGTAGTGGGGTAAATGAGGAGTTGGTGTGACGGTCTACCCATAGTTGTAATAGGGGTAAAAGGTCTACTCCTTTGACTCCGAATTTCCCGTCTCCTCTACTCTCGTTCCGGTGTGTCGACGGAGACACGGTCCCAACCGTTACTCCTACTCTGCCCTCAAGGACTTCGTCCCGGCCCTCCGTCACACGAAAAAAGGGAGAACTTCCTTGGTCTGGAGTAGAAAGTCTCACCCTTCTTCGTAGAGACACCTTAGGTCACGAAACCGTCCGAATCTCGTGTCAGAGGAACCTTCTATTGTCTTTTCTACGACCTTTAGTCTCGGTCACTTCGCCGACGGATCCTCCACTTCCCCTCTATGAATCGTTCACCCCGCTCTCCTACCCCACCCCACCCCTATAATCCCTGGAGACTCCTAGGACACGTAGGGTCTCGTACACCGGTCCGGTCTTAGTACTTTGGGATGACTCGAGATATAGGTCCCTTGGACCCGAGTTTGGGGTCGTGAACACACATCTCGAGACCCTGGACTCTCACTTAGTGGCAGTAGAGTCTTGGAGTCAAACGTCTAGACTTTTTACCCCGATTATTCGTTCAGGATGGACTCTCACAATTTCTTACCCTACTAAGTGTCCTTCGTAGGTCGTGTCACGGACCGGGTATCGTCCCAGAACTATTTACGGTTAAGGGAAGAACCGGAAGGTTCGAATGGATGTACATCGGAAACTCAAGAGTGACTCGTGAATTACATACGTTCTGGGATAAACTCCAGGACTACTAGATCGTCAATCGCGCCACCCGCGAACGAGAGTACTCAAGCGTAAAACGATTCTTTCAGTCTTTGTCCTTCGTTTATTACTAGTTCTTGTAAAGTCCGTAGTCAGTCAGGATATTTCTGAAATTGGAAACGACAGGATCCCTCCCTTTGTACCGTAGCAATCCACCCCCTTAACCCTACCTGGAAAGACTCGTCTTCTATTACTCGTCTCCAGACTTATTTCTAGACCTCCCCTCTCGTAAGATCTGTCTCCCCTGTCGTACACGTTTCCAGGACTCCACCTCCGTTCGACTCACGGGACCTTTCCTCCGGTCACATCGACCCATCCTCCGTCATACTCTCCCCTAGTGTCCTCTACTCCTCCCTCCCCACCCGTCCCGGGCTAATCGATTCCGGACCTCCGGGATCACTTCGCGAAGGAACGAAATGGGAGAGCTCAGGACTACCTGGAAGTCGAGAACCACTTAAAAGATAAAAGATCTTAGAGGACCATCAGACATTGTAATCAAGAAATATCACGTTCTGAGAGCAAGCTTATTCAGTTGACTCTGGGTCTCCGTCTTTCACTGAACGGGTCACAGTATAGTGTTCAATCCTTTTTTCACTTTCACTATCAGCGAGTCAGTACAGGTTGAGAAACACTGAGGTACCTGACATCGGGCGGTCCGAGGAGACAGGTATCCTAAAAGGTCCGTTCTTATGACCTTACCCATCGACAAAAGAAGGGGTCCCCTAGCTTGGGTCCACAGGAAGTAACGTCCGTCTGAGAAATGGTAGACTGGGTGGTGCTATCATGTACCGGTCGGTGTTTAATTTCCACCGTTAAGCAGTCTTCTTCCCCGCCTGTCTATCACTCCCTGTCGACCGGTAGAGACGGTATTACTGTTTCTGGTCTCGTCTGTACAGGACTGTGGGATCGCGACAGACGTACTGAGAAGAGGACGGACGGGGGAGAGAGTAAAACTCGTTTGTCTTCGGGTTACATCCCTTGGGAGACCCTTCTCTCCGGACCGTCTGAATGTCCCCACCCCCCCCGTGGTTCTCCCTCCTCGGTTCTGACTCCCGTCGGGTCGACGACCCGGGAGGGAGTGACCCGACCGTCGACAGGGACTCCGGGTCCTGTCCCTCTGTGACGGTAGCAGAGGAGACCCCCACCGTCGACTACTGTGTCGAGGACTGTCGAGCGATAACAAGGGTCTCCTGTTTTACCATCCAACTCTCCTAGGGGGACACCGTCGTCCACCTCCCCGCCCCCAACAATTCGTCCCCCAGTCCGGTCGGACGGGTCGGGGTGGAGGTCGAAGGGGGAGGGGAGGGAGTACGGGTCCGACCACCGACCTGACCCGTCGGAAAGAGGAGGACTGTGACTCGTAGTCCACGGAGGACGAGTAAGAGGAGGGAGGGAAGGGAGTAAAGAGGGCGGAGAGAGGGAGGGGAAGAGGGAAGAGACTATAGAAGAGGTGAAGGAGTCACAGAAAAGAAGAAGGGGAAGTGAGGGGAAGGGGAGGGAAGAAGGATGTAAAAGAAAGAAGGACGGAGAAAAGGAAGGAGGGGAAGGTCCCGAGGAGGGGAGAGGACCGGAGGGGTGGGAGAGTGACGGGAGGAGGGACTCCCAGGAGGGACTGTGACCCGTGCCCTGTTCTAGTCTTCTGTGACTCTTCGTCGGACCGAACCCCCCCGTGTAGGCGACCCGAAAGGACCTCGGAGGACAAGGGACAGGTCGTAGTCCTCAGTCCTCTCTCACACCGTTGAACAGTATCGACCCGTGTTCCCTGAGTTCAAGTGACTCAAGGTTGATGTACGATCGGTGAACGGACCGTGAACCAGGAGTGGTATCAGGTAACTCCGGCCAATACGAATAAGAGTAAAATCTCTATTCTTTTGACTCCAAGTGGTTCTGTCGCAACAATCTTCGGTGTGTCATTTGAAGACCCTCGGTCTCACACCACCTAATCTCGGAGTGACAACCGGAGAACAGTCAGGGTCGGGACCAGACTGAGGGTCAGGCGTGCGGACAAACCGTCCGGTCGGGGAGTGGAAATGACTCTAACTTTTTACTTCTGTCCTTGTGTCAAAGACGAGTCACTCCTCCTAGGGTAAGTAATATCAGTCGAAGAACTGACAGTCCCGACGAGTCGGAGTTTGACAAATTTATCGGAGGGGGTGGGGTGGGTGTGTTGGTAAGGAAGTATGTGTGTCTGCGTGGGGGGTGTGTGTACTTTGGAGGTCTTGTCTACACTGTAGGGTGAGTCCGACGGACA
The DNA here is from genome assembly GCA_006410555.1 of Capra ibex. Taxonomy (NCBI): domain Eukaryota; kingdom Metazoa; phylum Chordata; class Mammalia; order Artiodactyla; family Bovidae; genus Capra; species Capra ibex. The sequence continues at coordinate 6,786,672 of SJYO01033645.1, forward strand.
CATCTACCCTCCCGAAAATGTGTTGCTATCACTACCACTACCTCCACCACAACCTCCACCACTATCTCCACCCTTACTACTACCACTATCTGCATCACTACTACCACCACTACCTTCACCACTACTACTACCACTACCACCACTACTACCACCGCTACTACCACCACTACCTCCACCACTACCTCCACCACTACCTCCACCACTACTACCACCACTACTACCACCGCTACTACCGCCACTACTTCCACCGCTACTACTACCACTACCACCACTACTACCACCGTTACTACCACCACTACCTCCACCACTACTACCACCACTACCTCCACCACTACTACCACCACTACCTCCACCACTACCACCACTACTACCTCCACCACTACTACTACCACTACCACCACTACTACCACCGCTACTACCACCACTACCTCCACCACTACTACCACCATTACCTCCACCGTTACTACCACCACTACCTCCACCACTACTACCACCACTCCCTCCACCGCTACTACCACCGCTACTACCACCACTAGCTCCACCACTACTACCACCACTCCCTCCACCACTACTACCACCACTACTACCACCACTACCTCCACCGCTACTACCACCGTTACTACGACCACTACCTCCACCACTACTACGACCACTACTACGACTACTACCTCCACCACTACCTCCACCACTACTACCACCACTGCCTCCACCGCTACTACCACCACTACTACCACCACTACCTCCACCACTACTACCACCACTACCTCTACCACTACTACCACCACTACCTCCACCGCTACTCGATCACTACCTCCACCGCTGCTACGACCACTACTACGACTACTGCCTCCACCACTACCTCCACCACTACTACCACCACTACCTCTACCACTACTACCACCTCTACTACCACCACTACCTCCACCACTACCTCCACCGCTACTACCACCTCTACTACCACCACTACCTCCACCACTACCTCCACCGCTTCTACCACCACTACCTCCACCGCTTCTACCACCACTATTACCACCGCTACTACCACCACTACTACCACCACTACTACCACCGCTACTACTACCACTACTACCACCACTACCTCCACCGCTACTACCACCACTACCACTACTACTACCACCACTACCTCCACCGCTACTACCACCACTACCTCCACCACTACCTCAACCGTTACCTACACCACAACTACCACCGCTACTTCCACCACTACCTCCACCGCTACTACCAGTACTACCACTACTACTACCACCACTACTACCACCGCTACTACCACTACTACCTCCACCACTACTCCCACCGCTACCTCCACCGCTACTACCACCACTACTACCACCACTACCTCCACCACTACTACCACTACCTCCGCCACTACTACCACCACTACTACCACCACTACCTCCACCGCTACTACCACCGCTACTACCACCACTACCTCCACCACTACTACCACCACTACCTCCACCACTACTACGACCACTACTACGACTACTACCTCCACCACTACTACCACCACTACCTCCACCACTACTACCACCACTATCTCCACCGCTACTACCACCACTACTACCACCACTCCCTCCACCACTACTACCACCACTACCTCCACCACTACTACCACCACTACTACCACCACTACTACCACCACTACTACCACCACTACCTCCACCACTACTACTACCACTACCACCGCTACTACCACCATTACCTCCACCGCTACTACCACCACTACTACCACGCTACTACCACCACTACCTCCACCACTACTACCACCACTACTACCACCACTACTACCACCACTACCTCCACCACTACTACCACCACTACTACCACCACTACTACCACCGCTACTACCACCACTTCCTCCACCACTACCTCCACCACTACTACCACCACTATCTCCACCGCTACTACCACCACTACTACCACCATTACCTCCACCACTACTACCACCACTACCTCCACGACTACTACCACCACTACCTCCACCACTACTACGACCACTACCTCCACCGCTACTACCACCACTACTACCACCATTACCTCCACCGCTACTACCACCACTACTACCACCACTCCCTCCACCACTACTACCACCACTACTACCACCACTCCCTCCACCACTACTACCACCACTACCTCCACCACTACTACGACCACTACCTCCACCGCTTCTACCACCACTACTACCACCATTACCTCCACCGCTACTACCACCACTACTACCACCATTACCTCCACCGCTACTACCACCACTACTACCATACTACTACCACCACTACCTCCACCACTACTACCACCACTACTACCACACTACTACCACCACTACCTCCACCACTACTACCACCACTACTACCACGCTACTGCCACCACTACCTCCACCACTACTACCACCACTACTACCACCATTACCACCACCGCTACTACCACCACTACTACCACGCTACTACCACCACTACCTCCACCACTACTACCACCACTACTACCACGCTACTACCACCACTACCTCCACCCCTACTACCACCACTACTACCACCACTACTACCACCATTACCTCCACCGCTACTACCACCACTACTACCACGCTACTACCACCACTACCTCCACCACTACCTCCACCACTACTACCACCACTATCCCCACCGCTACTACCACCACTACTACCACCACTACCTCCACCACTACTACCACCACTACCTCCACCGCTACTACCACCACTACCACCACTACTACCACCGCTACTACCACTACTCCCTCCACCGTTACTACCACCACTACTACCACCGCTACTACCACCACTACCTCCACCACTACTACCACCACTACCTCCACCGCTACTACCACCACTACCACCACTACTACCACCGCTACTACCACTACTACCTCCACCGCTATTACCACCACTACCTCCACCGCTACTACCACCACTACTTCCACCGCTACTACTACCACTACCACCACTACTGCCACCGCTACTACCACCACTACCTCCACCGCTACTACCACCACTACCTCCACCGCTACTCGATCACTACCTCCACCGCTACTACGACCACTACTACGACTACTGCCTCCACCACTACCTCCACCACTACTACCACCACTACCTCCACCGCTACTACCACCACTCCTACCACCACTACCTCCACCGCTACTACCACCACTACCACCACCACTACCTCCACCACTACTACCACCTCTACTACCACCACTACCTCCACCACTACCTCCACCGCTACTACCACCACTACCTCCACCGCTTCTACCACCACTATTACCACCGCTACTAGCACCACTACTACCACCACTACTACCACCGCTACTACTACCACTACTATCACCACTACCTCCACCACTACTACCACCACTACTACCACCACTACTAGCACCACTACTACCACCACTACCTGCACCGCTACTACCACCACTACTACCACCACTACTACCACCACTACTACCATCACTACCTCCACCACTACTACCACCACTAATACCACCGCTACTACCACCACTACTTCCACCGCTACTACTACCACTACCACCATTACTACCACCGCTACTACCACCACTACCTCCACCGCTACTACCACTACTACCCCCACCACTACCTCCACCGCTACTACCACCACTACCTCCACCAAAACCTCCACCACTACTACCACCACTACCTCCACCACTACCTCCACCAAAACCTCCACCTTTACCACCACTACCTCCACCGCTACTACCACCACTGTCTCCACCACTAATACCACCACCACCTTCACCACTACTACCATCACTTCTACCACTACCTCTGTCACTACTACCACCACTACTACCACCACTGCCTCCACCAAAACCTCCACCACTATCTCCACCAAAACCTCCACCGTTACTACCACCACTACCTCCACCGCTACTACCACCACTACCTCCACTACTACCACCACTGTCTCCATCAAAACCTCCACCGTTACTACCACCACCACTACTACCACCGTTACTACCACCACCACTACTACCACCATCACCTCCACCGCTACTACCACCACTACCTCCACTACTACCACCACTGTCTCCATCAAAACCTCCACCGTTACTACCACCACCACTACTACCACCGTTACTACCACCACCACTACTACCACCATCACCTCCACCGCTACTACCACCACTACCTCCACTACCACCACCACTGTCTCCACCAAAACCTCCACCGTTACTACAACCACGACCAGTACCACGAAGAACGCTACTTGTAGAACAAATGGGTATGTGTTTTGTATTATATGTATAATATGGAGGTACAATGTTCCTTTTCTTTCCTGTATTAATGGTGATTAACGACTCTTTGAGACGACTGTTTACCTTCCGTAAAAATTCTTTGGTATGTGACGCGAGTCGTATTTACACTGTCCCGGTGGGTGTTGGGGTGTTTACTGTGCCACGAGAGGAGGGATGGTGGAAAGACTCGTTCCCGTCGAGGGAGTGGTCACCGTTAGACCGGGACGAAAGTAGGAGGTCGGAGGATCTAGTCCTACTAGTCTACGGTTCAAAACCTCTGATGAGTCATAGGTCTGACCTGGTCGAAGGTGTCAGGAGAAACCCTGGTAGGTTACGGTCCGGTCTGGTACTTCTCCGAAAAGGTTTGGGGGGAGTAGTCCTGTGAGGACTCGAGAGGGATCTGACACGAGGGAACGTCCATGTCCGAATTTCTTTGGATTGTAAAAGGATGGTGTTCACACAAGGACCCAGAAACCGACCGACCGAAGTTATCGTGTCGGAAGTCGGGTCACCATTGATCCCGTTTACTCCACCCCTCACCCCCCACACGTGTCCCCGTCCCTTGTACCCCGTAAGTCTTCTGGAACCGTTACGGTGGCTCCGAGCACCACTTATAGTCCGGAGGTAAACAAATAATAAAATACTCATTTATATAATAAGGATTTTGTTCGTTACACAAGTGAGAACGTGTACGTTCGTGACGGGTCCTCACGTGGGGGCCCGAGGGGAGGGAGAAAGACCTCGACTCTCGCCGAACCGTGGTTCACGTTCCCGGGGGGAGTTCTACCCGACCCTCACCCCTCACCACGGCGTCTTCGTCGTCCTTGCATGCTAATTTATTTATTAGACATACAATATATTTAATATACATACATTACAAAATGTTATTTTTCATGTTTATTTCAATCATATTTTCCTTTTGTCTTCGGTACGGGGACAACTTCCGGGTCTCCTATTTGTCTGAATAAGTTCCGTGACGAACCGGACTCTGGTCGTCTTGTAAGAGTTTCGACCAAGAGTCCCGGACTCCCGTTCTATGAGACCTCACTCCCTCAGACCTGCTCTCGCTTGACGGGCGGGGGAGAGGGGGGTAAGTCCTGAGAGGGGTGGGTGAGTCCAGGGACTGGGCCCGGGACCACGATGGAGGGAACCCCTCTTCTTTGGAAACCTACCGACAAATTTCTGGACTACAGGAATTTACCGACCCAAACAAAAATAAAATAAAACAAAAAATTTAGATACACAGACTTCGATTAAAGTAGAGGGGTTTCGGTCCCGTAGTCGTCGGTCTCCCGTCCGACCTCTCCTCCACCCCCACCACCCTTCCTGCCGTCCCGGGCTTGTCCTCCTGCGTCGAGGACCTGTCTGAACCCTGGGGGTAAGGGGCTGAATCCTTCCTTCTCTGTGACGGGTCTCTCTACCCTCCCCTCGAACCCCTAGTGTCCTTCCCTTCCGCAAGGAGGGTGGGGGTGTCCAGTCACTGTAGGACCTCTAAGGTCCGTCGAATAGGTGAGGCAACAACGACAACAAGTCAGCGATTCAGCACACACTGAGAAACGCTGGGGTACCTGACGTCGTACGGCCTGAGGGACAGGGAGTGGTAAAGGACCTCAAACGGGTTCAAGTACAGGTAACTAAGCCACTACGGTAGGTTGGTAGTGTAGGAGACAGCGGGAGAAGAGGAAAACAGAAGTTAGAAAGGGTCGTAACCCCAGAAAAGGTCACTCAGTTACGAAGCGTAGTCCAGAGGTAATTTAGAAAAGGACGGGGTCCCGGAACCGTGGACGATAAGAAGGACGGACCCGGTAGGGAAGAAACCGCGAAGATTACTGTTCGGGGAAAAGGAAGAAGTCCAGATTTTTACTGGAAGACTTGTGTCGAAAGGAATGGGTACCACAGATTTCCTCCGTGGTAGGATGTGCGGACCAGGATCCACTGGTGCGACAGGACTCACTCACCTCACACGACTGATGTCCAATCTACCCACAATTCAAAGGATAACTGTCGGTGGATGATATAAAAATGTGTCACTAAAGAAAAGACAAAAGACAAATGGAAACGTCGATGTAGACTTTTAGTCGACGATGAAAATGGTAACATAAAGGGATTCGATAAACTTCGTCAGTAAATAAACCTACACTTGATATGTGTGTGGAGAGTTGTCCAATTAGTGTCGATAACACTTGTAAAGTCTTGCTTACCAAGGACTTTACTTAGGTTCGGTCTTTTACATAATAAATCGGTTTTCTTACGTGAAACCGTAAGGTCAATAAAAAGAAGTTACTTCGAACTACAATAAAATTGTCTGTATTCGAAATTAAAGACTTGAAAATTGGAAAACCCAATCTTTATACTTTACTTCAGTAAAAATCTATCTTGAATTTATCTCGTTGACTTCGAACCAGTTACTCTTTAAAGTTTAAACCCCCATCCTCCAGTTAAGACAAAAACAAAAGAACGAAAAGAGTAACGGTTCTTTTCGTCATGTTCTAAAGGACAAAAAATTAAAGGGTCTACTAAATAGCTAAATCACGTTACAATAAATGCTCTTCTGTAGTCTTCTTGTATTAGAAAGACATAGTTGTCTTCCTTAAAGCTCTCTGTAATAAGTTAAGTATCAGAAGGACATAGGGACCAGTCTAGAAAGGGACGAACCTTGAAAAGCCTCCTAGGGGGTGAGAATTCTGTCTATGACGTGAGGAAGCCTTAAGCGTCGGGAAGAAACGAGGAGACGATGGGGTCACAGACACGAAGTCAGACTAACTGCACGAGATCAAAGGGTTTACTTTAGACGGGACATGAGAAAGGAAGACCGGGAAATATGTATGACGAGGGAGACGGTCCGAGCGAATGGGAGGAATGGGTGGTAAGTAGGCAGAAAGGAACGTGTCGAATCTACAGTGAAGAAGGTCCTTCGGAAGGGACTATGACGACTTGCTCACTCACTACGTACGGAGAAGAGAAGCGAACCTGTCGGAGGGTGTGTAAGAGACGACGACGACGATTCAGTGAAGTCAACACAGGCTGAGACACACTGGGGTATCTACCGTCGGGTGGTCCGAGGGGGCAGGGACCCTAAGAGGTCCGTTCTTGTGACCTCACCCAACGGTAAAGGAAGAGGTCACGTACTTTCACTTTTCACTTTCACCTCAGCGACTCCCAGCCTGTGCTGAACACAGGCTGGGAGTCGCTGAGGTACCTGACGTCGAAAGGTCCGAGGAGGTAGGTACCCTAAAAGGTCCGTTCTCATGACCTCACCCCACGGTAACGGAAGAGGCGGGTGTGTAAGAGATAGTATTACGAATAGGACGATACAGGAGAACCGTTAAAGAGACAGAGGAAACGATCTGATAGTCGAGACACCCCAATCCGTGGTACAAATAAACTGGAGATCCCAGAGGGTACTAGTAGCATCCACAGATCAATCACGGTCGACTTACTACAGATTTACCGACCTTAAACTAACCATAGGAACTTTACGACCATAGTGTAGTGAACATCAAATAGTAAGAATTTACGAAAGAGGAACCAGTAGTTAAGCCAATAAGGGAGGTAGGTTAGTAGACATGTAGGTAGGTCGGTATATAAAGACACTGATCCGTCTTTGTTCCTCCAACCTCAACATCATTCAGAATCTTTTTTTTCTTTTAGTCCTAGAGACTACAATTGTAGTCTTATATCCAGTCTCAGTCCTTCAATCTTGGATCCGACCCTTACGTTCCGTGTCGTCTCTTTACCTAGTGGGTGGTTTTCGATTTCGTTAAGTTCGGAGTGTGTATACCACTGGGTCATTTACGGCTGAGAGGGGAGGGGAGGGAAGAAGGGAGGGAAGGAGGAGGGAAGGAAGTAATTTGAAAGTGCCTCTGGAGAGAGACCAGGTCCCGGTCAAGACTCTTGACAACTTAGTCTGGGCCTGAAGTCAAGACGACTACGAGACTCAAGTGTCTCATCCGCACACACGCGCCTGTGTGTGTGTGTGTGTGTGTGTGTGTGTGTGTGTGAGATGTCCTAATGTTTCACCGGACACGACATTCTCTCCGGATCTATTACAAAGGACTCCTCCTTTCCGACGAACCTCATCCTCAGTAAACTTGACTTAGAACTACCTACCTGTCCTAAACTAAAGACTCCTACTGCCTCCTCGTAAGGTCTTCCTTCATTAGTTTACTCGTCTCCATGTCTCGACCTTATTTAGGTCGGTTCAGATCCCTTAGACTAGCCGCCCCACACACACACACGACCGTGACCCTTCTTCTCCTCTTCGTTCCTCTGTCAATCGTTCCCCAGAACCCCGGTCTGGTGTCGGAGTCGGAACCTCTAACCGGTTCCTTGCTCACTAAGCTCCTTGAGTGAGTGGGTTGTTCAAGCGAACTTGTAAACGTCACGGACTCCCCGGACGACGGGGAGGGCCCCCAAGACGTCACGTGGGCCGGACGAGGTGACGGAGGTCGGAGTAGGTGGGATGGGCGGTCCGTCCGTGTGCGGTGCCACGGGAAGGGGGCGGATCTCGGCCAGTGTTCAAGCTTCGAGGAAAAGGACCTGAGGTTCGTCGGGGTGTGGGGTACGGGACGTCTGTCGGAAGGAAGGGGGTCAGAAGAACCGGAGTACCCCAAAGGATTCAAAGGACGCTACCAGAACCCCAAAAGTAGACAGACTCTACCAGGAGTCGGGGGTGGCGGGAGGGACCCGACCCGTCTATTCCTAAGGAACCCCTGGAGTGGCGTGACGGAACTAACTCAAATGTCTCCTCCGCTCGTATGTGTGTGTGTGTGTGTGTGTGTGTGTGTGTGTGTGTGTGTGTGTGTGCCCGGGTGAGGATGTACTGACGTGCACAGTAAACGACGGACAAATGGGCCGAGGGGGCGACTGGACACTCGGGGACTCTTCTGTCTGACACCAGGAGTAAGATGTGGGCGAGGCTGGGGCCGAACCGTCGGGGCCTGTCTCGTCCGGGACGAAAAGGACCCCTACCTCCCGTCCTCTGTCCGGAATCGGCCCGGAGGCGGAAGGCGGAGGGTCGAGGGCCGTAGGGGCTTCCTTCCGGCGCGCCGACGGTGGTGGCCCTCCACACTTCACCCTGTCAGCGTGAACTCTCCTCCGGGACCCTCAGGCGGAGGGCCGCCCTCCTTCTAAGGTCGTCGCGACCTCTTCCTCCGGCCCTACGGCCCGTCCGCCGTCGGAGTCGGGCTGGGCGTGGGGCCCAGACCCACCCTTCGCCGGCGGGGGAGGGTAGAGGCCAGATCGGTTCTTAGGACCCCTGAGCCCTGAGACGGAAGTAAGACGGGAAAGAGGGAGAAAGAGACAAATAGAAAGGTCGAGCCGGGCGGACCCCGATAAAAACGAAGGAGGACCAAGACGACGGACTCGTCGGAACACCGAAATTAACCGGGTAAAAGACGAGCGACCCTTCTGCCGCAGGAGGACCAGAACGACGGGGGGGAAAGAGGGGTACCCCGAACACTCATTTTCGACCCTCGCTCCGATTAATACCTCTCTTTCCGTCTATTCTGTCCGCCGAGCCCTCTTTCCTTTTCCCTCTCTGGGTCTCTATCTCTGCCCACCCCCTCCCCTCGTTGTGTCTTCCCACCCGCGGACCTCTTTACTTTCCCCCGCCTTCAGTGACCCCAGTCTCTCTTTCTTTGTGTCTTTCCGGTTCTCTCTATGTCTGAGCCGACCCAACTACAAGTGTGACTTGCTTTGTGTCTCTACCGGTCGGTGGAGTTCCTCCCCCTACCCCGCTCGCCACCCAGGTCCCTCAAACCNCCCCGCCCCCCCTCCAGAGGTCGGTCACAGACCCCGGATCAACACTGCGTCCCTTATGTCTACTGTCTAAGCGCGGTAGACGCCCCCACGACCGCTCCTACAGCTTCACAAAACATTACTCCTTCCCTTCCTTGCCCGGCTCGACTGAGGTAGAACTTTTTCTTCCTTTGAGGTAGAACGTGCAAGTCACTCGAAACCTGATACACGGACCATCGGTACCCCTATTACGTGGATGACGGCTTGACCGGAGGACCTGACTATTTGTGGTCTAAGGTATGGTTCTAAAGGGCAGTGGTTTTTCTTACATGATTACGGGATACTCCGGTTAGTGGAGACATTAGACAGACCACGGGTAACCACATCCGATGTCACATGTGGGTCGACTGGGAAGACTAATACTTAGTACCGACATTGGACTGACGTAGAGGGAAGTTGTGAAAAGTCCGATCCAAATTCCTTAGACCCCTACACCCGAATTCGTCATGTGAATTCCATATATGACGATGACGATTCAGTGAAGTCAGCACAGGCTGAGACACGCTGGGGTATCTGCCGTCGGGTGGTCCGAGGGGGCAGGGACCCTAAGAGGTCCGTTCTTGTGGCCTCACCCAACGGTAAAGGAAGAGGTCATGTGCTCTCACTTTTCACTTTCACTGCAGGGAGTCGGCACAGGCTGAGACACACCGGGGTACCTGACGTCGGGTGGTCCGAGTAGGTAGGTGTCCCAAAAGGTCCGATCTCATGACCTCACCCTACGGTAGCGGAAGAGGCATTCCATGTATTCCAAAGGTGTTTTCAGCCAGTACCACGAACCGGTTCTCCTCTGAGACGGAACCCGGGCGGTCACATTATTTGACGTGAGGCGATAGACGTGACAAGAAGACTCACTCAAAGGGTCTTACACACCGATGTTGTCATTATTTACCACTGCACTTCACTTCACTTTCAACGAGTCAGTACAGGCTGAGAAACACTGGGGTACCTGACACATCAGGTACCTTAAAAGGTCCGGTCTTACCCATTAAGACCTCACCCATCGACAAGGGAAGAGGTCCCCCCTTGTCCCTAGAAGGGTTGGGTCCCTAGCTTAGGTCCAGAGGGAGTAACGTCCGCTTAAGAAATGTCGACTCGGTGTTGCCTTCGGGTTCTCATGACCTCTCCCGTCGGATACGGAAGAGACCACTTAGAAGGGCTCGACCCCAGAGGACGTGACGTCCGTCTAAGAAATGGTTGACTCGATAGTCCCTTCTCCAGAAATGTTTACTCCCCGCCCTCCCCGAGAAATAAAACTCTACCCCCGAAATGCTCACAAATAGAAGTACGGAGAACGGAAAATATGTTCAATCCCAACCCCTACCGTCTCGACTGGTGTGACTAAACAACAAACAAGGACTTTGTTTGTGATCGACTAGTGGAAGACGGGCGAAGGTCGGAGGAAAGACTCGGACCCTCTATGTCTTTCCCGTCCCGACGACAGGAGGACGACTTCCACCCCGTCGTAATCAACTACCCATCTACAAATGATAAATAACTTTTGTTACATTATTCATCCCCGATTATGATTATGAGAGGGGACCGGAAACGAGATTTACTCCCTTACAGACCTCTCTCGTCAGGGATGGAGGGGGACTCACGTCAGTCTTGTCGAAAGGTCTCCTCCGTTGTACCCTCTTCCGAAAGGGCGTACTGTTATTCACTACTTCCGTCCCTTCCTCAAGGCCCATCTTTCTAGCCTGATACGTTTCATGTCCCTAGACCTACGTGCACCTCCTCCCGTGGATCCGTCACGTCTCACTCCCGCCTCCCGTCCCACTACTCCGACCCTTCCATCCGTCCCGACCTAACACCCCCGGACTTTACGGTCCGTTTCTCAACCCCACTTAACTGCCACTACAGGTCTTTTTTTTTGTTTTTGGTCTACCAGTTCAGATTCAAAAAAGGGTTCGTTACAGTGACTGTGTTCGGCCCTATCTTCGTCCACCAGAGCCCGACCCTCTCGTCTCACACTCCTCCGATCCCGTCTCTAGGCCCTGTCTCCTCCTCCCAGACCTACCCCTTCGTCCCGGGTACCCACTCGTAGGACGGGACCCACCGACCGACCCTTATGACCCGGAGGGCGTGGTCGGGCCCACAGAGAGGGACCGGACGGGGTACTTGGGTGCCGGTATCTTTGGGTCTCTCCCCGAAGTCCTGTCGAGACTCTGGCCGATTAGGACCACGAGGTTGAGTCCACTGAAGTCTCCGGTACCTTCCATGGGCCCTCACTCTGTCCTTCTCTACCCCCATGTGGGAACTCCACGTTGAAAACCTTTTGCTTTACAACCAATTTTCTTTACCGACCAGCTGAACCAAGGACTCCGTAGGGAGTAAAAGGTAGAGACTGAAGTGGGGAGGGGGTATAAAGTATTCAACCCCCTATGACTCCGTGCCTCACCCGTTCTCTGAACAGGTTCGCACTCGGGGAACATGGAGCAGTGGGTCCATCTACCTGTGGGGGTAAATGTCTCCTCCTCTGACTCAGAGTCTCTCCAGATCACCGAATCGACTCTAGTGGGTCGAGACCCCCCCACCCCACCCCATCCACACCGGGTGTAGGAGTCCGTTGTAAGTATAGTCTTTTACTGAGTCGGGGAAGGTGGTCGCGTCTGACTCCCCTCCTCTTTGGAGTCCCTACGTCCCTTGACGATTAGCGGGGTACTCTTTCTTGACCACCACTCTCCCCCACCAGCCGAATTACTCTCCCGCCGACCCCACCCGTGTAGGGTCATGTTTGGCTGTGTCCACCCCCCCCCCTTTACTCCCAGGGGCTCGCCCCGCCCCGTCTAAGGCTGAGGACCTACGTCGACTGGCACCTGGTTCCTCCGGGTGTCGGCGATTGGTCGACGGCCCGTCCCCCGACCCGGGCTCGACTCCCGTCGAATCGGAGTTTCCGGGTTTATCGGAGTCCGGCCTCGGACGACCCGACGATTAATAAACTCCGTCTTTGGGACGGTTCGACCTGAAATCTCTTATTAGTAGTGTTGGTTATTATTTCGGAGGGTGGACGAGACTCGAAAATTGAACACGTCGATGGTCGTTCTTGTTCGTCGGACAGAGTAGACCTCTCTTACCCGTCGCCGATACCCTCGTCCGGGATTCCCGTCCTTTCTCAGATTGTCCCCAGGAACTCGGAACCGAAGGAGTCGACATTTTACCCCTACGACCAGAAACAGAGACACATAGAAAAGTCAGAGTAGAAAATGGAATCTGGAGGGGTTAGGGAGAGTGGGGTAAGAGTTCGTGTGTGTGAGGAGTAATGGCAGGTCTGGGTGTCTCGGCAACTAGCTGAGGAGACTCCAGAGACGAAACAAGACGTAGCTTACGGTTGGACGAGGTCCTAGTAATGTCACTTGAGAAGAAGTAGGATGTTTCGGGTCACGGTGGAAGAGACACTTCGGGAAGGACTAAGAGAAAGTTGTCTACTCAATTAGAGAAGGAAGACCCGACGGTGACAAGACACATGAAATATCACTCTATAATATGGATATAGAAACTGGTAGAGAAAGAGGAGGTCAGACCTTGAAGGAAAAAAAAAAGAAAAATAAATAAAATAAAAACTGGTGTGGCTTACCATACACCCTAGAATCAGAGGGTTGGGCCCTACTTTGTGTGTGGGGAACATAACTTTGACGTTTTAGAATTGGTGAACCGGAGGTTCCTTCAGGGACCTTGAAGGAACACTCATGAGTTCGTTATCGAGGACTTAGTTTACTAGTGTGGTCAAACACGAACGGAGACACAGACAAAGGAGGTGATCTGACCCTCGGAGGACTTCTGTCCAGACTCGGGACAAGTAGAAATATATATCATGGACCGTGTCTTGTCCAAGAGTCATTTACAACCGTCCACCGACTTGTTTCCTTTCATGAAACAAGTAACATTTCGTTCTAGACACCCTTTCCTTTCCGTTTCTATAGGAATCTACCTTCTCTTCGACTCGTGTATTAAGTCTCGCACACAGGAATTCCCCCACCCACATAGTCGTACAGGTACTTATGTAGACGTAAACACACTACCCACCATAAACGTCCCATACACACGTCTGTACATTCTTACAGCCACAAACGACACACGTGTACACACATAACACACACTACATACCCATAATAGCTTAATGACACTCGTTCATAAGAAACTGATGTCGGATACCTATTCAGATACACTATGTACATGCATAGACGCCAACCACACCTCCACACACGGACACACGCACGCATCTCTGTGGCAACGTAATCAAACTTTCTACTTCATCCTCCCTCTCCTTATCTGTCTTGAACACTTACAGTCTACAGTTCACGTTTGTCGTTCTTGTGTCCCCACAAGGGTCGTCTCTGGGTGTACGGGACATTCCAGGTAGGGGTCCCAGATGAGGTCAGTAAGTAAGGAAGTGAGTGCCTACGATTGAGACGACCGGGAAATCCGACGGGTCCTAGACTGTTCAGAGGAGGGAGGTCCTCACGGGCTGAAAGAGTCCCTTCGAGACGTTATTTGTCAGGTCCTTCACACGTTAGTTGTGGTACTGTCTCCCTCGGTCCCCTACACCCTCGCACGTCCGCCCCTCCGGGACTACGTCAACTCCCAGTCTCGTCCGAAGGGTCTCCTCCACGGTAGGGCCGACTCGGACCGTTGTTCACAGAAAGGACCTCCCTGAAAGGACCCGTCGGTTCCAGGACGCCCGGAGACGGACCCCGAGGGACGGACCACCCGGGGCGGAGAGGAGGTCCACGTCGGACCAAACGTCCTTAGGGGTTGAAACGACGGAGGACGGGGGAGGGAGACAGGTGAGAGGGTCGTTCCGGGACACCTGTTCTCCTGATAAAATTGCTCCCTTCTCACGATCCTTTTAGTCGGTACTCCTTTCCCTCTTCCGAGGACCGTGAAGGAAGGTGTCCCCGGGACCGGTGCACGGGGAGGTGGGAGGACAACTACCTGTACCTAAAACACACGGGTCGGACTGACAAATCGGACCGTCAAGGACCTCCCGTCACCTCGTAAAAGGTATCAGAGAAGGAGTGGGGAGTGGGTCCCGGTCCCACCGTCCTTCAAGTCTGGACATACCGACGTGACTGGACGGTCAAAATGCCGACTTACACCTGGTTTTTTGGGTTTGATCGACTGTTTTCTTCGGCCAGGTGCCTGTCTGAGACCCTCTCTTTACTAATCCAAGAACATTAATTACACTGACATTTAGGAATAAGTACCTGTCCGGATCTTAAAAAAAAAGAAAAGATAAATTCTTTTCTCGAACTCTCTTACTCTACCGTTCGTACGGTCTTAAGACTTCCGATATCAAGGTAAATCACAGAGACAGAGAATAACTCGTAGATAATACGTCGTCTCTAGTGCGACGGTCTCGTCTCGGACCTTCGTTACCGGGTCCCACTCACTCCTCTGCCCCATACTGAATCCAGGGGTGGACCCAGACGTCTGGTTCCCATCGAAGAAAAAACTAACCTCCACTTAGAGTTTCTCGAAGTCCCCTATTCCACTATAAACTCTGTACGAGGTTTCTTCCTTTCTACAAAAGCTCCTTCTCGAGTCGTACACGTTTCCGGGTCTCCACCCTTACCGTTCATAAAAAAGTTTTCTACCGTCGTGGGAAACTGAATCTGAAGGGACCACCGAGTCTACCATTTCTTAGACGGACATTACGTCCTCTGGGCCGAAGCTGGGAACCCAGTCCTTCTAGGGGACCTCTTCCCGTTACCGATAGGTGGGGTCATAAGAACGGACACTTTAGAGTACCTGTCTCCTCAGACCGTCCGATATCAGGTACCCCAGTGTTTCTCAACTCACTCACTGATTGTACAAGTGTGAAACTGAAACTTGGGTTTACGACCAGCTAGAGCCCTCCGCACCTCTCCACGTCACTCGAGTTTGCACTCCTGGACCACTGCCGGGACCCGGGGTCAAGAGGTACCGGACGATACACCGCGACAAAGTAAACGAAGGACAGACACACACGAAAATACCTACTGTCTGGTGTCTGTCCTTCACACAGACGTTGTGGTACGCGACCAAGAGCGTGGGGACGACACGGGTTCCGTCTGTGACGGAGGCGAAGACACACAACACAAACTCCTTCGTGTCATACCATGTTTTCCCATCCCCGAGATCCTAGTCTACTGTATCCCAGTTTAGGGTCGAGGGTCTTCGAGTCACTCAGGACCCGTTCGGGGATTGGAAAGACACGGAGTCAAAGGAGTAGACATTTCACCCCTGTCCTTCCTTTGGAGCAAACATCACCGTAACATCCCCTGACTCGTTTACCTGCGTTTTACGACTCCTGTCACGGTCCGTGTGTGAGACCTTCCCACGCTGACAGAGGGGAGCCGGGGGTGTGTAGGGTCCCAAAGATGTCTGGTACGAGGTCCGTCGGTGACAGTTAGTCACCAAGGAAATGGACTAAATTGAGTTAGAGGAGTGACAGTTACCCTTTTTGACTCAAGTCCAGTGTCCTTCAGGGACGGACCCCAGAGTCACTGTCTCTCGACCTCAAGTAACAAAGGATTAGACTCTGGTCTTGACCAACGTAGTGTTACTCAATATCCTTACACGAGCGTCTGTCTTAGGACATTCACGAGTTCTACCTTTGAAGACCTTGTAATCAGAGGTAGACACTTCGCCGATCGACTAGAGGTCCGGGAGGATCGGGACGGTCGACGCTGGTAGTGGGGTCCCCTCGTCGTGACCCCGACCCCCGGCCGGTCATGGGGGAGGAGAGGACGCGCCACTGGGGAGAGGTAGACTAGCGTCGAGTGTAGAGTCGTGTGAGAGGACCGGGGTAATAACCCTGGGAAGAGTCTTCGAGGTCGAGGTCGGTCCCCAGACCCTGGAGAGTCCCTTCTTACACACAGGGGAGTCGACCGGGAACTCCTCCCCCGGTCCGGGGGTAGGCTCCTGGGTCTCCCCAGGTGAGGTCACCGACCGGGGTCGGAAGTCTCTGTGAGACCTTGGACCACTGGACCCGTTCACTTACCTCGGAGAGTGTCAGTCTTGGAGAAGATCTATTCGTGTCCCCGAAGGTCGAAAATCCCTCTTTGGGTTTCTTCACGAAGGGTCCACCTCAAGTTTGTCGTCACGTGGTCTCAGTGACCCTACCGACCTCATTTCCTCCAAGTAACCTTTGTGATTAGGGACCTGGAGGGGGGTTCTGGAAGAGGTGGTCTAAGACTCCCGACCACGGGTCCTTTGACGGACACTTGGGCAAGGGGTGCACTAGGACGTGTGGGTCCGACCTCTCGGAGCCCGAGGTCCCTGTCGTCTCCGCCCCTCGGAGCCATGGTCCCTAGGAACCATGGTAGGCACGGGGTAGTGGAGGGAGGGGGCCCCCCTTCGGTCCCCGAGGCGACCAGGGGTACTCGTTCGGACTCGGAAGAGAGGAAAAAGGGGTCGACGGGTGTGACGAGTGTGCAAGGGGCGTTAAAGATTTAAGTTTCACCCCGTCAAAATCGACACATAGTTGAGGGGAGGGGACCCGTCGGACGGAGTCCTCGGCGGGCGACCCCTCCCCAGACACACGGAGAAGAAGACCCCGAACGCCCGTCCCCTGCACCTACCGTGGGCTCCCGGAACGACGTCCACTCTCGACCCACACCCCCGCCCCCACCCCGCTCCGAGCTCCGACACCCCCAAAGGACTGGGTCTCGTAGGAGACTGAAAGACCTGTGTGACTTCGGGGTGGGTGGCGGGGAAGGGAGATCTTCAGAGTCAGAAAGGTACGTAGGGGAACCGTCGAACCCTGGGTTCTCCGAGTGGACGCCTCCCTGCGGGTCCGACCCACGACCTCGACCGCGACCCAACCCCGCCCCTCGGGTTGTGGGTGAGACCGGGGACGTCTACCAGGCTACAGAGTAAGGGAGCCGTTCGCAAGCACCTTGTGGACGACTCACATCGATCGACACGGCCCACGACCTCCCGCCCTCCCACCCCCTTCCCTTTGGTAAACCCCCGCATCTTTCTTTATCTTCTGACCCCCTCACCTCTTTGGGTGTGTGCCGAAATCTTGTTAGTGATTCGCCGTGCGGGCCGTCTCGCTCTGCGCGAGCAGATTTAGGTCCGCCGTGTGCGAAGCGAGTCGGCCGGGGCCCGATTTGACAGAGTCTCACACCGCACCCGCGACCCCACCTCCCCCCGTCCTCCCTCCGTCCCTGAGTGTGTCCTGAACTTAAGATCTGGACTCCGGTGACTCCTGCACGACACACCGGAACCCATTCAGGTGGGGGGAGAGACTCAGTCAGAAGGAGGGACGGGGGTCAACTCCGAGAGGGGGTATCTATGATGGACCTTTTGCCGTCTGGGTTTGGTTCAAACGGACTGTGGCTCGTTTGTGAGACCTAAGAACCAGTAGACTTCTCTATGAGTCGACCTCCAGACTGTAGTAGGGTTGTCCGTTATAGTCTATTACCAATCTTCGGGACACCAAACCCAGAGTTTGAAGGTCCCTTTCTGTCGACGTAGTGAAAGCACAGTTACAGGAGTAGATGTCTTACCCGTCTAGAGTCCGTAGTGACCCTCCTTCTGACCCACGTCATTAGGACTGAGTCCCCTCCCCTACAGGCCCACCCGTGAGTTCCTACCCCACCCGCTACGCGCCAAGTATTTGTCTCGGGACCAAAAGAGGAAACGAAAATAAGGAACAATTTACGTTATAAACGAAAAACTCCCCAGTGTATCTCATGTTTTCGTCTCTCTTCGAATGGAGATAGTTTCTGACGTGGGTACCCCAGCTCCTTAGGGTCCCTCCTTCCCCGGTCAGGTCGCGGTCTTGCACCCTGCGAGGACACCGGAAGGGTCCTCGGAGGACCGAGGAGGGGTCGAGGAGAGTAATTGCAAGGGGAGACTAAGAAAAGAGTGGGAAAAGTGAGAGCCAGTATAGATGAGGGATTTCTGTCAACCCCGTCCCTTTGAGGTAAAACAAGTCATCGATCGACCGAAGAGGGGGGTTCGTTGAACCAGGACCAGATTCAGACCAGGGAGGGAATTAACCCGTCGTATATCAAATCCCCAATACACCAATACACACGTCACAAACTTTCATCTCTACTTACAAGGTTAAGACCAAACGGTAAGCGACTGACACACTAGACACTGTTTAGTGAATCGGAGAGACACGAAATCGAGGGAGGAGGTATTTTTCCTGATTACTCGACTGAGGTATCCCGAGAACACTCCTATCGACCCCTCAAACCCTACCTGTACACGTGTCAAGTCAAGTCAAGTCAAGTCAGTGAGTCAACACAGGCTGAGAAACGCTGGGGTACTTAACGTCGTGCGGTCCGGAGGGACAGGTAGTGGTAGAGGACCTCAAGTGAGTCTGAGTGCAGGTAACTCAGTCACTACGGTAGGTCGGTAGAGTAGGAGACAGCAGGGGAAGAGGAGGACGGGAGTTAGGGAGGGTTCTAGTCTCAGAAAAGGTTACTCAGTTGAGAAGTGTACTCCACCGGTTTCATGACCTCAAAGTCGAAATTGTAGTAAGGAAGGTTTCTTTAGGGTCCCGACTAGAGGAAGTCTTACCTGACCAACCTAGAGGAACGTCAGGTTCCCTGAGAGTTCTCAGAAGAGGTTGTGGTGTCAAGTTTTCGTAGTTAANGAGTCGGAAGAAGTGTCAGGTTGAGAGTGTAGGTATGTACTGGTGTCCTTTTTGGTATCGGAACTGATCTGCCTGGAATCAGCCGTTTCATTACAGAGACGAAAACTTATACGATAGATCCAACCAGAAAAGAAGGTTCCTCACAGAAAATTAAAGTACCGACGTCAGTGGTAGACGTCACTAAAACCTTGGGGGGTTTTTATTTCAGACTGTGAGAAAGGTGACAAAGGGGTAGATAAAGGGTACACTACCCTGACCTACGGTACTAGAAGCAAAAAACTTACAACTCGAAATTCGGTTGAAAAAGTGAGAGGTGAAAGTGAAAGTAGTTCTCCGAAAAATCAAGGAGAAGTGAAAGACGGTATGCC
This sequence comes from Capra ibex, assembly GCA_006410555.1. Lineage (NCBI taxonomy): Eukaryota > Metazoa > Chordata > Mammalia > Artiodactyla > Bovidae > Capra > Capra ibex. The sequence continues at coordinate 6,806,715 of SJYO01033645.1, forward strand.
CACTACAGTAGACGTATAGACTCCAATAACTATAAAGAGGGTCGTTAGAACTAAGGTCGAACACAAAGAAGGTCAGGTCGTAAAGAGTACTACACGTGTGATGATACAATTTTACCTATCGACTGTCCTTGGACGACATCTCTTGTCCCTCAGACGAGTTGTAACATACCACCGGACCTACCCTCCCCTCAAACCCCCTCTTACCCATGAACACATACGTATCGACCCAGGGAAGGGATAACTGGAGTTTGAAAACGTTGTAACAAACAATTAGTCGATACGCGGTTGTGTTTTAAATTTTTTCTCTCTCTCTCTCTTTTACTCGTTCAAATACATCGTGTCGCGAATGATTTGTGAGTAGTCGGACAACCGACAAGAAGTCTGACTTCGGCGTGTCCGATAACCGACGGAAGACAAACGAATTGAAATTGTCTCGACAGAGAGACGGACAGAACGACCTTTGACCTCCTCACTTATTCCTCTTCCTCGGAACACTCGTACACCAGTTCATCTTCAAAGGGACCTTTCCGCTCTCCCCTCCGCAGGTCCCTCTCGGAGAGACCTACAGAAGTCGACGGCACCTGGACGTCCAAGAGTACCTTACTCGTCGAGTGACTGCGAACGACTCTTTAAACGTCACATGTGCCTAGGCCCCGGCGCCCCCGGACAGACCACTCGGACGGTCCTCGACCTAAGGTCTCCCTTCAAAGGAGACTTGTCCCGACCTCGTTCCTTCTCGTCGAGTTCTACCTAAGATCGGTCGTCTCTCCTCCTCGTCTTCGACACACTACCGACCTCGTCTGACTAGACTCGACACCCCGCAATCCTAGGAGGGGGGAGGGGATGAAGGGAGAGGAGAGAGGTGGTGGGAGTCTTTTCACTAAAAGAGTACCGGTTCGTCTTCTCTTTTAAGTTAGGTTATCGTAAAATACATTTATAAAATTCTCAACACCGTAGGATTCTTTTTCGTCTTTCTTTCTTTCACAAGAACAGACTGAGAAACGTTGGGGTATCTGTTATCGGGTGGTCCGAGGACACAGATACCCCAAAGGTTCCGTTCTTATGATCTCGCCCAATGGTAAAGGAGGAGGTCACCTAGAAGGACTGGGTCCCTAGTTTGAGTCCAGAGGACATAGTGTCCTCCTAAGTAATGATAGACTCGGTGGTCCTTACGGATTCTACCCGTTTTCTTTCTTCTAAGGTAGGTGAAGTCTTTAGAACCAAATTTTCACATTTATGTACTTACTTACTTACTTCAAACGAGTCAGCACAGTCTGAGAAAAGCCGGGACATCTGATGTGTCCGGTACCTTAAGAGGTCCGGTCTTATGACCTCACTCATCTGAAAGGGAAGAGGTCCCCTAAAAGGGTTCGGTCCCTAGTTTGGGTCCAGAGGTTGTAACGTCCGTCTAAGAAATAACTCGACTCGGTGTTCCCTTCGGGTACATTTATGTACTTCTATATTAGTTTAGACACGTTCGGTAGTTCGAGGACATCCGTGTCTGTCCACTTAATTCCTCACACCTATAACGGTCTTAGACCTCTAAGGCGGTCCCTGGACGTCTCTATTCGGGAACCAAAAAACATGAGAACTTTAGGCACTGTCTCTTGAACCTCTGGCCCAAGCCTCTCCGGAACTCCGTTGTTCTTGAGTTGGTTGTAGAGTCCTCTTTACACGACAGGATTCGTTGGAGTCAATCGACCGAGTATTGACGGACGAAACCTCATCTGTCAAAGTCAGTGAATCAGCACAGGCTGAGAAACGCTAGGGTACTTAGCGTCGTGTGGTCCGGAGGGACAGGTAGTGGTTGAGGATCGCAAGTGAGTCTGAGTGTAGGTATCTCAGTCACTACGGTAGGTCGGTAGAGTAGGAGACAGCAGGGGAAGAGGAGGACGGGGGTTAGGGAGGGTCGTAGTCTCAGAAAAGGTTACTCAGTTGAGAAGTGTACTCCACCGGTTTCATGACCTCGAAGTGGAAATCGTAGTAAGGAAGGTTTCTTTAGGATCCCGGCTAGAGGAAGTCTTACCTGACCACCTAGAGGAACGTCAGGTTCCCTGAGAGTTCTCAGAAGAGGTTGTGGTGTCAAGTTTTCGTAGTTAAGAAGCCACGAGTCGGAAGGAGTGTCAGGTTGAGAGTGTAGGTATGTACTGGTGACCTTTTTGGTATCGGAACTGACCTGCCTGGAAACAACCGTTTCATTACAGAGACGAAAACTTATACGATAGATCCAACCAGTATTGAAAAGAAGGTTCCTCATTCACAGAAAATTAAAGTACCGACGTTAGTGGTAGACGTCACTAAAACCTCGGGGGGTTTTATTTTAGACTGTGACAAAGGTGACAAAGGGGTAGATAAAAGGTACTTCACTACCTTGGTCTACGGTACTAGAAGCAAAGGACTTACGACTCGAAATTCGGTTGAAAAAGTGAGAGGTGAAAGTGAAAGTAGTTCTCCGAAAACTCAAGGAGAAGTGAAAGACGGTATTCCCACTACAGTAGACTTATAGACTCCAATAACTATAAAGAGGGTCGTTAGAACTAAGGTCGAACACAAAGAAGGTCAGGTCGTAAAGAATACTACATGAGACGTATCTTCAATTTCTTCGTCCCACTGTTATATGTCGGAACTACATGAGGAAAAGAATAAATCTTGGTCAGACAACAAGGTACAGGTCAAGATTGACAACGAAGGACTGGACGTATGTCTAAAGAGTTCTCCGTCCAGTCCACCGGACCATAAGGGTAGAGAACTTCTTAAAAGGTGTCAAATAACACTAGGTGTGTCAGTTTCCGAAGCCGTATTAGTTATTTCGTCTTTATCTACAAAAATACCTTGAGAGAACGAGAAAGGTACTGGGTCATCTACAACGGTTAAACTAGAGACCAAGGAGACGTAAAAGATTTTGGTCGAACTTGTAGACCTTCAAGTGCCAAGTACATAACGACTTCGGACCGAACCTCTTAAAACTCGTAATGAAATGATCGTACACTCTACTCACGTTAACACGTCATCAAACTCGTAAGAAACCGTAACGGAAAGAAACCTTAACCTTACTTTTGACTGGAAAAGGTCAGGACACCGGTGACGACTCAAAAGGTTTAAACGACCGTATAACTCACGTCGTGAAAGTGTCGTAGTAGAAAGTCCTAAACTTTATCGAGTTGACCTTAAGGTAGTGGAGGTGATCGAAACAAGTATCACTACGAAAGATTCCGGGTGAACTGAAGTGTAAGGTCCTACAGATCGAGATCTACTCACTAGTGGGGTAGCACTAATAGACCCAGTACTTCTAGAAAAAACATGTCAAGAAGGCACACAAGAACGGTGGAGACTAATAGACCCAGTACTTCTAGAAAAAACATGTCAAGAAGGCACACAAGAACGGTGGAGAAGAATTATAGAAGACGAAGACAATCCAGGTATGATAAAGACAGGAAATAACTCGGGTAGAAACGTACTTTACAAGGGAACCATAGAGATTAAAAGAACTTCTCTAGAGATCAGAAAGGGTAAGACAACAAAAGGAGATAAAGAAACGTAACTAGCGACTTCTTCCGAAAGAATAGAGAAGAACGATAAGAAACCTTGAGACGTAAATCTACGAATGTAGAAAGGAAAAGGGGAAACGAAAAGCGGAGAGAAGAAAAGTGTCGATAAACATTCCGGAGGGGTCTGTCGGTAAAACGAAAAAACGTAAAGAAAAGGGACCACTACCAGAGCTAGGAACAGAGGACATGTTACGGTGCTTGGAATAAGGTATCAAGTAGTCCGTGAGATAGATAGTCTAGATCCGGGAATTTAGATAAAGAGTGAAGGTGGCATATTAGTATTCCCTAAACTAAATCCAGTATGGACTTACCAGATCACCAAAAGGGATGAAAGAAGTTAAATTCAGACTTAAACCGTTATTCCTCAAGTACTAGACTCGGTGTCAGTCGAGGACCAGAACAAAAACAACTGACATATCTCGAAGAGGTAGAAACCGACGTTTCTTATATTAGTTAGACTAAAGTCACAACTGGTAGACCACTACAGGTACACATCTCAGAAGAGAACACAACAACCTTCTCCCACAAACGATACTGGTCACGTAAAAGAACCGTTTTGAGATAATCAGAAACGGGACGAAGTAAGGTGTAAGGTTCCGGTTTAAACGGACAATGATTTCACAAAGAACTGAAGGATGAAAACGTAAGGTCAGGGGATATTACTTTTCCTATAGAAAAAACCCATAATCAAGATTTTCCAGAACATCCAGAAGTATCTTGGCAAGTTGAAGTCGAAGAAGTCGTAATGACCAACCCTGTATCTGAACCTAATGACACTATAACTTACCAAACGGAACCTTTACTTGTCTCTAGTAAGACAGCAAAAACTCTAACGTAGGTTCATGACGTAAAGTCTGAGAAAACAACTGGTACTACCGATGAGGTAAAGAAGACTCCCTAAGGACGGGCGTCACCATCTGTATTACCAGTAGACTCAATTTAAGTGGGTAAGGTCAGGTAAAATCAGGTGCCTAAGGATCTTACAACTGCAAGTGAGAACGGTAGAGAACAAACTGGTGAAGGTTAAACGGAACTAAGTACCTGGACTGTAAGGTCCAAGGATACGTTATAACGAGAATTGTCGTAGTCTGGAACGAAAATAGTGGTCAGTGTAGGTGTCGACCCATAACAAAAACGAAACCGAGGTAGGGAAGTAAGAAAGACCTCAATAAAAAGGTGACTAGAGGTCATCGTACAACCCGTGGATGACTGGACCCCTCAAGGAGAAAGTCATAGGATAGTAAAACGGAAAGGTATGACAAGTACCCCAAGAGTTCCGTTCTTATGACTTCACCAAACGGTAAGGGAAGAGGTCACCTGGTGTAAGACAGTCTGGAGAGGTGGTATTGGGCGGGCAGAACCCAACGGGGCGCCCGTACCGAATCAAAGTAACACAATCTGTTCCGACACCAGGATCACACTAATCTAACTGATCAAAAGACACTCATACCAAAGTCACACAGATGGGAGACTACGGGAGAACGTTGTGGATGGTAGAATGAACCCAAAGAGAATGGAACCCGCACCTCATCCGTTGGGGTCAATTGACCCTATCACAAAAAAAAAAAAAAAAAGAAGGTACCGACCTGTAAAAACTTGAGGTCTTCTTAATCTCAATGTAAATCTGTCCGAATACCCTTAGTTTTGGTATCATAAAATAAAAAGACAATAAACGAATGATGAACATTACCTCCTCTTCCCCTGCTGTCTCCTACTCTACCGACCTACCGTAGTGATTGAGCTACCTGCACTCAGACTCACTTGAGGACCTCAACCACTACCTGTCCCTCCGGACCACACGACGCTAAGTACCCCAGTGTTTCTCAGCCTGTACTGACTCACTGAACTGACTCCACTTGACCTGACCTGACTTGACTTGACCTGACTTGACCTGACTTTACGATTCTATTAAACCGGACCCTGAAGGGACCACCAGGTCACCGACTCTGATACAGAAGGTTACGTCTTCCACACCCAAGTCAGGGACGAGGTCCTCGATTATAAGGATGTACGGAGTACCGGTTTTATGTTGTTGTTGTTGTTTTTGGGGTTTGTATTTTATGTCTTCGTTATAACATTGTTTAAGTCATTTCTGAATTCTTTTCTAGGTGTGGTTATTTTAGAAATTTTCTTTTGTTAAACCGGGTAATTTCACTCTCAGATTAGTAAGGTTAAATTTTTACATTAACTTATTAATTGAAACTACACACTTAAATCCAACTTTAGAATGATTCGAATTCGAATCTTTATTCTCATAAATTCTCTTAACATCCAAGTGGTGTGTATGTGTAAATTAACTGATCGACATTTACTTAATTAATCAACTCATGGATCCCTCTAAAGCGATTTTTGTCTGTTTACTTAATTTTTTCTTTAGATTGTCTACTGACATTCTTGAGTTTTAAAACTCTATTTCGTATGTAAGTCTTTTCAGGGATCTAGTATTTCACTCGGAGTTAGTTCAGTTCTTTAGATCGAAACGATCTTGGGGTCTTCCAGGGGTTGGGTGGTAGGGTATAGAGGAAGTCAGTGATGGGGGAGGTTCCCTTCGATGAGCGTGGTTCATGGGGTAAATATTTATGTCATACTTAACAAACTCTGTACAGATTAATTAATGAAGGTAAATATTTGTCCTGGTTTATAGTAAGGTTCTGAAGAATCTTCGCCAGCGATTTTAGACGAGTCATATTTGTTTCGTTCCAAACATTCGTCTAAATTTTCGAATTCTCTCTTGACCCCAATTCTTGAACAGTCAAATTATTTAACTCGGTATCAATAAATTTGAGTTTCATTTGAAGAGTCCTAGAAAATACCCGTGTTGTCGGTGAACACTTTAGCGGTGTTTTTAATTTACTTGTAAGTAGTTCGGACCAAGTCTCAGTGCCCGACTTCCGAATTTCCTTAGAAGAAATTTAACGTGTGACACGGAGACACGGACGGAATCCCCTTCCCGTGTAGGGGATAAGGGTTCCGAACGAAGGTTTCGGTGTAGAAACATCGAGAGTGAGAGGAAATTTACCGTATATTCAACGGACATTAAATGAAGTTTAACGAAGTCTATCTGTAACCCTGTATAGAAAATCCGATGAAAATTAGATGTGAGTTCCTATCAGTCGACTTCGTTTATCCTCATGTTCGAGGGTCCCACTCACCAATCATAAACTTTCTGGTCCTCAGGTGCTAAGTGTCCCCGTTGACAATGTGTTCGTAAAGTCAATAGAAATAGCGGTCAGTCGTGGTCCCCGAACGAGTAAACGTATTACCCGTATCTTACTGAAAAGTAACCACTTACGTCACACATTCGTCACACAACTAACCGACCCCTATGTTAGGTCCGTGACAGTGAGAACATCTTGTTCCAGAATCTTAGGTCACCCAGGATGTGAGATGTCCTACACGAGACTTTCTCTTCACTTCAGCGAGTCAGTACAGACTAAGAAACGTTGGGGTACCTGACATCGGGTGGTCCGAGGAGACAAGTACCCTAAAAGGTCCGTTCTGATGACCTCACCCAACGGTAAAGGATTAGAAGGGCTGGGTCCCTAGTTTGGGTCCAGAGGACGTAACGTCCGTCTGTGAAAATGGTAGACTCGGTAGTCCCTACACGAGATCCAAGTCTTAAAGGTAGACGAGAATACGTACTGGACGGGGATCTTAGAGTCGACTTAAGTCGTGATTATGATAGCGTAGACGGATCCCATCTAGAAAGTAAGTTCTTTGAAGACCGTCCTGCTCTCGATTCTGAAACGTCTCAAGATTTCGTCTTCAAAACCCCGGGTGAACCATTATATATTAATACGAACGATTATTTACTCACGGACGCACGGTTTAAACCACACTCCGAACGAAAGTAACATTGACTGACGGACCATTGGTCCAACACCTCCTCTTCTTTCACTCGGGAGGGGAGGGAGGTGGACAGTTTTTGATTACTACAAATGACGTCCCTCAGGTTATAAACACCTACTGGGTTGACCAAATCATCTCTTCGGACCGACACCCCGAACCCACCTTCCCACCCCCAACCCTGGGGTGCCTCGTCCAACCCCCTGACAGAAACCCACTCCTACAAGGACCGGAAAGGTGAGGGACCGACGAGGTCGAGACCCATCCCCATAGGCCCCGAGTGGAGGGAGTTCTGAGACACTTTCGGACGGGTCGTTCAGAACCGGAGGGGAGAATGGTTGGGGTGCGGTCCTGGACCTTCAAACCCCCACCCCACCCAAATGAGTCTGACCTCGGACCCCAAGACCACCCTACGAAAAAGGCGAGACTGTGAACTGCCGATTCACGGACGATACTGCTGCAACACGTCGGAACTTCCCAGGCACTGGAGAGAACCTTCACGAGGAACCTCAGCAGACCTTTACCAAGAGACCTTTTCCTCTGGCTTCCATGAATCGTCTACGGAGGGACGGGGTGAGGTGAAGGAAAGAAGGAAGGAAGAGGGAAGGAGGCACAGAAAGAAAGTAGGACTCTCACCGCGAGAGATTCGGGTTCAAGCCGTGTTCAGTTAGTTCGTTTACAAAGCATTGAGTCAAGAGACCCTGGGTGCAAGTCGGAATTTCCTGTGCCTACTGAAAAAGGGGGTGAAGGACAAAGGAAGAGTCGAAGAGGGTTGTCGTCTCTTCGAGTTTGACCCCGGGACTAACAAATTTGAGAGTTCCAGTGAGGTCCGTTAGGGGACTGGTGAGGTTGTCATTTGTGTGGGGGAGAGGGGNGCGGTGGGGTGGTGGTGAGGATGGTTTTGGAGGTCCGTGTGTCCCGAGTTCGTCGAAGGTCTTGTGAGGTCGGAAAGGGCCCCGTGGGGACGGGGGTCCCGACGGAGGTGAGACTGTGGTATCCACAGGATTTCCACAGTGGGGTCGACTCGGGAACAGGGGTCGCCTGGCCCTCCGTCATATAGCAGAAGTGTAGCAGGTGGCGAGGGGAACAGGAGGGTCGACCGGTTAGTTCCAGTGTCGGGATCGGCACCGATGGACCTCCTTTTACTCGCCCGTGGGGGAGTGGGGCAGACAGTAGATAGAGGGTAAGAGAAGAGGATGGGTACCAGGGTCGGTGTCGAGTGTCCTATACCCCTTCCCACCCCTCCCTCTTTCTCTTGGACTTCGCCCACTACAAACCCCTTGTTAAAAATTTCCATTATACATTTATACGGGTAACAATCCCAGGAACACCCTTTTGTCTCTTCCCTTACCACAGTCTACCGGGACCACAGTTTACAGAGACAGCCGTTGAGATGGACTCGGTCTGTCCCTTCCCCAATTTTCTGTCAAGTAAAACATGAGTTGCGGGAAGGTCGTCTTTTTCGTCCGAGGGGAGAGTGGGGTGGACAGCACAAAGGGTAGAGGGGAGGGTCGGTACGAAAGGACAGCCCCTGGGACCGAGACGGAGACCCTCCACTGTGACCCGCCGGGGACGGAAATCAGAGAACACTCACGTCGGACCACATCTCTGTCGGGTAGGACCGTCCGTCAAAGGTTGTCGTCTTCAGCGAAACGGGTGTTGTAGGTGTGGCAGACCTCAGACTGATCCTTAACCCGGTACAATTGGGTAGGTCTACCCCTAGTCACAAGACGTGAAACTGTAGGCAAGTGCAGTCCGTGATATTCTTGAGGAATTGGGTTTTGGAAAAAAAGAAAAAAAGAAAAAAGTCTTAGGACCTAGAACTTTTCTTGTACCGGTCGTGTCGATTACCGTCGACCGAGTCTTCCCACTGTTGGAGTCGGATCTTTCTGGACCCAGACTTCGACTAGGGAACTTGAGTGATCGACCCGTTGAAACCCGCTCAGCACATTGGAGAGACTCGGAGGTAAAGGAGTAGACTTTGTACCCCTAAACGTCTCGACACGGGACCGAATCGTAGTTAAAGAACCAGTTAAAGACTAGAGAAGGAGGCCGACGGGCACACATCTCCCCATCTCTCCGGGGTCCCGAGTACCACTCAGTCGGGCCGACCGACCGAGACTCCGTACCCGGCGTCCCACCTCGTGTCGACTCCCACCTGAGACGGTCGGTGCGAAGTCCAACACAAAGGTGTCGACCTCTCCGGGGTCAGGGTCTCACGTTTCTCCAGAGGTTCAGAGGTGGGGTGTCACCCCTCGTCGGGTTGGGTCCCTCGGAACCCCACTTTCACCCCCATCCCCACTCGTAACGGCAACTCGGACGGTGGGAGGACTTGGTCGACAGTAATCAACAAGACCGGGTATTAACCCGACTTAGGTGGGAAACCCTGGCACTAATAGACACTAATCGGAGAAGCACGGACCCTTAACGACTAGGATGTGATAGACGAGGAGACGGAGGGGTCGGGAAGGCCTCCCGAAACGGTCTTTGTTAGTCTGTTCTCGGAGAACGAGTCTCTCTGGGCACGTCGATCGAGTAACGACGTGAAACGATACGGGCACGGTCAGAGTGTGGTCCTTTATCTGATGACTTAACGAGACAAAGACTCATCGCCCACGGTCGAAGGAAGGAGAAGTCGATCACCCCCTGAGTCCGAATATTTTTTTATTTTAGGTCGGGTCCCGTCGCACCGGACTACCACATCCCACGTCTCACTTCGATCTACTTGGGTCCTAGGGTGTGGACGAGAGGGTGAATACTCGAGAAACCCGGTCAATCCTTCGGGAGACCCTGAAAAGAGTGGCCAAGTCACCCCCACGGACGGAGAACTCCGACGTCGCTCGTAACACATCTAATTGTCCCGTCAATAAGTCGACCGGTCGATCCGTGTCGCACGAAAAGTCACTCGTGGACATTACACATCCCGTACATGGACGTCCATACCCACTCACCCTGTTTCTGGAGTCCGAGTCTTGCCACGTAGGACCCGTCTCTCTTGTCTGCCCGTGCAATTACTCAGTCAAAGTCCAAACTTACCATTGGGGTCCCGGGTCGTCCACAACGTCGTCTACACTCACCCTCCACGACAGGACCATCGTCTCCGTCCATTCACAAGAATCTCCGTCGTCGGAAACTACCCTGGATTCCGTGCTCGTCTCAGGTCGGTCCGTTACCTCCCCGCCGGGTCTGTCTCAGGACTCTCCACTTGGTTAAAACGAGGGGACTCCAGTCTCCCCGGGACCTGACAGACACAGGACCGTCTCCCCCGTCCGCTGTAGCCTACCCTGGAACGACCGGGGACACCCCGTACACCTAAAGTAAGACTAGTGTCACGTCACCCTACACCAACGAGACCTCCCGAAAGACGTCCGCACAGGCTAGTCACAAGCCGAAATATTCATCATGACACCACCACAAACCCCCTACTTAAGGTCCCCACGACCCACCTCCGTCCCTTCGGTCGACCTTCCGACGACGTCGTTATGCCCGGGCTCTCCCACCCTCGAATTCAGGTCGCGTTGACCGTTCCTTTCCATCCGAAACTCTAAATAAGTCGGTCGTCTTGATCGGAACACTAACCTACAACTGTGCCTCTTTTCTCTCTCAAAGACAAAATTGAACTCTTGACCTACCCACCACGGTAGAAGGTGTTTCTACCTTTTCCGGACCCCCGACCATCTCCCAAAACTCTCTTGATTCTCACTCTACGAGTAATGTGCAGCTGCGTCTCTACGGCTTAGGTGTCGAACTCCGTAGTCTACTCTTCAGTCCCTGCCCCTCCGTACACGACTCAACGGACGCACATCCTCCGCACCTTTCTGTACAGGTCCAGCTCCAGTAGTACCGTCACTCACGTCTCCCGACCTGGGTCCCCCGACCCTGCAGGGTGTCTGGCGAAAGTCCGCTCCTACCCCTCTGATGTCTCGTCTCTTCCGACTCTTCCTCGCCATCCTCTCGATCTCTTCCCGGTCCACTTCCGCCCCGGTCCCTTCCACCGCCTCCTCCAGTTCGACTGGTTACACTTCCCATCTCCTGTACGACCGCACGTCGGTGACGTGGTCTTTATTGTCGACAGGAATAGTAGCAATCGTTGGTCACTAAACTAGTCCAAAGAAGGTGACTTAAAACCCCTTGTGTCCTCTTTCGTCAGATAGTCACGTTAGTTTCTTCCGAAGAACTTCCTCCACCGTAAATTGGATCTAAAACTCCTTACTCATCTGTAAACAGTTTTTTTTCCTTCGTTAAAGAAAGGAAGGAGGGAGGTAGGGAAGGAGAGATGGAAGGAAGGAAGGAAAAAAGGATGGAAGGAGGTTGTTCATGAGGACTCTGGGTGACCCATCTCATCTCCGGGACAAAGTCCAAGACCCCTTTGCAGGCACTTCCTTACGCCAAAGGACCGTAGAACTTCCCATGCAGAATCATCTCCGGTCTGTTATTCGTTTACTTGCACAACACAGACAATCTCTTTCTAGGAGCGGCCCTTTCATATCGACCACTTTCACGTTCTCTCGGTCCTTCCCCGAGATACCTGCCCTCTCCGGAGAGACTCACCGACTGTGAACTCGTTTCTGGACTTATTTCACTCCCTCTAGTCGGACACCACCAGAACCCTTTCATACAAGGTCCGTCTCCCTTGTCGCACCGAACCCTTATACACACGACGCTTCCTTCTCCCCTCTTTCACGTACCAGTCTCTCAGTACCCCCGAGACCATCCGGTTGTTTCCCACACGTCAATGAGAATTACGACCCTCGGCGTCTTCCCGACGTCGGAGGTACTTCCTCTCGCGTCGACTCTCGCGACCGGACACACGACCTCGACCCGCCACCCTTGTCCAGAAAATTTGGAACGAGGAGACTGGTTTCGACCACGAAAGAGTCACTCTCGGTTCCGAGTATTTCGAGACTTGGGACCTTCCGAAGCCCACGGGCCCCTCCCTCGACCGTGACGGGTCCAGGTTCACGTCGACCCGGGTTGCGGTTACGGGGGCGACGGAGGGACGGGAAGGAGGGGGGACGACTCGGTAGAAGACACCAAAGGGTGGACGTCGTAGACTTTCGTTCTATGAACTATGAACGGGAACTGGACCCGACGGGTCCGAAACGAGTCTCGTAGACGACTAAACGACCGACTCCTCGAACCTCCAACCTCTACAATCTTACTATGAGCTTGGAGTCAAGACCTTTTGGTGGATCCGGTTGGTGAGTGGACTACGAAATAGGGGAGAAGTCGTAGAGACGATCGTATGGACGTCTCTACCTCTTGAGTGGTGGAAAGTCCCGTCGCGTAGGGGATCAGAAAAATATCACTCAACTTAAAACGGAGGGTGATTGAGTGTGTCTCTTGTCAGATTCGGAAGGGTCGGAAAGTCTCTACGTCTCACGAGTCGTGGACGAGCCGGAGTCCGAGGGTGGTACCTTGGGTGATCGTCCACTGAAGTGAAGACGAAGACCGGTGACACGGCTCCTCTCGAGGACTGAGGTCTCCTTTGTAGACTGGCGGTGGGGGAGAAGACTCTAGAGTCCCACGGGTAGTTGGAGAGACAAGACTCGGAGAGAGGGGTCGAGGAGACTCTCCCGACTCCTGGTGACCTGTCTCGAACCGCTGGAGACTTGGGTGACGGAGACATCGACTGGACCCGTTGTACACAGGTGAAACTCGTAGTCGGTGCGGAGTAGCAGGGGAAGACGAAGGAGAGACGTGTCGGAAGGACCTCTGAGGTCCTGTCACGAAAGAGTCCTTCGACGTCCTCATTCGCAATAACTCCTCAGTCGGAGTCCCGCCAGACCCCGGGACCCCTTCTCTTCCTGGTCTCTCATAAAAGATAGTGGGAGAAGAGACGGACACCACCCACGAAGGGTCCTTCACTCTCGAGTGAAAATACCTCGCCACTAGAAAAGAGTCCGTGACACGATTCGTTCCGACGGTTCACGTTGACATCTTAACACGTGACGAGTTGAGGGACGCAAACGCGTCACGGGTTGAACTTGCGGGTATGCACCACCAGGATCTTCGTGAAACGGGTGAGAAACAAGGAGTGTTATCGCGATTGCTCTCGTCACAATAATCCTAAGATAGGGTATCTACTCGGTCCAGTCTTTACACACCATTTAGGTTACAGTTTTGTCCCTCCATCACTGGTCCAACCCTAATTTTGGAAGTTGAGGTTTCAGTTCCCGAAGTGACTACACGAAAGTAACGTTCCTCAGTGTATCGTCTCACAAGTACCCATGTCTGATAACTTGACTGGTACGAAGTCTCGGAACGAAGTAGTAAGGGTAGACGAGACAGACTGAAACCCTTTCAATCAGACTTGAAGACAGAGGAAAAGATATTTTCCCTCTTCACTCGAGGTGTCTCGGTAGTTGGTCAGAGTTTTCATGTCATGTTTGGTCTCGACAACCGTGTCGGGTCCTGGAACCTTCTCCCTTTATTTAACCTCTTCCGTTACCGTGGGGTGAGGTCATGAAAACGGACCTTTTAGGGTACCTTCCTCCCTTTATTTACCACCGGATTTTTATTAGTATGACAGGTCCCCAGGTACCGTCCCGACCCCCTATGGGTCCTCACCGTGGTCTGAGGAGGATGGGTGGTCGGACCCCCTAGTTTCGTCGGTCGGACCGAGATGGGAGACGTCGAGACGAGCTGAAGGGTCCAGGTGGGAGTGGTCCCCAGTACTCACCCAAATAAAACCTTCACCGACCAAAGTCCGGTCGTCGTCCCATGACGTTAGAAGACACGTCGTTCACCGGAGAACGTGTCGCTCTAGTTCGGAGAAGGTTCCTTTCTACAATAGTAGTTGACACAAATCGTGGACGTAACACTCTTCTCTTCTCGAGTTAGACGAGGAACTCCCCGAACCCTCGACGTCTATGTCACTACCCATCGTCTGACGACCAACTCCAAAAACACAGTGAAACCTTAACGGTGAGTTCCCTACTCCGACTTTTGTTACCCACGACACACCAGGGTGCAAGTCTTCTCGCTCGATATCCGACTGACTCTCGTTCGATCTGACGGGGGGATTACACGAATGTGTTTATATACCTGGGGTGTTTCGGAACCCTAAGCCCCTCTTGAGTCTTTACTTAGTGGTCGGTTACCGTCTGTACTATACGACAAGGTAGAGAAAGGTGCACACCAGGAAGGTCCTTTGGATCACTCTACCCAGGTCCACCTGTAGTGTCTTTTGTCCCCACGGACCTTTTCCGGTAATCGTAGAACTGGGGGAGACCCACAGACGCCACGGATAACGTGAGACCCCTTCCGGTCCTCGGTTGTCGACCTCTTTATTGTCCCTGTCTCTCCACAGCCGTCCCCTACCGTCCACTCCTGACGTAAGACCGGGTATTGGACCACGCCGTTCCTACGTCTACAAACCCCACTCGGGAACCGCACTCGGTAGGACGACTTGACAGACGTTTTCCCGACCAGGGGTCACTTTCCCAGGGACTTCGTTCTCCATGGGGTCTCCTCTCCACTTACCCCACAGAACGAAGGGGTGGTTGGGGAGTCCTTTTACCCTTCTTCCTTCTCGACTGGAACGATAGAGGGATGTGTGGAGGAGGACCCCGTCCGGTTCCTCTTGACAAGAACCCGGTTCGGGTTCGACCTGACAAGAAATCCTTCTGTAACTTCAAGTTTGGACATAGTGAGACCTAACCCAGAAAAAGAAATTTTTTTTAAAAAAAAACATAACCTCCCCGGTTAATTATTACGACACTATCAAAGTCCACCTGTCGTTTACCTGAGTCGGTATTTATATGTACTTAGGTAAAAGGGGGTTTGAGGGGAGGGTAGGTCCGACGGTATTTTGTAATTCGTCCCAAGGACCTTCTACAGAGTATAGAAGTGTTTCACGGACCCTCGGATACTCTCGACGGGCCTACGGTACTTTTGTAGTCTACCTCTCGCCCGTCTCGTCCCGACCCCGTCCCTACCCTCCTTTTACTTTACTCCAGGACTGAAGTGCATGAGCCAAGGGTGCGAAGGTAACTCCTTCGTCACAAAAACTGAGAAAAACCAGACAGAAGAAATTTTCTCCGGTGTACATTTATATATACTCAAACATACACACACTCTCTCTGTCTCTTGAGCCTGGGATTAAGAGGGGCTCCCTTAATATCGGCGAGGCAGGGAAGCAGTGGGGGACGGGGGTGGGGTGGTGTACCCAGTACCTTGTCCTGACACCTTCTTCGACTAACTCGTTTACATCCTAGGCCATACTACCCGACCTCCGGTTTAGACTTTTTGCGTCCACTTTTTTCCTTCTCCCTCCAGCCAACTCACGAAGTGTCGTGTCTAAACCCCGAGTACGAAACGGTGGTCGTCCGGCACACCGGAACCGTTCAGTGAATTGGAGGACCCAATGGACCTCCGGACGAAACGTTTTTACACCCTTTTTTTCGAAAAAGAGATCTTTTTAGTGACATTCCCAATATCTTAATAGATACTTTCGGAAATCGAGTCACGGGTTTGTTCTTTTGTGGTTCCTCTGTTTTTACTTCATCACTGCTTTCGTGAAATATTTTCATATATAAATTCTTTTCGGTGCGGGTGAGAGTGTCGGGGAAGAACCATATATAAGGAGAGCACGTAAACTTCAGTCCAGCAAGATTTAAATTGAATGTTCGAGGAAAAGTCCTTATTGTCTTTATCGCTCGCACCTAATTTGAGACCACCTCACGGTCTACGACAAAATTCACAGGGTAAACATGCTTGAGTTGTCGGTAACGACTTACACTCCCGATGCACCCACCGTCTCCAAAGTGAGAGGTTCAACCTGGGGACCGATGGCGGAGTAGACCTGGGCTTGGGGGGTTCCCAGTATCCCTTACGACCACTCGAACGGTCCACGGTCCCTATGCCCACGTACTCGCCGTTACTCCCACACGTTCGTACACCCGTGGTTGTGTCTCCGGTGGTGGTACTGTCGTTTCCACAAATAATGCCGCGGTCCGGGAGAAGGGTCTCGTGACTTAATCGGTAACGAGTCCCTGGAACCCAGGAGACAGATTACACCAGTCTGGGATTCCACTGGAGACAATAACGGGACAGAGGACCGTAGGTGTCGAAGCACACTAAGGGGAGAGGGACCCACGCCCGTCCTGAATGTTGAACGAAGAGTGGTTGTCTTGTACCGTTTCCACTAACCTACAACACACACACACACACCCACACACACATACACCCACACACACACGAGTCAGTGAGTCAACACAGGTTGAGAAACACTGGGGTACCTGACATGGGGCGGTCCGAGGAGACAGGCACCTTAAAGGGGCCGTTCTTATGACCTGACCCAATGGTAAAGGGGAAAGGTCCCTTAGAAGGACTGGGTCCCTAACTTAGACTCAGAGGACACAGAGGACGTAACCGTCCACCTAAGAAATAGTGACTCGGTGGGCCTTCGAGCTAACCTACAATGAGGACACTAATATAGAATGACATGCTTTGAGAGAATCTACCAACTTCTGTTAGTTCTTCTCTGAGAACAACCGAAAAGTCTTCATTAGACGGTACAGCACTCTCCCGAATTCCTTTCCCGTTATACCGTCTTTTACGACCAACCCGAGATCTCTGACTTCACCGTGGGCCACACATCGGTCACTCCTTCGCCGTGAGAGTCGGAACCTCGAGGTTTTCTCCACTTGAGGTGGTCGTCTACCTTACTCGCACTTCGTCCAGGAAGGGGTCGACTCGGAGACTACTCTGACGTCGCGGCCGGCTGTCGACCTAACGTCGATTCGACACAGATCTGAAGACTCGATATCTTTGGCACTCTATTCTTCACACATACGGCTCAGAGAGACAACCACCATTGGACAGTACTTCGTTATCTTGTATGCCAGACACATTCAAGGTGAAAATCACTTCACCCCTTCTGATTCTTTGAACCGAAGAAAGAAAATACTGTGGACGGGTGACCAGAGTGTCCTGTGTTACTCCACTAAACCTATTTGTCGACATTTAACAAGATTATAGGACGTCTTTTCGTGATTATGTCTTACATCACTAATATAGTAGTTTCTCGGAAAATTTAAGTAGGTTTCTTGTTAAGATTACTTAACATACTGATCGCTAAACCCCCTCCAAACGTTTTTATTTCATTTACCATTTACGATCTTTAATCCTTCCGAAGATAATCTCCACGCGTCAAGAATACTACCCATTAATACCTCCGTCTTGTCCTAGACGTTTCGTCGGGAAGGACCCAGATTGTCGTCTGTTTCTTCTTACTCCAATTATTAGGAATTACTCCTTCTGTCGACTGTAGCCACAGAGTTTCTCATTAACAATAGGGATGCCTGTCGCCACGGAGAAACGATTAGAACGGATGACCCCGGTTTTCAAGTCTACCACATGGAAAACTTCCACCGTGTCGTACCCCATCGGTAAGAATAACGAACACCCCTTTGGTGTAGTAATCCGACCCCAAAAAAGGTGAAGTGGAGCCTCGAGACCCACACTCGTCTTAAATTTATATTAGTCATCTCACACCATCAATTTTCCAGAACCCGAAACCTTAGTCCAGACTGTCTTAAGTTTAGAGCACACATAGACATTGTGACATAGTCAATCGAGAACGACGTATTGTTTGTTCGTCTGTAAATTATTGAATTTCGTTGTTTGAAAATCAATCGAGTGTTCAGACGTCTAACGAACCCTTCACTATGACAAGACCTGAGTCGAACCGACTAAAAACTACCCGAACGAGTACTCGGACGGTAGTCACCAAGTCGTCTCCATAGTGACAAGAACTTACCGAAGATGGGGAGTACCAGATAGTCGGAGGTTATCCGATCGACCCCGATTAGCTGTTCCGTCGACCGTCTCGAGTTTCCTTTTTCGTCTTCGAACGTTTCGGGGAACTCCTGATCATTACCGATATGTGCTAAAGGAAAGATAACGTAATGTAACCAATTTCGTTCAGTATTTCTATTGAGTCTAAGTTCCCGACCTCTTTAGTTGAAGTATAAAACTACTCTCCTCGAAGTTTTAGTGTCCGTACACCACATCTATGTCCCTCCGATGATCAACCCCAGGAGTTACGAAAAGGGGTTCCGTCGTGATAAGGTTTTCGTCGTTTTTACTCGTACGGAGACGAACTCAGTACAAACAATTTCAGGGTAACCGGTTTCGTTCCACGTACCGGTTGGTCTAGTACCTCACATCTTTATTTGAGGTGAAGAGTTACCCTCCCTTTTTTAAACACTAGTAAAAACGGTAAGATTCCCAATAAACCCTCTTGGAGTTGGTAGTGATTTATTTACCTAGGGGTCTACTCTGTTTACACCGTCTTGGAACTATTCACGATTTGGACCCTTCCGTCGTCAGTTGTTCGACCACTTGTACCTCAGGTCGTAATAGGATCCACAGAGACCTGGTGTACAGAAGTGGGGTGGTGAACTCAGAAGAGGTCGAGGACGTGTCCGTTCCGAGGACGGGAGACAGGGTGTGAAATCCAGTTGTGGTACGTCATCTTTAGTTCATGCTTGGTACAACAGTAACGACTCAACGAGTCAGTACAGACTGAGAAACGCTGGGGTACCTGACGTCGTGCGTTCCGGAGGGACAGGAAGCGATAGAGGGTCTCAACCGGGTTCAAACACAGGTAACTCAGTCACTACGGTAGATTGACAGAGGAGGAGACGGTGGGAGAAGAGGAAAACGGAAGTCAGAAAGGGTCGTAGTCCGAGAAAAGGTCACTCAACCGACAACCGTAGTCTACCGGTTTCATAACCTCGAAGTCGAAGACGTACATACTTGGTACATACAACAAAATTTAAAAAATCACCAGCACAATTTTTTTTTCATTTTCCTGTGTCCACTTTAAGTAAAAATTTTATCTAAAATAAATTGAACATAGATTTTATAACGGTAAAATCGTTCATTAGTTACATTTTCACTAATATTCTATAGAAAAAAGTGGACGATTCCGAAGTTTCAGTCCATATAAAGAACGGGAATGTCGGGTAGAACTAAACCTGGTCAGTGTAGACTTCCCGAGTTGCCGGTGTACACCACACACCGATGACTTAACCTGTCACGTCACAAACTCCCAGGACGAGACCGAGACGAGGTCAACACAGGGAGAGTACCTCACTCCTCAGGTCCCCTGGTTTTCGTGTACGGGGGAACCTCGAGTATGGGGTCAAAGATCTAGTCTGAGGTCCATGTGTCCTGGGGTCTTATGGGACTTGTAGTCGGGATTCGACTACGAAGATCCCGAAGAAGACGTCCATGTGGGAGGTCCATCTACAAGACCACGAATGGGAAACCGAGCTCACCGGTGTCCTACTGACACCGACCTCCCTACGGAACCGGCAACGAACCTGCAAGGACCCATACTTGGGGAACGACACCCCCTACCTCCGTCTCCACCCTTCTATTGTCCGACCCTCCGGAACTACGTCTGGGGGTCTCCAGCCGTCCGACAGTGACGGACCTCCCTCCCTGTCCTTCTGTCCTCAGGGGAGAAGAAGAAGGAAGAGGGAAGTGTGGATTAAGTCACCCGTTCAGAATAACTAAGGTGGGAGTTTATGTTAACAACGAGTAATAAGTGTCATTGACATAGGACACTTCACTTCACTTCACTTTCAGCGAGTCAACACAGGTTGAGAAACGTTGTGGTACCTGATACGTCAGGTACCGTAAGAGGTCCGGTCTTATGACCCCACCCATCGGAAAGGGAAGAGGTCCCCTAGAAGGGTTGGGTCCTTAGCTTGGGTCCAGAGGGTATACCGTCCACCTAAGAAATGGTCGACTCGGTGGTCCCTTCGGGTCGATCCAACACAAGATATTTCCAACCGTTCACTGCCTACTCCCTTATACCCCGGTAACGAGGATCCTCTTTATATCCCAATCCAAGGATACTCAGAGACCGACGTTGTAAAAGTGGTTGAAGAGTATGTATTGGAACAAAATACACACAAAGAGAACTTTCTGTAGGGCAAATTATATGTGACGAAGTAATTGTGACTTGAGTTCCGGTTGTCGTGCTACAGACTTGTTTCGAATAGATTGTGTTTATAAAAGAGGTATTTCGTGTAATGTCGGAAGAACACGAATCCTTGTCATCTGTCGTGAAGGCGTGATATTAACCTCTACCGAAATTTCTCGTTTTAGTGGGTTTTTTCGTGTTTACACTTCTTTTTTTTTTCGTCACAATTTATCGGACGTATTTTCTGCCAACGAATATCATTCTCGACTTTACCTCTCCGTCTGGTAACAAGACCAGCTGGAGACGCCCCTTGTTCGTGCACCCGTTGAGTTTGCAAGACGACGGGACACGCACAGGCTCTTACTGGTACTGTTGTAGTGCTCATAACTAAACTTCAATATTTATTTTAAAATCGTCCTTCCACTTAAGCGTTCATGTCTTGGACCCTTGTCACTCCTGGCCGGTATATAGGAGTGAGACGGACCCGCTGACGTAGAGAGAGGGTCTCCTTCGGCCCCGGAGGACCGGACAGAAGGACACAGATGCTAATTGGATTGTGGAGGTAATGTGTGAAAGGTGAATCGACGGTCTCAGTAGAAAGACTTCTACAGGAACACGAGAGAAAGACAACATCGGTGCGCAAGGCCTTTTGTTTGAGTGGGTCTTCCTGTTACGCCTCTCACCTCACGTGAACTAGTGTGGCCGCCCGGGTGCCGTCTCAGAGGAGAATCGGTTCCTGGGGCTGGTCAAAAACACTTTTGAAATATATGGGATTCGCATGCACGGGTTTGGGTGGAGGGTTTAAGGGACTTTGATCAGACTTGTTTCCTTTTCTATCTATGTTAGTTTCAATTGGGCACTAAGTATACGGAATTCGGATCCATCGATTGTCACCTGTTAATGGTTATCCGGACACCAGTATGGGGTTATTTGTATTATCTTGCATACTAATATAGACCAATGTGTCTATTAATCCCATAGGAAAGTCCGCTACCTCTCAGATCCATACTCGGGACCCCGAGAAGGAAGACCCCCGGACCAAAAGGTCAACCATACAGTAAAGGTATATCTATGACCCGCATATCGAGTTTCAGGTGTCAGGCCGGGATCTACCTCAGGACGAAAGTTCTGCCTCGGACAAGACACAAAAGAGGAAGTAAAGGACGAGTGAGTCCTGACTCAGCCTTGCGGAGAGACACCGGACACTCCTCAGGAGTCCACACCAGAGAGAGGTAGGCATAACCAGGGGATCAAGGAGGTCGAGAGGCTGGAAAGGGGTCTTCCAGTGACGTGAACGTAGAAGAGGAAGAAGTCCGGGGTCAAATTTTCAGACGGAGGACCCTCTCCGGTGGGGACTGGTGGGACGATAATATTCCTATGGTGGGGAGGTAGCCAGGAGGTCGTCCCGGACACTCATAGGAAGGATCACTAGTTCCAAACGTTCCGTTGTTATTGAATAACACAATGAACTATCTACGACGGAAATTACGTAGGTGACACCGGAGAAGGTTCCGTTTCGGTCTTACCAAAATAAGTAGTACCTGGTACTCCAGACCCTGTCACTGTGTACCATGATCGAGGGACTCATCCGTACACTCGGGGTGTCGGCTCACCGGACGATCTGAATTGAGGGGGTTGAGTGACCTTTCTTTTCAGACCCACTTGCCACGTCCATCTCCCGGTCTCAAGTGGGAACAGGTGCACCGACGGACACAGAGGAGGTCCGGGGTCCTCCGTTCAAAGACTAGTCCTTGTGAACTGTAGGCTATAGGTTCCGGAAACGTCGACACCCGAGAGCACCGGAGCGGATTCTTCGGCTGGAGAGGGACTCCCTTTTGGGTGTAAGGATTTAAACCTTTGGTGTCCCAAAACACTAGAGTTTATCTTGTAGGAAATCTCAAAGTGTTTAGAGTCGTAGAGTGCCGGAGGTGGGTTCTTTGGTTAGTACGAGAACAGAAGGGTTTGGTATAAAAATATTAATACTGCGTCGTCCTAGAGTACCAGGTGGGTTCCCAGACTGGTGTAAAGATCCTGGGTCTAAACTCATTTGTTGTCTAGGAGTACAAAGACTCCGGTGTCTAGGAGTTGCCGGGGCGGACACTTCTGTCGGAGGAACAAAAGGACTCGGCGGGAAACCTATTTGTGGTGTCCTACCTACCTGGGGTACCCCGTCGTATTTCTCTACAAAAACCGGAATACGTGTTAAACTTTATTTTTGTGTTTTCTATTATCTTATAGGGGTACCGTATCCGAGACACGGTCCTTCTGAACCGGACACGAACCGGTTTATACGTCTTTACTTTTGGTAGAGTCACAGTCCTGTCCCCTACAAAGTAAGAGAGGAAGGATTTAAAAACCGTTATGACGACGAAAATACTATTTTCTCTGGTTTTCCCCTTTACGAAACAGGAGGGGCACCCCGCTACTTCTATTAAATAGTCTCAAATTGTCGCCTCAATGGGGAGACGGAGGTCCGAAGGACTGGAACCCTTTTAGTGATTCTAAATAGTAATAGTGGTTTTAACTACGGGACCCAGACATACACCATGTACAAACAAGACGTGTCATTTACCTACTCCCATAGGCCCACTCCGTCACGTAGATAGAATAGTCCCGCGTAGTGTTCGTCCATCTAATACCAGGTAAAGGATCACCCCTGGTCGAGGAGGTCCTACTCCCGAGTCGGACAAAAGACTCCCTTTCGCGTAGTGGGGACGTGACTGACCTTCTCCCCTCCCCCCGACGGGGGACCCCCACCTACTTGTACGTCTAGTCCCCATCTCCTGGGTCCTCCAGACGTAGACCCGGGGCCCCCTCCTTCCGGGGTAACGCCCCGAGAAGTTGATCCCCATTAAAACGGGGGTGGTCCCTTATAAATCAATACCGATCTCTGCGCAACCCGAAGGGTCCACCGTGTCACCATTTCTTAGGCGGATGGTTGCGTCCTCGGAGTCCAAATTAGGGACCCACCTTTTCTACGGGACCTCTTCCTTTACCGTTGGGTGAGGTCATAAGAACGGACCTCTTAGGGTACTTGTCTCCTCGGACCGCCAGATGTCCGTCTCTCAGCGTTTCTCAGCCTGCACTGACTCGCCGACTTGCTTGTTACCTAAGTTGTCTCTGTGTGACACCAACAGTGTTGACCACTTCCTACGATGGCCGCAGCTCCTTCGTCTCTGGTCCCTACGACGATTTGGAGGGTTCACGTGTCCTGTCAGGAAGGTGTCGGTTCCTAATAGGACGAGATTACAGTCATCACGACTCCAACCCTTTGGGACGGGACTTCATCTTCTTCCGGAACAGAGTTACCCTGTCCCCGGAGCCCGTAGTAGTTCCAGGACTATTCCTTCGTCCGGACCGTGATTGTCTCCGCGACAGTCGCGAACGAGTGTGCCCCGTATCTCTCGTGGCCCTTCCGTAGAAGATTCGACCAAGATAAATTTCGAAGTCCCCGGTTCAGAATAATCGTAGACGATTAACAACAAAAAATTTAAAAATAACTTCATATCAACTAAATGTTACAACACAATTAAAGACGACATGTTATTTCACTAAGTCAATGATATGTGTCTACATAAAAAAAAAGAAAAAGTATAAGAAAGTTTAAATTTAAGAAAGTATAAGAAAGGGTAATACTAAATAGTGTCCTATAACTTACATCGAGAGACACGATAGGTCGTCCTGGAACAACAAATAGGTACTCTATATATTATCAAGCGTAGACGATTAGGGTTTGAGGGTTAGGAAGGGAGGGGGTTGCGGGGAGGGGGAACTGTTAGTGTTCAGAGAAGAGACTTAGACACGCGGACAGAGAAAAAGTATCTATACGAGTAAACACGGTATCAAATCTAAGGTGGACTCCCCATAGGATGCCCTAAACACAAAGGAAAAGACTGACGAATAATACTGGCAGAGATCCGAGTAGGTACAACGACGTCGATCGTAAGAAAGAAAAAAATACCGAGTCACGACAAGGTGACATATATAACATATCCGTGGTATAGAAATAGGTGACTAAACAGTTACCTTCAAATCAAACAAAGGTACAAAACCGATAGCACTTGTTACGACGATACTTGTATCTCTTCACTTTACTTTCACAGTCAGCGAGTCAGTGCAGGTTGAGAAACACTGGGGGACCTGATATCAAACGGTCCGAGAAGACAGGCACCTTAAGAGACCCGTTCTTATGACCTCACCCCATAATAAGAGGTCCCCTAGAAGGACTGAGTCCCTAGCTTGGGTCCAGGGGACGCGACGTCCGTCTTAGAAATGACAGGCTCGGTGGTCCCCTCGCGGAGGATCAAGACTCACTGAGGGAATGGGGTAGGACGGGTGGTGGGGCGTGTTCTCCCTGGTCCGCCACGGGAGGTTCGCATCAGGTACGACCCAGGAGACACGGGAAGGGTACGACGTGGAGACGAAGACGGAAGGGAGTTCACGTGGACTAAATTAGTCTGGGTAGAAAGTTCCGAATTTACGGTGAAGGAACATTTCGGACGAGACTACTAAAGGAGGGGGATACAGTTGTAGGCACTGACGGAAAGGAAGTTCCCCAACTCTTCCCTTAGTGGAGGTCTGACCTCCTCCCCACATATCATTCCAGGGTACCAATTTAGTCTAAAACCAAAGAGTCGTTATCCCGACTGTAGGACAAAAACGACAAATAAGGAATCATTCACAATCTGTTCAGTGAAATTGGAAGACTTGAGAAAGTGTATGGACTTTACCCCGAGTTAGTTCCCGAGACCCCTTCTACGCCATGAAATTTTACAAAGACGTTTCGACGATGTGTCACCCTCTTCATCCTTCCTATTGTGGAGTCTCGACTGGAAGTGGTAGTAACGGGGGTGAAAGGTCCACTCTTTGACTCCGGGTCTCTCCCACCCGTCGGACGGATCCAGTGTCGGTCCTTCGTCCCGATGTCAGGTGGGTCCCTACGGTCTGGAGGGACTGCACACGCCCTTAGTCTACACTCGCGAAGGGAAACAACCCGCTAACGTCCGAGTCTGAGAACCGACTTGGTTGGACGATGAAAGATTTACGCACCGTGGTAGAGAGTCGCTCCGACGGTCCAGGCACAAGGTAAGACGGTAAGGTAAGAGGGTTGTCCAGAAAATTCAACCACGGTGGTAGGTCGGTAAAACGTCTACTTTTTACCCTTGTAGTCCTCCGATGGCCCGTGTGAGTTCCGTCGTCTCGGGGATTCTCCATTCCGGTTCAAGTTTGGGTCCAGACGACTAATGTTTCGACTGCTACGTTACAAAACTACTATTGTTGAATCATTGGTAGTGCTCACCCATTTGTTTCGAGTGGAGTCTGGTGTGGTGCAAGGTCCATGACACGAGTCAAGAGACGTTTATATTGAATGTGGCATTCAGAACGTTCAAGGATAACAGTGGTTGTATGCTCAGTCCTGTCCTGAAAGTCCCTTTTACCTTTCTGAGGGTCGGTGCCACGGAGAATGTGAAAGTACCGAACGGTACTTTCACATTCGAAAGCCAGGACAGAGTTCTTGAGACAAGTGTGTCGGTCCTGGGGTGGGGTCTCGGGTAGCACCTGTCGAGACCGGTATGGTCCGTGGGGGCGACCGGGCCAGAACGGGAACCTCGGACCCGAGTCGACGAGCGATTACTTGCAGAGACCCCTGTTTCCGTCGACCTCGAGGAACACGTCCCGGGACAACACCTCTGTTTCCGTCCTTAATTACACAAGAGACAAGAAAACATGATTTTTTTTAACCGAAGTTAATTCACCCGACCTACCTCACTCCGTGAACCTCCTAGCTCTTGCACTTTGCAAACTTTTACCTCCACACCCCAGTCCCCCTCGACCTCCTCCCCCGAGACTCGGGACCGGCCCCTCTTTCACCTCCCCTTGGTCCCCTTCCTGAGACGTCTCCCCTCTCTCCTTCTCTCCTGGAGACCGACTCGTCCCTCCCCAAATTTAACGCGAACCGTTTCCGGGCCCCCGAGGTGTCTCCAGACCCCCACCCGTTCTGAGGTCTGTCTTGGGAGACCTTAAGTCAATCCTGTCACGGAAGGGAGACACGGACAAAGTATATGACCCGACAAAGGTAGACGAAATCAAACTCGTTTTCTGGGGACCTTTCTTTCTTTTTTTTCTCTCTCTCTCCCTTCTTTCTTTCTCTCTTTCCCTCTTTCTACCTCCCTCCCTCTTTCCCTCTTTCCTCAGACTTTAGTGGTCTGTCTCCTAAAAATCCCAGGTGGGGTCGGGAGACACGTACGCACGATTCAGCGAGTCAGTACAGACTGAGACACTGGGGTACCTGACATCGGGTGGTCCGAAGAGATAGGTACCCTAAGAGGTCCGTTCCTATGACCTCACCCAACGGTACGGGAGGAGGTCCCTCGAAGTGGTGGGTCCTTGGCTCGGACCCAGAGGAGATAACCGTCCTCCTAAGAAATGGTGACTCGGTGACCCCTTCGTGGGAGAGGTCGAGATCTCGAAGGGTTTATCGAGGAACTCCAGACCCTTAGAATTTCGTATCCTAACCGTGTAGACAGCAGTTCCTCCAAACCAGGTTCTCCGGACTAGACGCTGGAACTTGACCGGACTGGAGAGACTCGGGACGAAAGACGTGAGCTCTCTCCCTTTAATTGCCACTACTATTGTTCTCGTCGCTGTTCTGTCACGGACGAGTGGAAAGGTACACTCGGGTGCACGGGTGTCCGACTCGTGGTTGGTCGTCAGAGAGTGACTCGGGTTTGGGGTCACTCCGTCCACGGTTCTCGGGAGTAAGTGGGTGACCGAGTAATTATGCACAAATAACTCACGGTTGATGTAAGATCCACTGTACTTTTTTTGTGGTGTTAGGGATGCAGTACCGCGAATGTAAGATTCCACCTCTGGTTGTTGTTTTAGTAACTATTCATTTTGTCTGCTACTCCGACTCTGTCCCCTACCCCACCACCCAACCCACTCTCCAACATTAAATTTTAGTCCAAGGTCCACCGAGTCTACCATTTCTTAGATGGACGTTACGTCCTCTGGGCCGAAGTTAGGAACCCAACCCTTCTACGGGACCTCCTCCCTTACCGATGGGTGAGATCATGAGAACGGACCTCTTAGGGTACCTGTCTCCTCGGACCGTCGATGTCAGGCACCCCAACGTTTCTCAGTCTGTGCTGACGCGTTGATTGTGAAGGTGAAGGTTAGTCCTTTCCGGAGGCCTCTTCCACCCCAGACTAGCGTCTCGACTTCCTCGGTACACCCGTAGTCTTGCTCCAAGAGGTCTGTCTCCATGGTCGGCAGCACTTCCGAAATTTCCTCGCCCTAAGAGGAATTCCTCACAAACCCCTCGTTGACTCCCAGACACTGATGTCGACTCACTTCTCCTTCCCCTCCTCCCTCCCCTCCTTAGAGACAGACCCTAAAAGTGTGACGGGAACCATCTCTGAACCTCTGTACACCTGTAGACCCTGGCCGTGTGGATTCCGGACACCAGGGCCCGTCCCTGGCCCCGAAAATGGAACTCATTCTGCCTCGTAGAACCTCCCCCATCATAAACCCCACCTCTTCACTACACGTCCCTGGTGCGACGTTCTTCCTCCCCTCCTTCTCGCTGCACCGGTCCAATCTGCACGTAGGGCTCACACATTACCTGTCCTTCACGACTGCTTACCCTCGCCTCTTGTCTCCCTTTTACGACAGGTCCACAGACCTACTCACTGACCTTCCCCCTCTGAGGTAAATGACTCTACCCCTTTGTCCCTCTAAGGCCGACTCTCGTACCGTCTACAATCTACGGATAACCGGAACCCCCACCCCCGCAGGTGGTTCGTCTACCCAGTCCCGAGTTCAGACCCGACCTTCAACAACGACACATTTAGCATAAACCCAGACACTAGGGGCTCCTTCACCCACATCTGCCTTCTCTCTTCGGGTAGTTCAGGGGCCGGGACCCACAATCACCTTTTATTCCTGTGTCCGTCGGTCCTCCGCCCTTGTCTCGGTCCTCGGCTCAGGGGTCCTTCTCCCGCGGTAGTGGCACGCTACCCTCCAGTCATTCTCCTCCGGGTTCTTTGCCGGAACCTAAATCCCTGTGCCTCCGGAAACCACTGGGACTGTTTCCACCAAGACCACCTTGTCACCGTTGTTTTTGGACCGTCTCCATCCAGGTTCCCTCTTGTCTCCTCCTTTACCTCTCCCAGAGAGAGTGTCTCCGCCGGACCGGCCGACGAAGTCCCCGGGGTCCCCTGTACGCCCCCGATCCTGCACCTCTCTCCAAAATGCCGACGACCAAACAAACTTCTACCCTCTTTAGACTCGCAAACAGACGACGACTCTTACTGGGTCCCTTCCTCTTTCGACTACCGCGTCCTCTCGCTGTGCCTCCTTCACTGCCTTGTAGTGGACCTTCAGCCGACTTTCCCCGACCGCCGATTCCGCATCCACCTCCCAGCCAGAAGTCGTCGGAGTTTCTGTCTTCGACTTCGGGCCTTTTCCTCTCACTGATCAGGTTCCTGTGTGTCGATTCGTCCCCTAATCGAACCCTAACTTGGGTTTGGCAGACTACGGTCTCGGGGCAGGGCAATGGAGGCACACGATTCGTTTTGGAACAGAGGGATCGAGTCCCTACAGTCACTTCGGGCACCCCCAGGGGCACGGGTACCACCCGACACCAAGTCTCCGTCCCGGTGTCACGAACGCCGTCGACCTGACCCCGGGCCCAGAGGGTGTGGACTGCACCGGTACGAAGGATGACTCGACCGAGTTAGGCGGACGATTATCGGACGACTGTAGTCACACCCGATTCTCTTAGGGTCTTAAGGTCCCGACCACCCTGGGGTCATTAGGGGTAACAGACCTCTTTTTCGTGGGTTGCCGTACAACCTAGTAGTTACACTACTCGAGGTCGACCTGTAAACTAACTCGACCACACAAAACGAGACTCGACTAAAACAACACTGACTCTTCCCTCCTACATGGTGGGAGTGAAAGGGGGTCCAAGGATGACCTTCTTTCCACCCACGTCCGAGGGTCTGAGCCCACTATTAATTCCAGGTCACTCCCGACGTTTGTGTCGGACTACTGTGTGACGGGACCTAGGGTCAGAGGTCGGTGCTCCCTCTTACACATGTACTTAAAGTGAAACACACAAACACTGTACATACGTTATGTGTTATGGGTCCCTGCACCCACCCGAACGGACGCACAGCAAACCTGTGTACACACACATAGTGACGAAAACAGTCGGTTCCGATACTTTTACGGTTTCTTGTTTGTCGTCGTAGAGTCACCGGATGTCCTTGATCACAAAGAAAAAGAGGGAAGACCCAGACCTCAGCCGACCCCAAGTCGACTAGAGACGACCCAAACCAGTTTCATGTCTTCTGCCCCGGTTTAATGTATTCTGTGACTTTTGGAGTGTCTTCCAGGTGAGTGTAAGGTAACCGGGTTCTCCCAGTGCACCGGTCCAAGATGGACCTACCGTAACTCTTCAGATAAAAGGGATATCCTTCCCAGGACAACTCAGTGTACCGTTTCCCGCACCCACATCTAATGTCCCAACCCTACAAGTAAAGAAACTCCTCCCACCTCTCGTAAACAGTCGTCGAAGGATTGGGTTAGTAACAGGAGTGAATGTCGTTCTCTCCGAGTAGAAGATTGGGGTCTCTCCGGGACCTCGGTGATCGGGGTGTGATCGAGGTAGAGGATTGACCCGAACACACACACACACACACACACAGATACACAGACACACACAGACACACAGACACACACTGAGAAAACACTGGGGTACCTAACATCGGGTGGTCCAAGGAGACAGGGACCGTAAAGGGTCTGTTCTTATGACCTCACCCAACAGTAAAGGAGGAGGTCCCCTAGAAGGACTGGGTCCCCAACTTAGACGCAGAGAACGTAGGAGACGTGACCGTCCGTCTAAGAAATGGTGACGTGGTGGACCCTTCCGAACCCTCCACTAGTTAAGATTAAAAATCTCAAAAACTTCCTCCCTTACAAGACCTACTAGGGCCCACACCGTCTTAGAGTGTCACAGGTCAAACGTTGGGGACCATTTGGGTTCGTGACGGTTGTCCGACACCCACTAAGTATCCGACAGGGGACGGGAGGGACGGGACGGGAGGTGCCCGGGTCAGGGACGTGGACCGAGTCGGATACGTTGACGGGACCTCCCAGACCTTCGGTCTCTCCGGTGTGACAGGGTTTCCTTAGGAAGACCCTTCCGGTAGAAACCCGGGTTTCGTGGGTAACCGCTACCGGGAAGGAGGGGTCCCAAAGACGTCCGTCGAGGGGACTTGACTGTGATTCACAAATTAAAGGAAAGAGGTGTTAGGACTCGGAACGGACTAGGGATCCCCTACACCTTTGTAGTGAAAACGTGACCCCCGAACCGGTTCTCAAAGACCTAACCGTGAAAAGAGAGGGCCAAAGGACGAGACGGTGGGTTCCTACCTGTAAAGGAACCCTACTCTCGACCGCTCGTCCTCGTTACAGTGTCGAGGACCAAACCTCACCCACAGGGGGTCTGTCCTCTCCTTAACCTCAGTTCTTGGGAGAGAGGGACGTCTCTGTGTGCCTCAGAAGGGAGAAAAGGAGGTGCCACCTATGTATAAAGTCTCCCCGTCGCCACGGACACCGTTGGGAGTCGCACCTGGATAGAGGAACAGACACCCTCAGGGGGTTGGGAGGACTTTACAGGGGGTGAAAGGGATGGGCCGGACCCGGTACTCCCGTTGCCCGTCGGTTCTACGGATATGATTACCGACTACGAGAACCACCGTCATCTAAGATCGGAACCAAATTTCTATTCCATCTTAGGGTCCCTACCCCCTCGGACCACCCGACGGCAGAGATCCCAGCGTGTCTCAGCCCGTGCTGACTTCACTGAATCGTCGTCGTCGTCGTCTGAGGTATCTTACCTTATAATTAGTTGTAAAAATTTTTTCTTCCTTTAAGACTGTGTACCATGTTGTCCGACCTGAAACTCCCGTGACACAATTCACTTTTTTCGGTCAGTGTTTTCCTGTTTATGAGATGCTAAGGTGAATATACTTCATGGATCTCAACAATTCAAGTAGGTATGTCCTTTGTCCTACTATTAACGGTCCTCGACTCCCCGTCCTCTCTTACCTCTTAATCACAAATTTTCCACGCTTCTTAAAATGTTCTACTTTTCTCCAGACCTCTCTCTACCACCACTACCAACGGGTTTTTACAACTCACATAATTTTATGGACATGTAAACTTTTACCAATTAACCATGTAAAGGATTATCCATATAAAAATGATATTATTACTTTTTTCTATTCAACTTTGGGTCGTCTCACTAAACGGGTTCCATTGGGTCGGTGATCCTTTTATTTTCACTTTCAGCTAGTCAACACAAACTGAGAAAGTTGGGGTACCTGATATGTCAGGTACCTTAAGAGGTCCGGTCTTATGATCTCTCCCATCGAGAAAGGAAGAGGTCCCCAGAAGGGTTGGGTCCCTAGCTCGGGTCTAGAGGGAGTAACGTCCACCTAATAAATGGTCGACTCGGTGTTCCCTTCGGGTTCTTGTGACCTCACCAATCGGATAGGGAAGAGGTCGCCTAGAAGGGCTGGGTCCTTAACTTGGTGATTTTCCACCTCGAACTTAGACTCGGGGATTCTCCGTTCCGACCCGACAAGGAGTTTCCTTTTGGTCTCACTACGAAGGTCCTCCTCCTTTTTTACTTACGATTCGTTCAATTTTATGGTCTACCGGAGATGTCCATCGTTCTCGATTCCAACACTTCTCTTCGAGAGGAAATTAAGTGTGGTGACGCGGGAGGGGATTGAAAGAGTCACCGGGGGAGGGGGAGGTCAGAGGGGTAGGACAAGGCTGTTCTACATGAGTAAGCGTGGAGGAACCAAAGAGAGAGGGTCGGAGAAACCTACGACCCGCATTAGACCAGGGGTAGTCTCCACGGTCGTTGTGGAAGACCGTTGTATCGTAGACGGTCGACGGTCGGGGTGGGAGTGGGGTCGACACCGCTGAAATAAACGCAATTACCCCCGGCCCCCGCGCTCATAGAGTCCGACTGGAGGTGGAGCACAGCCACTCTAGGAGCTGGTAGGTCCCCGCGTGCGCTGACAGACCGGGTTCGGCTGGGATTAGTCTATAAACTCGTGCTAGGGTCTTCAGAGAACGACCGAGACGAAGGTACGGTCGTGGATTATATCTTGTCCGGGTCGGTGGGGTGGGGAGTTAAGACATTAAACGAGCTTTAGTCTTCTATTGCGGTCAGACCCCTCTAAATTAAACACTATTGACTCAGGGCGGGGGACCCAAACCCGGTTCTCCTTCGGGTACATCTCTTCGTGCGGACACCAAAGCCGGGGGAAGGGATGTAGTAGAAGGGAAAAATCGGGGACTAAGGACCAAGACTTTCGACAGATGACACGTCGGAGAGAGGGGAGGTGGGTTCAGGGACCTTGTCAGTAAGTTACACCTCCTTTACCCGGCAAATGAACGAGTAAGTGGGAAGTCTACTAAGAGACCCGAGCATGATACACATGTCTGTGCCATTCCAGGACCCCTGTCTGTCCGGGACCACCGGGTCCAGACGAGTCTCCAAAATCGGGCCATTCCCTCCCCTCCGCCACGGGGCGAGAACCCTCCTATACCCCAGAAGTCACTGTTCGGAGCGTCACTTCGTCTCGACTCTTCCCACGACAGCAATAAGCCCTTCGTCGTCTCTGAACCCCTCTTCATCTCCCAACGGGCTACACTCGTCGACCCGCACGTCCCGACCTTGGGGTCGGGAGTCGGAGGCGGTTCTCGAGCCCGGGGAACTGGTACCGGTGCCCGGGGACAGGACAGGTCTTTCGACCCAAACCTAACCCAAAAAGAGAGTCCCCTCTGCACTTATGTACTCACGGAGTCTGGAAGGAATAGACGGAGGAGGGGTGCAGGACCTTATCGACGATAAGGCAGTGTGTCACTTTTACGTCGTTGTGGACAATTGTGTCCTGTTCCGGTCTGCGACCCCCTGTCGCCACTCGGTTTCACTGGCCCGTCTCTCTTGGAGGTCCCGAAGAGTCGCTTACAGTCTGCTAGGGACGGGTGTGACCTCCTTTTCAAGTTCCCGACACTCTTCACCATTGGCTCGTTCGACTGAGGACACCCTCCGGTCCCACTCCTGACTTCACTCGGGAACGTCAGACTTAATGAAACCCCTCCCGCCCCTCGTCCCCACCCTTACTAGAGGGACGACCGGTCCCGGGACGTTCCCACTCCAGACCTCCGGACTTTCACCCCAGCCTCCTTCTTCCCGGTCACTCTAACTTACTTCGACCCTCCAACTACACAGACCGGGAACCGGGAACCTGAAGTGACCCCTCGTTGCCTTCGGGGAAGCTTACCCGTTAAGGACCCGTCCCCCAGAACCCGACGGGACGGTTAGGTCGAGGAGGGGACGTGAGTCCTCTAGGTTAATATGAACCCACAATTCGTTTGTTTCTCATTAAAAAATCCTATTCATTCAGGACCGAAGAGGTATGAATGATATTTTTTTACTAAACGTCAAATAGACTTTAAAGTTAAATTGACTCATAGGGTAACCCACAAAACAAAGAAACGATTTGGAATGTCGGGGGTCACGCTTCTACCTCTTCTAAAGACGAGGAGGAGCCCCGGTGCGACAGTGGAGAGTCTGGCCACTCGATCTGGAGTCGGGCGGACTCTGGGAGTGGACGGGG
The DNA here is from genome assembly GCA_006410555.1 of Capra ibex. Classification (NCBI taxonomy): domain Eukaryota; kingdom Metazoa; phylum Chordata; class Mammalia; order Artiodactyla; family Bovidae; genus Capra; species Capra ibex. The sequence goes on from SJYO01033645.1 coordinate 6,840,761, forward strand.
AAACCGAGCCAGAGGGGGTGGAAGTAGGACGAAGGCCCCCAAGGGTGACCCCCTCGGGACCCTTTCCCCTCCTCCGGCCTGCCTGCCTGCCAGAGGACTCCAGTGTCAGTCCTCGTCCCTCTCTCGATCCTGGACGACCAAACACGGGACGCCCGGTCAGAGTGGAGACTCGAAAACGTGGACGACAAGGGAGACGGACCGTGTGGTAGGGACGGAGGGGACGACGGGTTCCAGGTCGGACAGTGGTCGAGTCTTCCTAGAAAAGACTGTCGGGGCAGACAGGACCGTGTCCTCCGAGACGACTGTTACCATTCCAGTCAATGGGGAACGGGTCGTGACTGGTACGACCTGGAAGTGCACAATAAGAGTACAGAGGACCCCCCGTACAAGGAAGGTGGAATGATGTGTCTACTCTTTTGACTCCGAGTCTCTTCGCTCTATTGTTCTCCGTTTGGACTCGACACTCCAGACCCCTGGGGAGGAGTGAGGGTCCCTTGTTCCTGTGGTGCTTGAAGTCATCGTCCCCGATAGATCCTGTCGCCGTAAAAGACCGGTGTCTCTGGGGACCAACGGGAGGGGTGGAAAGAGAAAGGTTAATATTTGGACGAAGGACGAGTTTGGTCGTCCTTCGGTCCAAAGGACAAAGGAAAAATTTTGGGTCGATCTAAAAAGAAACTGGGGACTAAGGACTTCGACCTACTCGTCTTTAGGTACTTCTTAAGAACTGACTTGTTTTATCGTTCAGACGGCAGAGGTCTCGGAAGCAGAAAGAAGACAACAGTATCTCTCGCTAAAGTACTACGAATCGGACACTGAGTGTGCGGACCGTACCGCTCACCCCACGCCCCTCTAGAATCGGGCGGGAGGGGTCGGGTACCGTCGTCGGATCCCCCAGAGACGGAATCGAGTGTGTGACAGAACCGGAGACGATTTACGGTGGATCTCGCCTTGGAGAGCTTAAGAGACCCTAATTAGTCCGACTAATCAAAAATTAGTCAAGGGACAACGGTTGTTAGGTGGTCCCTCGTCTCACCCCAACCCGACCCCTTCCTTCAGACGACGTCCCTGTCCCTGAACGACACACACTGGACACTTTACGGACGGGAGAGACTCGGAGTAAGTACATTTGACCTCTCTCTCGTATATCAAGATACCATTATCTGCTTGAGTAACTACTCCACAAAGACACGTATAGGGTGTACCCGATCTTTTACAAAATCCGGGACCCTAGATAGATGTCTACTTTCCCTGCTCGGAAGGGGAGTGGGGGTTCCCGAACATAAGAAGTCCCCCTCTGTCTCTAATATAGCCGTGACGGGTGACACCTCGGTGATCGTGCACACCGACAAATTTACGTCTTATTAATCTTAGTTTCTTTTACCGGTTAAGGTAAGGACACAGTAGTGCTAGTGTAAAGATCACGAGTCAACGGTATCCACCGGGCACCGATGCATTACTCGTCACACCTAATATCGTGTACAGATGGGTCGTCCTTCAGTGACCCGTTGTGAAGATCTCTGATTGTCTGGTGTACCGGAGTCTCTCTCGCTACCGTCGACTTCGTCTCCTTCTCCCCCCTGTACCTGTTTCACTACGAAACAAAATCTTTCTTCCTTTATAAACTCGTTTATACTCTCGACACTCCCTTACGATGGACTTAAAGACTTAGACTTAGATCTTTAGACCTCCTGCTGACAAGTTCCATCTCCTGTGTCGTTCACGTTTCCGGGACTCCATCCCCGTGTCAACCCCGGAACTCCCTTTCCCTCCGGTCGTACCGATGTCACCTGCTTGGACAGTCGAGGAGGTCGCCACTCGTCCCGCACGTGCGACCCGCGAGTCAACGAAGTCAGCACAGGCTGAGAAACGCTGGGATACCTGATATCGGGTGGTCCGAGGGGACAGGTGCCCTAAGAGATCCGTTCTTATGACCTCACCCAACGGCACGGGAGGAGGTCCCCGAGAAGGGTTGGGTCCCTAGCTTGGACTTAGAGGGCGCAGAGGACGGAACGTCCACTTAAGAAGTGGGCGACTCGGTGGACCCTTCGGGTCACTCGGTCCCGTCGTAACGTTAAGGTCCAGTCGGGACAACGAGATCCTTTGTAGAGAAAGGGCTCTGTCAGGAAAAAGAGGAAGGAGAGACTCAGACCCTCACCATTGTTGAGACAAGGGAGAGGGACAAGACTTAGACCTCTGAGTGTCCTGGAGTCTCGTCTTTTCCGGACGTTCTACTAACAAACCTCGTTAGGTGAGTGAGTGAACTCCTACCCTTCTGATTCCGGTCTTTCCACCCAGACCTTATCTCGCGCCGGAGGTCGCCGGAGAAGACTTAGCGTACCAGACCTTCAACAAGAGAAAGTGGTAGAGTCTTGACTGTGACACGTCGAGTCGCAAAGGGGTCCCGTCGTCGGAGTCTTGGTGAGTTCGTACCGTCCTTGCACCAGGGACCCGGACCCCGGGCCGTTAGACGCGAGGTGGTTCGGGCGGTTCACTAAGACCCCGACGGTTTGAAACTGTAGGTCTTTGAGCCCCGACCGGAAGAAACACGCAAGAAGGGAGGTTTAGTCGACTTAACAAGATTTTATGTGTCAGGTGGATGTTAGTGATGTGAAACGACAGGGTCTATAAGTTGTCGCAGACCTTCGTCTATTGAAGCCCGTTGGGAAGTTTAGGAAAACCAGAACAGTGAGTGAGGTCGATCGATGCCGACACTACGAGACGAGACGTGTCTAAAACAAAGAAACCAAAAGTATGTCCAAAAATGGGTGAAACACGTCCTCGTCAGACGGAGAGGAGTCAGAACGGACGGAGGAAGACTAGGAAGGACCCCGGACCCGGTAACACCGGGGTTGTCGGGTATTCACCCTCACTAAGACCGGACACCCCCTGTCTCGGACTCTTACTTACGTAAGATGCAAGAAGGACCCGACTCGCGAGGACCTTCGGGGTACCCCGGGTCGTCGAGCCGAACCCCGGGGATAGGGTCGTGGGACCGGTTCAGGACCCAGTGTGAAAGATTCATTAGTGTGAATTATTCTGAAACAGCACCCGAGACGAAAGGCCTCTGAGGTCTGATTCTGTACAGGAATTAGATGGGTGTAAGTCGGTCCTCTACAAGTGCAGGATGTTCCGATCTGAGATCCCACCTCCAATGTGGGACTTATTCTGTTGGGGACGGGAGGTTCCGGGGATTATTGGTCACATAGTACCCTGACCCCTCCATCCCGTGGAGGTCCTCCGGAGGAAGGAACGGAATCTTCACTTTAATGTCACTATGTTTTAGTGTGAGTGCGAAAGACCCTTTCCTCTCAAGGGGAGGACACAGGTAGAATCTGAGCAAGTAAGAAGGACGAAATCTACCCGTGGAGAGTCAGGGTAGGGTGGGGGGTTTTGGTCGCTAGAGATCTAGGGGGTCTTGAAGACACAGGGCTGTGTTTAACAATGGTCGATGACTCGGAAAGGAAGTCGACCGGAGACACTCATTACCAACTGTCTCACCTAAACCCTTGTTCTGAGGGACCCAAAGGCAGGACCGGGGTGGTGGATATAGTGGATACGTCGAGACCCGTTAGACACTGGGTCGTAGGAATAAACCTTTCACTCCCGTTCTCGTAGAGGGGTATCTTGACAATGCCTTCGTTGTAATGATACACTTATGCGTGTATATACGGCTCTCGGTGTGTCCGTGTGGCCGACCGATAATATTGACAATTCAGAAATAAGAGTAGTGTTGGGATCCTAGATTTGTAATAGTGGATTAACAAATCTACCTTTCGACCTCAAGTCTCTCCAATTCACTGCGACTGCACGGGTGCCGATGTGTCGACGAGTCTCCACCTCGACCGTTGAACTTGAGACAGACAGGGTCAGGTCTCAGGAACCGTGGGTCCCCGACAAAGGACCACGAGACCCCGACTCGACGTCGCAATTTGGAAAGAAGGTGGAACTCCCCTCCTGACGAAGGACGAACTCGGGGGTTGGACACCCACTCGAAACTAATAAATTACCTCTCTCTGGTAGGTCCCCCTTATTTCCCAAAGGTCTCCGGGACCCCCATGGTTGGTAGAGGGTGTGGAGCTTTGGAACAAGGGAAAAGAAGACTAAGTTAGAAACAGGGGGTCATAGTCGACATTGACACATCACCGACGACCCTATTCTCTTTCCTAAAACAAGTATTATCATAAAGGTTCTAACGGAAGGTTCCTTTTGAATGCGGAAGCCTCCGGGTCACCTCAATTTGGTTCTTGTCGAGACCCCAAATTCTGTAGATCTTTTACAACCTAATTTATTTCAGTTTCTAGAAGGTCGGGGAAAGGGTGGGGTCTATAGACTCCTGGAAACTGTACAGTCGCACCCGATCCTGAGACGTTTCCCCTGACGTCGGATGCACAAAGGGTCTGTCAATGGGCTCCTTGGGAGAAAGGACTTCTGCTGGAAAGTCTAAACGACTTGATCGAAACCCGTGTCGACGACATCTCAAACCGTGTGAGATGGGAGAAGGTCTTCCTGTCTAATGGCGTCGGTCTACCCCCGAAGGGACTAGGCCGACGAGGACGGACCCCTCAGACAAGGGACGAGAACCCTCTTCCACACTCAGTGGGTAGAACCCGAAACCCACGGTCACGACCCCACGTCCTTCCCGCACGAGTCGTCCTTCCGTTCCCGAAAGACAGAGGATCTTTCACGTATGGCGGAGGTTCCGGTCCGGGTTACCACCGATGACAAGATGGTACTACGGAACAAAGAATGTCGACACGACCAATGATTTCGCCTTTAAGGAGGTACGGATAATCAATTTTCGACGACGACACTCGGGAGCTCAAGGGAGTGGGGGTGACGACAAGGTCGGTGACGTCGGAGAGAACACCCTGGGAGACGTGGAAGGGTACTAGACCGTCGGTTCCCTAATTACGAACCACGTCGGACTCCGGGGAACCCTGTGAGGGTCGGAGGTCGTCCGGACCCAGATAAGGTCGACCAGTGTCGAGACGGTCCCCAAACGAGATAAACAAACAGGTCAACGAGTCAGCACAGGATGAGAAACGCTGGGGTACCTGACGTCGTGTGGTCCGAAGGGACAAGAAGTGACAGAGGACCTCGAACGAGTTTGGGTACACGTAACTCAGCCACCACGGTAGGTTGGTAGAGTAGGAGACAGTAGGGAAAGAGGAGGACGGAAGATAGGAAGGGTTGTAGTCCCAGGTATGGTCAACGATATCGATATTATAGTAGGAACCACAGTTGACAATCGTGGGTAGTCTACGAGATCACAGTCTTCTGTCCTCGTCTACTTCTTGTGTTCTCGTTACCATACGATCTCCTCTCTCTCGTGTCTGAACCCTGACTAGGGAGTCGGAGAGAGAGACGGTAGGGATCGACACATGGGACCCCTCCAAGAAGAGAGAGGGGCTCTGACACAAGAGTAGACGCGCGGTCCACAATGGTCCCACTTCCTCTGGGCACCGGCCGTGTCCCGGACCCGGTGTTTCCTACAATCACCGAAGAAGGAAGGGGTAACACGGGTCACGTTCTACGACCGCCCACCGCCCACGGACCTCACTACTAGGAGGGTTCACGGAGAACGGGTCTCGTGGGAGGAATAATTCCCTCGACAAGGTATCAGTGTAGATTAATGGGAGATTGACGGACGAGGGGTGACCCGGGACGGACCCGTCCTCGACCACAGATTAACCTCGGTGAGGTGACAGGGCCGTCCTGAGGTAAGGACGATCCCCTCCGTCAGATCCACCCTCCGACCGAGACGGACCGAGGACGTTCGGCGAAGGTCGACTCCCCATCCCTGTCGTTTCCACTCATACCAAAGGGGACTCAATGACGAGGGCCATTCTCGTCCTGAGTCCTGTCCCTTCTGACTACTGACTCGAGTGCCACGACCTCCGAGACGCATCAATTTCGGCGGACTTATTACAGATCCCCGCGAACGAACCTCGGGTTGTCTGAACCCAACTTAGGAACGAGAGACAAATGGTCGAAATTGAAATTTTAGAAGTAGACTAGGAGTCAAACCGGTAGACTTCTTACCCTTACATCCCTCCTTTCGTATCTTCCTGTATTTCCCGAAGTGTGACTCGGGTCCCGTATGTACGAAAACAACTCCGATAACCATGTCGAAGTGCGAAGACTAAGGTAGGGTGAGTGGTCCGGGTTTCCGGAGTCCGACCTGCGAGAGTGTAGAGTGTAGAGTGACTTACGAGTGTTGAGTCACCCTTATTAAACTAAAAAAAGTAGCTTTCCCTCTGACTCTAAGTCTTTCAATTTCACTAAACGAGTTCTAGTGGGTCGGCCATTCGACTTCTTCAGATTAAAGTTACAAGAAAGACGTAGGTGAGGACTGCAAGTAGGTATTAATTTGTAAATAACCCACGAATAATCTAGGTCATTCCTAACCGGAGGTCTGAAACCCAGTGTAGGTCTCTGGAAGTATAGACATCGAAGTAAGGGATGGGAGAAGAAGGACGCACGGAGATGATATCTCAACTCTAAGTTAAAGGGTCAGAGAAAACGTCGATCGCTACCGAGTATATACATAGACTGTTAGACCGTCCCCCTCAATCCCGGTTACAATCACCCTCCACCTAACTAGAAAGTTCCTTAGGACCATTTCTAAAGTTTTTCGAAACTTCTATGTAACCATGTATTCAATTGAAGATGAGAGAAAGACGGAATTTATGTCTGTACTGAAGACCTCAACGTCGTCGGTAGAACACTGGTACTCTGAAGTTTGTATTCTTACTTTTGGTTATTCGATTCTTACAAGTTCTTCTTCCTACTATTAAGACCCAAGGACTATCGTAACGACTCTGGACTTGATGGTGAGGTTAGTGGATTATTTTCCACTCTTCTTGTTCGGGGATAAACAAATCCCCGAGTTGAAATCCGGTCAACAAGAGTTCCACACCATGAACGAACTTGTCCTCGTACCCGTAATGTATTCTTGAATAATCTTTTGGTTTTAAAACGGGAGGAAGGTACTAAGCCTGGACGATTTCGTCTGTGACTCGTTTGACTTAAAAATGTTCGGGAAACCCACTAAGACTACGTATGACTTCAAATCCTTGGTAACTGGATTCGTGGAGTAACCAGACCATGAGCAATGAACATAGACTTTCATTTAGAGTGACTGTTACAGAGAGACTCAAAAACGAGTTTCTGAAAAGGGACGGATCTTACGGGTTAAACGGGAAGAGAAGATCCTAAAAAGTAATTTACTCAATTAAAACTATTCTCTTTGGGTCTTTCCGTCTTTTAAGTAAGCACGTTGAACCGTTCCACGTGCTAATAAAAGACCTAAACCAGAGTCGGTAGAGTCTCCCGACCTATATTCGTGTTTCGATATTTTAACACGGTAAATTCTTTTACAGACCAAGGTCGACCTTTTGGATCTTAACCTCAAACAGAGAGAAGGAAAATGCACTCTGGTCTTCCTCACTAGTCGCACGAGGTTATAGGAAGGAAAGTCGACGGTGTTCAAGGGGGTCCGGAGGAGAGTCACTCCGGAGCTAGACTCGGGTGTACCAGGTGCCACCCGTCGAGTCTACTACCCGACTACCAGGTTCTTCCGTTTCCGTCTTCGACTTTCTGGAAAACTCTGGATCCGAGGTTTTGAGTGTGTCGGAGTGAAACCGGTCTGAGATGTGAGCGTTCGGTCCGACATAAGTTTCCCTACCTCTTTGTCCGAAATGTAGACCGGCCCTGTAAGTCACGGAGTGCAACGTTTCCCCGGCCACAGGACCCTACCCTCCTTCCACACCGGTAATTTGGTGAATGGTGTCCGAGAAGGAACAGAGAGTGAGACGAAATTAGAACGTCTGTCGAAGTGCAAAGGAGACTCTGTAATAACGTTTAGGCAAGAACCAAGGTTAAAAAGACGCTCAGTCTCTAAGAAATCAACGTTCCTTATCTTTGCTGAGTTTTATCGGGTTCCTTCGACCCTTCTCGTGTCTATAGCACCTTTACTTTACCTAAACCTGGACCGTCTTGGGCCTCGACCTTCCTTGGTTCTTTCGGGAAAAAGAGTTAATGAAACGAAGGAGAGAAGACATAGACACACCAGAACGGGTAAAGACAGGTGTATGGGACGTAGGAACACCGAAGGAAGGAAGGGACCGTAAAACCAGAGTCGATACGTTCGATCTCAGACGACCAGACACTTCCGCCCTTACGTTTTCCGTCGACCGTTCAAACACCACAGGTCTGACCGGGGTTAAGGTGTCAGACAATATCTGGGTCTTGGGGTCAATTGATCTCCGAAGAACAGAGACTCCAGTGTAAAAATACCTTTTTCCCGAGGGACCGGGACGTCACCCGACCGTGGGACCCTAATCAAAGAATGAGGAACAGGGTAGTCCGACGTTGGTAGTTCCTACCACACTGTACTTTACCGAAGGGTCCATGTCGGGACGGGTCCATGTCCGACACTCACACGACAAGAACCCCTACCGTTCGACAGTCTTAAATTGACACTGAAGGGACCCTACGACCCCGGGTCCCTCTTGGGAGTCACACAGAGGGTCCTGGCGTCATTTTCCGTCGAAACGACCAACTGGGTCGTCGGGAGGGGTACTCCTGGAACAGAAGGTCCGGGAGGGTACCTGACGAGAAAACGAGGGTCTTCCCACTCGGGAATGGACAAACACGACACCTCCACGGACTCCAGGTCGTCCTTGGTGCCCGAACGACCAGGACGTGACATACTTAACACATTGGTAGCCAGGTAGAAGGGCCCGAAGGCAAAGAGGTAGACGTCCTGTCTACACCCCAGGGATGGAGGGTGAACCTTTCCGGTTTCCATCGTTTACAATTCACAGACGATAGATCTGTCAGGGAGATAGAGTCCCTCACACCAAGATGAATACCAAAAAGCTGAAATACTGTCATACTTTCGTTATCGTAAGTCATCTTCGGTATGGAGTTTAAAAATTAAAACTAGAAAAGGGTCCGACCATTATGCACCGTGTGTTAGAGCACTACGACCCGTCGGCGTCGGTGTCGAGGGTTAGTCGGTGTACCAGTCCTCCCGCTTATTAGCTATGCCAATGTCGGCAAGACGTGGGTCTGTTGGTAAGACCAAAAGTGAAAGTTATGTCGCAAGTTAGTTAATGTACTCTCTCCGTTGTGAAGTAATATTTTGTCCGAAACACAACCTACTAACACAGGTTGACATTCACAAGACTCGTACGGATTCCATCTAACCCGATTCGGTGCTAGAAACCATCCAATAGATATTTTGACGTAGAAACTAAATACTGTAAGAGTTAAATGTGACCCAAATAACTCTATATTAGGTCAACATTCTACTCCTTCTATACATCACCTACCATAACCTCTATGATTTTTCACTACCGACTCATTGTCATTACCATGACTATTATTACTTGTATGGAATGATTCTTTACTTAAGGGAACCGAACAAAAAAAAAATTCTAAATAAGTAAATAACCGACACCACCCAGAAGCAACGACGCGTGTCCAAAAGAGATCAACGTCGCTTACCCCCGGTGAGAAGTCGACGCCGCCGAAGAGAGCAACCCCTCGTGCCGTAGATCCGCACGCCCGAACCATCAACGACGGGTACCCGAGATCTCGTGTTCGACACCGCGTCCGGAATCAACGAGGAACCGTACACCCTAGAAGGGCCTGGTCTCTAACTCGGTCACAGGGGACGTAACCGTCCGTCTAAGGATTGGTGACCTGGTGGCCCCTTCGGGGTCGTACACTCAAAATTCCCCTACTGAGAGAGTGGCGAACGTCTTCTCATCCTGGTACAACCGGGATCCCTGTGTTAGTGACCCATACCATGCTGAGTCAATTCGCTGTGGAACCCAGAGGAACTACGGACCTCGTCCACACACACACGTATACACGCCTACACATCCGCACACACACGCCTGCCACCCGGAGACTGCTGGGCGTCGAGGGTTGAAGGGCCGAGAATTTGGATGTGTCGATCCCCACGCTCGTAGAGACGTCGTCCAATGACGTCACAGAGATTTCGACCCGAGGAAGTCCCGGAAAGATGAAGGAGGGCTCCAGTGAATCCAGGGACGCTCTAGGTCCCGGGGCGTCGTACCCGCTTCAGGACCCTGTACGTCCCACCTAAGACCCTGTCCAACTACTTACAACGTCTGGGGAAAAAGAATAAAAGAGCTGGAAGAAGGACACCAGTGTCGGACGAACCTCGTGGGGACACCCCTGTACCCCAGATCCAGTCCATTTTAAGTCTAAATTCTTTAGTCAAGGGTCCGTCGTGTGTCCCTGACTTCTGGGTCCAACCGACAACCGTCCATCCCCGTCCTTCAGCTCGGGGAGTGCACCGAAATCTCAAGTCCACTGAGTCTGTTGTCGATAACCGGTCGAACGGAGACTTCAGAAGGACTCTAACAGAAATTCGGGAAACAGGGTTCTGGATTACTTCAAGTTTCGGAAGAGGTGAAAACGATTAAGGGTCTTTACTGATTCCTGTCGTCTTTCCCCTCCCCAAGTGGACAGGACCTATAAGAAGGAAGACCCGGGTACGAGGGGTCTGCACGACGGAGACTTGGCACGGAGTGACTAGGACTACACTTTAACCGAATTAAAGGTCTTCTCTTCGTGGTTTATAAATGTATTTTATAAGTACTTACGTTATAGAAGATGACCTTTTGGACACCGTCCCCCCACCCGGAATGGTGTTTTACGTGTAAGAGTATTGAAGTCGACGACGAAGAGAACGGACGACGCAGCATGTCACTAATGGTCGATCCCCCAACCTCGGTCTGACAGACCCAGGTTTCGGGTCGGAGTGACGACAAATAATCGACACGGTGGGGTCCGTGGAAGGGAGGGAGAGACACGGAGACATTTTAGAAAGACACTTTCACTTCAACGAGTCAGTACAGTCGGAGAAACACTGGGACACTTGACATCGGGGGGTCCCAGGTGGCAGGTACCCCAAAAGGTCCGTTCTTATCACCTCACCCATCGGTAAAGGAAGAGGTCCCCTAGAAGGGTTGGGTCCCCAGTTTGAACCCAGAGGGCGTAACGTCCGTCTGAGAAATGACAGACTCGGTGGTCCCTTAGGGGAGATATTTTACCCCTACGATTATCCTAGACAGGATTTTCCAACAAGACTCCGAGTCCGTTTAATGACACACAATCAGCGAGTCAGTATAGGCTGAGAAGCGTCAGGGTACTTGACGTCGGACGGTCCGAGGAGACAGGTACCGTAAGAGGTCCGTTATGACCTCACCCAACGGTAAAGGAAGAGGTCCCCTCGAAGGGTTGGGTCCCTAGCTTGGGTCCAGAGGGAGTAACGTCCGTCTAAAAAATAACAGACTCGATGGTCCCTTCGTCCGTTTAATTACTCAAGTATTAACATTTGACGAATCTCTTTACGGATTGAGTCCTCCACGAGATCTTCGTAGATCATTTAAATTGGGGAAAGTGAACTTTTGACCCTGAATAGTATCACCAATACTCCTTCTTTACTGTAATTTTCGTAATACCTGAAGAAAAAAACAAAATTAAAAAACGAGAAACCACCCCGGGCACGTCGGTCCTCAGGTTGAGGGTCGAATAGACCCGCTCTTAAGAGTCAGGGACTCCACACCCACCTGGACCTCTGGGAGGGGAAGGTGGTTTCGGGAACCGTCGACTTCAAGTCTGGACACTGGAACGGAGACAACAGACTTGGGGAGGGGAGACCTTGGACTACGGTTCAACGTCCTTGTCTACCATGCAGGAAGGGTCGCCGTCGTGACCGATGTACGGGGTCGGCCGAACAGATAATTGTACTGACACTAACACCCAGGATGGGGAACCGGAGGGAACCAAGGATGGTCAAAAGACTCGGACTAAGTGGGTTAAAACATTCGAGGGGTTCGAGATAGACACCGTCTGAAGACGGGATGGGGAGTCCTCGTAGAGGGGGTGAGTGCATCCATTGTCTGATAAATTGACCCGACTACCGACGATCCGTGTGTGGATCTGAGGGGACGGAGGGAGCGGTGTCCACACCGACAACTTGTCCGAGGTCGACTACCACACCCCACTCGTCGTCATTCCCATGTGGGAGGTCCCCCTGGAACGTCCCTCTCTGGCAGGGGAGGGGAGGAATAAGGGGAAGGACGATCGTTCGTCACTTGGAAGGACCTCGTATACGACTTCCGGACTTTTTAAGTACCTCGTCTTGGTGGTAATGTAAAGCCGATGAAGGACTTTTTCTTTCTTTAAAGAGAGTAAATTCGGTACAATAAGGTCCGGAGGAAAGAGACCTCGAGGGACGGAATATCCATCGATCAAGTCAAGTCTAGTCAGTTAGTCAGCACAGACTGAGAAACGTCGGGGTACCTGACGTCGTACGGTCCGGAGGGCCAAGTAGCGGTTGAGGATCTCAACTGAGTCTGAGTGCAGGTAACTCAGCCTCTACGGTAGGTTGGTAGAGGTTGTACGGAAGATTATCTAAAGGAGGTACCGAAGTCGATGGCCTCCACCAAGGAAATAGAAAAAGCAAGAAAAGACGAGACACGAACAGCAAAAGAGAAAGAAGGAGAAAGAAAGGAAAGACGAGAAGAGGACACTAACTCGTGGAACCAAGGACGCCACCTGTCTCGCGCCTCACGTGCGCAAGGACTCACGTAAAGGCCCATACCTACTTACGATCGCTAACAAACGTGACAAGGAGCGGGGGCGGTAGGACCTACGGGACCCTCGAACGCTTCGGAGTGAAGAGCGTCCCGTCGGAGGAGGGAGTGAGACTCCGAACCCGTGGTCCGGGTTTCAAGAATGGAGAGAGGGGTTGTGAACAGTTTTATAAAAAAGGTTTGTTACAATGTATAGAAGGATACTCCTCGAGACCGCGGTCGACAATTCAATTATTTTAGGGAGGGAAGCCTACCCGAAAAAACCAAAACAAAACGGGCACTCGGACAGCAGGTGGTAAAGATAAGGAAACTAGAGATTTACCTTTTGTTTTAAGTTCCTTGGGCTCGGGTACCGGGTACCTCTCTCCGGACCTCCCATCTCTAGCTGTCCCGGACTCGGTTTTACGTTGCAGTCCACCGTTGAGTCTCTTCCGGTCTGGGTCTTCTCGGAGCTCTCCGGTCTACCCTTTCACTAGTGACCTACAGTTGCCACTCGGTCTCCGGAGTCGGTCTGAGAACGAGGGAGTCAAAGGAATAGGCATTTTACCCATATAATCATAGAAGGAGTGGACAACGACTCCTCTTCATTGTGTCCATTTCACGGACCGTGTACAAAGGGGCCTACCATAAACATAACAAACAAGACTTAATAATAAAAAAATTAACCTCCTATTAATGAACTGTCGTAACACAACAAAGACGGCATATAATTGTACTTAATCGGTGTCCATATGCATACAGGAGACAACACTCAATCTACAAGGGTTTGAACGGAATAGAAGGATGGTGTGACCAAGAGTTTCAATTCGTGTGTAGTCTCAGTGGATCTTCCGAACAACTTTTCCCCGTGTGGGGGTCTCGACGACTAAGTCATCCAGACATCGCCCTGGTCCTTGACCGTGAAGGTTGTTCCACGGTCTCCCACGACTACGACGACCAAGCCCCTGGTGCGAACTTCTTGGGGACAAGATGACGTGATCGCCGGATTACTGTCTGGACTTCAACTAGACCCTTTCGCTTGTGTCTTCTTCTCTCGACCTTCTCGAGATCGTTTCGAAGAATGTCCTGTTGAGTCTGGACCCCCTCTTCACGGAAACGTCCCCAAAGCCCACCTTCTCCTTAACCCCTTCCAAAGTGTTTTCTTCATTATGAACTCACCTTGAACTTCTCGGTCCTCTTTAAACGGTCCGACCGATCTGTTCCTCGTAGGGGTCGTCTCCCTTATCGTCCACGTCTCCATTCTTCCGTCCTCTTTTATGTCGTGTGGACTCCGTGTCGCGAGTAAAAAGGATTGAGGGCTCCGTAGAAACCTCCCGTGTTACCTCTACTGCCCTGTGTGAATCGTCGGACACACGCGTAAACTTCTGTGGATCCTTCCATACACGCCTCTTCCGTTGCCGTGGGATGAGGTCATGAGAACGGACCTTTTAGGGTACCTGCCTCCTCGGACCACCCGACGTCAGGTACCCTAGCCCTTCTCAGTCTGTGCTGACTCGCTGAAGTGAAAGTGTAAAGTGAAAGTACGTAACCTCTTCCTTTACCGTGGGGTGAGGTCACAAGAACGGACCTCTCAGGGTCCCTGCCCCCTTGGACCACCCGACGGCAGATACCCCAGCGTGTCTCAGCCTGTGTTGACTCCGCTGAATCGTCGTCGTCGTCGTCCTTTCACACACTCCTAGGTAAGGGCCCTACCCGTCAACTTCGGGACTTTAACTTTCCGAACGGAAGTGTGGGTGGCCTGTGCTGTAGAAACTGCTACGAACGCCTGAAGTTACTATGGTGCGTGTCTATTAAGTTTTTCGAAATTAGGGTCATGACGGGTGACCTACCTATATAAAGGTATGGAAATGCCCTCTACCTCGTATCTTCGTGTTTACGACCTAAAGGTCTGCACAAACCACCCTCGTCGTCCTGTCTAACGTATTTTGTTTCAAACCTAAGTTTTTGGGTCCAACGTTTAAGTGGGTTCCTGGGTCGAAAGGAGGGACTTCCGAGGAGAGGGGGACCAGGGGGTCGAAAAAGAGAGAAGGGTAGAGGTAGTGCGGACAACGAGCCGACAAAGGACGAGACGAACATTTAGAGTGGGGTCTCTTGTGTCGATGAACGGACGTTGTCGTTAATGTGTAATAACCTCCCAGTCGCTACTACGTGCGTCCGTCGAAGATCCATAAACGTCCACAGGTACCCCTCGAGTCCCAGGGTCCCCGGATGACCCGGGTACGTGGGGAGACCCCCTAGTCGTCCGACCTCTGGAGTTTACAGTGGTGGACGCAGGTGTAGGGTGCAATCGAGTCGGGAAGGACACACACTTTCAGTTTAGCTCAACGACTTCTTACGAACGCCGAGGCAACCGAGACGCGTCACTGGGGAGGATAGTTTCCGAATGATGCGTGCCCGGGACACGCTCCCGGACAGGTATGCAAACACGAGAACAAAGTGGAAGATGAAAAGGTTTTCTCCATCCGTGATTGTACGTGGAAAGTATCTCCTCTTTTCACTTAAAGTTCGTCGAATTCATTGGTGTCCTCGACTCTCCGTCATACCACGTCCTCAATTCTCGTCTCTGGGATTTTGGTCGGATGGACTCAAGTTCAGAGTCGAATCGTAGTTGGACGATACACTAGAACCCGTCCAATAAATTGGGGACATGTGGACGAAGAAGGAGACATTTTACTCCCAGGGAAACTACCACTGCATTCAGTTACATAGAACTTGTCATCGACGGTATATATACAGTCAATACGGATAGTAACTAAGTACCTTGAGTTCACCCGACTGGGTACGACCAAGGTTAGAGGGGAGACGGGACGACGGTGATTTCGACCAAAGATCCTCCTCCCTTCTATTTCTGCACTCCTTGGTACTTCCACGGACGTGAGAGATGATATCTCTCAGTCTGACTGTCCCAAACTTAGGAGTTCAGAGAACTGTGACTCGGTCTCAAAGATGTAGAAATGTTACAACATAGAAGTACCACTTCTTGGTCCACGAATCCAATGTAGGAGTCAAGGCGGTAAAAAGGTCGACGTCCTGAAACCCACTTTCCGAAAGAGAGAAACCCGGAGTCAAAAGAGTAGACATTTTACCCCTACTATGATCAAGGGTGTAAACATCCCGACTATTCCCCTACTGTACTCGACAGGGTACGTCCCAGGAGACTCCACAGGACCTACGTGTCCTTCACGATGGGTTCACACACGACTCTGGGATTACATGTATCATGTTGTGTCCGGGCGGCGTCTCGTCCACGGGCCATTCGTTGTCGTTACTACTCCGCCGCCGTTCCTCCGACGTTTCAAGGCAGAAAGAAGAGTGATTGACTTTTCGGAGACCCGGCTCTTAAGAGTTAGGGCTGACGTGTGATCTTGATGTAACCCCTAAAAAAAAAAAAAATTACGGTCCTGGGTCTCTAAGAATGAATCAATTCGGATGTGTCCCGGATCGGAGTTTACTAAAAAGTTTGGGTGGGGTCCTCTAAGATTGTTCGTCGGTCCTAACTCTTGGTGACTTAACCCTTTATTAACTCCCCGGGTGAATCTCCTCTATAAAATTGATCCGTTCCGTCCGGAGAACCTCCTCCCCCGTAAACTGGACTCTAGCCTTTCCACTCTTCCTCTGTCTTCTGGACCTCAACCCCACCCCCACCCCAAAGTATGTCGCTTGCCTCGGTCACGTTTCCAGGACTCCGTTCACACTTGGAGTCCACACAATCTTTTTCTCTTCTTTCCGGTCCTACCGTCTCTGCGAGTACACTCTCCGTCGTCGACTCCTAGACTCAGGTCCTACTGTTTATTCCCTTTGACTCAGGGGGAGACGGGTCTCCGTGTCCCCAATCGTAAACTCGATCCGTCTCTCGTCGACTCCCGTGGGTCGAGAGTACAGATGTCGACTAAATTCAGGGAGTTCATAGGAGTTCAAGAACCCTTAGACAACTGGGCCCAGAGTTGGAGGGACCCAGTTAAGACAGGTCGTGGGAGTGACCATCCGGTAGTCGGGGTCTTCCTAGGAAACCCTGTCCTTTCAACCCCCGATAAGGTCACTGGTCTCTCCCTCTTCCCCCTGTCTCCGATCCAGCTGACGGGGACCCCGGGTAGTGTTTCCGGTGAACCCGACCACCGACGAGACCGTCGCTCCCCGATGTCCCGACGGTCCTTTTACGGTCGGAGGACACTTCCGAATTAATCAGATGAGGACGGTAACGGCCCCCTGTCGAGCCACCCCTCGTCCACAAAGATAAAAGGCCGTGTTAATAGACCCTCCACTCCAGTCCCCGTAGTCTCCTACACAGACGCCGAAACGCATACACGCCTCCTCACGGACACGCCTCCACACACACACAGACGGAACACGCCGTAACACACTGACACACGGTGTAAGAGTATCCTCTCGCGAGGCGGCTTGCCACACGCAGACACACACGACGAGTGCAGACGACACACAGCGACACAGAAACACAAAGGACAGAATGATATTGTCTCGGACAATACGGACCTAGACAGAAGTGGTGTACGTTAACACACACGCAGAGACACACACTAGATCTGTGCATACGGAGTAGCCTCCCACGTCAGACCGCACCCTTCGTGCAGGGGGGTTCCCGTCCGACCAGGGTGGAGCCTCGGGGCAAAGGACCCGACAGGTCGTCCGGGCCACGAGAGGTAGGGGCCCCCAGTGTTCTCGTGAACACGACTACCAGGCGGGACCGACGGCTCAGATCAGAACGCTCCTTCCCCAGACGCAGGTCGAGGAAACAGACCCGTCACCCACCGGTGAGGCGTCCGGAGCGGCCGTACGCGTAAAGGACGACCTCCGCGGCCACCCCGGGTCGACGTAGGCCCGACCCGGAGACTGCGACCGAATCTACCGCCGCCCCCGGACCGGACCCCGGCGGACCCGGGGTGCACGACAGACACGCACGTCCAGCGGAAGGTCTCCTTCTCGGGAGGACGGGGGTCAGACGTCGGAGGAACTGTCGACCCCAGGTCTCTCTGCGTCTCCTTCCCCTTCACTAGGGGGGGAGGGGTTCTCGAGTCCTTCACAATAGTCGAGTCCCGGTCGGTCCCGGTCCCCTATACTCTGGAACCCCTCGGAGACCTCAGCAGTCGGCCCTCGCACTACCCAAAGGTACCTTTATGAGGGGTCGCATACGGACCTGGCAAGGGAGTCGTGGCGAGTAGGTCGAACCTGACTCGGAAACGAGACACAGGCCGGGACTTGGGCCCGACTGCAGTTGTGGTTGTTGTTGTTATTGTTTCGCCGGGGCAGACGAAGAGGGTAATCGTGCCCGAGGAGGTGAACCGAGGAGAGTCGTGAAACGCCTGGGGGAGAGGAGGAACGTTTGGGAGACCTAAGGACCGAGAGTGGGTGGAGACAGAGAGGAGTCCCGGAAACGTATAGGACAAGGAAGAACAATCTTGTGGGGAGTCCTGAACTGTCCCTTATTAAATACTCTATTTCTGACATCCACCCCCACCCCACCCCCCCTTCGTTCACGTTTCCGGGACTCCAACACCTTACCCGAACTGTATCAGTTCTATGTCGGGTCGTCGGTCACACCGACACATCCGGTACCCCTTCTTCCACCTGAAATAGGATCGCTGTCACCGTTCGAAAATTCACACCCTCTCCATCCTATCCAGACACAAAAATTCTCAAGTGAGAGGTCCGTAACACTTCTTGTGTAACCTTCTTCCATCCTTCACTTCAGCCCGGCTGACTCTCGTCGACGATGAATGACTTGTGCACACACGCCTACTTAGACTACATAATAGAGTAACTTAACAAGGTTGGTCGGACACTTCCTCTACGGCAGTCGGAGCGAAATGTTTGAATCGTCCCGAGTCTCTCCAACTCACTCACCGTGTTTCAGNATCCTTCACTTCAGCCCGGCTGACTCTCGTCGACGATGAATGACTTGTGCACACACGCCTACTTAGACTACATAATAGAGTAACTTAACAAGGTTGGTCGGACACTTCCTCTACGGCAGTCGGAGCGAAATGTTTGAATCGTCCCGAGTCTCTCCAACTGACTCACCGTGTTTCAGTGAGTCGATAAAAGAACCTCAGGTGCCAGATTTGTCACTTCTCTACGGTGACAGGGAGGGAGGGGTGGGGGTGGGGGGGCTTGTGTGTGTGGAACTTAAAGTGACTCGACCCTCTGTAAGACCCTCCCGCTGAGAAAGCCGGGGACGAAGACCAGACCCCCGGACCCAACGTTCATGGCACAACAGACGGCTGGGTATCTCCATGAATACCTGGGACAGAGGGTCCGGAAGGAGGAACCCAGATAAGTGATAGGTAGACGATATTGGATGGTAGGGGGTCGGAGTGGTTATTCTTTTGAGTGGAACGATACGGGGGAGGGGAGAAGGAAGTGTCGGTATAGGTTGACCAGCAAGCCAGTAACAGCCGAATTGGGCACAGGGAGGTATCCAAGACTCTTCACTCCTAGGTATAGACACCGAGTCGGTATAGAGTCGTGTCTCTGTATCGTTTCGAAGGGGACTAACAACTTATTTACCTACTAAAGGGTTTTAGAACTCTCGAATTTCTCACCGTCGAATCTGGAGTACGTCAGGTTGGAGGTTTGACAGGTCCACTCCTCGAATTCCGTGTCTCTCCCGACCCTCGAGTAGACTCCAGTGTGTCGTCCACACGTCGTCTTACCCCCGGTCTGAGGATCAGGTCACTGGGGGTGATCCGGTGTTTAGTCTCTCACCTCTCTCGCCATCGGTAGGTACCGTATAGTCCTCGACACGGGACATTAGGCGCACCCCCAGACCTCTCTTCCCCCGCAATCAGAGTACTGGTGACATCGACAGAATCAGGTAAGTCCGACGACCTCGTTTGATAGTGTCAGACTCCCCGAACATTTACTACCTCTAAGTAAGGAGTGTCAAGACCTCCGACCTCAGGCTCTGTCCGCACACCCATACCAGTCCGAGACCACTCTGAGGGGAAGACCTAACGTCTGGCGACTGAAGAACGACATAGGAGTGCACCCCCTTCCCGTCCCTTAGGGAGACCCCGGGTAAATTACTCCCGTGATTAAGGTGAGTGCCCCCGTGGTTGGAGAACTGGATTCCTAGAGGGTTTCCGGGGTGGAAGGATTATGGTAGAGGAATCCATAAAAAGTCACGACGTTTTAAATCCGTCTGTGCTTGTGGCTTCGATATCGTCATCGGAGGTCGAATGAGTAGGAACTCGATTAGGGGTTCCGACACCGGAACGACGAGTCAAGAAGGCCCCCCGTCCTACGACCTTAGGTTTGGGGTGACAGGGGGTTGGGGTCCTAGGAGAGGGGACATCTCTTTGAACGAGTCCAAGGACTGACCTCACACTACCTTGGAGGGAGACCGTCGTCTCCGAGTGTTTCCAGAGAAGTACGGACAGTCGACCGACCCAATAGAGTACAGACTGTGGAGGGCGGGAGGACTCCCGTACCTGACTAAAGTAAGTGTCGTCGTGGAAGTCGAGAATTTTACGACGGACCGTGCATCCTCCACGAGTCAGTCCTAGACCCCTATGGGTTAACGTGCGGAGTCATGGCACCGTTTCTGACGTTTCCCAAACGAAAGACCACCTCGGTATGAAATTTGGGTGTGGTTGTCCCGCGGGAAGGACCGACCCGGGGGAGAGACGACACACTAGAACCCGTTTGTCGAATTGTAGAGACCCGGTGTCAAGTAGTTTGCATTTTTCCGTTTCACGGCCCCGGGACACGGACCCCTGACCGCCTGTAACTAAAGGTCCGAAGCTTGACCTGTAAGTATCAGTCCACTTCTTCTGTTACTAGTCTTTCATGTTCCGAGAACGGGTTCCTAAAATCTGATATCTATCTATGGGTACTAGGCCTACAGGAGTATACATTTGAGTCTAGACAGATTGAGGTTTAAGCCAAGAAGGACGGAGGGAATGGGATAAACAAGTAGACAGGGTACTCCTAACCTGTTCTCTTAAACCGTCCGTCTGTGGTGAGTCAAGGAACTGGGACCTCATGGGGTCGAGAGAGTGACGGACGTCGGTGTCTCGGCGTCGGGCCCCTCTCTCGGTTGACTTACTTGGCGACGAGAAACGTCTGCGACGGACCGGCGCATTACTTAGGAGTAAAAGGAAGGAGACGTTTCTAACTGAAACCTCTGTCGTATCAGAGGATAACTTTGACTCCAACCAACAACAAAAACATTGATTAAGCTTTGGCAAACTGTGTGTCTTCAACGTCTCTATAGAGTCCCAAGGGTGTATGGGAAGTGGACCGAAGGGGAGTACTATTGCAGAGTTCATTGATCACCATGATCACCATTTCTTGGACAGACGGTTACGTCCTCTGAGTTCTCTACGTCCAAGGTAGGGACCCAGTCCTTCTAGGGAACCTCCTCCCGCACCGTTGGGTGAGGTCATAAGAACGGACCTCTTAGGGGTACCTGTCTCCTCGGACTACCCGATGTCAGGTACCCCAGTGTCTCTCAGTCTGTACTGACTTCGCTGAATCGTGTGTGTACGTCCGTTGCCTTCACGCAGCAGTTTCAGTCCCCTGCCCACAACCGTGTCGTAGTCGTAGTAGTTTCAGCCCCCTGCCCACAACCGTGTCGTAGTCATCGGGCCTATGTCTGAAATGAGTCCAAAGTGGCAAAGCGTACGTGCGGGTACCGTAACAAAAATTAAAGGTTAAAAGCAGTCAATGGTCCGAGGATCAATTCTCTTACTTCGACCGAATCCTTCAATCAATTCTGTTCGCCAGTAAAGGTCGGGAAGAGGGGAGGGGAGGAAGAAGAGATCTTTACCGGTGCAGTGAAGGAAGTCGACTAGGAAGACACAAATCGAGGACTACAGGGGTACTGTTTACATGTAGCGACACACATAAAAAGTCACAGTCTGCAGGAGGTGACGAAGGGACGGGACCGTGTGCGTTACGGGTAAGTCCGAGACAGGAGGCACGGGATGGGGTGAGAAAGTGAGGAGGATGGGAGGGACCTATCGACACAGTAGCGAAACTACTGGGACCGTGAGTTGCAATGTCGACAATCCTCAAGAATAAAACGAATCGAAAGACGCGGGGTAGTGATTAAAGAGGTCGAAGAAACGGTCGACAGACTTCGAAAGAATCATGAAACTAAGTGTAGATTGAAAAATAGGTAAAGTAGTAGTACTCTCTTCAGAGAGGACCTTGAAAGACCGTAAAGATTTGACCTGCACAACGAGAGACGGCGATCGTGAGACCCTAAGGGCGGGGGCAGAGGTGCCGGGTCGGGGGGTACTCGCACTCCTGTGGAGGAGGAGAGAGGGCTCGACCTAAAGGACGAAGGGGCTAAGGCGCTGAAGGACAAAGAACGAAGGGAGGCCGACAGTCACCTCTCGAAGGAGAGAGTCGAAGGACTCCATCTCGACAACCCTCTGTGGAAAGAGGAACAAACAGATTCTGACAGAAATGTCAAAACCACACTGGATCTTAAAATCCACCGTCTATGAAAAGAAAGTCTTACATTTCCGAAGCAAAGAAATAGTAGAGGGAAGGTCTCAAAGAGTGCTCTTCGAAATTCACTGACACTGAGGTAAAAGTGAGAGACCTTCAGTCAGTCGAGCAGGGACTCTAAAGGAGGACTGGAAGGAACTACCTCCAGACCGGACACGAGTCGTGCACACCCCAGAGAGAGTAGAACCCCAAGTGTGGGAGGTGAACCCCCTCTACAAGGCTTTTCCTAAAAATAACTATAAAGGAAGGGTAGTAAAAGGAAGAGAAAGACCTAGAAGATACTAAACTTATAATGTCAGAAACATAGTCAGGAGAATAACAGAGGACAGAAGTTACTGACTAAGACGATGTACAAGAACTCTTTAAGGGAGGTGAAACAGAGGGTTTCGAAATTGACGCTCGAAATACAAAGACGACAGCTTAGAAAAGGGTTCTCGAGAAGAAAGGGGGACTCCAAGAAAAAATACCATAGTACAAGAAAAAAAGGACCTACGCAATGACAGATAGAAAGCTAGGTCTCTAAGAAATAAAGTAACACTAATATAACAGACACTAAAGGAGGTACGGAGGACAGAAAGGACGAGACTAAGGACATCAGACACACAGACCAATCCAGAAGGTCAAGTGTAGTCGCCGAAAGTCGGTGCGGGTCACTCGGAAGCGACAGACGAGAACCATTTCTGGTTTACGTCATCTCCCACCCGCACAACTCGTAGACATCCTCTACAACCCCAGGAATCTAGAAAGGAGGACTAGACAGTCGAGACGTTTCTTCTGGGAAGGTAAGAGGGTCGATCTATAATCTCCAGACCGACGGTCAGAAGAAATACTATGTAAGTGAATTGGGAGAACCCAGGGAACAAAAACGACAACAACAACACCGGCGCGGTGTGTCGTACGTCTCGAAGGGACCGGTCTTTAGCTTGCGTGCGGAGGGCGTCCCCTTCACGCCTCAGGATCGGTGACTTTCTGTCCCTTCAGGGAGGGGACACAAATATTCCATGGGGGTCAGGGAACACGGACCTCGAGAGGTCTTGTCTGCGGACGAAGTATTAGTAGTCTCCTATTTGAACCTCAGGAGACAGCCCACCCCTCCCCGTCAGTGGGACGTCGTCCTTTGACCCCTCTCCTAGACCCTCACAGGAGGACGAAGAAGTCGTCGAAGGGACTACCGGAAAGGAGAGGGTCCTGTGGGGTGACCGAGGACCAGAGGAGAGGGGGGTCCTCGGGTTCACCTACACTCGTAAAGGAGAAAATGATCCAGGGGTCCGGACCGGACCCAACCCAGGGGTTCTTTTTTTTTCACCGAAAAGTCTTACTTAGTCAGGTCTCTCCCTCGAGGTTACAGTTAGCCCTGTCCCGAGGAACTCGGGGTAGGTACCCGGGGGTTCAGAGTCCCGTGACGTTCTAGTCGTCCGTGTCCTGAAGTACAATGAAAGGACTCAAAGACAAGGGGACAAACCGGTTGTCCTCAATGTCACAGAGAAGAGAGTAAGTTACCCTTAGAATTTCAGGTCTAACTTTAGTTTCGAGTTTCTTGGCAAGTTGTGAAGGGTGAGGATGAGTGGGACAGACAGGATGTCCCCCCAGACGTCGTGGGATTCACCCCAGGATAGGCAGGACTTTTGAGTTGTGACCCCCTTGGTGTCCCGACTACTGGGACCAACAAGACTCTTTATCTCGACTACTGGGATCAACGTGTCTCCGCCCCCCCACCCCGTTATCCCGACTATTGGGATTAACGAGCCCCTTAGATGGAAGCTTATCGGACAAGACCCGCGGTGAACGACCCCAGGTCGGGGCCACCTAGGTCCCATTAAGTTTCCCCTCTGCCTTAACCACAGGATCCTTTTTTGAATAAATTAATGTCTATATTTCTCTCTAATCTTTTCTTATCACATCATCCTTTATAATCACCTCTTTTTCTCCGACTTATTGAACCAAATACACCCTATGGTTATTTTAAGGTTCTGTTCCTTAAACGTGGTAGATGCAACCCGGTGGCCGCGGTGACCTTATAGTCTTCCACGGGGAGGAACCCGAGGAAGAGCGCACCTTGAATTTTCGACCTCGTTCATTCATCTGCACCACTCGTTGGTGTGAGGTCTACCCTTAAGTCGGTCTTTCCCTTTCTTTCTTGCTGTACCCCCTTAGTCAGAAAGGTCTTTGACTAGGGTAAAAAAATAAAAAGTCCAAACGAATATATGAAACACAATATGTATCCCTACTTATGTCTCAGTGCGTCCCCAGTCGTCTGGACTGGGAACAGTGTTAGTCCACGAAGTATATTTTAATATGTTTCCAGAATCCCCAAAATGTAGTAGAAGACCGGTACTCCGGACGACTGTAAAATACCGGGAAAGACTATTGCCAGTCAGTTGGTCTTGTGAATAAAAAAAGTCCCCACTAAAAAAAGAATTTTGTCCGCGGTGGGAGGTTTATTTCAACGTAAGAATATCCCACTCCCACATCACCCAATGTTAGTTCTTTCCTTAAATGAATCGGATTCCAAATTGTACTAATTAGAATTTCCAATTATGAATAAAGAGGATATACGATCAATATAAATAATATTCCCGTCCCTTATACCTCTAAATCGTCGTTTATAACCGAGTTGTTTACTTTTTGGGAAGTGGTTATATTAAAGATTAGTTAGATGATACGATATGATTATTAAAAGATTGAAGAGTTTTCTCAGACATATATCTTTCAAATTTCGTAGAGCACGGAGAGCGTCAACCCTCCGACATTTGTCAGTGTACGCCGGCCTGCTTGGGTGAGTCCGTCCGATCTCTTGGAAGTCTCCTCAAACATTCAACTTTGTGAGAACAGTGTGGGTCCTTAAAAATAATTGACCTCGACGTTCAATTGAGGAAGAGGGTCTCTTTACCACTACCCCCTCTCGGGGGGCATTTCAGTCTCCACATCCACTCTCGTATTTTGTCTGAGACCAAAACCCCCATTTACGAGCCCTTGTCCCCCAAAGGACTCCGAACTAGGGTCGAAACGCATACGGTTTCGGAGGAAGGAGTACTGGAAACGGTACACGCCTCAAGGAGTGCGACCAAGGGCCGTCTCTGGGGTGTACGAGAGTGATGGGAGGAGGGTGGTGACACGGTCAGTACCATTAGTGAGTGCTGTGGGAAAGGGTGACGTGGATCTCTTTTTAAAGAGGGGAACCGTAATGACGGTAAACCCGAGTTATTAAGAACCAACACCCGCCGACAGGTTACGTAACGTCCTTAAGTCGTCGTGCGACCCAAAATGGGTAATTGACAGTAATAGGGTAGGTGGGGTCCACACTTTTGAATTTTACAGAGGTCTTTAATAGTCTATAGGGAATCCCCTGTTTTAACGGGGACCAACTTTTGGTTGGGACTTATAAGTAACCTTCCTGATTACGACTTCAAGGACATAAAACCGGTGGACTATACTTCTCGACTGAGTTACCTTTTCTGGGACTACGACCCTTTCTAACTCCCATCCTCCTCTTCGCCCACTACCTCCTACTCTACCAACCTACCTTACCTGTACTCAAACTCGTTTGAGGTCTTCTACCACTTCCTGGCCCTTCGGACCGCACGACGTCAGGTACCCCAGTGTCTCAGTCTGTGTTGACTCACTGACTTACTGTTGTCGGTGACGAACCCGAGTCGGGGTCGTAGGAACACCTGTGTCGTGAGGTTCGTCGGTGACAGTTGGACTCAACCGGGTACCTTACTTTGGACAAACTGGTCGTCTCGGTGGTGGAGTGTATCCAAGCCTCAGACCATCCAATCGTCGAATTAAACCGTTAAGACACTCGGTCGAATTCTCGGAAGATAAACTCCCACTCTCGTCGGGGGTGGACGGTGAAGGACTCGTATCTTTCTCCCTCCCCGACCTGAACTCCCAGGGTCAGGACGACACAATTCAGAGTACGACTGTCGACGCCTTAACTAGGGGGTCCTGAGGGTCAAGTCAAGTCAAGTCAGCGAGTCAGCACAGGCTGAGACGCTGGGGTACTTAACGTCGTGTGGTCCGGAGGGACAGGTAGTGGTAGAGGGTCTCAAGTGAGTCTGAGTGCAGGTAGCTCAGTCACTACGTCGGTAGAGTAGGAGCCAACAGGGGAAGAGGAGGACGGGAGTTAGGGAGGGTCGTAGTCTCAGAAAAGGTTACTCAGTTGAGAAGTGTACTCCACCGGTTTCATGACCTCAAAGTCGAAATCGTAGTAAGGGAGGTTTCTTTAGGGTCCCAACTAGAGGAAGTCTTACCTGACCAACCTAGAGGAACGTCAGGTTCCCTGGGAGTTCTCAGAAGAGGTTGTGGTGTCAAGTTTTCGTAGTTAAGAAGCCACGAGTCGAAAGAAGTGTCAGGTTGAGAGTGTAGGTATGTACTGGTGTCCTTTTTGGTATCGGAACTAATCTGTCTGGAATCAGCCGTTTCATTACAGAGACGAAAACTTGTACGATAGATCCAACCAGTATTGAAAAGAAGGTTTCTCATTCGGAGAAAATTGAAGTACCGACGTCAGTGGTAGACGTCACTAAAACCTCGGGGTTTTTTATTTCAGACTGTGACAAAGATGACAAAGGGGTAGATAAAGGGTACTTCACTACCCTGGTCTACGGTACTAGAAACAAAAGACTTACAACTCGAAATTCGGTTGAAAAAGTGAGAGGAGAAAGTGAAAGTAGTTCTCCAAAAAGTCGAAGAGAAGTGAAAGACGGTATTCCCACCATAGTAGACGTATAGACTCCAATAACTATAAAGAGGGTCATTAGAACTAAGGTCGAACACAAAGAAGGTCAGGTCGCAAAGAGTACTACATGAGACGTATCTTCAATTTATTCGTCCCACTGTTATATGTCGGAACTGTATGAGGAAAAGGATAAACTTTGGTCAGACAACAAGGTACAGGTCAAGATTGACAACGAAGGACTGGACGTATGTCTAAAGAGTTCTCCGTCCAGTCCACCAGACCATCAGGGTAGAGAAAGTCTTAAAAGGTGTCAAATAACACTAGGGATGTCAGTTTCCGTATCAGTTATTTCGTCTTTATCTACAAAAAGACCTTGAGAGAACGAGAAAGGTACTAGGTCGCCTAACACCGTTAAACTAGAGACCAAGGAGACGGAAAAGACTTTGGTCGAACTTGTAGTCCCTCAAGTGCCAAGTACATAACGACTTCAGACCGAACCTCTTAAAACTCGTAATGAAATGATCGTACACTCTACTCACGTTAACACGTCATCAAACTCGTAAGAAAACGTAACGGAAAGAAACCTGAGGGTCTTGGTCGGTTTACATGGGCACTACGTCCGATTCCATAAGAAACAGACGTCTCGGACCTTTCTTCTACACGACCACTGGTCTACAATATACCCAGGAGGAGGTCTGGGGACAGAGACGTGTCACGGACCGAGGTTCGTCCCTCCACTTCATCTAGAAACTCCATACTGGGGTCTAGACATAGGTCTAGTGGAGTCCACGAACAGTTGTACACTCAAGGACCCGGGATGGAGTCAAGAAGACTTAGTTGTATATCTCCTATCCCAGAACTTAGACGGGACAATTGGTCGAGAGGCCCACTTTTGATCATGTTACCCATTGTGTGTGTCTGTAACTGGAACTAAGTTTAGGACCAGGACGAAAAGTCATTATACGTTGGGTTTATCGCCTATATCGACGACGACGACGACGATTCAACGAAGTGAACACAGGCTAAGACACACTGGGGTATCTGCCGTCGGGTGGTCCGAGGAGACAGGGACCCTAAGAGGTCCGTTCTTATGACCTCACCCAACGGTAAAGGAAGAGGTTACGTACTTTCACTTTTCACTTTTACTTCAGTGAGTCAGCACAGGTTGAGAAACACTGGGGTACCTGACGTCGGATGGTCCGAGGAGGTAGGTACCCTAAAAGGTCCGTTCTCATGACCTCACCCAACGGTAAAGGAAGAGGTTCGACTATATTGATTCTTACCAATCATAAATATGTTATAAATAGTACTTGGTTCGTTTGGACTGACACGGAACCGGGTCAACTAGTTAGTGAGATATATCACTAACTAGATATAAATTAGTTAGTGATAAAAATTGGGGGTATCAAATTACCCTTTGATTCTAAGTCCCTCCAATTAATACAACGAGTTCAAACGTGTGAACCCTCATTCATTTCGACCCTAAACTTGACCCACAAGGATACGTCGTTGGAAACGTTAATATGAGTTTAGATTTTAGACTCATACCCAAGATCGTCACCATCGACGAGTTGTGCATCTCGACAAGGAACAAGGGTGGGTCTCTACTGAACCGACCCCGGTAACGGGGGACCCCAAATCATTGTTGGAGTCCCACCTACCTGGAGCCCATTCTATGGCTCGGGACTTCAGAGGTCAGGGATCACTTCTACGGTGCCCCAGTGAAACCTCGGTCATTGGATCATTCGAGGTCCCTGTTATCGACTCTTATACTCTGGTAAGTCTTTGACTCTAAACAGGAGAGACAGGGGAACGAATTAAGGGGTCTCAGAGACCGACAGTCTTTTCTTCCTTCTCCGACGAGTTTTCTCTATACTTTTATCTGAATCACAAATACTTTCTTGTAAGAGTCTAGGAAACTCCGTACTCCGAGAAGATCCAGTTCTCTCCCACACACACACACACACACACACACACACACACACACACACACACACACACACATGTACGCATACACACGATATCACCTCTAAATAAGTGAGTAAGTTATTTATAAACAACTCTCCTGAGACACGATACAGAGGTCGGGGACTAAATCAATCTCAGTCCGTAAAATGTAAGACGGTCAGTGACTCATAAATGATTAAATGAAGTTCATTTAATTTACATTTAGGAGTAAAATGTCGTCTTACCCATTTTTACACCTAAGACCTTAACCTACTGAACTGAAATTTAGGACTGGGATAAGAGGCGGTCTCTATTCTGGAACGCGTTTTATGAGTCAAAGAGAAGTGGAGTAGACATTTGCCCGTAGAACGGTCTTTTATGAGAGTGTCTTGGTACGGGAGGACGTAGTATCGCGATTAGAAGTAACGTTAATATAAGAAAAAAACACACGAATAAAATCAGTACTAACACAGGTGATCATTATTATTGTGTGTCTAAGGATAAAGGTCATTCCTATATCTGGACGTTTCTGGATTTCTGGAAACAAGGACACCATCGTTGTTCTTTTTGGGTCTTTTTTATTTTTGATTTCGAAAGACACCAAGATCCCTTCTTATTATCTTAGTTTCTTGACTTAGGGTCCTCCTTTGTTCGAGAAGCACCCTCTCGTTGTCAACACTGTCGAAGGTATGGACCGCCTCCAAGGCCAGACACATATCTACCTCTCTCCTCGTAGTCGGTATCTACCTCTTTGGAATGTCCCTGCCTCTTTTTGGTAAGGTCTGAACCTGGTCTCATACCCCACCGTCCAGTCCAACCCCAGACACACGTAGGACTTACTTTACTCTGTAGTGAGTAGGGTAGTTCCACCTGGTCCGTGGAAGAGTTTCTTTCTTTTCTAGCAAACCAGGGTGTTAAGTAGGAGGGGTGGACAGGACGGATTAGAAAGGACTTTCCGTCACCACCTCCTTTCCATGCATTCCTCTCTTTTTACTGTATCGGAACACGTAAGGGTGTCACTGACCTTACGTCCCTTTGGTTTTCATAGACTCTGACGTCGGTTGGGGGAGGATCGAGTTTAGGACTGTTCCGTTTTTTCCGTCTCCCACAGCCACCAACCCGATTAATGTCCATTGATTCTTATTGACTTCGATAAAGAGTCAGGGTCGAGTTAATATGAGGTTCTTTTTAGACCTACTCGTCGGAGAATTAGGTCGGTAATCTGTCTTTTTTTCCAAATCTGAAAGATCCTTTATTTATTTGTATTTTAGTTTGAAGTTAGAGTTAACAAGAAAATATGTGTGAAAGTTCTTATATTATTTTAACTTGAGATCTGTTAATTTGTGATCTGTTCTCTTATTTATCCTTTAATATTGGGTATTAATTCTCTTTCGTCTTCATCATCTTGGTCTGCACAATAATCTTAATTGTTGTTTTTCTGGAATTTTTGTTTATATCTGTATACTTCCTTAAATATCCCTTTTTATCTTACCTACTACTCTACCCCAAAAAGTCCTATAGTTACCTTTAAGATTTTTTATTGGTTTACCGGTAAGACCTTTGTTTTCAATTTCATAGTCTTGACGTCTTGTAACATATCTGTCACCTAGACTGTGTCGTCTTCTTTCTTCGTCATTTGAACTTTTCACCAGTTTTAATTAAGTTCGACTACGTATCTCCCTTTTTTATGACTTTTTACTACTTACCTCGTAGTCATTGGATATCATATCATAGTTGGTCAGACGTCTGTATGTCAACCTTAGGGTCTGCCTTTCTACTCACGACGTTTTTGTGTTTCTTTTGGTGTTGATCTGTATAATATTACAATTATCTTTGGTCACTATTTCTCTTTATAGAGTTCTCGTAGGTTTTTTTTTTTTTTTTTTGTTCTTTCTACGGACTGAACCTCTCTGTACTATTATTCTAACTACTGACTGAAAAATGACCTTTATGACGTTCAACCGTTTGTTACCTTTCGTAGAAATTTCACGACCATTTTCACCGGTCACTTTAATAGGAAGTTTTTATTTTCATTCTATTTCTAAAGAAGTCTATTTTTCTTTGGCTCTCTTGAGTAGCGGTCGTTTGGGTGTGATATTCTGCGCGAATCTCTTCTACAAGTCCGACTTCTCTTTACTATTATTTATCTTTGAGTTTAGATATCCTTCTTTATTCCTCGTGGTATTTTCGATTTACTCACTTATTTGTCTTTCCTTACAAAGAGAGAAACGAAGAAATTTTTCGTTAACTAACGTATAACGTCCGATTTATATGTTGTAAGGTCGGTGAAACATTATTGTCAAACCGTCGGAAATTTTCAATTTGTATTTGAATGATATATTGGGTCGTCAAGGTGAGGACTCTATAATAGATCCTCTTTACTTTCGTTAATGGGTACGTCTTCGAAAATGTCTTTACAAGTATCGTCGTCATAAGTAATACAGGGGTTTCACCTTTGTTAGGTTTTATGGGTAGTTGACTATTGCCGTATTTGTTTTTTACACTATACCAGTGTGTAACCTTATAATAAATCACTATTTCTCCTTGTTTGATTACTATTTCCGATGTCGTACCTACTTGGAGGTTTTATACTACAACGCATTTTCTTTAGTCGAACCTTTCTGGTGTATAAGACACTAAGGTAAATGTGTTTTACAGGTCTTTCCCGTTTTGATGTCGTGTAATTCATACAACCACCAACGGATTCCGACTTCTCCCCTCCGGTTACCACTCGGTGATTTTACCCGAGTTGCCTAGAAAACTTCCCCCCTACCTTTAACAGACATTAACGTAACACCGTTACCAACGTGTTGAGACATCTAGATTAAATTTTTTTTGTACGTCAACATGTGAATCTTATCGACGTAAAATACGATAATTGTACATTTCGCTTGGAGATAATTCGACAATTTTTAACTAAGACTCCTCGTTTTTATTATCGATACATCCAAAAGTGTAGTGTATACCTTCACTTCGTGAACTAGTGTCGTGTCATCCAACTCTCTCCAATTCTGCCTTCCTATTACAAAGTTTTAGAAGGTACTGTGTTCTTTCACATATTTTCATTAAGTTTCATCTTACACTATCGACTCCTACGTATAAAATTGGGGACCTCTACGGGGAGTTTTATTTATTTATTTTGTTTTTATATATGGAATTCCCAGTTATATTCTCTATTTTACCTTATGATTTTTAAATTACTATGAACTCATTAAATTTTCTTCTGTCCTTTCCGTTTTGATTCCCTGTTTCTTGTCTACTAATGTTTGTCTTCTATTTGTTGTCTTACCATCCGAGTTTGAGTTCGTATTTGAAATGTTAACATAATTTATTTACCCGAGTTGTGAGGTTAATTTCCGTCTCCAAAAAGTTTTACATAAAAATCGTAAACTAAATGGATAAAACAAAAACCGACGTGGTGCGAACACCGAATGTCCTAAAATCAAGGACTGGTCCCTAGCCGTTACTTTCGTGGCTCAGGTTTGGTGTCCTGGCGGCCCCTTAAGGGAAATTTTACATAATTTTTTCGTTTTGGGTGAGATACGGTAGGTGTTCTTTGGTTAAAATGTATGTTTATGTGAAAGAAAAGGTTATTTTCCGAGTCCTTAGTACTGGGTACGTTTGGGTTTCGTATTCTTTCTACTGCACCGGCATAATTCTGGACTGTTTCGTCTTACAATTCTACTCTTTATAATAGTCTCTGAAGAATTCCCATTTCACCGGTTAATAGTTTTGTTTTCGGTTATTGAACTTTACAGACACATGGATCATTGTCCCGATGTTTCGTACACTCCGACTTTGACTGTTGGAGACAAAGTCTCCTTCTTTATCTTTTTGTTAATATTACTAGTAACCCTTAAATGGGTTAAATGGCGACTCACTGACTCTTCGTTTCATAGTCATTCTAATTCTTCTACATTCGGTCAACTGTAAACATCTTTAATATGAGTTTTTGACGTCTTATATGTAAAAAAAGGTTCACGCACACCTTTACATGTCTACTATGCGATCCGGTTTTTTCTCGAGAGTTTTTTACATTTTTTTTTTTTTTTTTCTTTCTTTGCAGTTTACTGACTTTAGTAAAGAATATTTGAATTTGTAGGTGAATAAAATACTGGGTCGTCAACAAAAAGATCCATAGGTTCTTTTTACTTTTGTACAGGTGTTTCTCATCCTATATTCTTGCAAGTGACGTCAAAATAAGGGCAATGGGAGTTCGCACTTGTTTGCTTGATAATTAGGTGTCTTTTTACCTATTTGTTTTACACCGTATAAATGTACTACCTGACGAAAAATTGTTATTGTTTCTTCTTGGTGACCACGTGTGTTGTTTTTACCTATTTGGAATTTCTGTAATCCGACTCGTTTCCTTTCGTCTAGGTCTTCTCAGGCAAGACACACTCAGGGAAGTATGCTTAAGTCTTCGGGAAAGCTCACTGCCAACGACAAGGTCACAGACAATGATGTCTGGATCGTCAGAGTCCCTTACCTCTAGGAGGCCTTAATTGACCCTTTCCCGTGTTTCT
Organism: Capra ibex; assembly: GCA_006410555.1. NCBI lineage: Eukaryota > Metazoa > Chordata > Mammalia > Artiodactyla > Bovidae > Capra > Capra ibex. Next base: position 6,874,030 of record SJYO01033645.1, read on the forward strand.
AGACAGACTTACCACTCTTACAAGGTATGGAGCTAAACCCACACCAATGCACCTACCCAACCCTTCTAGGGGACCTCTTCCTTTCCTGATGGGTGAGGTCATAAGAACGGTAGGAGGTACCTGTCTCCTCGGACCGCCTGATATCAGGTACCCCGGAGTTCGTCACCCTGTGTCGACTCGCTGATTGTGGTGCACCCACCTCTACCACAGAGATTAGACAGTTTTGAGAAGAACGATATGAAAATTCTATACACGTTTAGTGTATGGAACTAAAAATCTCATGTTTATTTTTATTTTGAAAACTTATAATATTTACGGTCCGTGTCTAGGTTTATCAACCGTACGCAATTGAGTGTCTTCGAGATGTTTAGAATGTTTACCCCTCTGTGGATGTTCATCTCAGTGAACGAGTTCCAGTGTGTTGAGTATCGTGGTGGGTTACCGTTCCAAACACGGACCGGACGGGTGGTAACATGGCGTTACGAGTTTGTTATTTCCATTGAAAACAATGAATTGTCCCGAAGGGACCACCGAGTCTACCATTTCTTATACGGACGTTACGTTCTCTTCGTCCAAGCTAGGGACCCAGTCCTTTTAGTGGACCTCTTCCCTTACCGTTGGGTGAGGTCATAAGAACGGACCTCTTAAAGTACCCACGTCCTCGGACCACCCGATGTCAGGTACCCCAGAGTTTCTCAACCTGTGCTGACTCGTTACTTGTGACAATAATTGTTGGAAAACTCCATTCTTAGTAATCGACACAACAGACTTTCGTTGACTGGAGTCTCTCCGATACACTGAAGATCTTCCACCCAAACTTGAGTCCAGACGCACTGAAGGTTCGGTCCGAGAGTTCGAAAGACCCAACTCGGTCAGGGGACTGGTGAAAGTCCCCCATCCATACTGGGTGTGTGTCGAGAAGTATATGTCGGTCCACTCAACTGGAAATGTGGAGGGGAAACCCTGTATCAAAGTACGAGGTACGTCCTTAATCGGGACACAGTAAAGATGACACTAAGTCTTCCGGAGTCTGTGAGACACCATACCCTCACCTAAAAGTCACTTATACCACTTGAAATCCCTTGCCCTCAATTCTGAAAGAGCTAAAGAGTTATGTGGGTAAGTTGTTTAAACCAATGGTGCACTGTAGTGACCCCTAGGTTGTTCTTTGCTTTATTACCTCGAAAATTGATGATCATACTTTATCTGTTCGGTCCCGTGTTTCGTATGTAATATGTTGAAGACTACCACACTACTTTTTCTTTAATCCCCTTCCTCTCTCTCTCTCACCCGTCCTACCCCAGTTCTGAGGAAGAGTGTCCCCTTCAGTTGACTTCCCCACTGGAAATCCTTCGGTCCCTCACCCGAAACGGAGAGACGTCCACTCCCTGTCTGGAGTCCTGACGTCCCCTCTTTCACACACACTCTCCCACGTCCCACCGCCCCACTTATATACGGTAGGGACACCTTTACCAGGGCCGGTTTAAGTGACCTAGGAGGTTCTGTTACTCCCCTTTCCCTTCAGTGGTCCCGACCGGTCTGGTTTTAATCCACTGTCGACTCCTCCCTGGTCTCGGTTCAAAAGACGTTCTCCTCGTCTCTCTGAAGGAAAGAACCACCGAAACTCGTGAAAACGTACTGACGTCCAGGTCCCCGGGGGACGAGCGAGGATGTGTGCCTCGTAAATCTCCTACAAGACGGTAGTTCGTCCATAACTTCTAGACGGTACAACATCCTTGAAGTAGTCCCCGACATGTGTGACGGAGGAATCCAGGGGTATCGTTAGGTCTCCTTCCCTCACCACTCATGTAAAATCTTGATTCCGTTCACTGTCATTCGGGTACCGACTTTCTTCCGTCTTTTTCCCGAACTCGTGTTTATACACGTCTTAGACCCAAGAAAGATAAGGCACCACTTTTCTTCTGGTTCTCGAAATCTTCGCTACTGGGTCCGACGTTCCACTCCAGTCTTCTAGGATTCGGAAGTAAAGGACAACTGACCTATCTACCCACTACCTACTTCTCTAATTCCCTGTCGACCTACCTACCTACTACTGTGTCTGGGTTTATCCGTCAGTCTGGAAGTAGATATTGAATGTAGGTATGCAAAATTTTATGTACATATTGAAGGGAAAGATTGAAAATCCCAGAGGTAGATCTTTTGGTCCACCGACCTGAACCGCGTGAACAAAAGTTCGAAAACAAAATCACCACTCTAAGACAGAAGTCTCCGATGGATTACCCGTTACAACCCGTACTACTCTCTCCTTTTCTCCTCCCCCTCTCTCCCTCTCTCTCGTGGTCTTAGAGACGGAGACCTGGAGTGGCGACGAGAGACCTCTTCGTAGTCTCAGTTGAAACGTTTCGGTTCCTTCCGGAACCTGTTTCCGCTAGGTCCTGTAAGACTAAAGTCTTTGATCCAGTCTGTGACCCCTTCCCATCGTCTCCCTACCCTCTAGGATCGGTTTGAGCACCGGAAAGGAGTTAATGGTGACGGACAACCCAGTCGTTCCCGGGTGGATGGATTCCCATCGGGTCCCCTTGTGTCACTACAGACGAGGACCGAGAGACTCCTGATGTTTACCCCCTCGATCCACAGTAGACTTTGAGACGGTTCAGTAAGTGAGTTGGGTCCTTCGGTGTCTCCTCAGTCACACTCGTTGGAGACGGTGGATGACACAGGACAAACTCCTAGACTATCGTGTCACCCTCGACCAGCTGCACTGGTCGGAGTGTGTAACCCACTACCCGAAGAAACCCGACGGGGGTCTTACACCCGGATCGACCTGGTCCGTCCTACGAGTGAGTAAAACTGGACCGGGGTCGTGTCCTGAACTCTACGTCGACATCGACCCACCTCCACTAGTAAGACACACGACCGGACCCGGCCCCCGTCCTCTGTTGTGAGATCGACCCACTCCAGACCCGGGTCTTTTGACCTCTTCCCTATGTGTAACCGTCCTAAGAGTGTCTCAAGAGTCCTACACTACAGGACCAAAGAGACGACATGTTGAAAGACAACTTTGTGTCACGACTCACGAAGTCACGTACCTCCGCTGTTCTGGACCCGACCTAAAGTCCCGACGGTAGACGACAAGGTTACAGGAAGTCCTTCAATGGGTAGAAGAGACTCGGACTCCCGGCTCTCCCCGTCCGGATCCCGGTGAACCGGACCGATGTGAGATGATTGAATCCTACTTCAGGATTGAAGAACTGTTCCGACTGGACCGGAGTCAGATGGAGGGTCAGAAGGGACCGTAGTGAGAAGAGAGGGAGAGAGAGAGAACTAGGGGTCCCGATATTTTCGAGTTCCAAAGGAGATTTGGTCAGAAGAGGGAAAGGAGGGGTAGAGAGAAGTACCCCACATAAGAAATAAGGGTAATTTCTTGTAGTCGATGATATTATTCACTTAAAGTTTGTAGGTACCGACTTCCATTGCCCTTATGTTCACTCGCTAGGACGGGTACCCGTCGAGAGGAGGAACGCCTGAACCCCTGGGTCGGAGTAAGACAAACATCAAGACGGTACGGTAGTCGTAGACGCAGGTCAAACCCCTTCCTCTATGGTCTATTCTGTGTGGACGAAGAATTTTCGAAACCGGGTCCTGAAGGGACCACCACGTCCCGTTTCTTAGACGGACGGTTGCACCCTCTGTGCCCAACCTAGGGACTAGACTCTACTAGGGAGAACGGCGGTGGTTCGTTGATTCAGACACGCGGTGTTGACTCAGACACGAGATCTCGGGCCCCTGGTGTTGACGACTCGGTCACACGCCGGTGACGACTTCGGACACCCGGGCTCTCGGGTGCGAGGTGTTGTCCTTCGAACTCGTGACATTGATCCCATCAAGGGCGAGAGGTGTTGATCTCCTTTCGGGTGCGACGTTGTCTCTGGACCACGTTGGGTTTTATTTATTTAATATTTTTAATTAAAGAATATTTCCGGAATCGGGTCGTTACTGTGTTCATTGAAAGTGAGTACAAGGTGGTCACTGTAGAGTAGTGACCGGGGTGGTCGTTCCTCGTCCTCTTCTGTATGGGAAAGGTCACTATTGGGATGTGGAACCTTCCCCTCGGACTCGAAATCCTCTGTCGGTACCAGCCAACAGAGGTGGCGTAGACCGATCGAAGGGGCGTAGGAGACCCACGGTTCAAACTTCGACGAAGGAGGAACTTCGGACGGGACTCTTTGTGTCGTCAGTCCACAAAGAGGAAACACATAGGTGGTGAGACAGGAAGGGACATAGTGTGACATGACAAGAGAACAAACGTAGATCTTTCTATTATATTTGTGAAATTCCAATTTAAGACGTAAAGTGTACGTTGGGACCCTATGTCGGACTGCGGACCGGGTATGACCCATGTTATGTAATAACCTACCTACCTACCCATCTCTCTACAATATTTTCCTTCCTGTCTGCACAGAAGGAGTGTGTTCGGAAGTTCGAACGGGTACGGAGTCGACAAAGAACGGAGAGACTTTCGACCGTCACCTGACCTCCTGAGTACCGATACATAAGAGTATTATCGCGGTACTTTTTCGATTTTGCCTTCTCGGAAGGAAACAGAAAAATTAACTTCTCGAGGTACTTCGGGTGGTTCAGGGAGGAACAAGGAAGTAGGGGACCTGTCGAAGACACAAGGGAGGACCGGGTGAGTATTACGAGGTCGCGACAGTGTCTGAGTAAGATCTGTCTTTACCGTAGTGAAGAAACATTATCACGAGACATGTGCCTGGGACAACCCCCTGATTTCGGGGTGTCGTCCATCGCCCGTCCTGAGATGGACTTCCCACTCCAGTGAGGACCCCCGTCACTGGTCACGTTTGTGTACCGAGAGGCTGGTCCTTGGTTCTCCTTCCCTGTAGTCACCTCTCGCCTCCCGAACTCTCGAGAGAATAGAGAAGGTTCTACCACTTGATAGATCTGCCACCCACATTTCTACCGTGGGACGAATATCCCCTAGTAGGAGGAATGTCCGATCCCTCGTCTCTCAGATTCTCACCCGTACGTCCCACTCTGTCCACCTCGAGTCCGTCTCGAGTGAGCCACTCCAGGTCTGGTGGGACCCCTCCAGTGTACCTCAAATAAAGGAAGGGACAGTAGAAGGACCTAACGCACCACAAACACTTATAGGTCACTCAGAGTCTATACGACGTCCTTCAGACACAGGTGGGACCACGGTCGCACGAATTCCCCCCGTCTGTCGTCGACCTTCGGTGTCCTTGGTTTCTCTCCTCTTCTTCTCGGAGTTGGCAGTGTCGTCGATTCTAAACGGCTCGTGCATGACACGCAGTCGAGAAGTCACCTAATTGAGTTAAGAGTCCTTCCGTGATGACGGTGGGTGTAGAATGTCGACTCCTTTGACTCTGTCATTTTCGACTGTTGAACAGGTTTCCGTGCGTTGATCATTTGTCGTCCCGATCCTGAAGTGGGGCCTCTTAGGGTAGTGGTCCCCGGTCACTTTGAGTGTGGAATTATAGACCAAGATGTAGGGGAGGGGGTGGTCCTCCTTAAGGAAGGTCACTCTCACAACCTTTGAAGGTTATTACAGCATAATTGTGTTTACAAAAGAAAAATCTCAAAACGGGGTATAGGAAAAATTTTGTCTCCATATTAAATGTACATTATTTTACGAGTTTAGAATTTCATGTCTAGTTGTTGAAGATTGTTTACATGTGTGACCACATTCATAATGACACTAGTTCTATCACGTTATAAAATCTAGTGGAAGATTAGTTAGAGGGTGGTGACCTTCGATGGTGATAAAGAACAATAACGAGGACCTTGACCCACATTTACTTTAACATGATACATGGATGGAAGGAGAAAACGGGAAGCGGAGGGACCACCGAGTCTACCATTTCTTAGACGGACGTTACACCCTCTGGACCCAAACCAGGGACCCAACCCTTCTCAGGGACCTCCTTCCGTATCGTTGGGGCGAAGCCACAAGGACGGATCTCTTAAGGTTCCTGTCCCCTCGGACCACCCGATGGCAGGTACCCCAACGTTCCTCAACCTGTGTTGACTTGCATGTGTGTCTGTGTGTGTGTGGGGGAGGGAGAGAGTCCAGTCACAGAAGGATAAGAACCCCGGAGCCAAGTAAGACTGGTCAGTGTTTAACCCGTGTCTCTATCGGTACTTGGACCAGGTACGAGTGCGTACGGTAAGGGTCTCTGTTGTGGTCTGTAGTGCTTAGTCAATTATGTGAGCAAGGGTGGTTCGGGTCTATGTCGGTGTCTTAGGAAGTATGACACCCAAGACTAGGGTCTTGTGGATAGTTGACCAACGTGTCCTCAACTTTAAGCAAATGGGTGAGTCCTAATGTCAACTAGGGATAGAGAACCTCCGACGTCGTAAATTTTGTTTTGTTTTGTTTCGTTTTTTTTGTTTTTTTTTTTTGGGGTTTTGGGACGAAATAAAACTTTATACCCTTCGAAACGTTCCTCAACATTTCAACAATGTCTCTCCAGGGTATATCAGAAGAAGATCGAAGAGTCACTATTGTAGAATGTATCGGTCTTCACTAATAGTCTTAGTCCTTTGATTGAAACCATTTTGCGACAATTGATTTCACGTCTGGAGTAAACCTGAAGTGGTCACGAAACGTACAAGGAAACCTCTCCTCCACATTTCGTCATAGTTTACCATAGTGTGGACACCTATCTCTTCAACGGGACATGAGGGGGACACATCAGTGTGGCGGAGAGGGTCGGGGTCTTTGCCTGGAAGGTAAGCACAGACCCAGAGAGGGAGACGGTCCTAGAACTAACGACAGAACTAACGATATCGTCGTCTCATTTTCTTGACGGAAAATTATCCTTAAGTCTTGAATCCGGTATTCATTCTTCGAAACTATCACTTTACACCACTTTAGACCTAAGGTCCGAACTGAGACAGACTAAACCCTGTTCAGTGAAGTGTTAAGACCCATAAAAAAAGAAATACTCATTTCATCCCTATTATTGTTATCGGAAACGTAACGTCTCGACTTTACTCCTTAGGTCCCTCAATATTCATCGGAAACTGGAGACTTCACGATCGTTTCACGACAACGAGTCAGTGATTCAGCACAGACTGAGAGAAGCTGTGGTGTCTGACGTCGAAGGGACAGGAAGTGACAGAGGACCTCAAACGAGTTCAAGTACAGGTAACTCAGAGACTACTGTAGGTTGGTAGAGTAGGAGACAGTGAGGGAAGAGGAGGACAAGAGTTAGAAAGGGTCGTAGTCCCAGAAAAGGTTGCTCGACCGAAAAACGTACTCCACCGGTTTCATAACCTCGAAGTCGTAGTCACGAGGGTTATTTATAAGTCACAACTAAAGGAAATCCCGACTGACCAAACTAGAGGAACTACAGGTTTCCTGAGAGTTCTCAGAAGAGGTCGTGGTGTCAAGCTTTTGGAGTTAAGAGGCCACGAGTCGGAACAGATACCAGGTTAGTTCCACAATCACAACTACAAAAACTCCCCCTGACTATTAACGGAGACGAGTAGGGAGTCAAGACTTGGTTGACTCTTTATCCTTTTATAGTCGCAATAATGACTACTTCGACTAGGACCTTTAACCTCGGATAGTGGGACCTCTTTACTCGACGGATTGAGACTTACGACCTTAGCCCGTCGTGATGAGGGTGGGGTCGGAGGTGGTTCCTCAAGATACATGGTAAGTAGGCGGGACCCCACGGAACCCGACGCCGTAGTCACGGCTCTACCTCTCTTCACCCACTAAGACTCTAGAGTGTACCTCCGCCTCGACGACTGTGCCAATCGACTACCTAATCTCCACCCACCACACCCTTTCCTCCCTTTGGTCCTACCGAGAAGACAAGTATCGGACCCCTTAACACCCCTCCACCACGGTAAATGTCTCTGCCCCTTTTTACCCCTAATCCTGTCCAATGGACCTTCCCTCCCCTGGTTAAGTCGGTGTCTGACACACTGCCCGGTGTCAACTCGGGACTGGGGATAATCTAACTGGGAATTGGGACCGGTGAGAGATCCAGGAGAGGGATGACTACAGGGGTTTGAACACGGAAACCATAGGTTCACCGTGAGTAAACATCTGTTCACAGTCGATCTCTCCCGTCCTGGACCCTCGTGACAAGTCACGGGAAGATTTTCCAGTCGATAGGGACCCGTAAAGAGACGGGTTCGGGTGCACCGGGAGTGTAAGAGTTACGTTACTCGTCCGACACCCCTGAGGTCTATCTATCCTGTGACCAGAACAAGACGTCCTCCCGTATCGTACCACCCTCTCCGTCCGATGTCAATATAGGAGAATATTCTCCGACTCACCAGATTTGAGTCCGGAGTACTGGGGACTGGTCGCGAGGAGGAGGAGGTAGTCGGAGGGTGAGTCTTGCTAGGAGACAGAAGGGTCCTGTGGTAGGAGGTCCCTGAGGGGAGTGGGGGTAGTCTCCCCTGTCCGCATTACTGTCAAGGACCCGTGGAAAAACCCAAAGGGACCACTGAGTTTACCATTTCTTAGACGGACGTTACACCCTCTGGACCCAATTCTTCTACGGGACCTCCTCCCGTACCGTTGGATGGGGTCATAAGAACGGACCTCTTGGGGTACCGGTCTCCTCGGTCCACCCGATGTCAGGTACCCCAGTGTTTCGTAGTCTGTGCTGACCCGTGGATTCGTGCGTGTCGTGTCCCGTGGACACACTGTGCCGACACGAGTGTCCTGTGGCTCCTAAAGTCACACGAGAGACGGAGTAAGTAAGGAGCGTTTGTAGGGTTCCAGTGGGGGTCCTCCCAGTGAGGTCCAGTGGATGTCTGCCACAAGTCCTTTTATAACAGGGGAGGGACATCTGTCGGGTCCTCATAACTTTCACCACCACCCACCCCCTCCGCACCTTTCCCCGGGGGGTGAGGCACGACGGACTTAAGTCAGGACGTCCCTCCCCACGTAGAGCCCGTGATCGTCGGTTCTCGTCTCCGGGACGGGGGTGTCCCCCTTCAGACCCGCCGGAACCGAGGGACGAGAGCCGAAAACGGTCAGACTGGACACTTCCACTGTCTCCTACCGAGACACTAAGTGTTAGCCTTTTTTTTGTTGGCGTTCCTTTGGTCTCTTCGTGGGCCTTCCGCTCGACTCCCGTCTCCCCTTGTTTAGAGTCAAGTTATGATGAGTCTCCCCGGGTGGAGGGTCGACGAGTCTCGAACGGGTCGTGTCCAAGTTTATGCCTTTGACTTGGTTCTACGGTCGTTCCTGATTTTTTACGTTGGCTGAGAACGAGGCGGGCATTCTATCAATTACTACATGAATAAGTCATAATAAAAATCACTTATTTTATTACAGTAGATAACTCTCAAATGAGGTCCGTGGTCAGATTTAGGTGAATACGAAGTCGAATAACCTAAGGGAGTAGTTCAGGCCCCGGTAATAATAGGAGTATAATGACTTTACTTGATCTCTTCAATTCATGTATCGATCCTTCTCCCTCCACTCTTAACTTGGACCAAAAGGGTACGTTTTGAGTGTGACCAAATTAATAACAGTTAAATATGATATAAAACCATGGTTATTTCATTTTATAGGAACAGTAGAAAAGTAGTGATAAACAGATATTAAAAAAACCGACAAACGTTCGTTAATCAAAAGGTTTACTTCAAATATAAGGGTGATGAGGAAAGGAACCTTAATGGAATACAAATAATTAATATCCTCTCTGTTAACTCTAGAAATGCAAATTCTGAAAGAAAGATCTTTATACTAATACAGAGATGAATAAGTCTATAAGAAAGAAAAAGGGACAACACTTCATAATTATCTAAAGAAAGATGTCCAGAACGTTACAAAGAACACTTCGTTTAAGAATTACCCAAAAGTCGAAGGATAATATTCGTTTTAGGAAAAAGTTTATTGTGAAACTTTACTTTGTTGCTTTTGTTAAAAATGGATTAAAAGTATAGATGTAGAAAATTGTTTGTAAAAAATGGTCGTAGCGAGTAACGATAGGTCCGTGTCAACAAACCTAAAAAGTTGAATCTTTTTAGTGTAGTAGTCGTTTAACAATGGTAAAAACGGAAGGAAAGGTTACAAAAAGTAGAGATAAACACAAAAGAACAGGAACCCTGGTGGACCTCGTTAGGAGAGTACGCGACTCTGACCTTGGTTCAGGACCGTTCAATTCTCGGATTTGCGGGAACAAGTATAAGAAATGTAAAGTATAAAACACTCGCGGCAGTGTTTGTGATTGAGTAAACTATAAGTGTTGTTAGTAAAACAGTTACTTTTCGACACACGGTTCGTGGAGGAGACACGGTCCACTGGGTTCTGTACACAAAGAACAGAGGTACCCCACGTGTCGTACTTGGGTCCTTCATTTGTTCATGTGTGTAATCAATTTGTTAGTGTTCTTTTCTTTTGTGTCCGGTCTTTTTCGCCTTTCGTAGTAGTGGAGGTTAAATGTCCACTCCTTAGTTCCGGGTCTTACCCCGACACTGAACGTGTTCCAGTGCACCGTTTAGTCACCGGACCGACTCTACGTTTCCGAAAAACCGGGGAACTCCGATCCCGGTTGGAGGGTCGAAAGAGCCGGACACGACCACCGGGAAAGAGCCAGGAGGTCCGTCGCGGTCACAGGTCGACTCCCGGCTCCTCTCTCGAGAGACGAAAGAAACGGTCGGTCGGTCCCTCCACTCGTGACGGTGACCCTCTCGAAGGTACCTTTTGGAACTCGGGGTGTCGACAACGATGAGAGACCCGTGGAGGACGGGAGTCTCAAACGGGACGACCCCTCAGGGCGAAGGGAAGGATCTTCCGAGACGGGACCCTTCACTCCAGACCGACATCTAACACTGGACCGAGGTCCTGTACACCGAAGTCCGGGCCGACTCTTGACTCCTGTTACGGTCCAGAACATTTCACCCTTACTCACACCGGTAACCGTTCCTCCGATGTGAGTAGACGTCCAAAGGTCCCTGAGGTGTCACCGAGTCTGTCCCGCCTACCTTATCTTGGAAGATACCGAGGTGGAGGTTCTGGTTAGGATTTCGAGGGCGGAAACTGGGAGGACGTAGACCGGGCCGGTGTGAAGTGGGAAGTACCGGAAGTGCAGGTTCCGGTTTTCCGCGACAAAGCTCAAGAGGTAAACGGGAGGATCGAGTGTGGGAGACACGCAAACGAGTGGGAGGACGGAGACCATGATTGAAACAGGGGGAGAGCGGGACGGGGTCGGGAAACAGGTGTACTAGTCTAGGAGAGGTGGGGTGCGTGGGGTCGGGGTTACAGAGGAGGTAGTTCGGAGGACGTGGGTGGGTGGCGGGACAACCTTCACTTGAACGAAGGAGACTTGCGGGCCAGTCTGTTGATCCATAAGACTAGCTGCCTCAACCATCTGGAGAGTCCCGGAGTCGAAGAGAGAGATGTCTTGACCCTACGATCAGGTCAATGGACCCTCTTAGTGTCCGAGTCTCCTATGTCACCTTTCAGTGCGTCGCGAACGATGGACGGTTCGTGGTGCGCTCCACGAAACGTTTCCACCGCGAGAAGAACAAGGACCGGATGCCTCTCTCTTAGTTCCGGGTCCCTTCACTTCCTTGTTCGGGTTCCGGATTAGTCGTCGGTCCCACTCTGATACGTTCCCATCAGACCGAGGTCGAGGGACGAGACTTAGTGTCACCCCATTCGTTAATCGCACACACACCCACCCACCCACACACACACACACACACACATATATACACACGGACACCCATGGTAAATGAAAGTGACGAAGAGAGACGGGGAGACTGAACCGGGGAGGATGAAACAAATATATTAAGAACACGAGTGCCGAATAGAAGAATGGATTGACACTCGAGGACTCACCCCCCCATCTCCGACCGAGAGGGGGGTTCAGACTTAGAGGTCCGGGTGGGGGTCCTCGGGACTGGTGGAGGGGAACGAATCTAAAAGGAAAGGTAGAAAGACTCTACTAGGGTACTATAGATATAAACAGACAAAGAGACAGGGAGGGTGACCATAGATTCGAGACACTCATTTCACAAGGACAGGTGCCTCCCCAAGTCGCGTCTCGAAAAATGGGTTGGTGCACGAGGGGTTAGTGGACCCCTAGAACGATATTTCGTCTAAGGCTATCTCATTCTGGTCCCGACCCGGACTCTTAGACTCAAAGATTGTTCGAGTCCACTACGACCGTACTGGTTAGGGGTACGGGACTCGTCGGTCCAGCATCGTGACACCAACAGTCGGTATACCTTAGTCTTCGAGACCCCGTCCCGGGTCACCGTACGCATAATTACCCACTAAGTCTCTGTACGAGCTGACACGCTTGGAGACGAGGTCTAGACACAATTCCCTTGGTCGGGACCTCGGTCCCGACGGAGCTAAGTTTGCGATCCCGCTGAGATGAAGGGACGTGGAAACAAACAGGACGACACATTACCCCTACTGCCCCGAAGGGACCACCGAGTCACTATTTCTTAAGTGGACGGACACGTCCTCTACGTCCTCTATACCCGAACTAGGGACCCAACCCCTCTAGGAGACCTCCTCCTTTACCGTTGGGTGAGGTCATTAAAACGGATCTCTTAGGGTATCTGTCTCCTCGGACCACCCCGATGTCAGGTACCCCAGTATTTCTCAGTCCGTGTTGACTCGTTGACTTGTTACGTTGTTACCCCTACTATTGTCAGAGAAAGAGCACCCTGACTGACTTCTGCCTCACTCAATCGTGTACGAACGACAGTGGTGAGACCACTAAACAGGTTACTCACTGATCCACAGTCGGTCTTCGACAGTTGTCCTCCACTACCTTCAACGTTGACTTCCAGCACGGTCCGACCCGTACTGAAAGGCCCGGTCGACAGAACGACCGACTGTTCCTAAGGACAACGTGACTGAGGGTCAGAGGTCGTTCTAATGTCCCAACTGGATTCGTGGTTCGGTGTGGCCAAGGCACCGTAAACGACTTTGCAACCGGTGTGTCCTTTCCTCTCCAGGACCCAACGGTCCTCACTAGGGAGTGGACCGGAACAAGGTCCCCACGACCGAACCCCCAACGGACCCATGGTACCTCCTCTTCTCCACCGAGACAGTGGTCGGGTCTGTTTTCCGAACTGTGGCAGTGTAAAGGGTCCGCTGGAGTAATCTCACACAGTGAGACATTTGACCCGCAATAGGGGTAAAATGTCTGTTCCTTTGGCTCCGAGTCCCCTCGCGGACCTTCCTAGGTGTTTGTTTCGACTGGGACTATCCCTTCGATCTTCCCGACCAGGACTAGGTCTCCTTCCATCCAGGTCCTGGGGACGGGATCCGTAGGGGTAGGAAGTAGGTGGTTAGGGACCTCTGATTCCCGTCGTGGAGGTTTGTTTGAGTCCCAGGGTTGGACGGAACATTGAATTGTATGTCGGTGTTCGGACCGGGGACTACTGACTGACTCCCGGTTATTCTTGGTCTGTCACTATACGGACGACCCCGTCTTCCACTCGGTCCGAGACTCTTCTCCCGTGTAGGAACAGAGACGGTACGTGGAACGATCGGCGGACTGGATGTCTGTGAAAGGGTCTCTTTAAAACATAATTAAGTATTTTGTTTCATATGTATTAATATATCCTTTGGTCAATACAATTTTAAACATTTCGTTTGTTTTTTAACGTTATGTCATTATATCTCCGAAACAACAACTAAGTAATCTATCGTTCCAGGTCGTCGTCAAGATTATATGAACACACTAAAGTTTCGTCACCACTTTTTACTACTCGTGTTTACTCTAAAGCTCTGCGGACGGTGTGGATCACACGTAACTATTACACCTTTATGGACAGTAAAGAACACCGTTGTTTCAGTGTCCACGACGAGTAGTGACACCAAACAACGGATGTGTGAGAACTTCCTTCACCATTTAAAGTTTCTTCTTTCTACCTTCACAAAAAGAGGTAAGTCTAGACGCCTAGAGTCAGTCTCGAGAAATTTCCTCCGACCTCGGGTCCCCATCTCGGACCTCCCCACTACGGAATTCTCTCGACACTGATACCAACCTCCCTCTGTCTTGGAGTGATCCCGGGAAACCGAAACGGCCAGGTGAGAGACGTGGTGGGTCATACTGGTAGCCACGAGGGCAGGGGACAAAGTGGGGTGAAGGAGGTGACTGAAGAGTTGTACTAGACTCGAGGGTAACCCTTCCAGAGAAACCCCTCTTACCCGAGTACCTCTCACAGGAGAGGGTCTCAGACATAGGGGACCCAAACATGGTCAACGGAGGGGAGTTACAGTTTCGGTCGTCGTGGACCTCCCTCCACACCTATCCCGTCCCTCCCGGAGGGTCTCGACTCTAGGTTTCCTGCTTGTCCTCCATTGTTCTACCCTCTCCTAGTTGACCCCCGCCCCTCGTCGACACGTCTCTTCCCCACTCGATACGCCCGAGGACACCAGTACATACCTATACTCTCAACCTGACACTTCTTCCGACTCGTGGTTTCTTGACTACGAAAACTTGACACCACAACCTCTTCTGAGAACTCTCAGGGAACCTGACGTTCCTCTAGGTTGGTCAGGTAAGACTTCCTCTATTCGGGACCCTAAAGAAACCTTCCTTACTACGACTTCGACTTTGAGGTCATGAAACCGGTGGAGCACTCTTCCCAACTGAGTAACCTTTTGTGAGACTACGACCCTCCCTGACCCCCGTCCTCCTCTTCCCCTGCTGTCTCCTACTCTACCGACCTACCGTAGTGACTGAGCTACTTGCACTTAGACTCACTTGAGGCCCTCTACCACTACCTGTCCCTCCGGACCGCACGACGCTAAGTACCCCAGCGTTTCTCAGCCTGTGCTGACTCGCTGACTTGACTTCACTTGGATACACCCGAGGCCCTAGTCCGACCAAAGTCTAGGACCCCACAGAGTGACTGATCAACATGTTCATACTATTCGGGAAGTGTGAAACTCGGAGCTAAAGGACTTTTAGTCCCATTATTTGTATGGATGAAGTGTCCTCACAGTACTTCTAAATTACCTCATTTTCCTTATTTCGAGTCGTACTACGGACCGGGGATCATTTCCGAGACATGGGGTGAGGTCATGAGAACGGACCTTTTAGGGTACCTTCCTCCTCGGACCATCCGACGTCAGGTACTCCAACGATTTTCAACTTACACTGACTCACTGAAGTGAAAGTGAAAAGTGAAAGTACGTAACCTCTTCCTTTACCGTTGGGTGAGGTCACAAGAACGGAACTCTTAGGGTCCCTACCCCCTCGGACCACCCGACGGCAGACACCCCAGTGTGTCTCAGCCTGTGCTGACTTCGTTGAATCGTCGTCGTCGTCGTCAGCTCCGAGACTAAGTCGGGAAATCGAAAAAAAAAGAACAAAACCGACGGGGAACTGGTACGTACCAGAATCACGGAGTCGGTCCCTAACTTGTGTGCGGAGGACGTAACCCTCGTGTCTCAGAATTGGTGACTTGGTGGTCCCTTCAGGGGTCGGGAAGTTGAAACTCATTCACATCTGTGTTTATTTGTGTAGGTATTTTCGTCAAGTGCTCTTCCAGACCGGTGTCGTATTTGACTTCCCCACACACCTTTAAAGATGACCTAGCGGGTCGTCACCAAGTTGGAGTCGGTGTATAATCTTAGTAGGTCCACGGGTCCCGTATGGCGTATAGACAATTCATTGGTCCAAGAGACTTCCAGGTAGTGTCGTGGGTATCGTAAATTTCGAGGGATGAAATAGGTTCATAGGTCTGTCCTGGGTCTCGATGACAAAACCTCCCTCCGAAGAAATGACAGACGACACCGACCTCTTCCGAAGATCTCGACAACCACTAACTTCCATGGGAGGTCCTTGTCTAGTTTTTTGATTTTAGTACCCTAGACCAGGGTAGTGAAGTACCATTTATCCACCCCTTTATTACCTTTGTCACTGTCCAACAAAAGAACCCGAGGTTTTAGTGACACCTGATACTGACGTCGGTACTTTAATTTTCTCCGAACGAGGAACCTTCTTTTCAATACTGGTTAGATCTGCCGTACAATTTTTTGTCTGTGTAGTGAAACTCCCATCTCAGTTTCGATACTAAAAGGGTCATCGGTCCATCCCTACACTCTCAACCCGGTATTTCTTTCCACTCGTGGCTTCTTAACTACGAAAGTTTGACACCATAACCTCTTCTGAGAACTCTCAGGGAACCTGACGTTCCTCTAGGTTGGCCAGGTGGGATTTCCTTTAGTCAGGACTTATAAGTAACCTCCCTGACTACGACTTCGACTTTGAGGTTATTAAACCGATGGACTACACTTCTTGACTGAGAAACCTTTTCTGGGACTAAAACCCTTTCTGAGACCCCTTCTGACTTCCGTCCTCCTCCTCCTCTACTCTCCCAACCTACCGTAGTGGCTGAGTTACCTGTACTCAAACTCGTTCAAGGTCCTCAACCACTCCCTGTCCCTTCGGACCACACGACATCAGGTACCCCGACGTTTCTCAGTCTGTACTGACTCGCTGACTCGGTGTTGTCGTTGGTCCTTGTCTCTTCGAAATTTACGTGTCTTTTCTGGTCCCTTCCTTAAGACCTGAAACCCTTCTCCGACTCTTTTTAGAGTCTCTAACCCCACACCCTACCGTAAACCTTTCACTCTATAAAGGAAGAAAGAAACCGACGTGAGACCAGCCAGTCCCTACTTCGGACACAGGGGACATCACCTTCGTGTCTTAGGATTGGTGGCCTGACGGTCCGTTCTGGTCCCTTTTACTCCATTCACTTCCTCTGACCTGACCGACCCCCTCGGTGAGTGTGTCGACCCCCCGACTAGTGTTTTGACCATAGTTAACGACTCCTCCGGACTCTTCTCTCTGTCCGGAATCAGACTCATCTGACTTTTATAACAACGTTCACCTACCTAAACCTTTTTGAGTAGACTGGACCCCGACGGGGTAACCCTTCTTGTCTCTATTTTTCCTCATAGTGGAATTGTACGGTTGAAGACGACTAACCTCATCGACAACTCTTGTGACACAACTCTTCCTAAGTCTCGGACGTAGACTCACACCGTTAACTAGTCGTTACCACTCGTTCGTACACCACGGGTAGTGTCCTCGTGTCTACGGTCCGTGAAGGATCGGACCGACCCACCCCGACGCCCGTGTCGTTCCCGTCTGTCATCCCCAACCAAAGATAAAAAGAAGACACCATGGAGGCGACTTCAACGAAGTTCTTCTCCTGGAAGGACCGTACCACCTTTAATTCCTCGGTCGGTCCCCTTCCCTCCACCCAGACTTGACCCATTTAATGTCTTGTCCTTCTCCATTCCAGTCCTTTTTACCTCCCCACCCGAATCTCTAAGGATTCTAACAGGAAGATCGAGACTATAAGTCATCTCTTTTTTAAGGGTTTTACGGAAACTCTCTAACACTCTAAAGGCAGTGACCTCCGTAAGTTCCTTTTTCGATCTTTTGGTCACCTGACCTGACGTCTCTCTCGGTGTAAAGTTTGTTCCCGACCGACTCTCCTGGAGAATCCCCCAGGGTTGCACCACCAAACCGTTATGTCGGTTGTCGACTGGTCCTCTGACCTTTGACCGGACAAGAACCTCCGTTGTCGTTCCTAACGTCTCCTGATCTAGACACGGAGCCTCAGGGTCCCTCGTCTCTAACCCTGGGTCTCCCTCTCCTCACCCGTTCCTCGGGTCTCGGATTTTATTTCTTGCGACTGGTTTGTAACCCAAGTGGGTCGACGGGGTCCGTACCCTGGGTTGGCACTCGGTCACCGGAAGGACTCAAAGAAAGGAGACTCGGTCGGGACCGGAACCTCTCGAAACCCTGGACCCGATTAGAGGGACCTCAGAGAGAAGACTTGTTCTCCGAACATCTGAACAGGGGAGAGAGGAGACGACAAGGTTGTCTGTGTCGGTCCTTGTCGGTCGAGACGACGCTGGTCGGGACAAACGTCCCCCGACCTGTCCTCTCCTTCACGACAGAAACCCGGACCTTCCAGTGGTGCGGGTAAGTAAGACGACGCCTGAACCTCTCCGGTTCCGCTACTGGATCGTAGTGGTGCACGACGACGTACGTGAAACTCGGTACCCGAGTCCTACGTAGGGGTCGTTCACCGGAACGAGACTAATGGGGCCCTGTCATGTCCCGTCGGTGATTCTCGGTCGCACCTATGTCTCGGCAGAGTTCTGTCTGTGCCGACGTGTGCTGGTTAAGAGGAGGGCAAACACCGTTTGTACTTAGACTTTATGTGTGTACACCCAAGTCGCAACTAGAACTAAAGTGTTTCGTCGAACGTGAAAGTCATAAAAGATTTTATTCCATGTCACATTCGGTGACGTCACGTAGGTATTGTGCCCATTTACAAGACTAATTTTTTTATTTTATGTACATATAAATACGTGTCTACTAGAGACTTTCCCACAAATTTAAAGGAGTGCGTTTATACGTACCACCTATAAAGAATCCTCCCCTCAGCCCACCGACTTCCTGTCCCACTCTTCTCTCTGACCAGAGAGTAGTTTATTGAATGTATTGAAAAACTCAGAACCTGGTACCCGTACTTACCGACAAGTTTTAGTTTAGTTCGCATCCCGTGACAAGAAGCCAGTCTGAGAGACCCACTTCTGCCTTCGGAACTCGTGTAATGAATCGGAGACAGACACGGAGTCACAGGAGAAGACACTTCTCCCCTACAACTGTCGTGGACCGGTTCTCGCCCAACACTCTTGAGTCCTCTTTCGCGCCAGTCCCTACGGGCCGTCTGTCCTGCAGACGCTTCTGCGACGCGACACCAGTGGCAACCAATCACCTTGGTAAGGGTAGGCCCCTTCAAAGATTGTTCCTCTGACTCAGAGTCTTTCCGATTCACTGCGTCGACTTCAGGGGCACAGTCCTCGGGCAAGACCTACACTCTAGGTTACTCTGCGACAGGGAAGGGCGTCACCTCCCACGTCACCCCTGTTGACATGGGTGCCGTCCTGTATCCTCCTGGCTATTGGGGTGTTTCCCGACACGCTTACGTCTCTCCCTCGGTACGTCCGTACACCCTTCTACCTCCCCCCGACGACTCCCGACCCACGTACCTATCCGTACGGTCCACCTCCCGTGTCGTACGTGCTTCCGAGTCTCCGCGACTAGTCGCCGTCCACTTCCTTTCTCCTCTTGAACGCACACTTTCTTTTGTCACCCCCTTTTTCTCTCTACTGACCCCTCTACCGTTTAATCGCGTTTCTTCATCCTGTCCTCCTTCGTTTGTCCTCACCCTATGATCGCACTTCGGTTGCCCTCCCCTCCGACTCGGTCCCGCCTTTCTCTTCTAAAAGAGAGTAGAGGTTAGAAGAGACGGAAGTGGAAGGTAGGTACACTATTCCTCATCCGCAAAGGACAATGTCTGTGTGTGTCTGTACGGGGGGGGTGTGTGTGTGTGAGTATGTACGTGTCTTCGTGTGAGTCAGAAGTACGAAGGGAACAGACCCCACGTCCTCTGTCAGTGTTAACCCGTGGCTAAAATAACTTCGTTTACGCTCTTGTAGTTGTGTACCTGCCCACTTCGTTCTACTTCGAGTCTTTGGTTGCAGAAGAGCAGACACCCCGGCACACCTGGTGGAACACAGTTGGTGTCATGGGGAGAAGGTGTCGGGTAAGGAGAAGGTACAGCTAGTAGAAGACTGGAAGACTATTAAATGCATCAACAACTAGTAGACAGACGTGGTTTTACTTGTGAGGGACTCCCACCCCCAAACAAAACATGAGGTCAAGTAGGGGTTCTGGACCTTGGCACGGAGCCTGTGTCATCTACAAGTCTATCGTTGCAAAGAGGACCAACCCGTTAATGGACGAACAGTTAAGAGTGTGTATGAAATAAAATGATTAACAGAGTTAGGGTGGGAAACTCCACCCCTAAAACTAAAAACTTCTCCTTCCAATTCTCCCTAGGTCTTTCAATGGTTCTAAACTTAGGTCGAGGACCCCAAGGCAGTTTGGAACTTTTTGGAGACTCACGGAAAACTCGGGGAGACTTCGTCCCTCCCCTGTCGGTCCGAAGGTGGTGGGGTGGGTTCAACCCGCGTCTTCGGACGTTGACCGACCGGATACCCGGACGCCTCGAATCAGTGAAGGTGGTCCCTGGGGAAGGAAACCGTGGTCGTGGGGGAAAGTATCACCTCCGTCGTCGGGTGGTCTAATAGTGTGCCCGAAACCTAGGTCTCACACCTTACGATGAAGATTGACAACCGACACACTGGCT
The DNA here is from genome assembly GCA_006410555.1 of Capra ibex. Taxonomy (NCBI): domain Eukaryota; kingdom Metazoa; phylum Chordata; class Mammalia; order Artiodactyla; family Bovidae; genus Capra; species Capra ibex. The sequence continues at coordinate 6,894,223 of SJYO01033645.1, forward strand.
TCGGGGCGAGAGGGGATTTCCCCTTTTGTCCAGTAATCCATATTTATTTTATTGGCTCATGTCACAGACTGTGTACAACCATCGACGTAATCAGTCCTAGGGTGTCCTTCGTCTCCGTATTAGTTCCTAAATTGACTTCTCTTAACTTCTCCGAGAAATGTCTTCCCAGTGACGACGACATCGTTCAATGGCGCATACAAATGGGGAATTTCGTTATGTCCCGAAGGGACGACCGAGCCACCATGTCTTAGGTGGACGGTTACGTCTCCTGTACCCGAGGTAGGGACCAGGTCTTTCTAGGGCGTACGGTGCCTCGTCGATTCGGGAGTACGGCGTTGATGACTAGAACACGAGATCTTGGACCCTCGACGTTGCCGACTCGGGTGAGCGACGGTGTTGTCAGCCGGGGCTCAGGAACTCGGACACGATATACGGTTCTCTTCGGTGGTGTCACTCTTCGGTCGTGGGTCTCGATCTCGCATAGGGGTCGAGCGTCGTTGATCTCGTTTCGGACACGTCGCCACTTCTGGGTCGTGTCGGTTTCTATTGATTAATTGCTTGATTTTCTATGAAAAATATTTCATGTTTAAATGAGAGGCCAGGACCACTAATCCTCAGGTTTTACGACCAAGGAAGACCTCCGGGACGCCTCCAAGTCAAAGAACTTCGAAGATCTTCGACTCCCGTAAAAGGGTCGAGGACCGGTGTAGTAAGGCTAGAGATGAGGGTAGTAGTTTAGTGGAACGGGGGGTCGGAAGAAGAATACTTTTGGGATTACTACTGTAGTAACGTGGACGGGCTATTGGGTCATTATTAGAGGGGTAGAGTTCTGGGGACTAAATTAGTGTGGACGTTACAGGAAAAACGGTATATTTCATTATATAAGTGTCCCAGACCCCTAATTCCGTACCTGTAGAACCCCTGGTACTAAGTCTAGTGTACATCTTCACCTACCTCTCCGTCGGTCCCTAATCGTAGATACCCCTCGAGAATGGTAGGGATCCGGCCTTCGTCCCCTCCCTCTTTACTTTTGACTGGAAAAGAGGACGGTCACGGAGGGCAACCGACTTCGGGTTGGTCTCCGTCTCCGCGTCCCGTCCCGTCCCGTCCCGTCCCGTCCCGTCCCTTCTCTACCCCCGCTTCTCTACCTTTTGGTCGTCGTTTTGGATGACCTCAACAGACTCTATACGGACCACAAGACTTCTCCTCGGGTTCCAGATCCAACGGACGGAGACACGAGTGGAGGGGGAGGTTCTTTTCGTCTCGGAGGGTGTGGTAGGGTCGTGGGACCCACCTTTCAGATAAGAGGGGTTCGGTGTGACAATCCTAAACCCCGTTTTCTCGACGACCCCTTTAAGTTTCGTTTTGTCGGTCGTTTGAGAAGTTTCGGGTAGGGACGTTGTTTTCTGGTTCCCTTCTTTTTCCGCGTCCGGTCGTCCGTCGGCCAATTCGTCTGTGGTGCCGACGGACTCTTCGTTAATCTCGGAGTGTCGGAGAGACTAGAACGTGTCTTGGGGAGTGTCCGGGAATTTGTTTAGGGAGACCGCTCGACCTCCGACTCGTCACTCCCTGTCCCTCGGGTCTCGGTCCTTAGACCTCTAATACGAGAACTGAGTAATAAACTGGAACGTGTACACGAACAATAGGAGGCACGTGGAGCCAAAGGAGTAGACATGTTACCCCCGTTCCCTGAGTCATTGAGGACTGTCTAAAAGATCTTCGTCTCTGACTCTGCTCCTAAGAACACGTTCACCACATGTCCCCCTTTGACCTCCCCTCATTTCCTTTGTCCTGCCCGACCTCTTCTTCGATTCGCTTCGGCACCCAAGCCGACTTCAGACCTAAATCAGACTATGGTCTCTGCAGAGTTCTTGTGATGTCCGAACAAGGGGAACTCTGTCTCCATCCCGGGAACATAGGTACAACCCCCTCCGCGCACGGAGGTAGGAAGGGGATTTTCTCATCTGACTTCTTGTCATTGGGGTCCCGTACAGGTGCAAGAGCAACAGTGTTGGAAGATCCAACTTTTTTCATCTCCCCCTTCTGAAACGTTAATTTCTGCAACTCTGTCCCTCTAATAAGAACCAATTGACTCACCGGGTCACAATAGTGTACCCAGGAATATTCCCCGGATTCTCCCAGTCTCAGTCATCGCCCTCTCCACTGCAATCCACACTCTCTGCCGTTACTGCACACCTTCCCCGGTGTTCGGTCCCTTGTATCCGTCGGAGACCTACGACGGTCTCCGTTCCTTTGTCAGAGGAGGTTCCGCCGACCCCCCTCGAGTCGAGACTACGGTGGAACTAAAAGCTGAAAATTGGAGGTTTTATCATACCAAAGTTCGGTGAAACCTTTTTGTCGTCGTCCTTTGCTTGTGCGGACGGCACCGTGCCACCGGTGTGTCGAACAGGCCCCGGGTCCCCAGGACCAGGGTCGAGGCACGTGTCCGACGGGGACGGACGTGAATTACTCACCCACTGTGCTCTCTAGGGGACCCCAGGAGAACGGTCCAGGTTCACGGGGTGGAGGGTGGGAGTCGGAGACACTCGAAACCGAAGATCGTCAGGAGTCCGGACCTCGGGGAGACTGGAGCCAACGTCTCGCGCCCAACGACCCCACTGGGAGTCGGAACGGAGTTCAGACTGGTCGAGCCTCCGTACTACATGTGACCCGTCGTGGAGTCGCGATGCGGAACCGAGGGGAGGGGTTGTGGCGGGACGGGGGCGGAAGGGGACCAAGGGACCTCGGGCTGGGACTACCTGAGTAACGGGTCTTCGAGAGGAGAGTCCGAGACGAAGCCTTCCGGGTCGGGTTCCCCGGGACACGGTTGTCGAACGAGACAGACCACCAGGGGTAATATGGGGCTCTACCCCTCCTACTGCTAAGAGTAAAAAGTTTCTTTGACTCCGAGACTGACGAGGACTGGTGTCTCCAATAATTCGGTCTTAGTCTTAGGTCCTCTATTACGAAAGTAGGTGCCTGGGATGGCGAAACTTTTCCATGGGAAGGGGGCCCCAGGCACCCCTCGAGGAGATCGGGAACCCTTATTAGCAGACGTAAAGGACCCCCGTCCTCACTCACCCTCGTCTGTCGACCCGAGACAACCACAGAACGGGAAGACCGGGGTCGACCCCAGGCGTGTCGCCCTGTCACACCTTCCTCTTCCAGATCTGGGACTTTGACCCGAAAGTTTCGGTGCCGACACACTGCGGTACCTGACGACTCTGCGTGTGTCGGAAGTTTATCCAAGAGCCTGGTTCAGGATCGTTTCCCAAATAGGGACCGTCTATCAAAGAGAGGGGAAGGAAAAAGGAGTCACGTTCTCCGAGTGTCAGGACACTGAAAGTAGGATCAAGTCCTACTTTCCTTATTGTCTGCCCTTCACCGATCCTGTCTCTGACCGTACCACAACCCATCCCCCCCGCTCCCCCGAGGAGGGAACGACTCGATTAGAACGACTCGGAGTCGAAGAAGTGAGCATTTTGCCCCTATTGTCGCAGACGTCACGTCGACGTCACCTCTCTCTGAGTGGTATGCCTCTTCAACGACACCCCGAAGTCCTCATACCGACGGCCTCGGGGTCACGACCCACTGGTCCCTGATCAGTGAAGAGAGAGACAGAGACGAATAGGAGACCAATCACTCTTGGTACACTCATACGCCTACACGTCTTCCCGTGGGTCGTGTGTCATTCACGGGAACAGCAGTGGATATGCTTCCCGAGTCGACCGTGGATCATGCACTATTCATGAGTCAGAATAATAGCCACGACGGACCGGGGACCCCACTTGCAGTGGAGGGATGTGAAGGTTGTCGAGAGACCGTAGTCGGAGGCTCCGGGTCCTGGGGTCGTCTGACCAGTCCAGTCAATCTACCTCTACTAAAACTCTCTGGTAGTCATGGCAGGTGCAGTGACCTTGAGGTGGTTGGTCGGTACGTCCTTAGGAGACGCCCACCTTAACCTCCCCAAAACAAAAAGGTGAGACGATCACTTGTGAGGAACAGGGGAGGTGGAAGAGTCCCGGAAAAACACGGAGGTCGAGAGTGGGGTTTGTGTAGGGGAGGTGGAAAAAGGGGTTGGGTTCCCGAGTAGGAAGCGGGAGGCCGAGGGGTGGTCGATCAGGTGCGACTCAGTGTCGCCTCGGCCCGGCTACGACACTACGACCGCATCCACACGATCGGAAGGTCTCAGAGAGCGGAAGAGTCTCGAGGACGCCGCACCCTGCACGGAGGGGACGTTCAGACGGGGGGTTGGGCCCCGAGAGTCCCCACGACGCGAAAGAGGGGTCTCTTGGGAGATTGTACCGTCGCCCCAGGTCCTCCAGGGTCACTCCAGCCCGCCTGTGGGGGCGACGAGGGTGTCGAGGCCCGCAAACGTAACCACGTAAGGTCGGACTTACCCTCTTTTCGTCGAAGCCATCGACTGTGGAGACCATGCCTTTTGTTTCGAAGTCCCGAAAACGAAAAGAAAAAGACCTACTTGTCCGGACCTAACGCCCTGGGTGGAAAGAGGGAAGCACCCCGAGTTTTCGGGTCCTGTCTGTGCCGTCGGGTCTCTTCCCTAGGGGAAACCGGGAGACGGAAGAGTCGTCGTACGACCGGAGGGTAGTCCTCGAGATCTTCTAAGATCTGGTCTTAGGGACGTAGTGGAGGGTAGTGTGGGTCCTTGAGTCGACCCCTGACCCGGTCAGACTCCCGCGATCCGGTTAGGTACAAGATCCGTTTTGGCTTTACCCCGTCCCCTCCTAGACTCAGACTTGGACTTGATGGAGGAAACAATTTACTTTGCTTGGATCTTTTGATCGTCTCACCTTTTTGTTTTGGGGAGGTTGAGGTGGGCGTCTCCTAAGGACGTACCGACCAACCACCTCAAGGTCACTGCACCTGCCATGACTACCAGAACCGAGACCACCATGGACCCGAGTCCCTACTTCGGTGTGTAAGGGTGGGGACCTTGACAGTGTCGGCCCACCCTTCCTCTCTGACTTCCCCACGCCACCTCAGGTTTGTTGCGGGTCCCACGTTTCTTGCGCGACTCCAGACCGACTTCTCCAGTCCCGGAGACGAGCCTCGTCGTGGGGTTGTGTCGTGTGGACAGGGGTGTGCCCGGCGAGACGGTGACCCCGGAGACGACCGAGGAGACTGCTGTCCGTCCCAGAAGAATAGGAAGGGAGAAGACGGGGGTCTTCGTCGAGGTCGTAGTGACCGAAGTCAGAGGGGAAAGGATCTGGGACGAAGGGGGTAGTCCGTGGGGGGTGAAGGGAGGAGTGTGTGAGGTGTAGGGGGGACCATAGTGGAAGAGAACGAATTCACAGGGGAGACCAGGGGGGTGACGGTGGTGGTGGGAGGAGGGGTGCAGGGGAGTGGTCGGTTCTCTTAGGGACTTTCCTTACGGCTACTGAATCCCTTTCCGATGGGTGAGGTCATAAGACCGGACCTCTTAAGGTACCTGACATATCAGGTACCCAACGTTTCTCAGTCTGTGTTGACTCGCCAAAAGTGAGTGTATCTATAGAATCGGACTAAAGTTTAGCTTTCTTCGAACCGAAATAATTCCCAATTTGCCGAGTCCTCAAAAAATTCGAGTTTGTGTTCTGAAGTTTCCGTAAGGGACGATTACCCTAATTTACTCTATTACACACCTCGCGTCTCGAGAGGGACACACCTGTCTCCGACGAAACCTATTTCAGGAGCCTGGTGCTGGTTGGCTGATTGACCTCAGGACCGAGAGGAAACAACAGTCCCGTGAAACCTGTCCCACATACTACGACCCCTTGTGTCGTCTGTGCCCTCGGGTCAGTAGGCCGTGGAAGTCCGTGTTCACACATGTCTCCCTGCACGCACGCAGGCTGCCTCTCCACTCCTTTTGTCCCTCCGACTACACTCTCGGTAGACTGGTGCAGGACGACTCAGAGTACAGAGGGAACCGCAGAGTGAATCGACGACAGAACGACGGTGTCAGTACGACCTACATCCTCCAGTGATATCAGTCGTACCAAGGGAGACCGAACCGGTCTCGGGAAAAGGGAATCTGGACGACAGTAAAGGTTTTACTAAAACATCCTTCTTGTTCCACTTTCGACTAATACAGACATACGAACTATCAATAAGGATTTCCGGTCGAAAGATCAAGGTTCTCTGGGGGTTCCTTAGTCGTTTCTGTTGAAACTTGGAGGCTACGAGGGTGATTCTATTGGTGTTTCCGTGTAAACCCGTGTATTCGTAAGAAGACCTGTAACAGATGATTCTTCTCAGTCGGTATCAGGTGCCCGTCGTTCGTCCCCTGTCCGTGAAGGTTTGTGACTCAGGCGTGTGACGGGTCCCGTGACACGATCCTCGAGGCCAAGTACTTGAGTGAGTACGGGACATTGTTGGAGTGGTGCGTTTCAGGTCGATGTGTTCCGGGACCGGATTCCCGTGCCTCGACCTTTCTTACTGAGGACGACACCTTACAGAAGACCCGACTTTCGATTAGGTATAACATATACACCAAACCTGGGAGAGTTTGGTCACCATTTTCTAATCCATGAAAGTAATAGGGGTAAAATGTCTGTTCCTTTGACTTCGAGTCCCTCCCCTTCCCTAGGTCGATTCTAGGGGGTCGACCGGCCTCAGTCGTAAGACCCTGACCTCTTCGATGAAGGGAAATAGGAGGGCCCGAAGAACTCCTCCTTTACCCGTTTAAACCGTCGAGGATTGAAAGACTCTCGAAACGCACTGATAGCAGTGAAGTTTCTAAATGCTCTCGAGTTCATTCTTCGTCCCCCGAAACAGGCCACCGGGTCTCGGGTCGAACCGGTCACCGGGTCAGCTCAGTGCTCAGGAAGGGAACCTGAGTCGACCTCGTCCCTGCAACCTACGGCTCCAGGACATTCGGAGACGTCCAGAGGGAGGGGGCGAAGGGGAGGAGCCGAAGGACGGACTGGACCCGGTGGGGACCCAGAACCCGTCGAGAGGGACGTCCGACCGTCCGAGAGACGACAGGAGGGTCGTCCCATAGGTCCGTTTTATCCCGGTTGTGTCGAAGACCGGGGTCCTGGTCTTCGACTAAAATTAGGGTCCAGACGGCGTGTGTCGGACACACTGGAGTCTATACGATTGAGTGGAGAGACTCTGGCAAATGGGGGTGCGCCACTAATTGTCATCATGAGATGAGGTTTTCTACTACATTTTGAAAGTAGTGAAGGTGGAGAAGATAAAAAAAAAAGAGGGTAAAAGTCCCTTGTCATAAATATATCGTGAATGAAACACGGTCCGTGACAACATTCATGAACATAAGGATTAAATTTGGAGTAGTTTTGGGGTATTCCTTCAGTGACAATGATAGAATGAAATGTCTACTCCGAAGACTCCGTGTCTCTCCAATTCTTTGAACCGTTTCCAGTGTGTCGGAAACAACTCCTTTATATTGACTGTAGATTGTAATGTATGTCGAAAAGTCTCCGTCTCTGCCCTGAGTTTGGTGTCTCAAGTACCAAAATTGAAGGATGAGATATGACCCCGAAGGGTCTACCGCGTCGTCCATTTCTTAGACGGAGACCGTCTCCGACTGAGGTCGGTCGACCCCGTAGAATCTGTCTAGTGAAGGGGAGGGACTCCCCCGTCCCGGGTCGATCTCACACCCACCCCTAAGGGAGGACTGAAGGTCTCTTCCCGTCCCCCACGAGTGAACGAAGACGGGTGGGTTCGGGGGTCGTTTGAAGGGGGTTCACGTAGAGGACACGTTACGCCCTCTATGTCTTTTGAGTCCAAGCCAGGGTCCAGTCCTTCTAGGGGACCTCCTCCCGAGTTGTTGGGTGAAGTCTTAAGAACGGACTCTTTAGGGTACCTGTCTCCTCGGACCACCCGATATTTAGGTACCCCAGTCTTTCTCAACCTGTACTGACTCACTGATCGGGTCGTGTGGAAACACCAAAGAGAGGGTGGCAGCCGTCCCACTTCTCAGGGTGGACCCAGTTCCAGGTCCGGTCGTCCGGGACAAAGGAGGCTCCCAGGTAGTGTTTTTTTCCGTTCTCGAGGAAGACCTCTTCACAGGATTTGTCCGTCCCCGACGTCGCCCCGGGACCCCCCGACCACTCCTTCTCCCGAGGTCGATCCTTCCCCGTGCGTCCCCCCCACTCGTTCGTCGTCCTCCTACGCCCGGCCTCTCCCCCGACCTCACACACCCCCCTAAGGGAGGACTGAAGGTCTCTTCCCGTCCTCCGAAGAGCGAGCGAAGACGGGTGGGTTCGGGGGGTTGTCTGAAGAGCATTCCTGCAGAGTCTCAATACCGATAGGCCCGTCGGAGTCGGTCGCCCACTACCCTCGGGAAAGGCTCCTTCGACAGACAACAGGAGTCTCCGCCCTTTCGGTGAAGGACACCGGGGTCGACATAGGACATTCTTTGGTTAGGGACCGGGTTGTCGGAGAGAGGATTGACATTTGGCCTCCGCCGGACCCCGCCTAAGTGGGTCTCGAGAACGGAGCTCCTCCCACTTAAGGACAGAAGCGTCGAAAAGGCAGGGGGGGGGGGGGGGGGGGCACCGCTACTGTCGGGTCGCCGGGGTCTCATTTCAGTGGTGCGGTCAGACTGGAGTCACAACGGTACCCTTGCGATCCCTACGGTGACGATGGACGCTCGCCACCGTCCCTCCCGTTCACCCTCCCCTGTCGCCGACTACTACGAGGACCGACGACCCCAACAAACGGCGGTTTGCTTACAACAGTATAGAGTTGGTTCGCCCAACCCGTCACCTGCGGCCCGCCCATCCCCTCGACGACGACCGAGGTACCACACACAGACGCACAAGTCCCGTACCCTCTCTCCACAAATACTCTGGAGGGCCCCACGAAGTGAAAGGAGAGGGGGACCTGGGTCGACTGAGGACACGAGAAGTACCTGGGTCTGAACTGTAAGTGTCTGGACCAGAGGTACCGTTGGTCTACACTGTAGTGTTCCTTGGATGTCTGCGGCATCGTTCTCGCTCCTTTCGTACTTGCGTATAAGTCCCGTTCTTTCCCACGGACGAAAGGGAGGACGTCGGGGAGTGTTCTATCCCCTTCACCCGCCCTATCCCTTTCCCGTTCTCTAAGACCAATCCTTTGGCAAAAAGACACTCAATGTTTGGCTGTGGGGAAACCTCCAAACTTACCTTAGAGATGTTTCACCGAGGGAGGGAGAGTAAGAGGAGAGAGTCGTAGGGAATCTTTAATGTAGAGTAAAGGGAGTTGAAATTTTACTCCTATTATTATAGTAAGAAATAATTTCTGAACGATACACGAAGAATGAACAGTGGCAAAAATTCGTGGAGAACACTTAAAGGAGGAATTGGAGTAGTGCTGCGTCAGACAATTTATCATAAAGGGAGAATCATAAGGAGGGAATACTCGTCTCCTTTTACTTTGTGTCGTTTTCTTTAACTTACGTCAGACCAACCTCTCGGGCATAAGTGTCGGAGGGTCCGCGAGTCGCCGTGGAGATAAAAGTCGGTGCGACACCGTTTGTAAAAGTACGTCCGAAGCTAAGTGAAACGTGACTGTCGTAGAGCGGAGTACACTCGTGGTCCGTAAAAAGACAGAGACGGGATCTCGAACACGTCACGGGTTGTACCCGACGACCGGGTCCTCATGCGAGTCGTACTCCTACACACCTTCCTTCGACAGAAAGAGACCCGGTCGAAGTTGGTCACTCCGGGCCTCAACTACCTACCGACGAGGACGGTCGAGCGGTAGACCGACTGTTCGACCTCCCGGGAAGTTATACGACGAAAACCTTCCAGGGTCGTCACGACTCGGGGTCAGTGGGGATCATCACTGGACCACTACGAGGCAATGAAACCTGAAAGACGAAAAGAGAAAAGTCAGCTTAACCAGGGAGTAAAGACGAGGGACCCCAGTGGAGGTTTCATTTCAGAAACCTGTGTATAGGTAAGTAACCCAAGACAAGACTCCCCTGAGATCCGATTCTGTCAACCGGGACACCGTACAACCTGGCCTAATGAACCACTCTGCGTCACTCCTAAGGTGACGTCACCCTGACCCGCCCTCACCCATACTCGTAGTGTCTGAAATTCTGTCACACCCCGACCGACCGATGACAATTGACACAACCTTCGGAATTTTTTCCTTTTATTGTCCGAGTCCAGTTAGTTCATAGTTGAGTACCGCATATCGTTTGTGGGTTTGGGAGTTACCATGACAAATTTCTGAGAGAGAAAGACGTCGGTTTCCCTCGGGACATGACTACTAGTCCGAGTCCCCCCCGAACCTCTCCTCGTCCCGTCGTTCCCTTTGATCACGTACCAGATCTGTCCAGAGGTTTCGTTTCGGTCTCGGGATGAGTCCTCTCTCCCATGGGACTGTGGACTTTACCCCTGGGAACCCACCCACTAAGACTCTTGGAATCTCCGGGTCTGAGGAGACTTTGAAACTCGTGACTTAGGGATGTTGAGTCGTTTCGTGAAGAACCGGGGGACTCCGTCTCCCCGTCCCGACCCGACGGAGACACTTTCTAACGGTACAGAGGGGTGGGACAGGGGAGAAGACTCAGTCCGAACTACCTCTTTGGAGTCAGTCCCTGTCCAGTACGTACAAGGGTTTGTCTTGTGGTCCGGGGTTTCGAGAAGAGTAAAGTTTACTCGAACCCTAAGTCTAAGTAGGTCAGAACTCACCTATATGTTGGACCGTTCCACCCCTGGTGTGGACCCGAACTCGAGTCGACCCGGACCCGAGACAGGGTGAACCCTGGGTCCGTCGTGTGACGGACCAGTTAGGGTAACCACCAACCCTGAGTCCCTTAGAACACCTAGGTTTTGGGTAATGACGACTGGCCCGTCCATAAATGCCATACGGTCCGAGACACTTTACCCTCCGACGTCGGTATTTATCGAGGACAGAAAAGTTTCGTGAATATTAGGTCACCCCTTGTGTCTGTGCATATTTGATTGTCATTTTTTTTTACCTGAAAAAACTTTAAAGTGATTTGTGGTCCGAAACATGACTCGAGAAGTCCACACACCATAATATTCTAAGAAATTTCTTGAGTCACCCCCCTTAAAGTGGGGTCAAGTGTTTACCCTTACTCACCATCCCGAGTCTTCGTACACGAGACGGAGGTAGGTGTCAAACGAACATAAATCCCCACACTGTCGGTGTCGACTACCTACAGGTTCTATTTTCCCACCAGAAAGACTGGTGCAACCAGACTACCCTTCCAGGTCCTTGTAGAGGGTCTCCTACTGTTCTGTTGGGTGTGTGAATTTCCCGTCTTATTCACCCTTGGTACCAATCCAAAAATAAGTGGTAGACATCACCCCCGAGATAGAGTCCTAGTTCAAAAGTCTTTACCGAGTTACGGTGTGTCTAGTTTCGTTCTTCCTCAAGCACGGGGTGTGTGCTTACCACTCTCCCGTAGGGGACCGGAACCGTCGACGGACCCAATAAGAAGAAGTCAACAATTCAACAGACTGAGAAACACTGGGGTCCCTGACGTTGTGTGGTCCGAAGGGAGAGGAGGCGAGACAGGGCCTCAAACGAGTTTGAGTACGAGTAGCTTAATCACTACAGTAGGTTGGTAGAGTAGGAGACAGTAGGGGAAGAGGAGGACGGGAGTTAAAAAGGGTCGTAGTCCCAGAAAAGTTTACTCGGCCGAAAAGCGTAGTCCATCGGTTTCTTAACCTCGAAGTCGCAGTCGTAGTCAGGAAGGTCACTCACAAGTTCCAACTTAAAGAAATCCTACCTGACCAACCTAGAGGAACGTCAGGTTCCTTGAGAGTTCTCAGAAGAGGTTGTGGTGTTAAGCTTTCATAGTGAAGAAACCGCGAGTCGAAAGAAATACCAGGTTGAGAGTTTAGGAATGTACTGATGACCTTTTTGGTATCGAAACTGATATGGCTAGAAACAGTCGTTTAACTACAGAAACGAAAAATTATACGATAGACCCAAACAGTATCGAAAGGAAGGTTCCTCATTCTCAGAATTAAAGTGCCGACGTCGGTTACAGGTGTTACTAAAACCTCGGGTTCTTTTATTTTGGATTGTGACGAAGGTAAAAAAGGGGAAGATAAACGGTACTTCACTACCCTGACCTACGGTACTAGAGTCAAAAAACTTACAACTTAAAATTCGGTCGAAAAAGTGAGAGTAGAAAGTGAGAGTAGTTCTCCGAGAAGTCAAGGAGAAGCGAAAGACAGAATCCCACCATAGTGGATAGTAGACGTATAGACTCCGACAACTATAAAGAGGACCGTTAGAACTAAGGTCGAACACTAAGTAGGTCGGGTCGTAAAACGTACTACATGAGACGTATATTCAATTTATTCGTCCCACTGTTATATATCGGAACTGTATGAGGAAAGGGTTAAAACTTCGTCAGGCAACAAGGTACATTCCAGAATTGACAACGAAGAACTGGACGTATGTCCAAAGAGTCCTCTGTCTATTTCACTAGACCATAAGGGTAGAGAAATTCTTAAAAGGTGTCAAACAACACTAGGTGTGTCAGTTTCCGAAATCGTGTCTGTTACTTCGTCTACAAAAAGACCTTAAGGGAACGAAAGAGATACTAGGTTACCTACAACCGTTAAACTAGAGACCAAGGAGACGGAAAAGATTTGGGTCGAAAATATAGACCTTCAAGAGTCAAGTGTACGACGACTTCAGATCGAACTTCCTAACACACGTATTGGAATGATCATACACTTTACTCGTGTTAACAAGTCACCAAACTTATAAGAAACCCTAACCTTACTTTTGACTGGAAAAGGTCGGGACACTGGTGACGACTCAAAAGTTTTAAACGACTGTATAACACACGTCGTGAAATTGTCGTAGTAGAAAGTCCTAAAATTTATTGAGTCTACTTTAAGGTAGTGGAGGTGATCGAAATAAACATTATCACCAAGGATTCCGGGTGACGGACCCAATGTCTCAGGGTGAAGACGGGGGTCTCCTCTGGTTTGTGAAGGCAAGGGCAAGAGAAGGTCCAAAAGACTACTTACTTAGGACCTCTACCCCCGAGGACCCAACCCACAAAAGACCGGACCTACCTCCGTTCCTGTATCACGACCCGAGGTCTCAAAACTCTAGTTCTTTGGTCAAGTGCGACCCAAGTCACTGTTCCCCCTGTAGAAATACTTTAGGGTTACCGCAAAAGGTCTAACGGGTACGTCCTGACCCAGACAGACCCCTCTGCTCTCGACCCGAGTCTTGATACTCCTTATAAAGAGGGAGGCGTAGACCCAGGGGGGACGGTCGACCGGAACAAGGAGAGGGAGAACCGGTTCTCGTCAAAAGTAAGGAGTCTCCGGTGCCGACGGACCTCGTTGACCCCGGGGAGAAGACCGAGGTAGGATCGGGGGGTCTCTCTGGTTTGACGACACAGGGAGGGAGAGGACGGACAGGGTTTAGGGTCACAAGTTCTCGCCATTGCTGACCGGGTCTACCCCAGTGTCCAGGTAGAACTCAGATTAATGGGGATCGACCCCATCTCAGTGTGTCATGGTAGGGCGTGGGAGGGAGCCCCTCCACCTGTTTCCTCAACGATATCTTTCCTCCCCAAAAGAGGAGGATCCGAGACGTCTGGAAGGGTCTTCACCGACTCCGGTCCCTGGATGGAGACGTAGGTGGAGGATGGACGAGGGGAAAGGGATGGTGGTGGGACCAGTTTACAGGTATTTCTGGGAAATTTTTTTTATAAAGTGGTCGAGATCTAGAGTCCGTTACACATTAAGTAGTCGATTTCGGGATCGGGTAGTTACCTTAATTATGAAAGTGGGAAGAGAAATAGTAACAATGACAGATCGTAATAACTTCAGAAGGATATAAAGTCCGTGACCCACATCGGGAAATGTGTTTAACGAAGAAAATTGGAAGTGTCGTTGTGACACTTCGTCTATGGTATTAATAGGAATGAAATACCTTAATCTTTGACTCCGGGTCTTTCCACTTCGTTGGGCGACTGGTAGGGACACCCAACCGTCCCGACCGTAACTTCGGGAGACTTGGTCGCCCGAGTCGAGACACGACCTCCGACGACCCGTGTCTCGACATCCCAAGACGAATCAACCGCTCCGAAAAGGCCTGTGTTGTTTCAGTGCCTGTCCTGACTGACTCACGTGTCGACGCCCGACCGGCCTTCTCTAGTGTTCACCTCGAGTCTCTCCAGGACTAGTTACTCCTTTCCAAAGGACCTTCCACCTTGCACTCGAAGTCTCCTGTTGACTCTGATCCCGTCACCTTGTCTCCGTAAACTCTCTCTCTGGACGTAGCCCGCCCGGGTACACTCCTGCCGACCCTCCGCCGGTCCGACCGACGTCTCGTCGGAGTTCCTGTCTGTGACCCCGTCGACCCGTCCGAGGCCCGAGGTCGGTCGAGACGAAGGTCTACGCGGGGGCGTCGGGTCACGTCGATTCGTACGTACCGACGCTGATCGTAAACAACTTGTCATTCATTTCCGTTGGGTCTCACTCTCCTTCCACCATGTTCGATACCGACTTCCTCTGGTTGAGGAGAACGTCTAGGAAATAAACCCAGTACATGGACGTCACAGAGAGGTCCATCCAGGAGGGTTCAGTCATTACAGCCGTTCCTAGCGAGGAGGAGAAAGGGTCTACTACTTCGGTTTCACGTCTCTCACTTCGTTCAACAGTGTCTCGTGGACCCCCGGGTTTGAGGCACGGGAAATAATGTGTAGGTCCGAAGGTTGATCCTCCTATACCGTAGGCCAGGGTAGAGAAGTACCGTTTATCTACCCCTCTGTTTACTGTCTGACATAAAAGAACCCGAGGTTTTAGTGACGTCTACCACTGACGTCGGTACTTTAATTTTCTGCGAACGAGGAACCTTCTTTTCGATACTGTTTGGATCTATAATGAAACGGTCGTTTCCAGGTACATCAGTTTCGGTACCAAAAACGTACATACCTACACTCTCGACCTGGTACTTCTTCCGACTCGTGACTTCTTAACTACGAAAACTTGCCACCACAACCTCTTCTGAGAACTCTCAGGGAACCTGACGTTCCTCTAGGTTGGTCAGGTAAGATTTCCTCTAGTCAGGACTTATAAGTAACCTTCCTGACTACGACTTCGACTGTGAGGTCATGAGACCGGTGGACTACACTTCTTGACTGAGTTACCTTTTCTGGGACAACGACCCTTTCTAACTCCCGTCCTCTTCCCCTACTGTCTCTTATTCTACCAACCTACCGTAGTATCTGAGTTACTTGTACTCAAACCCGTTTGAGGTCCTCTACCACTTCCTGTCCCTTCGGACCAGACGACGTCAGGTATCCCAACGTCTCTCAGCCTGTCCTGACTCGCTGAGTGGTTGTCGTTGTTGTTGGTCCTCCCCTAAACTCTTTTGGACCCCTGTCAAAGGGTCACAGACGTGTTTAGTACTTTACGATTTGGTGACCGTAAATCTCTGTCTCCCTACACAAGACCTGGGCGTCGTTCGTCCCCAACTTACAATCGAAACAGTGAAGGATCCACTGGGACCCGATCAGCGATAGAAGGGACACTCCTGTTGTCGACCCGGAGGTTCCCGGGAACACTCTTGATTCCGTCAGCTAGGTATGTGTGTTGCGTCAGTTATTTACACTTGATAATAAATACTGGTAGTGTTCAACGAATTCGAAACTCGGAACCAAAAGAGTCGGTACTCTACCCCCATTTGCAAGGTTTCCCTAGGATTTGTGTCGTCCACCCGTCTGTTTACTCTGGTGTGTGGGTCCAGGGTAGGGTCGCAGACCGACTTCCGTGTAAAGAAGGTAGGCGGACGTTGGGAGGCGACACAGTCTGAATGAGAAGATCGTATGTACTGTACGGTGAGCTTCTTTTCGTGAAGAACTCTTGAACTTACATGTCCGGACTCGAGTCCTCCGAATTGCGTACAAGGGTGGGACTGGACCACTCTTTCGGACACACCTGCAGTCCCACTTTACCGGACTCACCCACGTGCCCATGGTCTCCCTAGTACGACCTAAGTCGAAGGTTCTAAAGGGAGCCCCGGACCCTGACCCCGTCTCCGCGGTCGAGACCGACGCTTAAACCC
Source organism: Capra ibex (assembly GCA_006410555.1). NCBI lineage: Eukaryota > Metazoa > Chordata > Mammalia > Artiodactyla > Bovidae > Capra > Capra ibex. The sequence continues at coordinate 6,910,255 of SJYO01033645.1, forward strand.
ACCAACCCCACGAAGACGGGTCTCTCGAAAAACCAACCCCCACCCAACTGGTCCCCATCCCGTCTTTTAAAACCCACATTCCGTTCCTGTTGCAGGAGAGGGGTTCTGACTCGGTGTCTAGACTCAAGGGAAAAAGAAAAGGAAAATTTATTTGATGGTCCAATGATTCAAAGTCCGTGACATGGTGCGTCAAATGGACTTAGGGTCGGTGTCGAGAGACACGTCGGAGCCCGTCTAGAGAATTGGAGAAACTCGAAGCCAGAGTAGACGACGACGGCGACGACAAATCAGCGAGTCAGCACAGGATGAGAGACGCTGGGGTACCTGACGTCGGACGGTCCGAGGAGACAGGCACCGCAAAAGGTCCGTTCTTATGACCTCCCGCAACAGTAAAAGAAGGGGTCTCCTGGAAGGGTTACGTCGCTAGCTTGAGTGCAGAGGACCTAACCGTCCGTCTAAAAAATGACGACTCGGTGGTCCTCTCGGGAGGAGTAGGCACTTTACCCGAATTATACTACAGACGGAGGATCCCAACACTACTCCCAATTTACTCAATATGTATACCAGAATCACTAATCTAAAACCACAAAAATTCATGTAAGGAGTTAAATTAGAAGTATTACTAGAACTTTCTCATTTTGTTAACAGAAGAAAGAGTGGAATGGGGTCAAAAAAATTAAACTACACAAAACAAAACAACCCCTCTCCCTTTACTTTTAACTCTCCAAGTTAAACACCGAGGACTCACAACTGGCCTGACGCCTGGTCGTGTACCGTCTGCACACCATTTGTTTCGAGGGGCCCCTCAGGTCCTACCCGGGCTCCTGTGCTCTACACAAACGTCAACCCACGTCGTAAGGTCCACCAGACTTTCACTCTTCGACCCGATCTACTAGACCGTTTCCGGGGTGTTCCCTTCCTAAACTGACAACCGTAGTAAAAGTGTTTCTCGTGAAGGTGACCACCCACCTAAGATTGGGTGAGAGGTTCCGAGGAACCCCGAACCCTCCCCATCCCTCACCCCCACACCAAGATCGGACCGGGAGAGAGACTCCTCCTCCCGACGTTCCCCGACGAACCTCGTTCTAGAAGATTCGTCGGAAAACGTCCGGTGGGACGGGGGTAGTACCGAAGGAAAGGGTTTCGGTGGGTTCGATAAAGTAGTCGAGAACACGTGAGACCTTCCAGAGTGGTTCCTAGCCCCTGGACCGGGGGAAACCGAGGTGTTTCTGAAGGAAAGGTCCTGGGGCAGAGACGGGAGACGACGGTGACCCGTAAACCTCTCGGAACCCGTTTGAAGTCCTCGACGGCTTCGTAACCAAGAAAACGAGTAAAATAATTATTTACACGTGACTACGGTTGTCGTACCTCTGCCTACGGACCCTTGTCCTTACGCTCGAACGAGACCCCTCGAAAGACCGACCTAGTGCCACCGTTCTTACTGTCTGTCCCTAGCCCCGCCCCACCCCTCCCCCCTCCGTCCGTCGGACTATCGGGTTAAATCCCGTTGACCCCCGTAGGTTCCTGACGACCTCAAACACTTCTGGAAAAACCCTTTTCCTCTCGAACCTCCCTGGACTACCCTTCCTCGGACCACGGGACTGGGAGGTCGGTCTCCTGGACCTCGACGAACCCCGACCTTCGGACCGAATCGGGTCGACGTCCGTCGACCTGAGTAAAAAGGGGTACAGACGACCTGAGACCCACACATTACTCCCCGCCCCCTCTACCGTCGTCACGACATGGACGCCTCCTCGAATTCGGGGCTTCCGTGCTCTTTCCGTCCCTCCGTTTAAAGGGTCTCCCCGATGACCTGACTACGACCCGAGGTTCCCGCCCTCCGTCCCTACACCTTACTTCCCGGACCTCGGACTGTGTGTCGTCTGGGAGACATGAGTGTCGAGTCGTAGTGGTCGTGGAAAGGTCCTACGACATTTGTCTGTCAGTCGGGACCGCACCGACTATTCCAGTCCGGTCTCTTCACCCAGAACCATATCTCCATCGGTCGTCCGTTTGGAGTGTCCCCGTTCGAGGGTCAGAGGTCCCGAGGTCGGGGTACATGTTGGTAGTCTTCGTGGGAGAGGAAGTCGGTCCTATACACAAGTGAAGATAATGACCGGTCACTTATTTATTCGTCTTTCTGAACGGTCCTAGACGGCAAATGGGAAATTCCCTTACTTGAAGACAAAGTAAATCCCTCAATTTTTTTTTTTTTAGGCAAGGTCTACTTTAGGAGTGTAGTGTCAGGTCCCCACAGGTAGTTCGAACGAGCACGGGGACTGTGTCGTTTTTCAAAACTAGTGTGGATGACTTATAGAGAGAAGTAAATATTCATTATTAGTATATAATGATATGAGTACATCCGACTTACAATAACTTGTCCGTGTTTTTATATTTAACTTTCACGTTAAGTTAATTTAGTCTAATGTTATTATAAAAATTACAAAATTATTCACACTGACCAAAATGCGGTAGTAAACGATTCTAGTGTTTGGTTTTTAACTGTAAATTTCAACCTTAGGTACCGAGTCACCCATTTCTGGGTAGGACGTTACGCCCTCTACTCCTCTGCGTCCAAACTAGGGACCCACCCCTTCTAGGGGACCTCTTCCTTTACCATTGGGTGAGGTCATAAGAACGGACCTTTTGGGGTACCTGTCTCCTCGGACCGCCCGACGTCAGGTACCCCAGCCTGTGTTGCTTCGGGTGTCCACGTCAGTATCACGACCCATATTTGAGCATGACGTTTAACAGAAGGGTGAGTATAGACCTGAAACCCCTGGTGAGAGAATAATCTGGGTCGACCTAGTAGTGCTACGAACGAGGAGGCACGGACAGTCTCACCTACGACCCTCCGTTTCCCGGGCGTGGTCCGGAGTAAGACCTAAGCTCGCAAACGTAAGATAAGTTCCAAAGAATGTAAAAAACAAGAAGGAAATGCGAAAGTTCAAGAGGAAGGTGAACCACTTTTTAGTCAGCCTCTCATAAGATTAGATCGCTAAACAACTTGGCCAGAGGTTACTTCTCTTTTAAGAAGTTTTACGTCTGTCGTTTCTTTTTCCGGCCCGACGGTCGGGTTAGAAAAGACGTCATTGTAAACTGTATCTCTGGTTTATACCCGTAGTGGCACTTAGGTATTTATGACCATTTGCTTTAAGAGGAGGGCGGGGAAAAACCTAATTTACCTTTATCTTTATAGTCAAAACTTATAGGGAAAGAGGAGTCACTTGAGGGAACGTGTAGAGGGACCCCACAAACGTGGGGTGAAACCTCTGGAGACACAGTCTAAGGATCGGCAGTGTTTGTCCTCGGCCGCCCTCGAGTCCTTATACGCCCTTTACACCCAAACCAGTTCAGTGACGGGAAGGAACGAAGAGTGCCGAAGGGTCCCCAGAACCCCTCTTTCATTTTGAATTGACCTAGACCGACGAAAAGGGTGGAGTGGGTGCCGGGGCGAAGGCCTAAGACAGAGTGAAACGGAGGTAGCACTCCCGGAGGACCTCAGGGAAGTGGGGCAGTGGATGGAGACGCCTTCTGTTGTCCACCGACCGAGGGAGAGTGGGAGTCCAGAGTCAAGATTCTAGTGTGGAAATTCTCCGGTCCCAGTCGGGGAGTGGATCTCTAATAATGGGTAGGGAGGGGAGACGTTCATAGGAGACAGAGGTGCGAGGAAGTGTTGGAGGTCTCGTGGGTAGTGTAAAACAGTGATACGTTTAGGCAAACGTCTGAAACGACAGAGAAGATGGTCTCCTATTTGAATCCCCTGGTGCCCCCTCGGGGACCCAAACGGAAAAAGTGACGACACACGAACCTCGGGTGGTGCCAGGGACGGTGTGACATCCCCGAGTGATTCACTTACTTATTACTTTACTTACTTAGACCAGACCACCTAATTGTTTCCAAGAGACCTAGTCCGAGCAGGGAACCGGTGGCGGTCTTCGAGGTGTCATACTCTTGGTCGAGGGGTAGAGACCGGAGTCCGGAGAGGTCGGAACGAATATAGTCCCTCCGGTCTACAGGGGCCTGGACAGGTACCCCGAGTCTCTTTCGAACCTCGCCGAGAGGTCCCGGCCGTCTCCGAAACTTCTCGCTCTACAGTCGACGGGAGGAAGCTCCCGGCTCTTTGGTCTCATAGTCTCTTCCCCGTCCCAACATCGATTTCTGTGTGTCGTTACAGCCCTGCCCCTCGTGAAGGTCCACTTCTCTATCGACCGCAAAGGAACCGCGTTTCCTGACGCCGTGAGCCCTTCACACACCAGTACCTCCTGTCACCGCAGTAGCGGACCCACCCCGGGATGTTCCCTGTCCCAAACTCCGGACTGTAGCGGGAGGGACCCCTGACCACAGACACGAGTGCACTGGGAGGACCCTGGGAGCACCCTATAGGGATGTCGGACCAGTCCCTCCGTCTCTACTCCACGTCTCCCCCCAGATCCGAGTGCGTCCGACAGTTGTCACCTCGGTTCTGGTGTGGACCCGAAGAGACGTCCGCGTTCCACTGCCGGGAAGGGGAGGGATGGAGGTTGAGGAGAAAGACTCGGTCGCGACACTCAACGTAACGGGACCCCGGACGAAAAGGAGCCGTGTGTCCCCTCCCTGTCAGCGGTCGGAGTAGACGAAGAGGACGAGTCGCGAACGGAGACTTTTTCTTCCTTTAAACTGGGAGATCCTTTGAAACCTCTCTTTTGTCTTTTAAAGAGAAAAGTTCTTTCTCTGGGTTTTTCTGGGACAAAGTGGTCTAAGGAACACTCGTAGACCCTATCACTTCGAGCGTATATAAAATTTCTTTTGAACTTCGGGTGTTCCATCTTGGACCACCCTTGGTAAACATTTGTAGCAAGGGAGAAACCCATAGTCAATGAGGAAATGGTACTTCCCTTTACCGGAAATAGTGGGTTTCGATTGTCGTGTCCGGAGGTACAGTCTATAGATCCGAGGTTCCTTGCAAGGAGTTTTCACCTTCGACCTAAACGCAGACCTTTCTGGACGTCCTCCTTTTCAAACTCGTTTGTGTGTCTACCCGTCCAGTCCCGGTCCAGACCCCTCCGTCGGTCCCGGACTAGTGTCCCATCCCTCCTCCCGTCTCTCTCCCCCTACTCCTCCGGCAGCCTTCCCTTCTCCCACCACATTGTCCTTGTCGGAGTTTAGGACTGGGACCCAAGGTGAGGTCCGAGACGGCGACTGAACGACCCCCTCCACCCCATCCCAGAGACGGGGAAAGGTCCGGAGTCAAAGGGTTGGACGTTTTGACCAACCCTGTCCAAATCCGAACAACAAGTCAACGGTTCAGGACAACCTGAGAAGTTGTGGGACACCTGACGTCGTGTAGTCCGCAGGGACAGGAAGTGGTAGAGGACCTCAAACGGGTTTAAGTACAGGTAACGTAGCCACTACGGTAGGTTGGTAGAGTAGGAGACAACGGGGGAAGAGGAAGACGGGAGTTAGAAAGGGTAGTAGCCCCAGAAAAGGTTACTCAACCGACCAACATAGTCCACCGGTTTCACAACCTCGAAGTCGAAGTCGTAGTCAGGAAGGTCATTCGTTCGTCCACCTAAAGGAAATTCTACCTGACCAACCTAGAGTGACTCTGCTTCACTCGGGACTCGACGGACCCGGTCTCCACCGAGACTGTCGGGGAGGGGAGGGGAGGGCGAGGCAGGACCGAGGTTGCCTTCGATGGGTGCAGTGTCCTGAAGAGTCCGGGGAGGGTCGTCGTCGAACGCCACTGGGGGCGAGTAGAGGAACTTGGGTGTGGAAGGACCGACGCCAGCGGTACTTACCGGACACCCTCGGAGGAGAGGGACCTCCTCTCCTGAAACACTGAACCGTCCTCGCTCCCCCCGTCCGACCCGGAGACGGGCGGTGGAGGGGGCGGTCGCCGGGGGACCGGTAGACAAGAAGTCCGACCCAGGGTCGTCTTTCCGGTAAGTCGCGAGGGACGGAGGGGGCGGGGTCGGGTCCGGACTCGTCTACCAGTCGACGGTGGGGAGAGACCTCCGACCCCTTCGGAACTCCGGGTCGACCTTCGACCCCCAACCACCCCAGACGGGGGAGAAAATCTTCACCAGTCCCGGGTGGTCCAGGACCCGGGGTTTGAGTGACCCGGAGACACGGTCTGAGTGCGGGAAAAGTGGAGGGTGACGGGTCCGTCGGGGTGGAGACTCGTGGGTCTCTCCGTGGCACTCCCACACTTGTGGGAAGTCTGTGCCGGGCCGGGCCCGGTCAGGGGACTCGAACGTGTTGTCTGCGGTCGGTGGGTGGCTCCGGTGTGTCAAGGAGTCTTAATGTCCTTGAACTTAGAGACCGAGGACCACTCGCGAGTGGCGGAGTGCCGACACCAGGAGTCAGACGGACCCGGAGTCCCACTGAACCCCACCCCTCCCCACCGACCTAAGACTGGACCTCCCGGGTCCCTCCCGGGATACTTAGACGTAAGAAAAGTAGCCCCCCCAACCGGCACGACCCAGAAGTAACGACACGCACCGGAAAGAGATCGACTCCGCTCACCCTCGACGACACGGAGGGAATCAACGTCTCCTGTCCGAGATCCCGCACTCTCGGAGTGACCAACACCACGTGTCCAAATCGACGGGACTTCGTGTGTCCTCGAAGGACCTGGTCCCTAGCTTGGACACAGGGGACGTAGCTCAAGAATTGGTGACCCGACGGGCCCCTCAGGCCTTAGACGTGAGAACCATTTGGAAGGTCCACTAAGGGACGTCCGGAGTGTCCGGAGGAACGACGGGAGAGACAAATAAAAATCGGACTTACCGTCAATTTCAAAACACTGTGTCCGTTCAGTGGTAAGGGTTAAGTGTCCCTTTCTTTGGCACCGGGGGTTTCTGTCCGCTAAAGTGTTTCATTTGGAGTGTGTCCTTCCAGGACGGTCTCCGACCGGACCATGGCTGTGACGACCGAAGAATCAATCACCGAGAACCTGGTGTCAGGGGACGGTAGAGGGGTCGTCCCTACCGGGACTCTGGGAGGACGGTGAAGAGGGGAGGGGTGTGAATTATGTGAATTTTGTTCAGGACTTTTCTACTATCGTAGAGGGAGATAGGGGTCCCTTTGAGATTTATTTTGTAATTTGAGATTTCATTAACATTCCTTTAGGGTACTACTGTTATCATGGAACGTAAATTTCTTTATAATAATTTAGGAGATTTTTGTGGAGGGGAGTAAAATACCGGGAGGAAGATACCACGGGTCTCGTTATAGGGGTGAAGATTCTCTATTGAGTAACAGGGTCCCCGGGAAAGGTTGGATCCCCAGACTCACTCCCCGGTCGAACGGTGACTCTCGGTGGGAGAGAAGTGACTCGGAGCAGGAGGGGGAGGGAGGAGGTCAAGGTGGGTTAAAGGAGGGGTGTTTCGACCTTAGGTGAGTCGCAACTAGAGTCTACCCGGGACCGTTCCGTCCGAGAGGAACCACCCAAGAACTTTATAGACGGAGAGTAGAGGGAAGTAGTCGGAAGAGAAGGACGGCCCCGGGACTCCCTTCCAGGTCCGAGGGAGGAGTGGGGAAACCCCTTCCTCAAGGAGGAATTAGTAGAAGTCTCTCCTCTCTCTCCCGTCGGGACGGTCCCTACCCTCGGGGACTGTGACGGGAGAAAACCCTGGTGACCACAATCGACCAACCTCTGACCTCTTAGACTCTCCCTGAAACCCCCCGATTCTTTCGGTACGACACACGGGAACTTATCCGAGAGACTTGGAATGATTGGATCTTATCCTTGATATAAGATTAGGATGGAATGTGACAATAGGTTTCCACCTTCCTCTATCATGTGTTTCTGTGTGTGTGTTCTGTGTGTGTGTGTGTGTGTGTGCCGTAACTCGTGTCTCGGACTGAGTGTAAGTCGCAAGTTGTGTGACAGGAATAATAACGACACTCGATCTCACTGTAGTCTTCCTTCTCGTGACGTCCTCAGTCCGTGGACGTAAGATCGGACCCGAGACGGTGATTACCCATTCGGCAAAACTCGTTAAGGGTGTCGGAAGGACCCGGAGTCAAACGGGTGGACATTTTACTCTCTCACCCCGGTTTCTCCACAGGTCGGGGAAGGTCCCGACCGAGAGGTAGTGACGTGGTGAAAGGTATCGAGGGTAAGCGGGAAGGGACGAGTCAATCTACAGTGGCAAAGATCCATCGGAAAGGTTTCTCAGGATTGAGTGTACGGAAAGGCCGTCGGGGCTGGGGTCGTGGTGTAAGGAGGGCGACCGGGGCTCATTCGCCTAGTGCCTAGTGTAGGGGACTGGTCGAGGTATGTCCGACACACGCGGTGGAACTGGAGACTGGAAGTCGGAGTCCCTCTCAGTACTCTACCTCGTTGGGGAACAGGGAAGGAGACCCGGCCATAAGGGAGGCGAGGTGTCTGCGTCTGTGTCTCCAGCCCCTTAATTTGTCGGGTTCACCGTGCTGAGTCCCTCGGACCCTCTGGGTCGCGGAGGGGGACTACACGACATCACTGAGTCCCGAGACCGTTAGTAATGTCCTCGCTAATGAGGAGTTTAGCCCATAAAAAGTGACAACTGCGGTGGCGACGGCTAACCCTAAAGAAAAAAAGAAAAGTCAAACGTAAGAGGTCCCGCCCCCTCCCTGACTCACACTTCGTTCCGTCTTCCTTTTCTTTCTCTTTCGACCTGACTCGTCTCTCCAGTCCCACCGACTCCCGACGGGACCAGGGGCCNCCCGCCCCCCCCCCCTCCCCTCCCCCTCCCCCTCCCCCTGTCCTCCCCGTCCAACCCCCCTCAGGAAGTTTTCGAGCGACGTGGGTGACCGCCAGTCCGAAGAACCTGAGGTTCCCAATGCGAGACCCGGTCCCTCGACCTACACCCAACCTCCCCCCGACGGCTCTGGTTCTGGTGGGGACGAGAGTGTCTGTAGGGGGGCGGGGGTTGTGTATGAGGGATGTGAGAAGTCTGTGGGTGATACACGGCTGGGACCCGATCCGTGTGTCTATGCGGTCAGTTGACCTGTGTCGGGACGGGCCTTCATCGGGAGTCGGCCGGGACCTGTGAGGCTTGGATTGAGAGTTCAGGTGGTCCCACAGAACTCTTTCAACGACCCCAGTGGGCGTAAGATTGGACCCGAGACGGTGATTACCCATTCGGCAAAACTCGTTAAGGGTGTCGGAAGGACCCGGAGTCAAACGGGTGGACATTTTACTCTCGCACCCCGGTCTTCTCCAGAGGTCGGGGAAGGACCCAACCGAGAGGTAGTGACGTGGTGAAAGGTATCGAGGGTAAGCAGGAAGGGCCGAGTCAATTTACAGTGACCCTTCCGAAGACCCTTCGCGAAGGGTTCTCGGGATTGAGTGCTCGGAAAGGTCGTCGGGGTTGGGACGAAACCCCTCCCAGAAACCCTCGGGTTGGACCCTGATCTCATACCCTCTACGTCCACTCACCGGTCCTTTCTTGAGGTTCTCCTTTACTCGACTCGATTCTCTTCGTGTCTGTTCTCGACGATTCACTTCTGACCCGCACCACCGCCTTCTCGTAAGGGCGCCTCCTTGTGTGTGTCCTACCTAGGTCTGTCGGCCTGGGCCTTCTCCCGTTGGCCTGGGCCTTCTCCCGTTGGCCTGGGCCTTCTCCCGTTGGCCCTCATCGTAGACGAGCCTACAGACAGAGGGCGTAGTCTAGTGTTCGAAGAGACACCGTCTTTAGTCAACAAAGTACATACATATAAGAGCATAAGAAAAATCGAGTTTGTAATCTTCAAGTAGATTGTTAGAGCGTTTTACTTCACTGTCCAGATACTGCCGGAAATGGGAGCCCGACAACCCATGACGACGTATATCCGACACGTTGCGTTGTAAGGGCCGCGTTATCCTATCCTAATTATAGACCGCGAAGACGAGATGTGATAATAAATAATCATTAATAAGAGTTAGGGAGATAGTTAGAGGGGTGGGGGGGGAGAGAGAATACATTATACATGTCTTATTCCACGATCCTTATGTTACCACTCAATTTAGTTCAAAGATAACCCTTCCTCCCATATAAATAACCTCCGTCTATTTTCTTTGTCTATGTAAATTTTTACCTTTCCATTAGAATCTACCACTGTGGACGACATTCCCATCTCTTGTCTACTTGGTCAACCCACTATCCCCAGTTGACACTATGCCACTGACTCATCCGAGAGACTCTACTGGCAAGTCAACTGTGGTCCCAACTTTCTCTCTCTCTCTCCGACGGTACCCTTCCGGAATACCCTTGTCGTAAGGTCCATCTCCCTTGTCGTACATGGTTCCCGGGTTTCATCTTTATTCAAGTCACCTATGTTCTTGACCCTTCCACCAACCCCTTAAGGGACCACCAGGTCACCAATCCTGAAACCGTGAAAGTGACGACTCCCGGGCTCAAGTTAGGGACCAGTCCCTCGATTCTAGAACGTTCGACGTGACACAGCGGTTTCTCTTTCTGTCTTGACCCTTCCACTTGTGGCACACCGACCACGTTCCCTTACTCTCCTCCTCCCGTCTCCTGCCTCCCGGTTCTACGATGTCCCTGCTCAGGCCTAAAATGGGCTTCGTCGTCCCCCCCGGCACAGAGTAGAAGAGGTCAGTTGAAAAAGTTTCGAGAGGACCTGACGACTCACCTACCGTTCAACCTCTTCCGTTTCGGTGCGCGACCTCCTCTCGTTGACTCCTCTCTCTACTGTCACTGAGCCCAATGTCGACCTCTCTGACCATCCGCGACCATCGACGCCACTCCGCTGTATCTCTGTCCGTGAGAGACTCATTAATGGTGGTGGTCGGTGTTATTCCACCGAGTACTCGTGTTTCGTGAAAGGGCCGGGGGGAAAAGAGTGGAACCGTCCCTGTCCCGGGAGTGTTATCCGGGTAAAAGTCGACACATCTGACTCCGAGTCTCTTTACTTTTCAGGACGAGAAGTTTAGGAGTACCGGACCTCCCCTGGGGGTCCTTGAGAGAGGGACGGGGTCCTGGGGTGACTACGGAGGAGAGGGTATCGGGATGGACCCCGGTCACAGGAAGGGGTGGAGACCTCACGTCGTCGTCGGTCCGTCTCACCCGATGACAAATGACGGAACCCGACTTTTATATAAAATCGTTAACCGTTTTGTGTTCCGCGTCGTCGAGTTGTGCGAATCTAACCGTTTACGTGTGACACGGGAAGAGAATTATGTTCCTATATTTTGTTATTAAATAAGAATGAGTCTTTGGTCTTGTGAAGGAAGACGGTTTCAGAAGGACGTCGGGGAAGGAAGTCGGTGTGGGGTTGTCTCCCCGAGGGTCTTACGGGGGCCCCAACCCCCTCACCCGTTTAGAACCCTCGATCTCACCTCCCCGTGTGTATAATAACTCGTGGACGACATACGACCCGGAAGTCATAAAGAGTAGATTAACGGTTTTATTAGGACATTTTCCCTCTAATCTTTGTGTCCTCAGTAGCTCTGATTCCCAGCTTTGGTCCGACACAGGGAATGGTCGACCACTAAACCCCCTCAAATGAATAGACATACGCGAAGGGTCCACCGCGATTACCATTTCTTGGGCGGACAGTTACGTCCTCGTCGACAAGCTAAGGACCCAGTCCTTCTAGGGGACCTCCTCCCGAACTGTCGGGTCACGTCATAAGAATGGACCTTTTAGGGTACCTGTCTCCTCGGACCGTCCGTCCACGTCAATGGTCCACGACGGTCCCGACCTTCTCCGTCTGAACTTCGGAAGGACCATGTACACACTACCTTCCTCGTCCCCCCTCCACGACCCTTCCTTGGGAGTCCTTACTCTGACGGTCAACCCACCTTCTTCCCACGAGGACCTCCTTCCGGGTCGGTCCTCCCGACCTCCCGACTTCGTGACCTCACAAACCCCCAGACCGTCCCACTGAAGAGTCCTAGACCCGACCACCCCTCACACCCCCGGCCCGACCACACGACTAGGAGTGAGTGGGTTGGTCCGTTGTCGCGCCGGAACCGTGGTAGACGAGTCACTTGTGGTCGCGAAGGGTTCGGTTTGGGGAAGGAGTCTGGGATTACCCCTCTAGGTGTGACAGAGGTCGTAGGACCACGAGCCTGGGATTTACTCCTTTGTCTCCATTGTTGACTAGGTGCCACCAATATTTCTGGAGAACGTCCCATAGTCCCCTTTTGGCACCCAAACCCTCAACTGTCTAACCACCCGACCTTAAAGACCCCGTGCTTCGGCCGGGAGAGACCCTGAGTCTAAGGGTAGACATTTTGCCCGGTACAGTGTCTGCCAACTATCCATTCCGTGCCCAAAACGTGGGTGTCCAACGGGTCGCACAGTAGAAAAGAGAGAGATGGACTGAGGTCACTCCTGACCTGTTTCTGTCGCCGTCGCCACCACTCACCCCCCCGGCCTCTGGGACCAAGTCGGACGGCCCCACCCCGCACCCCGTCCCTCTGACCCCTAGACGAAGACCCCCGGGGGTGGGGTCCTCGCCGTCCGACGTGGGTCGGTGCGTCCCCAATTGGGCGGAGCACCCACCCGATTGGGCGGAGCACCGAGCCCGCACCCTCCTCCTCGCGTACCCCACTCCTGAGGAACCGTCCACGAGGGAGGTGGGCGAGCGGCGGGCGGGCCCCAGGGGCGCGGGGACTCGCCTCGGAGGGTCAGCTGGCTCAGAGGCGGGGGGTTCATGGCCGCCGCCGGCGCCCACGGGTCTCGGAGCCCGTGCGGGTCGGGACGCGAGGAGGAGGCTCGTTAATGTATTACCACGGAGGCCGCGCTACGCGCCGCCGATCCGGCGGAAACAATAACGCTGGGCGGAGCCGTCGCGGGGCGCTCATAATTATTTGGCTAGGGCGTTGTGCGGTCCGACCCGACATAAATACACTTAGACCCGACCTCGTGGAGGCTTTCTTATTATTTGTGCCGGGCGGGGGAGGGGACCCTTCCTCCCGTCGACCGAGGGGGCGAGGGTGGGGGTCAGGGAGCCGAGACTCGGGGAGACGGAGGAGCGGAACCAGTCGTCCGATATGGGTTCTTTCCTTTCCCCTTTTTTTNTTTCCTTTTTTTTTTTTTTTTCGTGTGTGTGTCCTGGCTTCTGATGCCCAGAGTCCGGGTAGAAAAGGTGAACGGACCACCCACTATTAGACCGTTCCCCCTGAGTAATGAGAATGGACATCTTACCCGGCTTATTATCGGTTCACAGGCAAATTTACTCTCGCAGATCCTTGAATGAGACGAAACATTTGAGACTTCGGTTCAAGAATTTGAAATCGAAGTAGTCTTAACGTCCCTCCTGACCAACTTTACGTCTAACGACCGGGTCGTTGAGAACAGAGAAGTCTCAAAGGTAAGACACATTAGACTCCACTCTGGTTCTGAAACGTAAAGATTGGGCAAAGGACATTGGTACGAAACTCTTGGTGAAGAGTTTTCGGTAAATACTTAATGACAATATTTACATTTGCATACGGGAATGAGGTCTGAACGTACTGATGTGACCTCTACAGACGTGGGCACGATTCAACGAAGTCAACACAGGTTGAGAAACGTTGGGGTACCTACATCGGGTGGTCTGGGGACACAGGTACCCTAAGAGGTTCGTTCTTGTGACCTCACCCGACGGTAAAGGAGGAGGTCCCTAAAAGGGGTGGGTCCCTAGTTTGGGAACAGAGAATGTAGATGGAAGTAACCGGCCAACGAAGAAATGATCCCGGTGGACCCTTCGGGTTGTGACCCCTATCCCGCCCCGGTTCCCAGACGAGTCGGAACGTTCTCTGAGTTGGTAGACACGGGACCAGTCGGAGTGTCGGTCTCGGTAGACGTCGTGAGGCGGACCCCAAGGTTAGGACTGGAGTAACGAAGGACCCCACACCGGAACCCGTTCAATACATTGAGTTGTCCGGAGTCAAAGGTGTAGATATCTTACCCCGATTATGACCCATGGTTGGAGTATTGTAAACAATTCTACACACACACACAATCAACGAGTCAGTACAGGCTGAGAAACGCTAGGGTACCCGAGATCGGGCGGCCCGAGAGACAGGCACCCTAAGAGGTCCATTCTTATGACTTCACCCAACGGTAAGGGAAGAGAGGTCTCTTAGAAGGGTTGGGTCCCTAGTTTGGCCTCAGAGGGCGTAACGTCCGTCTAAGAAACGGTAGACTCGGTGGTCGCTAGGAAACAATACTACTTATGGACATTTAGTGGATCTATCCGCAGACTTTCGATAGATGACTCTACGGCTATCTCGGGAGACCCCACACCATGGGTTCACCAGAGTGTTGGAGGACCCGTCCTCCGTCCACTTCACGACGAGTACCAGGATCAACCGATGGGTCCCTGGTTCCAGGACTGGAGTGTCGGGTCTCACCGACGACATACGATAGTGACACTTCCCCACGACCCGCAGAGGGTTCGACTTCTAGGTGATAGACGACAGGGACTGGGGTATCGTTAAGAAAAAAGTCAGTCCGTCCCAAGTCTCGAAAGTCTCTCAGACGTGGGTAGGACTTCGAGATTACACTAAACGTCTTTACAGTCGACATGGGTGTTCCTCATCAGGAACGAGGTAAGACAGACTCAAAACCTTCGACGGAAGTGTGGTCGTGTCTTTTTGTCCACAGGACCCGGGGTCTGTCGTGGGTGGGTGGGAGAGGTCTTTCCCGACCGACCCCAACCGGTCAGGGTTCCGACTCGACAATGGAGGAAGGAAATCTTCCCGACTCCGACGGACGAAGGTGGGGGTAGCATTTCCCGACGGAGAGGGGGTCCACTCCTCGACGAACTGAAAGACACCAGGACCTCGTCGTTGGCGTCGCCACCCCTACTAAGTATCCTCCCTCCCGCCGGCACCTCCCTTCCTCGGACCCGTCGAGAGAGACTCGACCTCCGTCCCCGGTCCGTCACACTCCCTCCGGTCAGGGTCCCAGGGACTCAAGGGTCGCCGAGGAGGGTCAGGGGTTCCGACGTGAGTCGAACCCGGACGACCCTGACCTCTCCTCTCTGAGTCTCTAGAAGAATGGTCTGTCCGAGTGTCCCTTCCTTCGTCGAGACCTCCTTCACTTCGTTTGGTCCTTCCCTTTCTCCGTCCTCAATACTCTCAGGTAGGCCGGACGAAATACTTTCGGGACCCAGGACCCTGTCGGCTGAAAGTGGACCCGGTTGCACCACGAGCAACACCGTCAAAGGTGGTGGGGGACCGAACTGTCCTAAGTGGGGTCTCGATTAAAAGGTCAAAGGTTTCGTGGTCGGGGAGTCTCCGGGAGAGGGAGGGAGGAGAATACCGGAAGGATGTAGTCGGTGTTGTCAAACGACACACGGAAGAGAAAGATTCCCGAATGGTTCGTAGGAGAGAGAATGTAAAGGTTATTGGAGATTCTCTATCCGAGGTGATAATTAGGGTAAAATGTCTGGTCCTTTGACTCTAAATCTCTTTACTTTAGTGACCGGGTTTGGTTTCTAAACTTGGGTCCAGTCAGTCAAGAACGTTCCTCTAGTTTCATCAGTCAGATTTTCTTTAGTTGGGACTTATAAGTAACCTTCCTGACTACGGCTTTGACTTCGAGGTTATGAAAACCGGTGGACTACGCTTCCTGACTGAGTAACCTTTTCTGGGACTAAGACCCTTTCTGACTTCCGTCCTCCTCTTCCCCTGCTGTCTCCTACTCTACCAACCTATCGTAGTGAGCTACCTGTACTCAAACTCATTTCAGACCTTCGACCCCTATCTGTCCCTCCGGACCGCACAATGTCAGGTACCCCAGTGTTCCTCAGTCTGTGCTGACTCACTTACTTGTTGTTGTCAGACAAGGGTTTGGGGACCCGAGTTCGTGGTGTCCGGAGACTGTAGAAGAAGGAGATGTCCAGGACAGGGGGCGGGGGGAGCGTAGGGGCTTCTCCCCTGGGACCACTCTGGATAGGGGTCAGGGATTGTGGTTTCTGATCTGGTTGGTGTGAGGGGGGTCGGAGAGAGGAGGAGAGAACCCACGGTTGTGACCAGGGTGACGACCTTAAAAACTTTAGATTAACGTAGACGTAAGAGGGGGTCCCTAAGTGTTAGGTGTTCACTAAAGATTGGTGTCTGTGACCGTAAGGGACACGGGTGCGGTGGAAGGTTGTGGGTGGACGCGCACGGTGTGTCTGTGTGCTCGTGTTTCCTCCACGATGGCGGGGCGACGGCCGACCCGGGCCCCGTCTACCTCGGGGTCGACAAAGGTCCGAGGCCACCCTCCGTCCTCCCTTCACTGAGGTCGGCGAGGTGGACGTGGGGTGGGGGTGGGGGGACCCCGAAACTCCCTAAGTAAAGTGTTATTACTCTTAGTGTCAAACTTACCATTATTGTCCCTAGGCGTAAAGGTCAAACGTTTGGCAAACGTAGAGTAGTGGAGAGCACTGAGAGTGTTCGTGTTCCCCGTCCATGAAAAGATAAAGGTAAAAAGTCCTCGACATCTCCCGGAGTGCCGACTAATCTTCGTCTAATCTTCGTCTTCGGCCCAGGGTTGGGGAAAGAGAGAGGGACAGTCAATTGCAAGGGACAGGACGTGACATTTAGTAGCACTGTAGAGTCCCGATGGTACACAGTTCGTAGATAAGAACGGATCTAAACCCGTCGTGAAATTTCACGACCAAAACCCCCTAAGCGACCGTCAGGTCACGAATCCTGAGATGTGAAGACGACGTCCCCACGGTTCAAGTTTGGTACCAGGTCCTAGATTCTACGGGCTTCGACACACCGTACCGGTTTTGTTTATTTATTTTAGTTACACAGTCAAAGATATGAGAAATGTAATACAAGTAACATTTTTACTCCACGGAGTCTTTACAACTCCCATCTTACCGTCAGATTTCTTACAAGGGCGTTATCTTCGTGTAGTGAGATCTTTTAACATATCCTTCCTTTTCTTGTCTCGAAGATTACCCGAGAAATCCCTTTCACCTGTGGTTCCTATTACGTCTTACGGAAAAGGAAGAGGAGACGTGGGGGGTGGTGGGGAGTTCGTGAAACTGACAATGACAGTCGACAAAGATGACAACGACAACTGATATACACTCATATAGACAGAGGGTCCTCGACACTCGAGAAGTTCCTGTCCCTGACCCTGGAAACGTCGGTCGTGGAACGGACCGTGTGGTCTTCCCGGGTCAGTTGGTACGGAGGAAGTGTTTCCTACTTCCTCGAACACGAGTGGGGAGGGTAGACTACCTTTGTTCTTGTGTCTTAGCTCAGTGGGTCCCGAGTTCTAAATAGGTGTAGTTTGTGGTGATTCCGCACTTGGGGAGACAATCGTGGGAGTAGTTGAGAAGGGACCGAAGACGAACATACGGAGATCACTGTCCCACGAACGGAGATATAACCTCCAGAACCTCGGTAGGGATATTGGAGGAAGATGACTATATTCCGTCCGGGAACCCATATACGTCCTCAGTGTGGATCACCCCGTGATCTTCACAGGGGTTCGGTCACCCCCGTTAGTCCCCACGGTGACGTATGGTCACTCCGACCGCGGACGGGAGCCCGTACGACGAGCCTCCCGTCCTCCTTGAGTGGTAAGGACGAACTCGGTCAAGACAAATTCCGTCACTCGACTCTGAGATTCACCAGTGTTTCCGATGATGGTTCGGGACTCTGAGGTCAGTCCATCTAAAACCCAGACACGAAGTGTGTTGTGTGGACCCTTGTCAGGACTAGACATAAGTATGTAAATAAGTGAGTAATAACCGACAGTGACCGGTCCGTGAACCGACCGTCGTCCCTACCACTGCGACACCCGGTGGCGTGACGGAGTCCTAGTCTCAACAATGGAACGATTAATCTGTCGATTGACAGTGACTCGCGAAGGACACTCTGTCCGTGAAGGACAAATGAAGGCACATTTCCCGTATCGTAAAGGGTGGGTCAGGATTGAGGGTCCTCCCACTACTCTCAGACGACCCGTGGGGTCGAGACTCGTGGACTATGTCAGTCACGGGTCGTTCACACTCAACGACGGTAAATTTAGAGGTGTTGTTGGTGTCGCCGAGGATCAAAACCAACGGGGTAAAACACGCGACTCTTTAAGTGTGGCGATCTTCAGCCCATTGAGCAGACCCCGGTGTGTCAAGGGTTTTCCGACTCAGTCCTAAACCTAGACCCGGCAGGTTCTAGGGCTTTGGACTAATTCCTTACCCACGCCTTTTTTTGTTTGTTTGTTTGTTTAGTCTCGACCTCAGTTTTACGGGTGGATCGATCTTCGGACCCCCTTGGTGAGTGGAAAGAGACGGGGGAAACAAATAGAACGCTTCTTCTCCCTCAAACAGTCGTGGAGGAGGGAGTGACTCTGGTAGTCGGTTCTATCTCTCGATCCACAAAAAAAGATCCCTCCTCCAACCACCCTCCACCCCATCCCTTTGTGTAATGACCATTGTTTCCTAACTTTGCTTGGGTCTTAGAACCACACACAGATCCTTCAACAACGACATCCTTAGATCAAAATCCGACTTTCCCAGGGTCTTTCGGACTCTAGGGGTTTGAGGTAAGAGTGGGGAGAAGGGGTGGTGTCCTACACACCTATATTTTTCTGAGTGGTGTCACGGGGCGGGAGGGGGGTGCCACGGTTGCTCGGGGTCTATTCTAGGAACAGGGGACCGTCACGTTAAACGATNCTCCACCCCCCTCCCCCCTACCGCCGCCCCCTCCCGCCCAACCTCCCCAACTACCACAGTCCAATAAACTGTTTCAGTGTGGTTTATTCCCCGCTGGTCTTCCCACTCGGATCCGACCTTCGGTCTTCCGATTTACTTTAGTTTGTAATTAGGGACGGCAGATATTTTACCCTAGGTAGTAGGGCCGGGGTATCCACCAACACTCTTAATGTACTCAATTATGAACAATTAAGGACGTCGTGCGCCACGGACCGTGTCTCGCCCGCAAGTCGTTCTGCCCCTGGTAACAACATGTTAACACAAGAATGTGTCAGTTTCGTCTCAGGAAAAGCAAAATCTATGACCGGATCCGGGGTCCCTTATGGGGTTCCTATAAATTCTGTTCCACCGAACGGTTGGATACCCCCACAACTATCAGAGTGGTTTCCTCTTGAACGGTGCTTTCAGAAGGGACCCTCCGCGCCCGGGAGCCAATCCTAAGGGCTGGCGGAAGGGGGGGGCCTCGCACTCGCGCGGGGGGCGTCCGGTAGAGGTCCTTGCGGAGACGACCCCTCGGGCCCCCCGGGTCAGGGGGGTTGGGGAGAGAGGGCGGGAGGGGCCGCCGGTGGGAGCCCCCGCTCCGTCGGGCCGCGCACCCTCCCCTGCCGCGCGGTAACCGAACACGCGCCTTGACTCTCCTCCCTGGTCGAGCCCGGCGGTCTGAGCCCGTTTGGGGCCGGCGTGTCCCGCGGCGCGCGTCAGGTCGGCCGGGACGGGACGAGACGGGGCGCGCCCGCCGCGCTACACTCCGCGGGCTCCCGGGCTCAGGGGGTCGAGGCGCGTCGCGGCCGCGGTCGTCCGCGATGCTTGCATTCAAGACGAGGGGCGGCGGCGAAGCCTCGGAGCGTGAAAGGGAAGGGCGGCGGTCGGCCGGCCCACGGACGCGTCGTGTCGGGTCGCCCCGAGAGCGCCGGCGTCCCTGGCGGCCCCTGTCACTCCTGGGTCACACGCGCTCGGCCCGCGGGGTCGCGGAGAGCCGCGGCCGTCCAAGACGGCCCTGGGGCCCCTAGAGGCCGGGGTGGGGGTAGGAGCCGAGAGGGCCCGCGGCAGGGCGTCGGGGAAGACCAGGAGAGCAACCGCGAGAGGCGAGCGACGGGACAGGAGACTGAGCCAAAGGGAAAGAGGAGGCCGAAGGAGGGAGGAGGCAGAGGAGGGGGGACCTGACAACTAAGGCGGGAGGCGGACGGGCAGAGCCCGAGCCCGAAAGACGAAGCCTCGCTCCCTCTTCGGCTCGCCTTTCGTCAAAGAGGGCGAGACCCCAGACTGAGCCAGGGGCGCGAGCCAAGAGACAGGGGAGGGGGCGAGGTAGGGGCAGGGGTAGGAGGAGGAGGGAGGTAACAAGGGTCCAGGCCCCACGCGCGCCGTGTTTGAACGCTCTGGGAAAGGAGCGGGGGCGACCCAGCTCCGACCTCCACCGCCTCAAGGGCGACGGGTGTTCAGACCGGCCTAGAAGACCAAGCCCGCCGGCCCCCGCCCCTCGTGGCGCCCGCGGGTTGTCGGGTCTCGATGGCGGACCTCGGGGGGCCGAGCGTCCGAGCTCGGAGTCTTTCACCCACCCACAGACCTCGACCCTCTATTTCCTGGGTACCCTCCCCCCTCCTCGGTCTGGCTCTCTGGGGTCAGAGGGCCCAACCCTCGTCGTCTCCGCCGTCGGCGCGGATTCGGGGTCAACAGCCCTCCCCCAATCCCTGCGTGTCCACCTTTGGCCGCGAGGGGTGAGAGGGCTCGGCGCGCGAATCGCCCTGCCCCCGTCTCGCCCCGGTAACAGGACCGCGAGCCACCTGCCCCCGACGGTTGGGACCCGGCACTTGAGCGTGGGTGGGACCCCCAGGCGTCCCCTCGGCCGTCTTGCGGCGCGGGTGAGGGGCCGCGGGGGTCGCGCCACCCCTAGAGCGAGCCGCAGGACAGCGGGGCGGGAGGGGGCGGGCCAGGACCTGAGGGCGGCGGGGGAGCTCCGGGGCCCCCTTCGCCCAAAGATGGGCCCTCGCTTCCCCCGCCCCCGCCCTCGGGCCACCTCCCACCTCCGGCTCTCGGGGCTCCGAAGAGGGCTCGAGTCTCGGGTCGCGGCTGCGGGTTCCGGCGGAGCGGCGGGGTGCCCGGGGCGTGAAGGACGAACTAAAGGAAGCCTGTTTGAAAAGGACCACCCCGGCAGGACGCCCCTCCCGTGGCCCCTACGGGCGGGGGTGACTCGCCGGAGAACCTGGAGGTCGGGACCACCGGACACCCCTCCCCCGACTATGGAAGAGAAGGAGGTCGGGCGTCTATGGTCCCTGAGGCAGGAGGCCCGTCCAGGTACCGAGACTCAACGGTGGACCTTCCTCCACCACTCTCCCAACAACGTCTCGGTCCTTCCCCGTTTCAGGTAAAAAGTCGGAGCAAGGCAAATCGGGTCTCCCTTGCTGCTAAAAAGAACAACCCAACAATCAGATTATTTATTCTGGTTCATAAGAGGTCCGGAGACAAGGGGGTAGACATTTTACCCGGGAGACCGAAGGCTCCAGGGGAGGTCCAGGGTAACAGAACCCTTGGACGCCGAGACTGAGGAAAAGACGGGCGAACGACAGTCGAATTATGTAGGAAGATTTAAACGTCACCTCCCGACTCGGGATTTCGGGAGGTGGGTACGAACCGACCAGTCGTGGACGACCTAGGAGTCGAGTCCGGACAAGAGACGTCGAGACAGTTGGGGTGGGGGTGGGGTCCCGGACGTCGGGGTGAGAGGTGACGGAGGGGAGGCCGTCCTAGACTGCCATGAGAGAGGAGACAGATGACCTCCTTCCCGAAGGACCACGAACAACCAGGACTCCAACCGTACCCTCCCTGTCACCTCAATCGTCACTGGACACTATAAGTGTGTCGGGTCTTGACAGGAAAGGAAAGGAAGTAAATGACTTGTTTTGACAATCACTCCCGATCCGGTTGCACTAAATTACTTGTTTGACGGTCTATATCAAGACCCGTGATTCTCTGTCGACACTTGTTTTAACTTTCTAAGAACGGGAAGACCTCGACTGTACCTCACCCCCTCCCTGTTTATTGACTATTTCATTTATTCGTTTAATATATCATATAACTCTCCACTCCGCTCCCCTTCAACTCACAACTCCGGTTCTCACCCCAGTGGTAAAGTTTATCCCACCAGTCCCACCAGAGGGACTCCTCCACTGAAAAGTCGATTCCAAAACTCTCTCTCACTCGAAACCCCTCTCAAAGTCCCTGATCTCTAGACCGTCTCTTGTCGGACACGTTTCCGGGACTCCGACCTTATACGGACGAAAGAAACTCCTTGACATTCCTCGGTCGCCGAAGAGACCACCGAGTCACCCTTTCTTAGACGGACGGTCACGTCCTCTGGATTCTTGACACCCAAGCTAGGGATTCAGTCTTTCTAGGGGTCCTCCTCCTTTACCGTTGGGTGAGGCCATAAGAGCGGACCCTTAGGGTTCCTGTCTCCTCACCGCCCGATGACAGGTACCCCAACGGTTCTCAGTCTGTCCTGCCTCACTGACTGGTGCGTCAGTCCTCGGTCTCGTCGATCCTATGTCACTCTCCCACCCCTTCTCCGTCCTCTACTCCGCCGACTCTCCCCTGTGCGCGAGGGTAAAGTGTCTGCTTCCTTCACTGCGAGTCTTCGCTGTACACTCATTGGGGTCCCGGAGTCCTCTCCGTCGACGCCCCACCCCCCCCCCCCACGGGTCACAAGATTGAGGTTCGAGTATTATAAAAGGAAAGTGGGACGTAGCGTTGGTAAATAAGTGTTGTCACCAACGCGGAGAGCGTCCCGGTCCGGACCGGTTTACGACCCCTGTGCCTCCCCTCGGTGGGTCCGAGTCAGGACCGGGAGGGGTCCACGAGGGAGGGGTGGACACCAGTCATGTGAGTCCGACCGTAGAAGGAGGACTCGGTCTCACTGGGCTCAAGGGAGAACGGTGAAGGAAGGACACCGGGGAGAGGACATTCGTGGGGACTGAGGCATCGGTGTACACCGGCGAGGTCCCTCCGGACAAGACTTCGACTATTCCGGTCCCCTCTTTGACTCGTCCCTTCATCTTAAAGGAACAGACTTTTATTATCGTTGCACTAAAAACTCGCAAGTGGTCTCTAGTCGTGACAAAATCCACAAAGACACGGCGAAGAGTAGCCACCTTCCACGCACAGTAATACTGTCTCCTCCTTTGACTCCGGCTCTACCACAGTGTCCGGGTTCCGGTACGTTGATCGCTCACTACCTCGTCTACAGTCGTGTCCAGAAAACTCAGTACGGCCTCGGGGTGTAGGACCCCTTCCACCAGCCAAGACCAGACACCTAGACCGGGTAGGTCCGGGGTCCTCTTCATGACCCTGGAAAGACGAAGGGAGAGGGTTGGGTGGGTTTCCCGTTTATCGAAAAACGAATACTTTTTCAACCGAGTTTTATCACCTCGTAAAGAAGTCCCTTTGAGGGAAAGAGGAGGGGAGGTTCAAAGACTCGTAGAAGTCCCCGTTCTCTCTACCCTCCTCAGCCTCCCCGCTCCCTATACAGGTGACGGAAGAGTATTCCTGAGCACCCTAGACCTTCGGTCTGACAGGACTACTGACCGGGGTGTCCCGGACCTTCGTGGTCGACGGAAACTCCCGGGACTGCACCAGTGACCCGGTTCCCCCTCCGACCGGGTAAGGACCCAACTTTTCCTGCCTTTAAGAGGCACACAAGACGGGAAATACTCCCATCCCTGTCCCTACGGGGAACGTCACTGAGGACTCACCGCGACCTACCGGTAGTTTCCCGACGGGGGGGTGACACCGGGGGCGGAGGGTACAGGGGAGGAAGAACGGGGAACGGACGGGACGGGAGCGTGGGAGAGGTGGTGTCGTCCCCTACAAACAAAAGAAAGACAAGGATTCCGGAATCTCTACAAGCACTGCTTTTACACCCGAAAGGAGACAGGACCTTTAAGACATCGAAGTTTTCTCTCGATCATCTTTCGGTCGTTCCTACACACAAAGGTCTCGGTTACTCGCTCCACGACCACCCTGAACCCCCGCCCTGTTGGACACGACCTAAGAAACGACCTTGACCTCACACCGACCACTCACTGTCCCAGACCTTTGGTTCAGTCCTTATAGCGTCGGTCCTCCCCGGGACCTTTGGTGTGAAAGTAAAAACTCTGCCTCCTTTGGCTCAGGGTTCTAGCCCGGGGCCGAATGGGAGAGGGTGCCCCCGTCTCAGACAACAACTGGAGTGAACAGAACAGAGGGTCGGGTCACTGAGTCCTGAGTCGGAAGGTCGAAGACAGTTTCGGAGACGACGGTCGAGGACACAAGGACCTCCAAGAACCTTTACCCAGCACCTTAGGGAAAGAACTGATGGCTCGGAACAGCACCCCCGTCCAAATACAGGGACACCCTAAGTTTAGCACAAAAAAGGAGAGGAGCCGGCCAAGACGATACAACAGGAGCGGGAACTGTGTAGGAATCGGGCCCACCACTTCGACCATGGGCTCTCCACCTACTCCGCCGGGGCGGGAGGGGACTGAGTGGCCGATGAACACTCTCCTCCGCCCGACCGGAAATCTTATTGACGCGAGACGAGAGCTCCCTGTGCGACGTTCCTTCAGGACGGCGCCCCATGGGAGTGGAACCGAAGACGGGAATCGGACACACGTGACTCTTTTGGGGGATGGGACCGCGTTTGGACGTGGGGTCTCCGGTGGCACTAGCACCGGCACTACGTGTCCCACTGGGACGACCGTCGGGTCATTCAGTCCGCAACGGTAGCACAATTGTTAGTTCCCTGCCTCCGAGGTCCTCCAGTCAGACGGGTTTCCGTGTCCTGAGCACCCCGTCTCGGGTCTCTGAACCTGGGAACTCTGACCTCTGAGTGAGACGGACTCCCGGATTGGTTCGCCTCCCAAGCCCCGACCCCCAGAAATCTGGGGGGAGAACGGGTTCCCCGACTACCCCACGGGATCCCTTCTTGACGTTCTTACTACTCCGACCGAGACCTGGAGGACCGGGGGCTCCACGGGAACGACCCCGAGAGGGACGGAGGGGAGGGAGACGGGTCTCGGCCCTCTGAGACCGAGAGTAAAGGGGGCGAGGAGGCGACGTCCAAGGTCAGGGGTAAAGGTCGATAAAACATGGTTGCACTATTATCTTGTTACCCAGAGGGACGTCGGGAGGGGTCCAGGACGGTCTCAGTGTCCGGAAGTAGGTTCCCTCCGACCTGGGGTCCCACCCCAAGTCTACGACCGTTCGGCGGTCCCTGAAAGTTCCCCTCTACACTACCCCTTCTTTCGAATCTCGAGCCAAGAACAACCTACGGCACAAGCGGTGTGGTGTGGGGGTCGGGTGTGTACCCGTACACGTGTGTGTGTGTGTACTCGAGGACAGACTTATAGGTAATCCGTGGTAATTGAACCAACCTTAAAGTCGAAACAGTGAATCGGTCTCTGTGTGTACATGCATTCAGTCAACCCGGAATCAAAGAAATAGACATTATGTCGGTAAGAGTAACCCGAGACCCCCACTCGCGCCTCAAGGACCAGATCTTCATGAACAGGTGACGGAGGAAAGGACCCCACCTACTAGCCCCCCGCAAAGAGGAATGTCCACGCGACCGGGAGGACGTCTCCCAGTACAAACGTTTCCTTCGTCGAGAACCGAGACTATGAGTCGTCGTCACTGAGGGGTGACTTAGTGGTCTCCGAACCGTCGACCACCCACAAAACCCGGGGGAGGGGACGGCCAATCCAAGGATTCGGTCGGGAGAACCCCCGTGTCAGAGGTGCTTCCCCTGACGAGACGTCAGGTAGACAAAGATACCTTTGGTCCGAAGGGCCCTTCCGAGACCCCCCCCCCCGCCGCCAACCTTCTCTCCAGGACGTTCTGACCGTGCCCTCACTACGGGGTCGGGGTGCCTAGACGACACCCCCGTCCCGGACCTGTCGACGGGCAATCACAACCAGTAACGACAGAAAACCCCTCGTGGCCCCCGGTCCGGGGAGGTGACGGAAAAGAGTCAGACAGACTAGTTTTGGGCCACTCGATTCTTAAGCAGGACACCAAAGTGTTTACTCCTCCGAGCCTCTCCAATCCGTTGAAAGGACTGTAGTGTCTTGTTAACTCTCTTTCCCAACCCCCAAACTTGGGTTCAAACGGGTTAGTAATTCATATGTGGGTGGGAGGGTAGGGGTGGGGGCTAGGAACATTGTGGGGGGGTGTTGTGAGGGGCGGGGTCACTCGGCAAGAGAGAACCGTGTCAGAGACCCCGTAACGAGTCGGAGACAGGGTAGTGTCGGGGAAGGTAGAAAGTCCGAGGCCCTCGAGAAACGCCCACAAGAAAGCCTATTCCTTCCTCCTTCCTGGATGTCCCCCAGACTAGAACCGGTCGTCCCCCGAAGTTTTGGGAAGGGGGGTTGAAAACAGTATTTAAAAACAACTCGAGGAGGGTGTGGGGGCTCGACAGGTCCGGGACACTCGTTTTGGCAGTCATTCGGGACGGGACACCGTAAGGAGAGGTCTACCGACACCGAAAAACTCCAGGCCCCTCACCCCAGAGTAGGGTGCGAGAGTAGGTTAGAGGTGGGTAAAGGACCCGTGGGGTCTACGGTCCCTTTTGGGGACGGTGAGAGCCCCTCAGAAGTCGTGGGGACTGGACGAACGGGTTCCGACGGACCGGCCTCCTCCACGGTCTAACCTTGGGTCGAGACGGACTGGTGTCTCAGGGAAGGGACGGGAAAGACACAGTGGTCGAGTCCGTACCGGGCCCCGTCGCGGACGGGCGGGACCCGGAGTCGAGAGACGGAACAGGACGGTCACAAACCTAGTCTCGGAGGGGAGCCCGGGACGGTCGAGTCTCTCACTGGGACTCAGAAGACCCGCCCCACTCCCTCCGGACGAACGGAACCGGGGTGACAGACCAGAAGCAAACACGACAACTCATAGAGACACAGGTCCCCGGGCACCCTGCCAAGAGTCCACCCCTCTAATGGTCGAGATGGAAGTCTAGCGACCCAGGACCCCTCCGGTTGACCGGGACTTTGCGACTTCCTACCCGGTCTTCACCGGACACCGGTGGTGACTCCCAAGTCTCACCGCTCCCGTGACACGGGATCCGTCCACGGGACCTCCTCCCCACGACGTTTCGGGAACTCCTCGGCCCCTGGAGCCCCACCCTCCTCGTCTCCCGTCACCAAGTCTTTCCCCTTGTTGACAAACTTCCGGGCACTAAACGACCAAATAACCCTTAACTCGAGTCTCTTCGACCGACCCCCGTCGTACGTTTTCCAGTACTTGCGACCCAGACCCCCGACGTTCGACTTAAAGGGGAAGAGGAGAGGACCGACCACCTCTCCGTCGGGAGGAGGACGGGGAGAGAGTGAACGGAACCCGTCGGACCGTGAGGGGCCGCCTCGGGATCCCCGGGAAGTCCTCCGTCGTCCCGGACCCTTGCCTTCGAACTGTCGACACTGTCCGTCCGAAAAAGGTGAACGTGTCGACCCACTCCTTTCTCCTCCACCTCCTCGAGTCGGACCGGACCGGGACCCGTCCCTCCTTCCCGCGAAACGACAACCGTGGACGGGCATGTGTGAGGGAGGGAGGGGGCGTGAAGCCGTCTCACGGGGAAGAGTAATCGTGTCCCCGTCTTTGACCCTCTCGACGTCACGGAATGTCTTCGTCCTAAGCTTGGGTCCAGACCGACAGGGTTTCGGTCATAGGTCGACCCCACGTCGCTCCCTCGCCCCCTGTGAGGGAGGTAGGAGAATTCAATTTCACCCCGGTGAGGATTTTTTCTATGGACCTCTCCGGAACTTTCCCTCCTGTCAAGGGCCCGTCTACCCCCACACACCCCAGCAGAGGCCTGACCCACGAATTCCCAACCACTCTCGACGGGGTGGACGGGAGGGACCCCCTGTCTCGGATCAGGACCCCACTTTCTCGGGGTCCTGAGTCACGAGTCTCGTCAATCGAGGTATCCCGGCCGGCCGACGACCCCTGGAACGAGGGACCTCTATTTCAAGTCCTAGAGTGAAAGGGACCCTCCGACGTCCCGGGCAACAGCCACCACTCGAGTGACGGCCCCGACCCGGGACCCCAGGTCCCCACCGCTGTCACCCAGGGGGGACGGGTCAACGGACTGTCGTCACAGACACCTATTCCGAATAGGATGGAGTCGCTACGACCTGAAGACTATCACGGGTCCTGCGACACTGAGGGGGGCGGGCGGCGGCAGGCATGGTCGGGACCCGGACACCACGGTTCCCTTCGTGACACGACACAACTACCCCTCCCGTGTCCCCTAGTCTCCTTCCGTCGGTTGGGACGGTCGTCCCCAGCGACTGGACCGGACCTCGCCGTCGGAATCCGCTACCCTAACTCGAGAACCCCGAAACAGGTCGCCCACCTCTACAATCCTTTACGATCAAGCCGGCCAGAGGACTAGGAGGGACCAGAGGTAGACTCGGGGACGACGTACCTCCCCGTACCCCTCCTCCCCCACAGACACATAGTCACGGGTAGAGTCGGCTCGCGAACCGCACCCGGGCCGTGACGGGATGCGAGAGGCGTACGCACAAAAGAGTGTCGTAAGGACACTCCCTTCTGGAAACCGAAAGTGTCGACGTCTACCCCGGTGACTCCGGGTCTTTCCAATTCACTGAACGGGTGTCCGTGCGTCGATTCTTCACCATCTGGACCCGAAACTTGAGGCCTCTCATGCCGAAGCCGTCGATTCGAGAAGGTCGAAATCGTCAATCGACCGGGAAATGTTTAATGAAAGACCGGTAATAAAACGGAGGAAACTGATCGGGATCCCTTCTACATTCCTAAGAACAAAGGTAAAGTGTCTACTCTTGTGACCCCGAGTCTCTTCGTTGAACGAGACTAACCACCGACTGTCTAGTCGAAGGGGTGGGGGTGGGTCCGACATTCGATGAATTCCTGTCTCCGGCCCACGGTGGTGGGGCACGGGCCGAGTGTCGATTTGGAGTGATTTGCGTGAAGAAAGTACATTTGTACGTCCACCAGACGACACACGACCCTGGTTCGAAGGGAAAAACGGGGACCTAGAGATCCTCGACTCTTAATGTCAAGGTAAAGTGTCTACCCCTTTTGGCTCCGAGTCTCGATGCACTGAACAGGTGTGTCGATCATTGTCCGTGTCGTCCTGACTCAGTCCGTCGGACCGGCCAGACCCACTCTTCCCAATTTTACGGTCCCTCTGGATATACTTCCCGGTTTCAGTTCAAACTCTTGTCGACTACGACCCCTCTTGCACTTCCTTGTCCTTATGCGTACGTAACACCCCTTTGCATTTGCCAAACGACGAAACCTTGCGTCAGACCGTGAAAGAGGATCTCAACTGACATCTAAATGACATACAACATTAAGTTATATTAGGGTACGGGTCCGTAAATGAAATCTCTTTACTTTTGAGTACCAGTGGGGGCTTGGACGTGTGATTACAAATACCGTCAAGATAAAGTGAGACCTTGTTGAGTCTACAGGCAGTCACTCACTCACTGCCCCCTTTACTTGACCATCAACCGTAGACCCTTATGGTGAGAGGACGGTTCCCCTTCCCTGGCAGGTATGCGTGTCGCACCTACCCAGAGTTTCCGTGCTACGACCTACTTTCTTCCTTCGCCCAGAGGCTCCAATATATGACATACTAAGGTAAATACATTGTGCACACGTGTTTGTCTTGATACCGCTGTCTACGGTCTATTGTCTACCCACCAACGGTCCCCAATCCCGCTCCCCTCCCAGGACTACACCTGCCCCACCAATGGACAGGAACGCGATGCTAAGAATCGTGATGTCTGGTGTCTCTTCCAGGTAAAACGACATACGTTTATTTGTTTTCTGGTTTCCCCTCCGACCTTCGCCTTCCCACCGACGGTCCACGAAGGAACCACCTCCCGGCCCACCCCCGGTCCGGACCCGACAAGGAGCGTCACCGAGTGACTGAGGGCACCCGTCGGAGGTCGCCGGGTAGACCGTAGTCCTCCCTACGTTCAGATTAATATGGAAGATGGACCTAGAGGTTCTTCCACCACCCTTCACTGACCCGACACTGTCACGGACCCGGCGGAGGGGGGCGGCAGGACGGGGCTCCTCGGGTCAATGTGGGACCGAGGGGTCCGACCCCAACCGCCGGTGGAGGGGAGACTGACCGTGACCTGTAACCCGACGGAAGGTCCAGTGGCGGTCAACGGTGGTAGGTGAGGGACTCGTGCACATATGTGCCCTCCCTTCTCGTATCGATGAGAGAAGAATGTCTACTCCGCGATCCGACGCCCCGAATCCTCCCGACGACCCAGACCTGTAGTGAGTGTTTTCTGAAGGTCAGTTTTCGTCTGTGTAATGAAACAGTTGTTTCCAGGCAGATCAGTTCCGATACCAAAAAGGTCCCCAGCANCAGTGGCGGTCAACGGTGGTAGGTGAGGGACTCGTGCACATATGTGCCCTCCCTTCTCGTATCGATGAGAGAAGAATGTCTACTCCGCGATCCGACGCCCCGAATCCTCCCGACGACCCAGACCTGTAGTGAGTGTTTTCTGAAGGTCAGTTTTCGTCTGTGTAATGAAACAGTTGTTTCCAGGTAGATCAGTTCCGATACCAAAAAGGTCCCCAGCACATACCTACACTCTCAACCTGACACTTCTTTCGACTCGTGGTTTCTTAACTACGAAATCTTGACACCACAACCTCTNTTCTTAACTACGAAAACTTGACACCACAACCTCTTCTGAGAACCCTCAGGGAACCTGACGCCCCTCTATGTTGGTCAGGTAAGATTTCCTTTAGTCAGGACCCACAAGTAACCTTCCCGACTACGACTTCGACTTTGAGGTTATGAAACCGGTGGATTACTCCTCTCGACTGAGTAACCTTTTCTGGGAGTACGACCCTCCCTAACTCCCGTCCTCCTCTTCCCCTACTGTCTCCTACTCTACCGACCTACCGTAGTGGCTGAGTTACTTGTACCCAAACCCACCTGAGGCCCTCAACCACTACCTGTCCCTCCAGACCACCCGACGCCAAGTACCTCAGCGTTCTCAGCCTTTGCTGACTCGCTAACTTGACTTTGACCTACTGGTAATAGAGGTCTGAGCCCCGACCACACGTGGCACGGGTCAAGTAGGCCAGATTTCGGTGTCATAGACTTATAGGGAGGCAAACTCAGAAACGAGACTCCAAACAAAAGACCCACGAAATAAAACAAGACTCTGTGGCCCTCCGACCTCCTGACCTCCACTGGACCCCTATACAGACACAGGAGGGTGACCTTCGGGACCGACGCCGAACCTCCGACTCTGCAAACGACCCCGGCGTGCTGTCCTTCTGGACGCAGACTCCGGACCAGTCCCCGCAGACCGTTCGGGTGGAACCCAGGGACCGCCTCTGTGTCCGGTGAAGACTCGGAACAGCCAAAAGCCCCCCACCAAGAGGGCGGGACGACCTCAATGACACCCACCCTTACTCCACGTCCTTACACCCTCCGTGGACCGTACCCACCCCGTGGATGAGCCCACCCCCGACGAAGGTAAAAAAATTGGACCAGAGACAACTTGAAGTAACTTGAACCGAAGGAGTAGACATCTTACCCATGTTCGCCATGGGTAAATCGTCCTACCGACACCAGTGTCCTCTGGTTGAAGACCTGTGGAACTGGAGTAACACCGAATATGACAACAGAGGCGTATCTAAAGCACGACTGACTTCCACTCCTGCCGGTGAGTTGGGTAGAGTCACAGAGGTAGCGGGCCGTGTGTCATCCACGAGTTCTAGGCCGGCCTCCACCTCGACCCCCTCCGACCGCTGACCCCCGGAAGCGTCGAATACCCGTCACCCACCCCTGTCGTCCCTCTCCGTTCCGGCCTGACGACGGGGACTCGGGCCGGTCGGGAGGACCGGCCGGGAGGAGACCGAACCGACCCAGGACCCCAGGGGGGAGGGGAAGAAAGGTCACGACCGTCCGACTCACCTCCAACAGACCCTCACACCCACCCACCCACCCTCCCGAACGACCCGTCATCCTTAACAGACCCGTTTTTAAGTCACCCCCGGACCTGGGGTCGTGAGTCCTGGGGATGGGTCCGAACCCGTCTGGGAAGGGAAAAAACCGTTCCGACTGGGTCCGGGGTTAATTGAGGGACGTAGGTTCTTAGAAACCCAGACCAGAGGTAGATCCGGACTTACGGATCAGGATCCGGACGTGAAGGGGATCCTGACAGACATTCCGAGGGAGGTCGGACCAGTGACCCCCATCCGGTGTAGGTAAATTCGGTCTGCCCGACTATCTCGACCTTCCGGAATTCTGGTAGACGAGATTGGGTAAAATGTCTACTCCTTCAACTCCGGTCCTGTCCCGTCACTCAACGGGCAAAGTAGGGTGTCGACCCACTAATCCCTCGGGTCTTGATTCGGGTCCGGGAGTCTCAGGAGTAGACCACTGGTGGACGACGGGGTCCGACTGCCCCTCCGAAGGGGGTCCGGGGTCCGACCCAGACCGGCGGAAGACTCTAGACCTACGACCAGTTCCAGCCACCGACTCTGACCACAGAGGGACGTCGAGACGACGTCTCCGGCCCGAGGTCCTGTTCTACCGTCGGTTCGTCGGGGGCGGAGAGTACTTCTTCGTGTCGGTCTGCCTGGAGCACTCGGCGGACTTCTGGGCGTTCTAGGAGCCGCACCCACCCCTCCTGCTGCTGCCCCTCCAGGTGGCGAGGTTCCACCCGGCCCCAGCCTCCTCCCCGGAACTTGGTTGGTGTGTACCCCCAGACGGAGACTCGTGGTTAAACTCCTCCGCCCAGACCGGGTGACAAACCCCTCTTCTCATCGACTCTGGGTATATCGACGTCCCCCGGGGGTCTAAGTCGAGTATGAAAGACCTTTACATTACCTATACAGTCTCCTTATCGTCGTTATTACTTTTGCCTACCAACCTTAATCAACTCACGACTAATAAACGAACAATACCGTGGTCGACGAGATATTCGTAATAAATTAGAAGGACAATCGGGAGCCTCTACATCCAAGTCAATAATTGGGTAAAATACCTACTCCTTTTGACTCCGAGTCTCTCTAATTTCTGAACGGGTCCTGGTGTGGTTATTTACCATCTCGGTCCGAAGCTCAGGTGTCGCCCGTCTACGGACTTGAGTGTAAAGAGTCGGGGGTATAAAAGTCGAAGGCGACCCGGGACCATAGCTCTCCTCCATCTCTCACCGGAGTCACACTGGGAGGGTCGGATCCACTGAGACCGATTCGTCTCCGTGGGTCCACCCAAGGACCCGTAGACCGTCCGAGACCCTCCATCCCTCACTGGACCCGTCTGTCACGACGGAAGACTGGGGAGAGACAGGTGTCTAGTCGGTCCAGAATCCGTTACTCTAGTTCAAACGACAAGCTCTCGGAAACCCCGAGTCCACTCGTAACTGAACACTCACAACCAACCCCCGGTTCCGACACCCCTCCCCGGGACACATCAGAACAGGAACCAAGGGAGGAGGTCTGGCCATAGAACGGACCTCGCCCCTCCCAGACCCGACCCCGGACCCCCACCGTCGCTCCCGAGACGGAGACTGGAAGGAGAGGCGCAGAGGGGTCTCAGACCGTCAAACAGAGACGACACGAGAAGAGGCCGTAACGGTAGTACCACTCACCCTGGGCCGCGGGAGGGGACGGGGCCCTGGGGGACGACGGCGAGGGGTGTCCCGGTGACCCGGTAGTACGACCGCGGAGACGACAGGTCCGGGAGACCGGCGGAGGGACTGGACACGCCTACGAGTAGGGGGACACGGGACGGGATCTCGTAGGCTCCAGGGGACCAGGTACCAGGGCTGAGACAGGAACCTTGGACTCTGGAGACGACGGTACCTGCCCCACCCCCGTCAGTCCCAGGACCGGGACCCGACGACGACCCCTTTCTTCCCTCTACTGGTTCCCCTTCCAAGGTGTCCCTCGGGGAGTGGGGCTCGGAGGGCGGGCGACAGGCGTCCGGGAACGGAAAGGGCTGGTCGAGATGCTACGCCAGAAGCTGCCTCGCGTCCACTGGTCGTTCTGGGGGTAGGCGGAGATACCGCCACGGGAGGAGTCACTCATAACGACCCGCCTGCGACCCTTCCACTACTCGTTGACCCCGCCCCGCACCTCCCGCTCCCTTTGGACCCCCCCGAAAGACAAGAAACACGACCGCGAGACGAAGGGGAAGTCGACGGGCCAGACGGAGACGACCCACACACCACGGTAGAACGCCGGCGACCACCTTGTAGCGGGCACCAAGCCCCGACAAGGTTTGGTAGTAGACTCTGTTTCGTGAATGACTCGCGAACGACACACGTCACGAGGTGGTCCCGTGACCCTACCTCTCTACTTCCGTCGGGTCCGAGGCGGGAGGTCCCAGAGTGTCGGATCTTCTTCTCCGCTTCAGTCGTGTCGCAGACATTTAGGGAGCGGTGAAGATCGTCACGGACAATCCTTTGAGTTACTGCAAATTTTGGTCGCGGACACCACAGGGAGGCGCAGCGGTTTTGAAAGATACCGAGGGATAATGGACGTCCGATTTCAGGGTCAGACTACAAGTCCCAATAGACACCCCACGTTAGGTCGGAGGGAAGGTTTTAGAGGGACGGACACTCGTCCCCGTCCCCTACGGACCCCAGGACCGAGGGACGGACACTCGCCCCCGTCCCCTACGGACCCCAGGACCGATGAAACGGTTTCCCTTTTCCTCGTCTGGGGAACGGGGGTAGAGTTCCCCGCCCCTAGTCCGGCGGAGCGCGGGTCAGGGGAGGAACAGGAAGAGGGGTCCGTAGAGGGACTAGTACACCTTACGAGAGATGTGCCGGCTCTTCCAGTAGTAGGCTACCTGAGACGAGTGACTTCGGACAATGAAGAGCCAGGTCAAGAACCCACTCAGGACTCGACCTGTCGACGCCCCACACCTCCCCACTACCGCCCAACGACTACCGCACGGCCATCGAACCAGGGACTGGAGGGTCGAGAACGGTGAACCAAAGGCCCTTC
Source organism: Capra ibex (assembly GCA_006410555.1). NCBI lineage: Eukaryota > Metazoa > Chordata > Mammalia > Artiodactyla > Bovidae > Capra > Capra ibex. The sequence goes on from SJYO01033645.1 coordinate 6,944,893, forward strand.
ACTACTTTTGGACACACTCCCCCTCCCTGAGTACACCGGCGCAAATGGACACACGGGCGTGCCGACTGCACACGGACATGGGAGGACTTACGTGCAGGCACGTGGGTGGTGGGAGACGAGGGAACACAGGGGTCGTGTCCCCCCCTGTTGTGTGCGGGTCGACACGGGTGTACGAACGGGGACAGGGACGGTGCACCCCCTGAGTGTCGTCTGCATGGACGCCCCAACCCACCGACGGGCCTGCGGGGTCGAGTCCTGCTCCCACTCCAGTCGGTCCGTCGACGGGGCCCCGGGGACCGTAGGGCACGACCCCCCACTCCTTGTCGCGAGGACTGGGGACACGGGAGGGCGGAGAGAGGGTCACCAGTGACGGTGCGATCGGCTCTGCCCCGAGCACAGACTCCCCTAGGACGACGACGACCGGTCGGCGGAGGAAAAACAGCGGTAGTCGCAAATGATGATAATGGTTCAGCCGGCTTTTGGGTTCTTCCACATCGGTGGGCGGTCCGGTCCCCGGGGAGACCCCGTCCCTCCGGGACCCTGGCGGGAGCCCAGGGGAAACCAAGACCTTCCGTCATTCGTGGGACGGGACCCGTCCGTCCCGCCCACGGAAGGGGAAGGAGGGACCTACGACACTAGAGAGCCCGGGAGTCCCGACCCCTCCCTTACCCCAGGGAGATGGGGCAGGACGGGGGGGTTGCCACTGCGGAGGAAGAATACCCAGAGGGCCGGAGACCTAGGGGGACCTGTCTTCGAGTGCCCTTTCGAACTCAGTGCCCGGAGGCCGGCCCGGTCCGGGGAAGAAGGGGATAGTACTCTGGGAAGAAAGAACTCTCCGACACCTGGCGGAGGGACAGGCAGGGGGCGTGGGGGGCCGGTTGCTACGGGTTCGTCGGTCTGAACTGAGGGCGGGGACGAACCTTTTGGGCTCTGGAGCTGGGACCCGAGGAAAGGAAGGTACGTCCGGGAGAGGTGTGTGTCCCCGGGGACACGGGGGATTTGTGGGTCGTGTCGACACCCGACCGTCCCTCGGGACACCCCCCGACGGAAACTAGGTCGTGGAGGGAAAGGCGGAGGACCCCCATCGCCCCGGGACAAGAGTCGGGGCCGGAGTGAGAACCGAAGAGACGGAACCGGGGTCGAGCACCTCCGGGGAAGGGACGGGGCCGGGGTCCGGCCGGGACTGTCTGCCTGTGGGTCCATTGGGGTCTACTTCCGGTGGACAGTCACTACCCCGAACCCCTAGTCCGTCTCTCTTTTCGTAAAGGAGGAGTGAACCCGTACACGAGACCCCAGACGCCGTGTGGACTGAGTCGGGGGAGCAGGTGGAAGGAGGGAAGGGGTCGCACGACGGGAAACCGGAAGACAGGACCCAAACGGTACCTCCCGGCCGACACACACACTGACCCATTGGAAGTTTCGAGTCGTTCCGTTTTTCTTTGTCAAGTCGTCCGGTGGAGGTGAGTGTGGGTAGAGGGGGTCACGGGGTCTTCCCGACTCGGGGGACGTCCGGGTCGTGGCAACACGGGTGGCGGGTGGTGCACAGGGAGTGGACTGCGGGAGGAAGCGAGGTAGTGTGCCCCTAACCACCGGGGCACAGGACCCCTGCGCACACGTCCCTTCGTCGGACCCGGGGTCTGAACGGAGGACAGAGTCGTGACACAACTTCCCCGTCCCACCAACCAGGACTCCACATCGGGTCGAGGCCGACGACGGTGTATCCCCCGGGGGGTGTGGACTGGGACCCGGAGTGACGGGAGGGGGTGCGGGTGTCGACAGGGTCACCGGTGTTTGGGCCGGCGTACCGGAAACGGGTCACCACGGTAGCGACAATTGACTCCGGGCGGACCGTCCAGTCCTCAGGTTCCGACGACTGACGCCGACTCCCGTCCCCTTCGCCCTGGGACTCCTACCCGGCAAGGGCGGACCGGAGGCAGAGAACCCGACTCCAAGATCAGAGAGATATCTTAGGACAGGTGGGCGGGGGTGGGGAGGTGGCTCAGGGTCCGTCTGGGTCTCGGTCACGTCGGAAACCCTCCTCCACCACCACCGACCGCCCGGTACGGGGGGCCGGAGTGACACAGCTTCGACTGGGTACGAAAAACTCCGGACCGATTACGCGGTCGTTCACTACCTGCCAAACAGGATTCTTGGTCGACGACTCGTCCCCTCCCTCCGACCGTACGTTCCCCCTTCATACCCCACGGCCTCGTCCCGGTCCGGCCCGGCCGGTTCGACCCCACCCACCGTGCCGGAACCGAGGTCTCTCCCACCTGCTCCTGGGCGTCCCTGCCGCGACAGGCAGGATTTTCAAGCTCTTCTAGTTGGTTCTACCGGGATGAGCCAAGTGAGGGCGGTTCGAGGACGGGGCCGGGGCCGGAGGAGGCAGGGGTGGAGGCTAGTTCTGGTGGCAAGGAGTGCCAGTGATAAATAAGAAGCAAGGAAAAGGAAAAACATTCTTTGTCAGTGTTTTTGGTCACGTTTTGGTAGTCACACCCGCAGGACAAAATATAATGTTTTTGAGGAGAACTATCTATTATATTTTTTCCCTCCGAGTCCCCCCTATTTGTACTATTTAATCGAGACGATGGATGCCGTCCCTTGTACCTGTCAAAGGTTTTATCTGAATGTCCTGGGTGGTCCCCTCCCTGCTCCCAGAAGATCCCTCCACCCCCCGACCCGGGAGTCGACCGAACCTCCTAGGACGGACCCGAAGAATCCGCGCCTCGCCTCTCCTCCCCGTACCCTACGACCCGTCCCGGGGTCGGGGGCCGGGGACTCGTCCTTCCACCGGAGTCATGACCCGTTCCGTACACTGGTTGACGCGTCAGAGGGACCAAGGACCAGATAAAAGTCCGAGGCCTTCAGAGTTGTTTCTTTGAGGTACGGGGCGGGGTGCGCTTCCACGAAGTCAGTACAGGACTAAAATACTGGAATGTCTGACATCGGTAGGTCCGAGGAGACAGGTACCCTAAGAGGTCTGTTCTTACGACCTCACCCAACGGTACGGGAGGAGGTCCCTTAGAAGAGGTGGGTCCCTAGTTCGGGCGTAGAGAAGGGAACCTAACCGACCGTCGACCAAATGGTAATCACGGTGGATCCCTCGGGGTGGGGGTGGGGTCGTCGGGGGTTTAACGGTAAACATGGGTAACTCCCGACAACCCCGACCCGAAACGGAAGAGTCCGGACAAGTCTTACCAGTGTCTGTCGGAACGTTTATCGACGGTCGGACGCAATTAGGACGTCTCGTCTCCAGACGAAGGGGAAAAGTCGGGGCCTTACATCAACCACCCCCGTCTAGGCCCGAGGAACTGGGAAATACCTTTCGCGAACCACTACTCCCTGAGAGTGTAGGTGGGAGTTTGGGTAGCAGAGGGGGTCCACAAGGAGGTACTGGTCGGAAAATAGAGTCCCTGGACCCCCACCCCCCACCACGGACTACGGACCAAGAAGAATGGAACTTCCGGGGTTTAAGAGGACCCGTCACCCCTGACCTACCCCGGTACTACGGATCCCGTGGGGATTTGACTTCGGTGTATCAACGGGTTTAACTGATTGGGGTCGGAAAAAACAAAAAAACCAGGTGGAGTATGGTCGGGAAACGGAGACGGTCCTTAAACCTCGGTTCACCCAGATCTCTGGACCGGTCCCACGGCCGACGTACCGGAGACCCCAGGACCCCTACGGCCCAGAGATCCCCCAAATATTGTAGTAAATACCTCCACGGTCCATGTCCTCGTGATACCTTTCTAAGTCTGGTCTCTCCTGCCGCCCCTCCCACGTTCCGCCCTTCCACCGTTATTCTCCTCCCAGTTTGGTTCAGAAATGTCGTCCGTCGCTCGAGACCACCATAGTCCACCGTCTCGTCCCCCCGTACTTGAGATCCGACGACGAGGCAGAGGACCTCCGACCCTCCGACCTCCCCTCCGACCTTCGACCGTATCCCGGACACTCTGTCTTTCCCAGGAAGGGTCTGGGGTTCCTCCCTGTTACTATCTTCCTCTCGTTCCGTTGTATGACGGGGAAGGTGCGGGTACGGACACCGTCTGTAGTGGCTAGGTCGGGCTCAACGAACCGTCTGTAGTAATTAGTTCTAGTGCGACAGGAACGGGTGACTCGGGACTGGTCTCGAGTCTAGGAGACGTGTCGACGGTGAGGACTGACCAGTCCCAGCTCTGTAGAACGCTACGTCAACAGTTGTGACGAGATCTTAAACTCTGGACGTATGTATTCCCCGACTAGACACCCACGACACATCCACACCCACTCAGACACTCCTTTGGAGGGGGACGGTCTAGGAACTCCTTTGTGAGTCTTCACACACGATGTCTACCACTTTCCTGGCCTTTTGACACAGTCTCGTTTTGACTGCTCCACCGGACCCCAAGAAGTCGGACTCCCATTTCCCCGAGCCCCCCCTGGTACACACCGGAAGTGTGAAACCCTGTCTTCCCCTCTCGCTCACCGTACTGCACCTGTTTTGGTGTCTTTTTGTCTTTGGAGAACGCACATAACTCGACTACGATTTCAGTCTCGTCAGGTTTTTCTTCGGACAGAACCCTCCATCACTCGAGGGACAGGAACCTCCAGACGTTCTTCTTCTACCTCTTCAGAACCGTCCCCAGAACACCTTCCGTAGGTTCACCGTTAAGACTCACTCCTCTCCGCTCGGTCTACTAGGGCCCCCAAGGAAAGTCGGGAACCTCGGTCCTCCAACCACCTCGGGTCCCTCCCGGAACACCCCTTTCCACCCGTCACACCTTTTCCCCGACACCACGAACACACGTACACACACACGCACAAGGACCCTGAAGCTCTTCTCACCCCTCCACCCCCACACCTCTCGTCCCTCCCATCTCAGGTCTTGTAAGAATCGACACATCGACCCTCCTCCGTTGAGGACTCGTCGCACGGGAGAGAGAAGACCCCTTTGGTCCTACGTCTCCGGTCCCTCGACACTCTCGTCTAGACGACCCTGGTCGTCTGGGAACCCTCCTGTCCGTCGGAGCCCCTCTGCCCCGAGAACAAGCCATGCCGGTACGCACACGACACACTGACACCTACTCTTTGACGGGGAGAGACCTGAAAGGTCTAATAAACCAGGCTGTCTACCCCTTCGCACCTGGGCTGGTCGGCCCTGTAAGAAGTCAGGTCACAGACCTGGGATTACAACCGGGGTCGGACTCCGTCCTGTTGAGGTAGAAGCCCCCTGGTCCCTAAGGCTCCTCCAAAGTTCAGGAGCTCCTGCACCACTGGTCCAGAGGACCCCCGGGGACCCGAGGCGGTCGGAAGGAGGTGGTAGAGGAGAACGAAGGAAGAACGGCTGTAGGAGTTACAAGAACCGTGGGTCAGGACTTCGGGTCCAGGGTCCGACGGCCTAGACCAACCCGGCTCCTCCCCCGGACCGGGACGACAGCGAAACCAGAGGTCACGTCTGACGGAGGACCCACACGCACCCAGGTACGTCTCTTGGACGCCACGGGTGAGACTCAGGTCTGCCCGACATAGTCAGGTATCAAAACAGAAGAAAAACAAAACAATTTTTTTATCGATAAAAGGAGACGGGGAAAAGGACCGGTGAGTACTACCGGAGTGGAGGAGGGGGCCCCGGTTCTCCCGTCCCCACGCCCCCTCCCCTACCGCAACCCACGACCCGTCACCACCCGCCCCACACAGAAGTTCGAAGTCCGGTGTGGTAGATGACCTACGGGGCCTTCTCCGTGTACCGTTTCTAGTACCGTTTATCGACGTTTCTTTCCTAAACCGAACAGTCAGACCCAAGTATTGGGAGGTCCCCCGACAGGGTGGGACTCCTATGCCCCGACGGACGGGACCGTGTCTTTCCCCCGAGTGGGCAGTGAGAACCCTGCGAGACGACGTCCGTGAGGACTATGACGGGACCCGACCCCCATTCGGGGAGAACGGTCGGTGACAGGGGAGTACGCCACACCAGTACTTTTCTTCCCCCAAAACCGGTGTCCAAGTTTAGGTCGAGGGAATAAACGGCAGTCGTTTGACCCGGACTCATATATAGATCTCGAATGGTACACGACCCGTGTCAAGAGTTACGAAAGAGTCTTCATAAAAGTGTCTAGTCCTTCACTCTGGGTTCTCCAGTTCCTTGGGTGGATTCTAGTGTGTCGTTGTCCGTAAGACTCGGGTCCCCGGTCAGAGTGTCGGGGGCGTGAGCGGCGGAAGATCGAGTGTCCTCCCCCCACTCCACCCTTCAGATTCCACTAATTGTTGAATTCCTCCGGACAATATATCGTCTACAATTTAATTTTGAAAGGTCCTTACAATAACTGTCCGTTCTTTCTACATCGGGAAGGGGTTTGATCCTCGTGTCAGGAGACTTGTGGTTAGATTCCCGGGACCCTCCCACCCTATACGTCTCTGGGACTGAGTCCCTACGGATAAATAAGTACGACCGAACATGGGGCTACGGTCTCGAGGACGTTCATCGTCTTTCGTGTCAGGGGGCTGGTGTCCGAGGACTGGCTTGGAGGCCCTCCCCGCGACCCACCCCCTTCGCTCCGTATACCCCTGACAGGGACGACTCCAAGACGGGGGGTGGGGGGTTGTCTCCGGCGTCGACCCGAACACGCGACCCGCACTTCCACCGTCTGACCCTCGTGTCTGTGACAGATTACTCGGGGACAGAGTCCCAGGGGGGTGGAGACTGCAGGTGTCACGACATCCTCGGGCGAAAATCGTAGTAAAACGTTTACTCCTTTGACCGAGCCCGTAGGACACGCGTCTCTCTCCGTCTCGACCCTCGACTTGAGGCCTTCGGGCACAAGAAGGCCGTCCCATCGTGCAGACGCTAAAGGGTCCCCCGGACCATGACTAGATACAAAGAACTAGTACCGAAGGAGGGTCCTCTCCTCAACAAGTGGATCTTGTCACAACCACGTGTCGACCCCGAGTTAGATACGAACTACTCACTTATTTGCCCACTTACTTATTTAGGTAGAGGGGTAGGAGCTTTCAGAGGTGTTTTGACGAGATCCTGACGTCCTGTGTCATGAGTTACCTGTCCTCAGACTCGTTCGAAGCCCTCTGCCACTTCCTGTCCCTTCGGACCGCCCGACGTCAGGTACCCCAGGGTCTCAGCCTGTGTTGACTCACTCACTTGTGTCGTTTCCTGTGTCATTCCCCGATTCGTTCAGGTCCAAACACCACGATCCACCCTCCTCCTCCGACTCCTAACGCAAAGGACTAAAGTAAAGGGGCGACCGGTTCCTGACCGCCGGGCAAAGAAGTCTAGTTGGCCGCACCCATTTTGACGTTGAAAGGTCCTGTTCTCTAAACTCTAGCGTCTGTCCCGACTTATCTTCCTTCGCCCGTCGAGGTGGCAAACCGGTGTCGCGGTGGATCACCGTCGAGATTCGCAGACGTCTCCGGAAGGAAAATTCCCCCGAGTCGCGGGAAGACTAGAAGTGACGACCCTGAGGTAGACGTTGAATACTCCAATTGTTCCGGGGTCCCGGGACTTGTAGGGTGTCTCTTTTCCGGACTAGGTCTTCGTTTCCGACGCCTCTTCCGTTACCGTTGGGTGAGGTCATGAGAACGGACCTCTTAGGGTACCTGCCTCCTCGGACCACCCGATGTCAGGTGCCCCAGCGATTCCCAGTCTGTGCTGACTCGCTGAAGTGAAAGTGAAAAGTGAAAGTACGTAACCTCTTCCTTTACCGTTGGGCGAGGTCACAAGAACGGACCTCTTAGGGTCCCTGTCTCCTCGGACAACCGGACGACAGATACCCCAGAGTGTCTCAGCCTGTGCTGGCTGCGCTGAGTCGTCGTCCTCGTCGTCGTTTCCGACATCGGGGAGGGAGTCTAGTCGACGTAACTAGGAAGTCTCAAGTGAGACCTGGAACCCAACCCCCGCTCACTGAGAGTCCCGGACAGATAGGGGTAACGGGCCTCTGAACGAGTCTGCACAGGTCTCGGGGTATTGTTGAGTCCCTCGTTTGTCCGTGCCGACCCGAATAGTGGGGTATCAAGGACTTCGCCCCACGGTAACCCAGGACTCGATCCCTAGGCCTCCACCTCTATCCGACCCCCACGTCCGACATCCCCTCACAGACTGGGCCTGGGACACTCCCACAGAACGAAGACCCCTTGACGTCCTCACCCCCGGAAGTGAATGGAGCTACCGGTCGTGGGGATAGCGGTCCCGAGGCCGGTCCATCTGCATTCAGAGCTTCCGCAACTCCTAGTGGCACATTGTCGGGACCACCACCCGTCCCCGTCTCTTCCTGGTCTCCACTCCGGTTTCGGTCCTCCCTGTCCCCAGCCCCCGGTCGGAGGGCCGACCCCTCACTTCGGGTCCGTAACCGTACACCGGGGTCTCGAGTCCGTCGTCGGCCGGACGGGACAGGGTGACGACCACCCTCTCAAATCGTCCCTCCCCGACCCTCCCTCCTTCGGGTATTTGGGTCGTTAAACCGTCGTTGCGTGGTCTCTGGGTGGACCGGGAGGTCGGGGATTCCGTTCCGACTTTTACCGGTCGAACTGATGACGAGTTAGTCTGTGTCTGGAAAAAAAGAGAAAACTACCCTTATAACCTTTTAAAGGTCATTGACAGATCTGAGGGCAGACGAGAGTTTTTCTAGTCTTCTAGGTCATTCCATCCGGTAGTAAAGATACACCGAGAGGGACCCCTGTCCACGAGGGACCCCTAAGCGTCAGGGGTGGTAGAAGATAGTAGGGTGTGGGTGGGAAAGATGAGGAGGGGTAATGGTCGGGCCGTCGTCCTAAAACCAAACGTTGGAGGTGGGATTCCTTTCGGTCGGGTAAGAAGTTCTGGATCGTGTATGGAGTGGTGGAGGTCCGTCGGAAGGTCCTGGTCGAGTCGAGAGTGTCACGGGGAAGATTTACCTAACTTAGGGACACGATGATGACGAAAGAGTTCGTCAGGAGTCCTATATGTCTGACTCTGTCTCTACCTCGGTCACTCTCTACTCGGTCTTTCTCTCCCGGTCGTATGGTCGTACACTGACGGTGGGGTAGACTGGGACTCACGGAGTGCAGAACCCAGCAGAAACACGGGTGCGCGGGAGAGAGACGTGGTCCGACTGGCCTCTGACTACGCACCATAAACGAAACTTTCCTTACATAAAAATTTCTCTCTCTTAAAAAAAAGAAAATCCTCTTAGGCGTACAAGGAGCCCGGGTCGGTCTCCTGGCCGTTCCCTTCCTCAGCGGTCCCACCCCCAATCCCTTAGTGCGGACCAGGGAAAACCCACTGTCACCGACACAGACCCAGGACAACTATAAACCCCCACGAAGAATCCACTAAGAACCCCCGAGTGTGTGTAACAGTCAGTGGGTCGAGACGGAGTAACCGGCCTTCACCTTTACTATATGGCACTCCGACGCGAGACCGTCCACCTGTCGTCCTGGACTGGACCCGTCTCGCCGGTCCGCCTACCGTACCCGGGAGGACGACCTCCGACCACCCCCGACCCGTCCCTTCCGGGGGTGTCCGGGGACAGACTCGTGGGGTGTTTGTATGCCCTACGTGGGTCTACTTGTCTCGGGGGCCGTACCACTCGACCTAGGTGTCACAAGAACCCCGACTTCCATACAGTCTTAGTGGACCCTTCATCAATTGTTATGTGTGCGGTTCCGGTGTGGGGGTCCTGAGCTAGTCCCCCTAGACCACGCCTCGGATCCTTGGATGCACCGCTCGTCCACGGGGTCCGCTAAAGATTCCGGACACGGTACCAGTCTGACTCTGTGGAGTCCGGACCGTTCCTGCTGTTCCTTTCTTCCGGAATCGACTGACCCTCGGGTCGGTTCGCGACACACCAACTTCGGGATTCCCGCGGGAGGGTGTCCGGTTGACCAGACCTCGGGTCTCACCGACCTCCACCGAAGTCTCGACTGTCCCTTCAGGGTACGTCGGCCGGTCCGGACCCCGGTAGGACCTAGACGGACGTCTGGGCACAACCCCGCCTTGAGTTTAGCGGTTGGGGGAACGAGACAAACGGACACAAACACAATTCAGTGAAGTCAGTCCAGGCTGAGACGGTCCGAGGAGACAGGTACCCCTAAGAGGTCCGTTCTTATGACCTCACCCAACGGTACGGGAGGAGGTTCCCTAGAAGGACTGGGTCCCTAGTTTGGACATAGTGAAACTCAAGTCAAGTTAGCGAGTCAACACAGGTTGAGAAACGCTGGGGTACCTGACGTCGTACGGTCCGAAAGGACAACTAACGGTTGAGGGTCTCAAATAAGTTCGAGTACAGGTAGTTTAGCCACTACGGTAAGTTGGTAGAGTAGGAGAAAGTAGGGGAAGAGGATGGTGGAAGTTAGGGAAGGTCGTAGTCCCAGAAAAGTTTACTCAGTCAAGAAGTGTAGTCCACCGGTTTCATAACCTCAAAGTCGAAGTCGTAGACAGGAAGGTTACTTATAAGTCCTGACTAGAGGAAATCCTACCTGACCAACCTAGAGGAACGTCAGATTCCCTGAGAGTTCTCAGAACAGGTCGTAGTGTAAGTTTTCGTAGTTAAGAAACCGCGAGTCGAAAGAAATATCAGATTGAGAGTGTAGGTATGTACTGGTGACCTTTTTGGTATCGAAACTGGTCTGTCTGGAAACAACCGTGTCATTTCAGAGACAAAAAATTATACGACAGATCCAACAAGTATTGAAAAGAAGGTTCATCATTCGCAGAAAATTAAAGTACCGACGTCAGTGGTAGACATCTCTAAAACCTCGGGGGGTTTTATTTCAGAGAGTGACAAAGGTAACAAAGGGGTAGATAAACGGTACTTCACTACCCTGGTCTACGGTACTGGAATCAAAAGACTTACAACTCGAAATTCGGTTGAAAAAGTGAGAGGAGAAAGTGAAAGTAGTTCTCCGAAAACTCAAGAAGAAGTGAAAGACGGTATTCCCACCACAGTAAACGTATAGGCTCCACTAATTATAAAGAGGGTCGTCAGAAGTGACACGAAGGAGGTCGGGTAGTAAAGTATATTACATGAGACGTATATTCACTTTATTCGTCCCACTGTTCTATGTCGGAACTGCGTGAGGAAAGGACTGAACTTTGGTCAGACAACAAGGTACAGGTCAAGATTGACAACGAAGGACTGGACGTATGTCTAAAGAGTCCTCCGTCCAGTCCACCAGACCATAGGGGTAGAGAAATTCTTAAAAGGTGTCAAACAACACTAGGTGTGTCAGTTTCCGAAACCACATCAGTTATTTCATCTTCATCTACAAAAAGACCTTGAGAGAACGAAAAAGGTACTAGGTCGCCTACAACTGTTAGAGACAACTAGAGACCAAGGAGACGGAAAAGATTTAGGTCGAACTTGTAGACCTTCAAGTACCAAGTGTATAACGACTTCGGACCGAACCTCTTAAAACTCGTAATGAAACGATCGTACAGTCTACTAACGTTAACACACTATCAAACTCGTAAGAAACCGTAACGGAAAGAAACCCTAACCTTACTTTTGACTAGAAAAGGTCAGGACACCGATGACGACTCAAAAGGTCTAAACGACCGTATAACTCACGTTGTGAAAGCATCGTAGTAGAAAATCCTAAACTTTATCGAGTTGACCTTAAGGTAATGCGGTGATCGAAACAAACATCACTACGAAGGATTCTGGGTGAACTGAAGTGTAAGGTTCTACAGACCCAGATCCACTTACTAGTGTGGTAGCACGAATAAACCCAGTACTTCTGAAAAAACATATCAAGAAGACACACAAGCACGGTGGAGAAGAATTATAGAAGACGAAGACAATCCGGGTATGGTAAAGACAGGAACTAACACGGGTAGAAACGTACTTTGTAAGGGAACCATAGAGATTAAAAGAACTTCTCTAGAGAGCAGAAAGGGTAAGATAACAAAAGGAGATAGAGAAACGTAACTAGTGACTCCTTCCGAAAAAATGGACAGGAAATCCTCTTCCTTTATCGTTGGGTGAGGTCATAAGTACGGACCTTTTTAGGGTACCTGGCTCCTCGGACGCCCCGATGTCAGGTACCCCAGTGTTTCTCAGCCTGTGCTGACTCGCTGAAGTGAAAGTGAAACGATAAGAAACCTTGAGACGTAAGTCTACCCATATAGAAAGGAAAAGAGGAAACGGAAAGCGAACAGAAGAAAAGAGTCGAGAAACATAGTGGGAAACAGAGGACATAACCGTCCACTCAAGAAATGGTGATCGCGGTGGACCCCTTGGGAACGAGACAAATAGAGAAAAATTTCGCAGTCTTGGGGCTGTATATCTTCTCGTCGTCGTTCGCCCGGACGAGGTCTCCCTTCCCTTCCTCTGACCCTCTCCGGACCCTCTCGAAGGTCGGAGGGTAGTAAGGAACTCCGACGGTGAGTAGAGGAGGGCGGTGGGGGCTCAGGCGGAGGACGGTGGTTATGAGGTGGGGGGGTGGAGATGGGTTGTGTCGGACCTGAATGCCACGAAACTCCCCGGTCGGTCTGTTCTTCGTGGTCATTGGACCCCTCTTCACCAATGCGTCCATTGTGGCCGGTGAACGAATGACCCACTTGAAAGTCCGTGCAAAGCAGAATAACGCGAAGTACCTATAACATACAAAAATCTTTAACTGCCAAAGACCGTTGGGACGTGACTCGTTCCGGTAACCACGGTAAAAAGGTTATCACCAACGAGTGAAGTGCGGAGACACAGAGTAGAACCATTAAGAGTAGCATAAAGGTCGTAAAAGTAAGAATAGTCTACATTTTGCCCCAGACACTAGTCGCTAGAAACTACCCTGACGATGGAGGACGAAGGGTCCACCCTGATCCCCTTCGTTCATAGGACACATCCGATTGATGAAGGATCCTGACCACACTCCTATTCTACTCTACGATGCCTATTTCGTGAGTGGACGGTCGCGTCCTCTACATTCTCTACACCCAAGCTAGAGACCCAGCCCTTCTAGAGGACCTCCTCCCGTCCCGTTGGGTGAGGTCACAAGAACGGACCGCTTAGGGTCCCTGTCTCCTCAGACGACGACGACGATTCAGCGAAGTCAGCACAGGCTGAGACACGCTGGGGTCTCTGCCGTCGGGTGGTCCGAGGAGACAGGTACCTTAAAAAGGTCCGTTCTTGTGACCTCACCCCACGGTAACGGAAGAGGTGTCTCCTCAGACCACCCGACGTTAGGTACCCCAACGTTTCTCAGCCTGTACTGACTCGTCGAATCGTGTGTGACGGAGAACGACTACCGAGTCTACTGTCATTCGTAAAAAATCGTTATGTTGCAAAAATTTAACACCGTCCGTACGACTAAAAAAAAGAAAACTACATTTCACTAACGTGTGTATTGTCTGACTCCACATCACATTTTTGGTAAAAAATTTTTTGTAAACGAATAAAGAAACCGACACGCTCCGGAATCAACACCGTACACCCTAGATCAAGGGGTCAGTCCCTAATTTGGACCCCGGGACGTGACCCTCCGGTCTCAGAATCGGTGACCTGGAGGTCCCTTTAGGCACTTGTATTAAAAATATCTGCGATCCTTTGATGTTTAAAAGACAGGGAGCGAGGTAACGTTACCAGACCTTGGCTTGGGAGTCAGAGAGCTTCCACACGGGCATGAATGAAAAAGAACCGGAGGAAACGGGGTAGGTTTCTGACCCCAGACACATCCGATTGATGAAGGATCCTGATCACACTGCGATTCTACTCTACGATGCCTATTTCGTGCTTGTCACGACCGTCCCTGGGTGGGGAGTCAGGGCAATCCTGGTACGCGAAAGAGAGACCCGGGGAGTCTCGTGCCGGACCCCCACCCTCTACAGACTCACGTCTTGACCCAAACGGGAGATGTTGGCCCCTCGTCACCTGGGGGGGCGGTGTGCGTGCGTACGTGGGGACATGGTATTCCCCTACCCTCTTCGTCATTGGGGGAAGACTTGAACTACAACTGAAAGTGTACGGAGTGAACCCGGACCTCCCGGAAGAATCCGGACCTCCCCCGGAATAAACCGGCTCGCTTCAACAGGGACGTGGGGAACGGACGACGTCCACCCCGTGGGTCCCGGAATTGACGAGTAGACGGGAGACAGTCCGAGACTGTGGTTTCCAAGTGGGACCCGACTTGGTTCGTCTACCGAACCGACTGCCTCCGGGACGATGACTCTTCGGGAGTCCCTCTCGTCGGTCCCGTCTCCCGCCTACCTTCTACGGCGGTCCTGAGTCACTCACAGGGCAGACCGGTCCGAGACGACCCCGGAGTACACGAAGAAGACTGAACCTGGGGTAAGGTCGGGGAGCTCCTTCTCCTTACCTTCTTCCCCCGTCTACTGGTGACCGAGTCCCAGTGGCGGTTCCTCCGTCCCTTTGTCCAACCAGAATTCCCCTCACGTTCGAAGAAGAGACGAGATAAGATTTCCCTTCGTCAACGTAGTCCTTCGGAACTAAGGACGAGTAGGCCCGCCCCAGGGACCGAGTCCCGGGTTTGAGGTCGGCCATGGGGACCCATAGTGGAGAGGGAGGGGGAGTCGTACCTACGGTGGGGCTGGAGAGGGGACGGGTCACTCTGTGGTGTCCCTGGTAGAAGGGGTGGGACGGTGGTCTGACACGCAGGGACTCGACACGACGACAACCATCGGGGAGGGGAGGCAGAGACGTCCCTCCCTTGTCCGGGGGTGGGACTGAGGGCCGACGTCTGTGGGCGGGGGGCGTTGGAGTAGACTGTCCGGTCTCCCCGGTGGTGCTTCTGCCGGTGTAAAGATGCAGGTCGTGTCTGGAAGGCGGCTCGGGACGTTCAGGTCGACGGGTGACGGACGTCCGGGGTTTCCGTCGACTGTCAGGTGAGCGGGGTCCCGTCTAGGCTCCAGGAGGGGTTGGTCTTGGATGCCTCAGTGAGGGTCGTGTCGGAGTAGGAGGTAAGGGGTCTCAGTTAGACGGCGGCAAAATGGAGGACTAAGGAAAGAGTCTAGGTATGTGAAGAGACACAGAGAAGACGGTAGTAGGACCAGATTGGGTAGGAGTAAAGAGTGACCCTGGTCACAAGATTAAGGAGGACAGATGAGTCCGGGTAGAGATTGGGGACCGGTCATTCACCGGTCTCTCGGTTGTCCCCGTGTCGGGGCGCATCTTGAACCCGAATAAACGAACAGATCGTTGAAACAGGACCCGGGTGTCCGTGACGTACCAGACCGGGACGACTATGGGAGCGGACCTCGATCAGAACCGCATAAGTGACAGGAGGTCGGTATGACCGGAAGGGAACCACGACCCTGTGTGGTGCGAGGGAGGATGGGGTCCCGGAAACGTGTCCGACTAGAGTGAGAGACCGACCTCACGGAAAGGGAACAGTTCTTCTATTCTCACATCTTTAAATACAAACTCTCAGTGTCGTAGCGGGCATGAGTGTTGGTGGGTCCTTCGTCCACGCCTCGGTACTCCTATTTCGTCTCTTAGTCACTACGATACCCCGCTCTTCTGAACTCTGGTGGGACTGTT
Source organism: Capra ibex (assembly GCA_006410555.1). NCBI lineage: Eukaryota > Metazoa > Chordata > Mammalia > Artiodactyla > Bovidae > Capra > Capra ibex. The sequence continues at coordinate 6,960,351 of SJYO01033645.1, forward strand.
CACCCCCTTTATCTACCAAAGGAGAACCCAGTCCCAGATCGATCCAGTGGTAGAGGACCCTGTTGGGGACTGAAAAAAAAAGGTCGTCCCTTTATGTAAGAACTGAACGGGTATACTGATAGAATTGGGTCCCTTCCGGTTCCTTACTCGTCCTCTTAGACGGTACCACCCCAGTCGACTATGGTTACCTCCTCGGACTAAAAAGTAGAACCTAGTGCAAGAAACCCCTGAAGGAGTAAAGAGAAGTAACCGTAAGTCACTACTTGTCCCGACCACCTGATTGAGTCATGGGTACCTGCTCACGGGAGACAGAGTCGAGGACTGTCGGTACACTGTCAGGACCGGCTACTCTGGATTCACCTACAGAATCCCTCCAAAGACCCTTTCTTCGACCGTGACGGAAAAGTCAAAGAAGGGTAGAAGTTGTTCACCTTACAGACCTCGGTACCGTCGGTAAAACGGTGGTACTCCATGATTCGCGTTCCTTTCCGACGTTCCTAATGTCTCTGATCCGGAACCGACTGTACTACCTCGGTGACTATTTGTTTCTTCGGTGGTAGAAGGTCTTAAGAATGGCGTACACTTTGTGTCTCCGTAAACGGAATCCACATCTAAAAGTCAAAGTTTATGCAACGATGACTGAGTTGTAACACTACTCCTTCACTCCGTTTCAGTCTTTACGTAGGGTCCGAAGTCCCTCGAGCCGAAACCTCTTCTTTGTCTCACTCGGGGAGTCGTCTTCGAAAATTTTCCTTCTCACGAGCCCCCCTACGGACACGGAGTCTTTTCCTTAGGGTCTTCAGTCAGAGTCCGTCAGGATTACTCCTCGGCCCCTTCTCAGTGCCTTGATTACGTAGACGGGTCCCTAGAGAGACTACTCGAAGCTAAAGTTTCGGTGCGGACCCTCTTCCTCCCCCGTCACATCACCTCCTGCTTCGGTCTTTTCTTGTCCCGGGTACCCTTTGGAGGGACTCGTTAAGAGTTCACCGAAATCCCTTCTCGAAACCGACGTCCGTCGTTCGTCAGAATAACCATCTTCAAACAAACAGAAATAGTTTGGGACATAAGTAGTTTTGGTATCAGTTTCGATGCCAAAAAGGTCATCAGTACATACCTACACTCTCAACCTGATGTTTCTTTCGACTCGTGGTTCCTTAACTAAGAAAACTTGACACCACGACCTCTTCTGAGAACTGCCAGGGAATCTGGCGTTCCTCTAGGTTGGACAGTTAGGATTTCCTTTAGTCAGGACTTATAAGTAACCTTCCTGACTACAACTTCGACTTTGAGGTTATGAAACCGGTGGACTACGTTTCTTGACTGAGTAACCTTTTCTGGGACAACGACCCTTTCTAACTTCCGTCCTCCTCTTCCCCTGCTGTCTCCTACTCTACCAACCTACCGTAGTGGTTGAGCTACCTGTACTCAAACTCATTTGAGACCCTCAACCACTACCTGTCCCTCCGGACTGCACGACGTCAGGTACCCCGACGTTTCTCAGTCTGTGCTGACTCACTGACTTGACTGACTAGTTGGGGACTCAACGACCGACGAGACGAGGTATACCAACAGCCACCGGGTTCGTGGAAGAGAGAACTACGAACCTATAAGATCCCCTAGTGGGAGGGGACGTTCCAGACTCTACCGAAGTTGGTACTCGACCCCCGCCCCCACCACTCTCCCTCTTCCCCACCCGGGTCGTGAAAGAGAAATCCTTTACCGAGTCCGCGTGTCTAGTGGAGATGAAAGGAGGGAAACCGATCTTGCACGGTGCACCGGATCGACGTGCCCTCCGACCTTCTCGTCCAGTTGGACCACCAGTGACCCAGATATTTGGAGGAGAAAGGTTCCTCCTTCGGAGTTGGCTTGTGCTCCCGTCGGTCGACGGAGACGGTGACGTACCCCTTAGACTCCAGGTCTCTCACTCAAAACCGGTTCCACTGCACCGACGACTATCGGGTCCAGACGGACGGTAGTTTCAGACTTTGACGGGGGGAGGGGTACGAACCGTCGGAGAGGAGTCCCGACTCTGGATTGAGGACCCCACCGACAGGGACGGGGGTCGAGTGTCGTCGGAGTAGGGTCCTGGAAACAAAGACATGAAGTCAGAAAAAGTGAGTTGCGTCCCTGTGTCCTGGTATTCCCTACCTCCTTGCACTGAGAGACCCGGACCCTTAGGAAACTGTACTGCACCCGTCCACGTCCTCTTCTCCCACGACTCAAATACTCCGTTTCGACTTCGACCTTTCTCAGAGTAGTCTACCGGCCCAGTCCGGAGTCGGGTTGAGAGGGGAAGGGGTCCCCCTAAGGGGAACGGAATTCGGGATGGGGGCAGGGTGGGATCAGGGAAGATCGGGTAGTAGGTCAAAATAAAAGAAATGTCACTCTACTAATGAAGGACACTCTAATACTGAAGAATACACGAACGACGAACGAATAGTAGACGAAGGAGATCGGTCTGACATCCGGGACGTCCTTGTCCCGGAAACGGAGGACAGGGGACGACGCCAAGGGTCGTGGACCTCGAGAGGGTACCCTCGGAGTAGTTTCCGACTTAGTTCGTGCCCCACACCCCGAACCAAGTGGGAGTAAGAGAGACGTGACGGGGCGGGAGGGGTCGGACCGGAGTGTGTAAGGGGACTCCTCACACCCCGGACCATTCATCCTTCCCCCTAGTTCCAGTTCCCGTGACACACAGAGTGACTCCCCTGTATCGTCCTACCCTTTCCCGAAGAAGACTCTGAATCTACTTCAGGAACCCAACGTTCTCTTCGGTTCTTCAGATCCTCGAAGGGACTGAAACCTCCGATTCCAGTCCCTTTAGAATAAGAGAACCCCGGACCCCCGTGAAGGTGTACTGGTTACACCCAAGAGGTGTCTATTTCACGTGTCGACTCCTCCCCGGGACGACACATTGAGACCAAAAGGAAGAACTCTGGACGTCATGGTCTTCGAGTCCCTCACAAGATGAACTTTGTGACCTTTTGAGGATCAATGGGAACTTGGGGTCAGTTTTACGGGTGAGGAGACCAGACACGGTGACTACCTGACAGACGGCAAGAGTAGGAAATTGGGGAAACCGACCTAGAGTCCCCGTACTCACCTCGGAAGGAATCGGGGGCAAGTCCTCAGGGTGTGGTGTCGGTTACAAAGGTGCCCTAAGGGACTCACGGAGGTCTAGAAGACCCGAGTGTGACGGTGGGTGGGTCGAACCGGTCGGCGGTAAGGACTACCTGTCCAGAGGGGACGGTCCCCTTCGTCCCGGACCATGGACGAACAAGTCCTTGTCCAGGGAAGGGTCCTCCGTAAGAAGAGACGAATCGTCCTGGGGTAGGGCTGAGACCCCAAGAGAGGCCGTCGTCCGGAGACCGTGGAGTAGTGACAGGTTTCAGTCCTCAGCCTTTTGACTACGTATGAATTTCAGAAGCCCGGGCAACTGGGGTGTCGTTGGTTTGATCTGTCTCGTTTCTCTTCTCCCCCATCCCCGATCTCGGTCCGTACTCTCACTCCTCCGTTTGCGTTTCGAATAGGCGTCCGGTGACGCTCCACCGCGCCCCCCCGTCAGTACTAGGCTCACCCTCGACCGAGGTGGACGAGGACACGTTGGGGCCCTTTCGGTGAGTCGGAGAGACTCGGAGGTCACAGGAGAAGCCATTTTAGTCTCTCCACCATTGTTAAGGATGAAGTGGCCGTGAGTCGTGAGTTATTCATCAACGATACCAATGATAGTGACTACTGTCAATTTTGACGAGCTCCTAAGTTCTGTCCCTCCCGTTTGTCCAAAGTGGGACTCAAGCCTGACACCGACTACCCGTTGCCGACGGGTTCTACGACACGCCTACCTACGGCCAAGACTCCGACCCGGACCCGGCCCACCTAGTCGCGGACTAACTAGTGACTATAGACGTGTCCGCGTCTCTCGTTCCGAGACCTCCGGTCGATTACCGAGGGGACCCGTAGTCCCGAGACTCCCGAGTCTCGTAGGGACCCCGGTGAGTGGCACTAGTACTGTCTCAAGGTCCACCGCCTCTTCTGCAGGCACAGCAACAACGGGACCATCACGAACCACTCGAGGAACCACTTCTTAAGTGCCCACTCGACCTCCGTCTCCCTCCCCGACCTGACTCTCGGTACCGTCGATCTATGCCGCGGGGGAAGGGACCGAAGAGGTGACTAGACGAGACCCCCTCCCACCCCCTTCCGGAGACTCGGGATCACGGTCCCTGGGAGGAGCCCTCGTCGACTGAACCCCGCCCGGGAACCCCAGGTGGGGGGTGGAGATTCGTGAACACCGGAGGGACGTAGCAGTCTAGGGGTCGTACTTGTGCGTCTGATGGGCGTGTCGGGAGTCGTTGGTGGCCCCTTGAAGGTGGCCATGACGTCGAGAAAGATCTCCCACCGACCAGGTGTGACCCCCCGAGTGGGGAGGACGGTGAGGGATTGGGACTCGACAAGGAGTCTGTCTCGGCTCGTCCACGCGACACAGGACCCGGGACTTCTTCGGTGACACGCACGTCGTTCTGTAGAGACGTCTCGACGTCAAAGGTCTCCGGGAACCTTCAGTAACGATGGAAGTTTTATGAGGGGCCTCCGGACTAGTGGGACGAGGGGAGACGTCCCTTCCCACCCCGGGAGCCACCAACCTCGGAGACCCTATTCTACCAGAGACCCCATTCACCGGGTTTTACGTATGAACGGTCCCGGAGTAGGTCCTCCCGAGACGGGACAAGAGGACGGACCACGTCTAAGACGCACCCCCGACCCCCAGCCAACCCCCCACCCTTCGGAGAGACTGATAGGAACCTGATACTTTGCTGACGACGACCCGGTCACGACCCGTTCCGTATCTTACCTTCTAAGATCTCAGTCCCTACCCCAACGTGGTCTACGAACCTTTCTCGTCTCCGGGAATTCCCGGGAGACTGAGACTGGAAGACCCTTTCGGGAACGTCCCTGTCCCAGCGTCCAAAGAAAAACCCGACACCCCGAAGTGACCCACTCCACCACCTAACACTAACCTCGACCTTTGTGACCTCCCCTCCTGCGACTGAGACACTCTGGGAGACCCCTGCCTCCCCGACCGGTGCTTACCCGGTCCCGTGTGCTCCGGTCCATGCATGTAAAGGGGACTTCTACTTCCGGTCCTACCGACGACTCTCGAGACGGTTCTTCTACTAGTCCTACTTGTTCTTCTTGACATCTCTCTTCCCCCGTCGGAACACTCAGGACTCCCGTCCACCCTTCGCCTGTCGACTGGCGAGAGACTCCGTGGGAAGGTAGACAGTGTGCTACCCCGTTACATGGCTAAAGTATTCTGACTCCTTGAATGGACGGTATTTGGTCTGTAAAAAGTATTTTCAGGTAGAAACCTCGGTTGTTCCAACACTATGTTTGTACCTTGTTTATTTGTATGTGTATGCAGAAGACACGTTTGCCGTGAGAAATCTCCCGGGAACACGTCACCCGCGAGACTCGTTGGCATGAACCGTCGGGAACTTCTTCTAGCTACAACTTTGAACAAACCTGGAGGGGGTCCACCTGACAGGTTCATCACCCTTAGGACTTCAGGGACCCCTAGGGACCGACCGACAGGGGTGGGATAGTCCGGGTCCGGTGGAGAGGGACGGACCGACGGGGAGTAAGGGTACCCATCACCCCCTTCACTGTAATGAAAAGTCGACGTTATTTCCTCGTACTAACCTCCCTTCCACCATACAGATAATTTTAGACTTTTGGGTCCCCGACCCTCAGACCTTAGATTGTCTCATGGGGTGGGGGTGGGGGACGATGAGAGACGTATAGAGGTACAACGGGTTTGAGCGGTGCTGTGGAGAACGGAGCCCGTGGAGTGTACGACTCGAGGGACCTTCCGGGACGGGAACGAACGGGTGGTCGTGGGACGAAAGGTCTGAGCCAAGGACCGAGGGGGTGTAGGGTCCCGGGACGTCTTCACACATGGCGTCGGCGACGCGGGGCGACCTAGTGGTGGTAGTCGACCCTAGGTCGCCCGTTACAAGAACTACGGGCCTGTCGTGGCTACTACCATATGCCGAGAAGCTACTCATTTACTTAGGTGCTCACTGGTCGAGTGGCATTACTGGAACGATAGACGATAGGGGTCCGCGCCCGGTAGTACCCGTGACAACACCCACCTACCAACACAGGAGTAGTGAGTCGTAACAGGCGAACGTGACCCTGGCAGGACCTCGACAGTGGGGTGGACCTCTGGTGGTCGTCCCGGGACTTCGGGGTCGGAGTGTGCGCGTGCCGCCGGGGTCCTGGACGAGGGAGCGAGCCCGGTTTCAGGAGGTTTGAAGATCACACGCGGCACGCACGGGTCCGACCTTCCTTCGCTTCCCAGGACTCGAACAGGAGTCGTGAAGTCGGGGGGGACGGAGCGAAACTTTCAGAATTCTGGACCTCCGAAAGGACCCGAGGTCCTATTGTACCACAATCCTAACACAAGATCTTAGCCTCCAGGGGACAAAGAAAGGTGACACGGCGAACGGTCGACCCGACCGAGGCAGTCCAAGATGGCACAGACCCAAGGTCAAAGAGGTAGTTATCTTGTTCCCACAACTACCAGTCGTCGACGAAACGGTCCGACGGGTCTCCTAAGGCACTTTACCGAGTACATGCTAGGTACGGGTCCACAATTCGCGACCTACACCTCCCTCACGCACTCACGATTCAGCGAAGTCAACACAGGCTGAGAAACCCTGGGACACTTGACATCGGGTGCTCCGAGGAGACAGGTACCCTAACAGAGGTCCGTTCTTATGACCTGACCCAACAGTGTGGGAGGAGGTCCCCTAGAAGGACTGGGTCCCCAACTTGGGCGCACAGAACTCAGAGGACGCAACCGTTCGCCCAAGAAATTGTCATCACGGTGGGTCCTTCGCGGTTCACGACCTGTCCACTATCAATAGTACGCAAAAGGTCTCTGGTGGGTACGGTCACGAACAGAGGTCCTTCCGGTGCGAGCGCGAACCAAGACTCGGTGGTGACTCGGTAAGAGTGCGACACGTGCCGCGAGGTGACGTAATAGAGTGACTACACCACGATTCAGGGGGCCTTTCACGTGCGTGTGAGGGTCTCACTACTCGTGCGCCTCAAGTGCTCGAGGCAGAGTAGGTATCAAATATTGACAGATTCGACTCTAGCTATCCGTCTCTGTCGAGGCAGTGTAGTGACCCCACCTTTAGTAAAGGCTCCGACGAGAAATACGGTCGGACTCCTGACGGTCGTTGACGTGACTCTCCCGTCTCCCGTCCCGCCCCGAGGTACCTCCGGAACACTTTGTCTTAGCCTACTGGTAAACAGTGGTCGGTTTACCTCCACGGTCCTCGGGACGGTCCCGGGAAGTAGTGACAGTCTCCCTACTCTCCGACGTCTCCGCCCCTTGTATGGAGAATTGGGTTCCTGGTCGAGCACCTTCACCTCCCCCTACCCTACCCGTGACACCGGTCCCCGTCCGACGGGTCCCATGTCCTCCGGAAGACAGTGAGAGGAAAGGCCGACCCCTCGAGATGGAGGGTTGAAGTCAGGATCCAGTGGGGTGTGTCGACTGACGTCGTTCCGAATGACGTCCAGACGAAGGACTGGACAGCCTTGGTCTCGGGGTCCAAAATTCTGAGTCGACCGGACGTCCCAGAGAACACCTGGTTGTGGTTAGGAAAGCAAAAGTTAAATAGTTTACGAATATACACGGTCCTCGTCTCAATTCGTTCTACATGTAAAAGAATAACTTACGACTAGTGTCATAATACAGACCATTCCACCATAATAATAGAAGTCAAATGTATACTCCTTAGACTTCAAGTCTCTCGAATTCACTGACTGGGGTCCAGTGTGTCGGTCCTTCATCGTACCCTCCCTATTCTTGGTCCGAAAAGACTGACGTCTCCGGTACGAGACCGGGTCCGAGGGAGAGACGGGGAAGTCAGGTCCGAACAGGGGTCCAAAAAGACTGACGTCTCCGGTACGAGACCGGGTCCGGGGAGAGACGGGGAAGTCAGGTCCGGACAAATGACTCGTGTACGAGACACGGTCCATGACACAATCCAGTAACACCAAATCAACGATTCAGCACAGGTTGAGAAGACGTTAGGGTACCTGACATCGGACGGTCCGAGGAGAGAGGGACCCTGATGGGTCCGTTCTTATGACCTCACTCGACGGTAAAGGAAGAGGTCCCGTAGAAGGACTAGGCCCCTAGTTTGGGAGTAGACGACGGAACTGTCCACCTAAGGAATAGTAAGACTCGGTGGGCCCTTCGGGTGACACGATCCATGACTATTTGTTTAGGTGTGTTCCCGCTACACTAGGGGTGAGACTACCTCAAAGGTGACTCGGTTCTAAGTACTAGGTACTTTACTTTAGGTGCTCTACTTTTCGTATTCAGTACTCTACTCTACTTTCTTATTTGGGCATTGAGTAACTACCCCTTTCGTCCAGAGGGGTCTCCTCCTCCCAGGCGCCTAGAGGACCGGTGACAAGGACGGACTTCGTCCCGGGGGGTTTTCGGACCCGTGCCTCGCCCACTGTACTCACACATTCGGTGGACCTCCTTTCACGTCCCGACACTCCGGTTGTACTCATTGTTCTAGTGAAGACGGTCGTAGAGGTCGTACTTTGTTAACGGAGGACGAACTGCTCTAATGAGGACCAATAAACTTCCCCCTAGGGCGGACCTGGGTCGGTGTCCCGACTACGAAAGACCCCGAGGGGACTTGGTCCCGGAAAGGGTCTCACACAAAGAGAACTCAATAGACTGGAGTAGGGTAAACAGACTCCCGTGTGAACGGTCATTAAGGAGTTGTGGTTTAAATGTTGCGAAACGAATCCTAGTCCGCTAATTATTTCCCCACTTTCGACGATAAAACGGATGAACACTCGTAAAGGTCTGAAAAGATTGGGTAGACGGATGTTATGTAGACGAAAAGCGAGAGTAAAGATTATTATAAATGGTTTAAATGCATGAACAACATGTTAAGTCGAGCAAAATAGCGAAAATTTAATATGAGAAGGGAAAAACGATAAGAGAAAAGGTTAAATCGTACGGAACCAATAGTTTATAAAACTTTTACACTTCGAAAGTTATTTACCCAATCTTTGTAAGGAACTTGACAAATATCCACTCGTCGATCCGTGTTTCCCTACGGTGCTTTACAGTGATTATCCGACTTCAACAGAACACCAGGTCCTTTTACGAGAGCTTAACTAGTTGTCCTGACAAACCTTTTTACAAAATCTTTTCATCCAGTAATTCACTGTAGTCCTGGTAACAAGGACCCGATTCCCAGTGACCCTGGGGAATCCCGAATCGGAGGCTCGTCCCCGTCCCCAGGGGGTCCACTGGAGGTAGAGGTCCGGAGGAGAGAGATGCCCGGAAACTCGGGGTCAAGGTCTCCCCTGACTTCAGTGAGAGAACCGAAGAGGGTTCTGATCAGAAACGAAGAAGGGGCTTCCCACTGCTCCACCGAGTCCGAAGAAATTGATGGTTCCTCCCCACTATGAGTCACGACCTTGGTGGGACGTACCGACTCAGGTCCAACCCTTTTTTTTCACAAAGAAGAATGAAAATTCTAGTACTTAGTTAGACTTTTGGAAGGTCTTCGACACCCTCAGGGTCTTTGTGCGTTCGTACGTGTGGTGTGTGTGTGTCTTGTGTGTACATATCCGTGTGTGTGTCTTCGGGTCTGTATTATAAAACGTATATTAAAACCGACTCAAAACTTGGCGAACTCACGTAAGGTCCCCTCCTCGGAGACCTGGTCAGGGAGAACTCTGTCGTCTGGACCCAGGTTCGTAGGGGACGGAAACTGGACGTGACACTGGAGCCCAACACACGGAATCCGAACACTGTCTCTCCTATCACCTCGCCTGACCCGCTCTCCCTTCCCCTCCTCCTCTCCCCTCCGTCCCTTTCAGTTCCTTCACCCCCCTTCCCTCTCTCCCCGTCTCTGTTCCCCCGCAGGTCCTCTTCCTCTTCCTCCGTGTCGTCTTTGTCTTTGGTTCCCTAGTTCTCCTTCCGTCTCTCTCTCTCCCTCTGTCTCCGTCTCCTTCTCGCTCTTTTCTTCCCCTCTTCGTCTCCGACCTCCCTCTGGCGTCTCCTCCTCCGCCTCTCTCCCCTCTGAGATTCCAAACCCCCGTCTGGTCGGTGTCGGTCCTGAATTCGGAGAGAGGCCCCTCTCGACGTCGGTCGGGGGAGGACCCAGAGTCGGAAGAGGGAATCCGTGACCCCTCTCGCTACGGAGCAGGTCGACCGTCCGAGACTTCCTCGGTGAATCGACCTCTCCCGAACGCTCCGGGGGTCGAACGAGGACCAGGTCTCGCGGTCGCACTAAAGATAGAACCGAAGTCTCTATTCGGGCAAGTACGACCTACTCGGGCAAGTACGACCTACTCGGGGTCCGTGGCTCCGCGTCCCACCCGCCACCTCCACCCAAACCACACAGGACCCTGGGTATGAGTCTAGGAGACTCAGGGTCCGAGGGGTTCGGGTCTGGCGGCCGTGGTAACCTGTGACGTTCCTCGACGGGTGGTCCCCCGCGATCTGCGGAACGCTCCTGCGTAGCGACTGGCCGGGGGCGGAGGGATAGCGAATTGAGCACTGGGTGGGCGGCCGAGCGAGCACTCCGCGCAGACGTTCAACCGGGTCGACGTGTCGGTTCCACCCGACAAAAATTGAAGGGAAGGCCGTTCTAACGCGAGTTGGGTCAAAAGGATTGGGACTTCCGTGTCCTGGACCCTCCCCTCCTTCGGTCTGTTCACTCCTCTCTTTCCCGGTGTCAGGCACACTTATGTCTCCTGGGGTCCTTGCCCTTAGGAGACGACCAGAGCAAACTGAGGACAGATGTCGGTTCGCTCAACCGGAGAGCGAAGTGGTCGTCTACGATTTCGAGTCTCTCCAATTCTTTGATTTGGTCTCAGTGTGACAAACAATACTCTGTCTCGTCCAGTGTGTGTGTTTGGGTCGAGTAGGAGGACCCGAGCGGACGGGGGGGTTGGGGGGTGTACTGATACCTACCAGTGAGTCGGGAGTTCGTGGATATCGTGGTCGCTTAGTGTACCGGACACTGTCGTCCAGTTTCTGGTAAGTCGATTACTTATTTCCTGGATGGCTCTAGTATAGTCAAGGTAAAATCTTCCCCTGTACACTTTCTCGAAGCCAGAAAATAAACTCAAGAGCCTTCGTGCGTTCAGCTTTTCGTAGTGCTGAGTCACGAGAGTCGACTGGGACGCCACCCCTTCGGACCGGCAAGCCTGGACCTCCGGCTCCGGTGGCGCGAGGACCCCCGCCGAGTGGGTCCGCCGTCCGTGACCCGGTCGTACCTACGTATACCGTTCCCAACCACCGAGAGGGCGAGGACCTCCGGTCGGATGGACCGAGTCTGGGGTCACACTCAGGGGGAATCACGCCCATGTCCCGAGGTAGGTGGGGGAGGGGTCCCGTGGGTACCCTATGAGTGCTTGTCGTCGTCTGTGAACAAGAGGGCCTGCCGGGGCGTCGTCGGGTCCTTCGGCTCGTCCTTTTCGTCCGGGGGGTACCGGTCCTCCTACATCCGCGGGCACTACTCGTCCCCCAACCGCCGGTGCTAGAGGGCCTTCGGCCACCCCAGGTGGTACTGGGTCTACGGCTACGGGTCGTTCGTCCGGGGCGGGTCGACGAGGGGTTCCGGTCCGTCCTCGTGCCTCTTCTGTACCCCTCTGTGCCGCCAATCTGTGGGGGGGGTGTGTGTGTGGTCGAGGGACGAGCTCCGGGACCCCGCCTCCACGGCTCACTCGACCCGTCTTTGAGGGAGACACAGAAGGAGACGAAACTTGCAGGGAGGAATTGAGACTGGATCCCACGTAGTGCGTAGGAGGTCTCGGGCAGAGACTGGTTGTGAGATGAAACCCGGCGGTCCTTGGTACAGGACGTCTCAGATAGACGGTGCAAGGATCAGAGGAATTCACAATCTCGACGACCCGTGACTCCAGTAAGTCAGGTTGGGAGACTAAGCTGCGACTCGGGGTCTCCCCCGGTTGTGAACAGGCTTCCAGTGTGCCATCCAAGTATAGTCTCGGTCCCGACTAGGGGTCCAGGGGGACTGAGGTCGGGGTTCTACGAGGGGTTCTAGCACTTGCACGACTGCGGATGCGACCCTTTGTGTCTGGTTTCGGTAGGAGCAACAGGAGTGTCCTCGAGAGTCAACCCCGTCCGAGGGGTGAGAGTTTAGGCGAGGATCTTTCGGAAGAACAAGTACTGAAGGAGAGGTGCCAGGTGGAGAGGTCCGGAATGAATAGAGACCTCTCTCCGTCGAATCAGGTCTCTTTCCCGACACGGTGCGCACGCGACACTCTGGAACCAGTTCACGGAATTGGAGAGACTCGGGATCGAAGGAGCACCAATTTGCTTCTATGACAAAGGGTGGAGGGTTCCTGAACTTCCACGGATCGTCCCAAGTTGTCTGTAGGCAAGGTAACCATAACCCGTGTCTGGTCAGATGACCTTTGTCTAGACAACGTCCTCTTGAGTAAACCGTAGCACCTAAAATTTCTGACCCTTCCCGAATTTTAGGGGCACGCCACCCTTCTGGTCTCTTTACTGCATTTACGGCCGACTACCCTAGACACTCACCTCCTTCTCGACCTGTCAAACCCCGTTTTCTACCAGGAAAGTCCACACCACCCCCCTCTCCACCCCGCGTCTCCGGACCCCTGGGTCCGCGTCGGTTGTTGTCTTCGTTGTAAAACGGTAGACGACACGGGACGGAAAGGGGGACCAAGGGGTGTTTTGAAGGTCCTTTTGGGTACAGGGAAGGAGTGTCGACGACCTCCAAACCCTCAAATTGTTAACACACGACTCAAGACGAAGTTCCCCCCGAGTCCGTGTTTGACTCACCGGGTCCCAGTGGGGCGAACCTTCAGTCCAGATCTTAAGTTCAGACACCTCAACGGACGAGAAGTTTTAATCCCCGTCCCCTTCCTTTAGGTCCTTTCGACGACTTCACATGTGTCTTATCTACCTCTGTCTGTCTGTCTACCTCAGTCAGAACTGGCCTTCCCCGGAGAGGAAGGATCACTGGGACGGGACCCCCTGAAGTCACCCAGAAATGAGTAGGTCCAGAACCGACACGATTCCAGTTTCCAACTGCACCCCAGTGAACTACTCACACCGAGACGAGGGTCCTCTCCGGTATCCAGACTCGTTTCGTCCACCCGACACCGTCCCACGTCCCGACCGGGGGACTCGGGAACCCCTACGACAGGAAAGTACATATCTTAGGTATTCAACCTACCCCTACCTCGGCTATGTAAGGTCCGTGTAGGAATAGAACGAAGTAAAAGTTTCTTAGACAACTCCATCTTCTAATTCCCTACTGCTACGGCTCCAAGTCCCTCCGCCACACACGAAATCTACTGTGTCGCCCACTCCACGTCTCAACCCGACACTTGGGTCCACGGAGTCTGGGCCTCTCCAAAGTCTGACGTAGTCCACTGATGCAACCGAGACGAGGCCACAGGTGTCGACGAGTCCCTCAGGGCCGAACCACCGTCGGGGACGATGGGAGACTAGTAGAGGTGGAAGGGAAAGTGGAGTTGAGGGATTCTCCCCAGTCTAGGGTCCTATCATCGACCCCGATTTCGGAGACGGGGGAAAAGAAAATCTTGTCGACTTGATAGGGACCCGACACGTTTTGCAGAGAGGACACTACCGTCCGAGAGGTTCACCCCACCCGTGATGAGCCCCAGAGGGACGGTACTTGGGGGTCGGTCCGTCCGACCCGTCGAAGATCGTGACCGGGGATCTGGAGTCGGGTTGTACTAAGAAGGGTTCGTAGTCAGTCAAGGGGGGTGGGACGACTCCGGACCCCTCTTGGGGTCTGTGCAAGGTCCTTATGAGTGTTTATACTTCTTTAACTTGTGTTTGTAGTCTATGAAGTACGTCGAGTCTGTCAGCGGAAGGTACCACTAGGGGGACGTTTTGTCGTTCCGGGGAAGTCAGGAGAGCGACCCCCTGAAGTAGGTCTTCCTTGGGAACGGGCAGGAGGCAGAGGAGGGGGAACTCCACAGGGTCCCCGGTCAGACGGAGACCTCGACTATCCCCCTCTCTTGTCAACTAGTGTCATAGGAGTAGTGTCTCGAAACGGGACCCCCCGACCTCAACCCTCGCTCCTGAACACTCGGTCGGTCGGACCCAAGAGATGGTAAGTACGCGACGCACCAGAGTCCGTTTGCCCCCGAAGGGTCCACCGCGACCACCATCTATTGGGTGGACGGTTACGTCCTCTGTATTCTCTACGCCCAAGTCAGGGACCCAGCCCTTCTAGGGGACCTCCTCCCGTCCCGTTGGGTGAGGTCACAAGAACGGACCTCTCAGGGTACCTGTCCCCTCGGACCGTCTGGTACCACGTATCCCAGCGTTTCTCAGTCTGTGCCGACCTCGCTGAATCGTGCGTGCGTACGTGAGTCCGTCTACTGCGGGGGAGAGAGTCAGGACGAGTGAGGTTCAACTTTTCCCTCTAATTTTTGTCTTCGAAGAAGGGGTCGCCACAACCCTCCTAATTGACCTTATTACGTATTTGTACGAATCGTGGTGCCCCGCCTACGAGTCTCCATACTGCAGTACTATAATGAACTAACGTCCACACTCGGAAGGCAAACTATCTACTCTTTGATTCCGAGTCTCGGCTCTTCCTGAACGTCTCCAGTGCCTCATCCTCGCCCTGGGTCCGGACTGTTTGGAGGATGGTGGGGTGTACGGGAGACTGGTCTTCCTGGACAGGGGCCCCCTTCGCCACAATGTCCCTTTCTCGACGACCGCGGAGGACCCCGGAGTTCGGGGGTCTGTGAGGTGGCTGGGACTGGTGGAGGTAGTACTCTAGATATCGTAGGGTGGAGGGGGACCTCGGAGGGACTAGGGATACCTGAGAATTCGTGTAGGTACCGTCGGCCTGTCTGACTTATGTTAAGATAAGACGGTCGTAAATGAGACGTTACTGAACTACGGTCCGTGACGTCGAACTTTTGGTCCGAAAGGGACACGGGCCCCCTTCGTCTACCGTAGACGACAATGTTCAGTCGGAAGTTCCACGAGTATTCAGCACCCGTACAAGTCATGTGGTATAAGTCATAAGGGTCCGAAAGAAAGACTGTCGGGACCCCTCTCCTACCGTCCGGGTCCTCCTAGGAACAAGGTCCGGGACAGGAGGGTCGTCGGTCGCCTTCCGACTCTACGTCACCCCTGGACACCCATACCGTCCGGACACATCGATCGTAGAGAACCAGGTGCGGTACGGGTAGTCAACAATTTGGTAGTAGGGACCGTTAACTAGTAGGAACAGAGAACGTAGTAGAGGTTCGGGTCCGAGAGATGGAGGTCTCGTCCAGGGGTCTGGTTCGGTCGGTGGGAGGAGGTTGAGGAGGTAGAGACTGGAAGATCTTCGTCGTAGATTGGACGTAGCCTTGTGCTGTCGAGGTTCGTCCCAGAGACTTCGGTCTGTGTGGACCCGAGGCTAGGGCCGAGAAGTGTGGAGAGATGGAGACACAGGCCATTTACTACATTGGAGATCTGTGAGCCAAAGAAGTAGGTACTTTCACCCATAAATCCTGGATGTAGCACCGTACAACACTCCTAATTTACTCTGTAGGACGTAGTCCCGAGGGGTGTCTTGGACGAAGTCGCTCCCCACCTGTCGAGAATGATCCTTGTGTGGATTGAACTGTCAGTGTCCACTGAGGGACCCGACAACACCGGGTACTCTAGTCCTGGGGTCCTATTACTGGACGTGGGGTCCGTGACGTACGACTGGGGAGAGGGAACCCGTGAACCGGCTACGTTGAGGTGTGTAGACGACTCTGGGGTACGAGGAACCTGCCCCCTCCTTCTGTCCTTTCTCGTCCGTGGCGCCCGCCTAAGGAACGGTCGGTGTGTGGTCGAGGTCCTTCCCTGACGGGACTTAAAAAGTTGTCACAGTATCCGTCCTTCGTGGTACAAACAGAGTCTTCACTCCTGTGACTCCGAGTCCCGTTACTCCACCGGAATTGGAGGACCTCGAACACGTACCCGGGGAACCGGGTGAGATGTAGGATGCGAGAGGGACAGGGCCCCCGGCCACTAGTCCGTCTGTCTTCCCGTCTTCCTGGGGACCTGACCCTCGGCCCTCGGGGTTCGAGGTCGAGACGTTCAGTGAGGACAGGTCGGAGTCGCAGAGGTAGACGTTTTACTACCTCTCCCTAAATTGCCGGACACTCGAGGACGATAGCCCAAGAGTGAACCTGCCCGGAAACCTCCCGTCCTCCCTGACGGGGACACTCTACGACTCTCTCAGACGTCCTCCCTGGCGGGGACACTCTACGACTCTCTCAGACGTCCTCCGTCCCGAGACCCCGGGGTAGGAGACGGGTGGGTCCGTTTCGGATCAGGAGTCCCAGCCTAGACCGAAGTCGACCGAGACTGACAAACCGTCAATTCCCCGTGTTATTTGTATCGTCGAGTGTTTGCCCGATGGACATAAATAATACATAGTGCAAGTAATCTCTAATGTAGATTACCCGTCGAACACCTCACGACCCGAGGGTCTGCTTACGTTATTTTCTGCTGCACAGAGGACCCTTCTCGGAGACTGGTTCCACTCCTTCCGTCTCCCTCTCTGCTACACTCGACCTCCCGCCTACCTCCGTCCCCCCGGACCCGGGCCGAGGTCCCGGCCCTTGGCTCACCTGTCTCCCGAACCCTCGGACTGCCTCCTGGTGCGGGGTCGAGCCGGTCCGGGTCGACCACCGGAGCTCGCTCAAGAACAAGACGCTCGCAGATGTAAAGGAGCAGACATGTTAATCGTATTTTTATTACGGAAGGAGTATTACGTACCTTTTACGTCTCGTGTCTCGAACCATGTTCCATCTGACATTGTCGCGTCACTCGTTGTAGGCCGAGGGGACCTCGGAATGACACACAGTTCCCTGTGCGTGTCGGAGTAAATCAGAGGGATTTCGAGGACCTCCATCCATTACAGTAACGGGAACAAAGTCCACTCCCTTAATTCGGAGCCTCCTCCGAACAGATTCTAGTGCGTCGTACCTCTACGGACTTGGTCCTAAACTTGGTCCAGACAGAATTAGATGTCGGAGTTGAGAGAAAAAAATTTAAATTTCAATTAAAAATAAATAGACCGACACGGTCCAAGATCAACGTCGTACACCGTAGAAAATCGGAACCGTACGTCTGAGAGTCAACACCACACACTCTAGGTCAAGGGACTGGACCCTAACTTGGGTCCGGGGGACGTAACCCTTGCACTTCAGGGTCAATGACCTGCTGGTCCTTTCAGGGACCTTCGTGTCGAGAATTAGGAGCAAAAGTCACTTACGATTAGGGGAACGGTGTAAGTAGGTAAAAAAAGAGGGTTTAAGTCCGGACAGAAGTGTGGAGGAGACGGGTTCCTGAGTCAGTACAGGTTGAGAAAACACTAGGGTACCTGAAACCGGACGGTCCTAGGAGGTAGGTACTCT
This sequence comes from Capra ibex, assembly GCA_006410555.1. Taxonomy (NCBI): domain Eukaryota; kingdom Metazoa; phylum Chordata; class Mammalia; order Artiodactyla; family Bovidae; genus Capra; species Capra ibex. The sequence continues at coordinate 6,977,850 of SJYO01033645.1, forward strand.
AAAGGGTCCGTTTTTATGACCTTACTGTTATGCCCAACAGTAAAATATGCGGTCCGTTAGAAGGACTGGGTCCCTAGCTTGGACACAGAGAACACCAAGAGTGTGACCCAAGGAGATCCGATCGTTAGAGGATCTCGGTAAAAGTCCTAAAACCCATTGTAGAATCTTTAGTAGGGGAGTCGTGGCCGATTAAGTACCCCGTTCACAGAAACCAAAACCTCGTTAAGTTGGTGGGTCCAACCCTTGGAATAAAGAGTCCAACAAGTCTTCAGGATACATGGTCCATGTATACTCCGGTGTCATTCTTCTTTGTATGAACCATTTCCGTCACGACAAACCGGTTTTTTCAGCAAATTTAGAACCCCGGGTCTTTCTACTTTACGTTCTCAGTCATAGTCTCCGTTTGAAGTGGAACACGCACACACCAGTCAAACCACCATAGGTTGAGAAGCGCTGGGGTACCTGACATCGGGTGGTCCGAGGAGGTAGGTGCCCTAAGAGGTCCGTTCTTGTGACCTCACCCAACGATGAAGGAAGAGGTCCCCTAGAAGGACTGGGTCCCTACGTCGGACGGAGAGAGTGCGGAGGGAGTGACATACGAATCAGCGAGTCAGCACAGACTGGGAAACGGTGGGGTCCCTGACATCGGGTGGTCCGAGGAGACAGACACCCTAAGGGGTCCGTTCTTCGGACCACACCCAACGGTGAACGATGAGGTCGGAGGACGTAACCAGAGGACGCAACCGTCCGCCTAAGAAATGGCGACGTGGTAAGTACTCGAGTTTAGAGTGTCCACGACCCTTCCGTCGACTCCGCGACACCTGGACCGACGGGAAGGTGCTCCACGGACGGGGTCCCACTCGGACTCTCCCCCGAGACGTGAACGACGGTACTCAGAGTACCAGAGTTCAGAGAACACGGACAGTGTCGCGGGGGACGAGGATCTGCGACTCCGAAGGGCCGAGTGCCTACCCACAAAGCACTAAGTTACACTGGGACCTACGTTGACCGACAAAGTACATATTGTTTCGGTCTCCACAAATACCCGAAATTCCCCTTGATATTACGCTGTGAAGACAGACACATTATTGACTAAATCTCAGGTCGGGAACGTATTGAATGCAGTGGCCCCTTTACCCTTTTGTCTGACGTTTTCCCTTTCCGCCACATCGGTTCAATGTTTTGGTCAATCGCTCCCCAGACCCGGACCTCTGGGCAAAGAATTTCGGATCCGGTCACGGACACCGACAAGAGGTACAGAGTGAAGAAAGAAAGCCGTCGTGTGTGGAAGGACAATCTTACACACGACTCTTTCCGTGCCCGAATAAAACAAGTGACGGTACAAGGGTCGCAGGTCTCGTCACAGACCGTGCACATCCAGGAGTCACAGAGACAGACCTACTTCCTTACTTACCTCTCACCCTTTTCTCTTTCGTCTGTGTCTCTTGTTATCTCTGGGTCATTTAGTCTCTCTAGTCGTTTCAGTCTTTCTCTCCCCTTCTACCTCTTTCTGCTCCACTCCATGCCCCTTGCTCTCTGCCGTCCTTCCCTAGGCCCTTTCCTGTCTGACTCTCGAGAACCCCTCTGCCCCACCTCAGTCCCTATACCGACCACGTCCCTCCCCCGTGCCCCTCGTTAATGGCTGAACAGTGGACCTGTCAAGAAGGCTGCAGTCGTCCTGTCGCAGAGGACCAGTCAGAGGGAATAACCGGGTCGAACAGGACATTCTCTTTTATGAGTTAATGCGATCTTTATTCCTCGCCGGTGAAAGCCCTTCGCGTGTACTTGTGGACGGGCGGGAAGCCTGTGTGTGCAAGTCCCGTTCACGGAACGACTAGACCCGGGTAATCGCGACTACTTTTCGAGAGCCGTGGACCCCGTGAGGTCGACCCACCGGGTGTGCGGCGCGGGCGGAAGACGGGCGTACCGTCGACGGCCCACGGGAGCAACCCCGACGCTCCCCTTGGAGTAGAGGTTCTCTGAGCGCCAACGACCGTATCGGAAGTAGGGACGACTGTGGGACGACGTTCGCCACCTACTTGGCCCTCCTCCCGACCCCCCGGGTACGGGACCCTACGGTGGACCGACGAGGGACCCGCAGACGTCACTACGGGACGTCTGCTCTCTCTCGGTCGCCCCGGGACCTTTAGTTTGTGGGAGGGGTCTTTGGGACTGAGGGTCCCCCATCTCTTTAAACTACGACCTTTCCCAAGGAATCGAAACGGATTCTTAAACGGTCTTCCGAGGAAAACGAACGGTCGAGGGTCGTCACCTTTACTCCCACACAAAAGTCGTCAGCGTCCCCGGGTAGGTATGCCTCTTCGGACCGGCTAGTGTGCACACCCCTTAAGGTGTCGACGAGGACGAGTTTGTGACCCGACCTCCTGTGACGGTCCTTTGGAGCTCCGGACCCCACGAACCCGAAGTGTCCGTAGGGGCACCCGTCCTTCGCCCCTAAAGACCCGGAGCCCATGACAAGTCTAAGGAAAGGTCCGAGTAGTCACCACCGCCCCCAACCCGACATCTACTTTCTAAGGAGGGACAGGTAGGTAGGTATATGATCCAACCGGTATTCTACAATACCTTTTTGGACCTACTTGAAAAACCCGTTGTGTTGTGTAGGGAATGAGAGAGGAAGGTAAATAGGGAGGGAGGAAGGTGGGTGGGTAGGTGAGACGCGACCCACGACACAATCCCTTGTCTCTACGTCCATTCGTACTTGAGTGTCAACCCACCACCAGCCCCATCCTCTGACCTTCCCCGTTCCCTTCCCTACTGTTATCCCGACCCTGGTGTCCTTCCCCCTGTTTGAGAGGGGACCCCATTGAGGTGACCCCCGTCAACCCCTCGAAAGTCAACCCTTCCCCTACCACGTCCCCTCATCCAACCCTCCCTCACATCTCCACCCCTACCCGTCTACCCTTCCTTCCGTCCTTTTCCCCGGAGGGAGGACGCCCGAGAGCCTCCGGGACCCTCGACCATGATACGGGATTTGTATTTGTGCATCCTTCAAGAAGTCGGCGGAAGGAGCCATAGACGACATACCGAAACCCGATGTGTGAATGTACGTACTCGAGTAATCTACGGTTCTTGTTCGGATCCTTCATCTATAGTATGGTAGTGGGAGTGAAATGTTACCTTTGACTCTGGACCTCTTCTTTCTCTGAACAGGCCGTAGTGTGTCGATCATTCAATGCCTGGCCCCTAGGTATGGGTCCTCAGTCTTAGTTTCGGTCGGAAGCACCTGTCCCGACACGTGGGAGGGTGCACTACTGTCACTCAGGAGTACTGCCGGAACCCTCCACCTGATAACGGGGTAAAATATCTTCCTTCAACTCGGAATCTTTAAATTCACCGTTTCGACTCGTAGGAGGACTCTAAAGATTCGAGAAAGAGGATCTTTGAGGTCCGTTCTACAATCTTTTCGACACAACCCCCGTCTTCACCCCTTCTCCCGTCTTCGGGTCGGGGTAGACTCGTCACTCCCTAGGGGACTTTAACCGGGACCCCCCACACCCCTTCCCTCCTGTAGCAGTGATGGTCTATCCTGGGACGATGGGTCCACCTGTAGACGCCACTCTTTGGGTGCCCAGATCCGTCCCCGGTTCCTGTAAACCCGACCTTGGGACAGGTTCCCACCGAAGGACCCGTTCTACTTCGGTTGAAGTCAAGGGGAATTTTGAGTCCATAGACATCGGAATCCTTCCCCTCGAGATTTCAGATCGAGTCCCCGACGTAGGGTACGGACTGGAGTCCCGAGTCCCTTCGTCCTCCCCCAGTACCAAAAGAGAATAGGAACAGGAAGGGGACCGGGTAGGGTCGAACACGCGGTTATAGTGGTAAAAGACGGGTCGTAGAGTCCGACCACCAACAGGACCTACACTACACTGGGTAGAAGGAGACCTGTGACTCCGACCCTACTTCCGGACCCACTACGTCTTCCGTGGGGGGTTGGGTCCCCGTCCCTCCTCCACGACTTGAGGCGTACTTAGAGACTGTAGAGGACGGGAGGAGAAACGGTCCTACGGGGGAGGGGTCGACAAAAGACTGTGTCGTTTATAGACGTGATTCCCCTTTCCTACCGGACCCTGTCCGGGCCGGGCGAGTCGGTAGTGGTGACGGAACGTGTCGGACCCTGCCGGGGACTGAGACGGTCGAGGGACCTCCGGAAGCCTTTCAGTGACGGGAGGGACTCTACGACCCAAGAGGAGACTTTTGACGCTAAGAGTTACAACTTCGGCCTCCACCAACATTCTTAAACACGTCGCTCCGTGTACTTTACTTCGCTATACTACACTTTTGTGAACCTTTTGACGTTTCGTGACGAGGGTCCTCCTCAATAATAATAGTCGTAGGAGTCTATAACTTTTATCCACCTACGGGTCTGGTACAAGTGGTCAATAGGTACCTCCACTCACACCCCGTCTGGCACCTGTAGACCGAACCAGTTCTCCCTATATATATATATATAGACTATATATATATATATAGAATATATATATAGAAAGGAGAATCACCGGGGTTTCAGTTTAAACAACGAGGTTAAGACACTATTGACTTGGAATATTATTGACCATCATAACTCGTAAATGGTACATAGTCTAAGACGATTCGTAAAGAGGGTGTAAGAAAATAAGTCAGAAGTATATCCTCCACCCATAGTAACAGTTGGGTAAAATGTCTACTCCTTTGACTCCGAGTCTCTTATATTAATTGACCGGACCTAAAATTAGTGTACAAATCATTCTGAACCGGTGTTTAGTTCGGATTCAGACGATCTGAGGTTTGGTCTCGAAGGCCATTCCAGGTACCTGTGCCGAACGGTCTTTCCTCACGTTACGGAACCAGAGGTTTCGAAGATTGGGTCACGACAGTCGGGTCTCAGTCCGTTGGTCCACTCACGCGGGGCCCCTGGTCGATCGTAGGAGGGGGCACGGTCGACGTCCGGAGACCCACTACTGGGGCAGGACGGTAGGGCACTGTCTACCCTCGGGGCTCCGGGTCCCTCCCCGTCTGCGTCCCGCTCCAGTTCGTCGCGGCGACGCTAGAGGAGACGTCCGCGGACGGACCCGGTCTGTCGAAACAAGTAGAGGGGAGAGGGTGGCGGGGGTCTGCCGGCGAGTCAAGGTAGACGTGCCTCGTCCGGGTCGTCGCCAAGACACTACTTCTTCTTGTCGAGTCAAGTATTTAGTGAGGAAAATGAAAGTGGCGGAGATCGAGAGTGGCCCGCACGAAAGACCTCTCTCTCTTTTCTTTCGTGCACCTGTCCGTCCCGTTTTACGGGTGACCTCCTTCGTTTCCATCCAGACGAAACCCGACCACCCTCGATTCTTCGCAGAACATAAGCGAGGACGGTCCACTCCCGGGACACCACGTCCCGCCTCGGAGACCCTCAGGGTCCCCTGGTCGGAGTGGACCCAGAGTTGGTCGTGGGAACGGAGGTCGTTCGACCCTCCGGACCCGGTCGGAGGAGTAGTGGGCTCGGAGGTGCCTACCGAAGTGGAGACTCTGCCCGTAAGAGTGCAGATTGAAGGTCCCAGTCGCGCACCTAGTCTCTGTCACAGCCACTTTCGTGAAATCGCAAGGGGGGAAGGACACACAAATACGGTCGTGACCCGACGAAGGTTCCGTGCCTCCGGTCGTCGAAGGGAGGGAGTTCCTGAACTCAGAGGACTCTTAATTATTGGACGATGAGTCTTGACAATTGTCGGTGTACCTGGTGCTCGTACGGCCCGTCCTTCCCTTTGACCGCGACTGACGGAATTCCCCACTGCCCCCCACACCGTCCCCGTCGGACCTTCGGACCCTCGGACACACACCCCTCGTGTGCGTAAAAACAACCGTCCCTGGTCGTGAAAACTCGGAGTCACTACGACGTCCCGTAACACAGGACCCGTAAATGGATATTACTTACTGGAATGACTAGGAGGTTTCTCTAGACGTTTAATCTACTTAACGGTAACAAGGGAAAATGTCTTCTCTTTTGATTCCGGGGTACCCCGAACTTTTGGGAATCTCGGTCTCGACTGAGTTCAGCCGGACTGAGATTCTGGGGACACGAGGAAGGAGTCCTGTACCCTGACTCCGAATCTCTTTTTTTTTTTTTCGTTCCGTCATAAAGGGACCGTCAGGTTACCAATTCTGAGACGGGAAGCCCGGTGCCCAAGCTAGGGACCAAACCCTTGCTCTCGGGTATACGACTCGCCAGACCGGTTTTTTCCCTTTTTTTTTCATTCCTGAACCCAGACTCTGAACGACCTTATTCCTGCTACGAAGAGTAGTCCAAGGTTCGGCTCCCCCCTCCTAGAATAAACGAGTGACCACCACGAACGACACGAAGTAGAGTTCTGTCTGCCAGAGTATTTGTTCGTTAACCGAGGTTTAGGACCGCGTGGACCACTTACCGTGTCTGTACCCCTGTACCCGTGTCGACTACCCCCTTTGTAGACTAATCCGAGGACCCCCGTCTCGGACACCACCTACATCGTCTAGGGTTCGCTGTCGGAAGCGGCCGGGACGAGAGTGACTTAGAACTTACAGCGCTTCCGTCTCACCGACGTCGCAGAACCTCTCGTGTCAGAGACTAGACCCTCGACTTGGTCGAGACCCGTGACACACGAGGACGGTACTCGGGAGAGGAGACGGAAGTCTCCTAGAAGTCTCTTCCTTCGGAATCACTCCGGACTGAGGTTAAGAGAGAAGTGTGGCCCCCGTACAACTCCGGGTCTCTCCCCGTCTCAGACCAGGTTTCAGTGTGTCGTCCCGGTCTTAATCCTTGAGGACTAAAATTCGGGGGACGAGACGGGTGGACCCCGAAGGGTCCACCGCGATCACCATTTCTTCGGCAGACGACTACGTTCTTTACAATCTCTGTGCCCAAACTAGGGACCCAACCCTTCTAGGGGACCTCTTCCTTTACCGATGGGTGAGGTCATAAGAACAGACCTCTTAGGGTACCTGTCTCCTCGGACCGCCCGACATCAGGTACCCCAACGTTTCTCAGCCTGTGCCGACTTCTCTGAATCGTGCGTGTGTGTGTGGGAAGGGTAGTGAGTCCCATCCGAGGACTCTGATTGTAGAGTTAAATAAAACTGAGGTCTCTCGTAAAATGTGTGTGTCAAAGAGTTAGTGGGGTCTCTATCCGTGAGGACGAAATATCTTCTCCTTCGACTCCGGGTCTCTTTGGGGACCGGACTTCAACCCCTTTAAAGACCCCGTTGTTTCGTCCTAGGGGTAGGAAGACGGGACCAGTAGGAAGTGTCCGCACCGGGTCCCTGAAACCCGTCAGTCAGGGATCTCACCGGGAACGATGTTAGGAATAGGGGACGGGGTGCCTGGACTTGACCTGAGTCTTGGTGTCTTCCACGAGACTGTCAAGGACCCTGCCCCGGTACCGAGGTAGAAGGACGGAAACGTGAACCCTACTGGGTACACGTTTCCGGAGACCCTTCCGACACGTGGGAGGTGGTTTCCGACCATCAGTCGGACCGACGAAGGTACCTTAAGTCTGTCGTAGATGGGGTCCCCGGGCGGACCTACCCGTTTCTTGTTGGAGGGAGGGTCTGTTTGTAATAAGAACACCATTAAATGTAGTCTTTCGTAAAGTAAGTACATCTGAAAGTAAGTAAGAGGGAAATCACTCGTGACGTCCAGAAACCTCACTGGGGGTTGGGACACCCTGCTTCACGGACCTTCACAGTGACACAGGGGTCTGAGACCGTTGGTAGAAGGGGTGCACCCAAGAGGGACGGGTCGGACCGAGTTCACACCGAAGACCATTGTGGAGACGAAGGGGATCAACTCAGAGGAATAAGAGGTCCCGTGGAGGACCTTCGAACACAATTCGAAGTACGATGGGTCTCGGACGTAGATCAATTGAGAATGACATATAGACTGGAACTTGATTGTCGTATGTCTAGGAGTGTTCTCAGGATCCTTCATCCAGACGAGGGGGTTACTGGACACTAACTTGGCCCGAGTCTCTGTCACTCGTCCGACGGAAAATCCCTAAGGGGACCGGACTAGGATTTCAATTCGAGAAAAGGGGGGTGGGGATGTATTTTATTCTATGTGTCCTAATTTGGTTAATATAATTTATTACAATAGTTTTTTAAAAGTTTTACAAACAATATCCGTTTATGAAGAAATAATTGAGTAATTTAAGTTCTTGATCACTATCTAAACTGTCGATAGCATTAAAGTTTTCTAGACGTTGTCAAACCCCCGCTACACTTTTATAGACGAAGGTGGATGACTACCGTTATAATGCTCATGTCGATTATTATGATGTCGAACAACGGACTCGAGTGTCTCCTACTCTACCAGTCTACCACAGTGACTGAGTTACCTGGACTCAAACCCGTTTGAGGCCCTCTACCACTTCCTGTCCCTTCGGACCACACGACGGCACGTACCCCAGCCCTTCTCGACCTGTGTTGACTCACACACTTGTCGTTGTTGTCATCACTCTCCTATACGAGCTACAGTCAATTACAATCACTTTCATTTCTCTCTTAAAAAAGGGGGTCTGAGCGGTCAAAGAGCTCAAGGTACACTAGGCACCTGGGACCCTGCCCTTGAGGACTGAATCTGCATCTAGTAGGGGCTGCCACTGCGGGAGGGGCAGACATCGAGTAATTGGGTCAAACAATGAAGACTAGAGGTAGAGGGAGTGCGGGGAGGAGGGGGGTCTGTCTCCGACGGGAGAGGGGAGTCGGGGACGGGGGTCGTCTCCCCGTCGCTCAAATGTCGTCCTCGTCTACCCTGACGTCCCCGTCCCCTCTCCGCCCCCCACCCCCCCACCCTACGTTCCTAGTCTTAGGATTTGACTGGCATCGATTTACACCGGCGGAAGGGGGACCCTCGTCTGGGGCGGTCGACCCCACCTTCCCCACCGGTCCCTCGGTCGGACAGACGTTTCGGGGACCCCTTAAACAATTATTCGGGAGTTTGAAGATCCGAGGTCGGGACTCTAAACCTAAGACGCCCTAGGTCCTCCCCAGATGGACATCCGGAAAGGAAACCTAGGTAGGGACCCCCGCAGATGTGACAGTCCAAGTTTCAGGAGTTCCACTCTAAGGGAGGAGGGGCGATCCAGATAGGTCCTCCGACCCTGGGGGTCGGTCGACTTTTAGTACGAGGGGTTTAGATCTTCCCATAGTCACGTTGGTCGGTTACCGGCAGACGGCCAAGCTACGGGTCTTAAGGAGGAGGTAGTGGCACCCGTCGGCGTCGGGTCCAAGGGACTGTATCGGGTCGAAGGTCGTACACCGAGGACCGGAGGAGACCCGGAGGGTGAGCCGGGGAGGGGAAGCGCCTCTTCGCCTGTTACTAAGGTGTGGTGACCGGAGACTGGCCCTACTCGGTCGTACACAGACCTCGCAGACCTCGCCTCTACAATCAAGAGACCTTTAGGAGGACGGAAACCTCCCTGGACCCCGACCCCACCCTCCGTCGTCACCCCAAAGTCTCCCCTCTTTTATGTTCCTTCCTCCGCGAAACTCCCGATCTCTCGTCTCAGGTGCACCTCCAGCGTTCCTCGAACGTCCCGACCGGAGTAGGAGAACCCGAGTGAAGGATTTCCCCGTAGTGTCCTACCCCCCCCACCCCTTGCGCGGTAGAGATACCCACCGACCACGGAGGTACGGTCGACCTTTCCCCCCGACGGCGCCTTTCACTGAGTCTCAGTGGGAGTAGGGTGTCGACTCCTCTGACCGTAGGCCTCCCGCTCCCTGAACCGGTTCCTGCGTGTCGTCTCAGTGTCGACCTGCCGTGTCGCGTTCGAGGGTCGGACCCACGAGGGACGGCATACGACCCCCGGGCCGAGTTTTGCGTGCGGTCCGTCGAGGGTCCATCTGAGTGTGACCCTGACCTCCCCTGTCCCTTGTAACCTGTGCTGGAGTCTTAAACGGTAGTGACCGTCTGGAAGGGCAGTCTATATTGGGAAACCACCGGCCCCGACACAGAGGGTGAAGGAACCTCAGGGGAATCGCGTTTGTCCCCACCGACCACAAGTCAACGATTCAGCATAGGCTAAGAAACGCTGGGGTATCTGGCATGGAACGGTCCGGGGAGACAGGTATTCTAAAGGATCCGTTCTTACGACCTCACCCAACGGTAAAGGAGGAGGTCTCCTAGAAGGGCTGGGCCCCTAACTTGGGCGAAGAGGACGTGACCGTCCGTCTAGAAATGACGACTCGGTGTCCCTTCGGGGCCGTACGTTATAGTAGTTATATTATTGACGAGGACGAAGTGTACCCGGTCCTCGGCACGACTTGTTACAAGGTTGTAGTAGACTTCACTCACTTAATAGGGGTCCCCATGTACCTCTGGGTCTCTTCCATTCGAAGGGTGCCGCCAGATCGACCTCTCCCGTCTTGACCACACGTCTGGGGTTAGGTCTGTTGTGCGGGTGTTCCACCTCTGTTCATTTCTCTTGTTCGACCGTCCGCACTCCGGACCTAAGTTCAGGTCTGAGACCTTTTGACCCCTCTTAGGACGGGACAGAGACTGGGAGGTCAGGAGACCGACTAAGGGTGCTACTGCCAGAGACATTCAGAGTCACCCCGAGGCTTCGGGGGTCGGGAGGGTGGGAGGGAGGTTGTCAAGAGAGAAGGGTGTAAAGTAGGGGGAAGCCCGGTCTCGTCGTCCTCTGGGAAACTTTCTGAACCATTAGGTAGGGTTTTATACGTCTTGACAACGACCCCGTTGGACCGACGGTGTATCGGGTCTAAATTTATAAATTACCGAAGAACCCATAATTCCCCAGGACCCTTGACCCACCCTTTCCCGTGTCCAGACTCGACCCCATTCCCCCACCCCCTCGGGACCTTCGAGGACGGTCTTGTCGTGGGGGTGGTGTCCCCCGAAACTTTTCGGGGACTACGACCCTTTCTAACTTCCGCCCTCCTCTTCCCCTGCTGTCTCCTACTCTACCGACCTACCGTAGTGACTAAGCTACCTGTACTCAGACTCATTTGAGGCCCTCAACCACTACCTGTCCCTCCGGACCACACGACGTCAGGTACCCCAGCGTCTCTCAGTCTGTGCTGACTCGCTGACTTGACTTGACTTCACAGACTACCCTATTCTGTCTTCGGGTCTGTGTATTAAGACGACGTTCGTCCACCTCCCCTCGCCCATTGCCTTCCCCTCCCTGAGGCTCCCCTGTGAGAGACAGTGTGCACCTAAAAAAAGAATTCATGACGTCGCGTCCCCTGCGACGCGACCAGAATGTGAGAGGGGAAACTCCAGTGATAGTAGGATACTCTGTCCGTACAATAGCCAGGGTTGAATGTTCACTCTTGTCCCTAGTCTCTCCACTTCACTGAGGGGGTTCCGGTGTGTCGACGGCTCTCCGTGTGACCTTGGGTTCCGGTCCACCGAGGTACCGGTCACGCGAAAGACGGCGTAGATAGCCCTCGGTCCGACCTTTAGGACGACTTTCAATTACGGACATTGTCTCCCCCCGCCACGTATTTCGGGAAAGATGTCCGGCCCGCGACACGATTCCCGAAATGTCCGAGATTACGTGAGTTGAGCAGTACTGTCGGGACACTCCCTCCACAATAACGGGAGTAACATGTCTACACCTTTGACTCCCGAACTCTCCCCTCCAGTCTGGGGTTCTAGTGTCCCTGCACCCCTTCGGAGATAAGGTCGGAGTCGTCCTGTGAGGACTCGGTCACGGGAAGTAGATCAAGAATCGGGTTTAAATCTTACGACATATTGTCTTTGTTGTTTATTTATTTTTAGTTTAAGTTTTACTGAAAAGTGCGATCACGAAACAGGTACAGGAGGGTTCTACCTATCCTACCGTTCTCCCTTAAGAGGGTTGGTGAGTCATTACTTCTACTCAGTGGAACCCCAAAAAACCGAAGTCAGTGAATGAGATGTGTATTTTGTACCCGTGTATGTGTTGTCACATCTGTTTCGGAGCCTCTGTGTGTCTGCGTGCGATCCAGTTGTAATGCTCTGTGTCTGGGTATCCGTTTACACCCACGTGTACACCCACGTTTGTGACCGCGCGCGTGTGTGTGTGTGTGTATGTGTGTGTGTCTACCTGAGACTAGTGAAAGGAGGACTCACTTAATTGATCTCACAGTCCTTTCCTCTTTCTGTAGGCTTTAGTAAACCGGTCACGGAGACGGTTGGAGTTCCGATAAAATTTGTCGGTTTGACTAGACTAGAATAAAAATTTCGAGAAGTCCTTCCTCCTGTTTAGGGTATTGGAGTAAGACTACAGAGGAGGAATTTATCCCTTCAAGAGGACTGTAGATTGGTTTAAGGACGAAATCTACCATTTCTTCGACGGATGCTTACGTTCTCTGGGTCCAAACTAGGGACCCCTTCTAGGAGACCTCCTCCTTTACCGTTGGGTGAGGTCATAAGAACGGACCTCTTAAGGTACCTGTCTCCACGGACCGCCCGATGTCAGGTACCCTAACGTCTCAGCCTGTGCTGACTCGCTGATTATGAAGGTGAAAAGTGAAAATGTAATTAGTGTTACGTTGAAAATGGTAGTTATGGGACGAAATGTCGAGGGTTTTGGGAGGACATAACACAAGAAAATATCATAAAATACCGCTCACACCGGGTCTCTTCAATTCCTCGAACGGACTCTACTGTGTCAGGGACAACTTCGACCCGACGTTGGGTCTACGTCCGACAACTAAAGTGCCGAAGAGCTCGATACGGTCCACGACAGTCACAGGATGGTAAAAGCGAAACAGAAGGGGAGAGTCGGAGACTCGAAGGAACCTGGAGTCGGACAGTCACTCCCCTGGTCCCTGGTGTGACACGGACCGAGCGGAGGGAGAACGGACTCACTACGGGCGCACGTCGCATCCCTACCCCCGGAGAGTTTCGACCCACTAGGGTTGTTCGAGGAGGTCGGTCTCCGTTTGCCGTGTGAGGGAGGGCTCTGTCACTAGAAGGACACGACTTTCGTCCGACCACTCCGACGGACGAGGAGGAGACTCGTAGGAAGTAGGGTCCCTTCAGAGGAGGTTGAGGGGTCCCTGGTCCTGAACAGTGGCCTCTGCCTCGGTTCGGGGTGGGTTCGGAGTGTGGGTGGCCCGTGTGTCGGGGTGAATGTAAGTGAGCCATCATTTATGATCTCTGTGGGCCAGAAGGGTCCCGTGGACGTTACGAAGACCAGTAGACCGGACTAAATCCCTCCCGGTGTTGGGGAGGGGTAATCTCCTTACTGATGTCCATGAACCTCAACTTCAATACCTCCCTTTCGTTGCCTCTTCATCTCCCGAGTACCGTCTCAGGACCGACCGAACTCTTCTAGGACTCTCCTTTACTTAGGTCCCTTCTAGCCCCGACCCCGGACTCTTCTCCTCCTCCGTCCTCCGTCTCTCTAAGAAAGGAGGGGCATTTTTTAGTAGGGTCGACACGGATCCTCGGGAAATCCTTCTACGCCCGTCCTACCCCGTCCCGGATCTACCTCTGTCCGCGGCGAGCCCGTTTAGGTGTCGAGGTCGCCTGTATTCCTAGTTTTCAGATCCCGAGACTATAGTTTAGGGCAAACCCTAAAATGCCGGTGGTCGATCGAGACACCGACCTGGTCAGGGGAGAGTGGGACAGAATCCAAGACACATGGTCCGAAGGGAGACAGAGAGGTAGAGCTCAGAGTAAAGAGACGAGACAGACGCGAGAGAGGGGAGAGACCTACGTGCTCTCGTGCGCGTACGAGTGTGTGTGTACGAGTGTGTGTGTGTGTGTCTGTGACACTGGGGAAGGACGTCCCCACCTTCCGACGGACGACTACCACCGATCTTGGGAAAGGAGAATTTCGGGTGGAGGAGGCCCCGGACCTGTCTTTAGGGGATCGGGACGGGACCCTGACACTGGGGGTCGCCCACCGTCGGTGTAAATTAAATCTCCGAGACGTACACACTCGGCAACACGCGTTCGGACGAAGGGGTTCCATCGGACTCCTGACGGCCCCGGGACGACCCTCGCCCCTCGGACCCCTGGGAGGAACGACCCTTTTCCTTCTTGCACCGTCCACAAAGTAAAGGGGGGTCGACGGGCGATTAATTCTTTCTCCTTCTGAGTCGCTCAAGTCCCCCGTTCGACCCCAAAGGGTCTCTGGGACACCCCCACTCCTCCCCCGCCCCCATGTCTTGTCCGAAATCCTGTTCCGGCAGGATCCGATGGGAGACTCGGATGGGGATCCACGAGCACACTGGAACTTGTCCGTGGAGACTCGGGGACCTTCGACTGAGGTCTCGGGGCTCCCGGGACTGGTGAACACGTCTGCACCCAGTGGAGGTCCGTCTGCAGTCGCCGTCCCGAGACGGCCCTCGATTCCCCGTACAACCGCTCTTCCCAGACGTAAAACAGAGTCCGGTAATGAGGTGGTTAACGGGGAAGGACCCACATTAAGACTTGTCATTTACAATGACCTCCTCTTTGGGACACCCCTTCACCTAGAAGACACGCGCTCACGGGTCAGCGAAGTCAGCACAGACTGAGAAGACACCGAGTACCTGGCATCGGGTGATCCGAGGAGACAGGTACCTTAGGAGGTCCGCTCTTATGACCTCGCCCGACGGTACGGGAGGAGGTCCCCTAGAAGGGCTGGGTCCCTAGTCTGAACTCAGAGAATGTAGAGGGTACAACCGTCCGCCCAAGAAGACATCTTCGGAGTATAACTTGAAAGGTTCCAGTCACAAGGTCGTCCTTCGTTCCTTTTGGACCTAGGTATTTGGTCCAGTTCATTGTCCCTCCCCTATTTGGTGGAGGCTCGAGGTGGGACCCCGTTGGTCACGGAGGACCACTTAACCCTACTTCCTTTATGCCTCCACGAATCTTGCCCCGGACCGTGTCTCACCCCGGAGTCCCTTCCGGGTGTGTGTAACGGACCGCGACCTATCTCTTATCTACAAGTGTTTGTAGGGTGACTTCGAAAGACTACGGAACGCTGATGGGAATCAAGTACCTCCTCCTCTGATCCTACTTCTGGGACTTCCTAATCTCTCGTCTCTTCTCTCTCCCAATCCCGACTTGACGCACTCAAGATTTCGGGACTGGACGCCGAAAGAGAGACGACGAAAAGTTAGTGAAGTGTGGGACAATTCAGTACACAGGGAGGTTTTATACCTAAAGCCCCAGGAAACAAGTTGAAGTAGTCACCACGGGTTTCTCTAGGAAAGAAGGGTCCAATAGAACAGGGGTACTCCAATGTAGACAGGTCGACGAAGGCCTTCCCTGACCAGGAGTCCGTCTCCAGGTCTCCCACCGTTCCCAGACTCTCCGGTCCCAGACCCCTCCTCACAGGGACGGGAGTCGCCTCCTTGGTCAAGTGGTCCTCTCTTTCTTATTGTTCTTGTACAACGAACAGGTGTTTCGACGTACCCGGTCTGCGCCAAGAGTAACCGAAGGCGCCAGGGTACATCTACGAGAATAATAGGGGTCAAAAGTCGACCCTGTTGGTTCCGAGTCTCTCCAATTCGGTGAACGAGCTCCTACGTGTCTCTCTTTCGTCGTCCCGACTGAGGTCCCAGACCCGGACATTGTTTCCGGACTGCGACGGAAAGAGGGTAGACACTATCGTCCCCGGGGTCCGGACGACGTGTTTCCGACTACCGATCTCGGAAGTCGGACGTCCGGGCAGGGACTTCCCGGGGACCCGTTTACACCCTGGACGGCAGACGACGGGAGTGTGCCCCTCCTTACCCCAGAGTGCCTCCTGAGGTAGTGAAAGGGTAGAATCTCTTCCGGTTCGGAACTCCCCCGGGGGCTCCAGGATCTCAGGCAGGTAGCATATCTACTGTCGAGACGTCTGAACGAGGGCCAGTGTGTCGTACAGGGCTTCTCGGAGTCGTAATGCCCAACCAAAAGTCGAACAAAGTGGGAGACGGCAAGCGAAGGGTCCAGCGGACACCGACCGACGACTCAGAGTCTCCCCTGTGAGTCCGACTGTGGGGTGAGGGTTTCCCAGAGCCCCTTACTGATGAAGGGTACAAGGTACGCGAAGCTAACGGGAGAGTAGACTAGGAGTGTGGTGATAATCATAGGAGTAAATGTCTACTCCTCTACCCTAGGGAAGGGGTCCCAGTGTCTCGAACCTCCTTCTCTACGACGCCCGGAGACGGGACCCCGGTGACCGTCCCTCCTTCCCAGAGACTAGTGGGTGTACGAGCCGTGTCTTGTCGAAGGTCTCGAGACGGGTGCCCTGGACCTTGGACTCCGACGACTCGACGGTGAGAGGGACCGCAAGTGCGGTAGGTAGAGTCTCAAGTAAACCTCCTTCCCCTGTTCCGAATACTTCGACGTGGTGCTACCGACGGAACCCCCGTGAAGACCGTGTATGTCGTAGTCCCACGGAACCCGACCGTACCAATAAAAAAACCCCCCCCCGTACAACCGGAAAACTAACGTGTCTCTACCTCGGAGTCTCCGGACCCCTCCTCCGTCTCTAGATTCCGTCCTCAGTAGTGGAGAGTGGTTTGGTCTCCCGGACGGTAAGTAGGGACGGGTCCCTGTTACACAGGGGCTCAAAGGTCTCCTGTTTCCCTGTGGAAGTAGGAAGGGGGACGGTAAGACCGGAGGTTCATGATTGACGTCCCCTACTCTTCGTTCGTCGTGACCACGTCCTTAGGAGATGGGGGCCCAGTAAATGACCCAATCAGTTTTTCACACAAGTCCAAAAAAAAATTGTAATGTGTTTTGTGAACTTACTTTAAAACCCGTCGGGGTATGAATCGTTTCTCAGCCTGTGCTGGCTCGCTGACTTGACTTGACTTGACTTATGAATCGTAGGAGTGTTGTCGACTGTTCCCGGGGGAGGGGTTCGAGTAGAATCCGATGTAGGAGGAGGGAGGGGGTTGAGGTCAGTCGAGGTCAGTGGGTCCAGAGAAGGTGTGCCATTCGTGCGTGGACGGAGTCCCGGAAACGTGGACGACCAGGAAGACGGACCCTGAGAGGACGGCTATGAGATGTGTAACATAAGGAAGTGAAGTAAGTCCAGAGACTAGTTTAAGACGTTCCTCTAGAAGGGACTGGTGAGGGTCGGGACGAGGGGTCGTTGGATTTTATCGTGGAGAGGGGTCAGTGGTAGTGGCTGAGTCACCGGTACTATTCGTTTGAGGCCCTCTGTCACTTCCTGTCCCTTCGGACCGCACGATGTCCGGTACCCCAGTGCTTCTCAGTCTGCACTGACTCACTGGCTTGTTCTTGTTGGTCAGTGGTAGATAGAGGAACGACTGTGAGTAGAGGTTGTTTCAAGAGCACGTCAATAAACAGAAGACAGGAAAAGGGAACTTACGTCCTTCCGTCGTTGGAACAAGCAGCCGAAGTACCGACTTAGGGTCGGAGACTGTGTCATGGACGGTGTCTTCCTCCCGAGTACCTGCAAACTTCTTCCTTCCTTTTTTCCCTCTCTCCGTTCGTCCTTATTTAGAGAAAGTGTGCTAAGACTAAACTGAGAACGATTTTGTCATAGCCTTCTGCGTCCTGGTCAATGCATTAAACACTCCGGGTCACTTTTACTCCCACAGAGTAAGTTTTCAACAATACTGAATGTTCTACCGTTGTCGCATCATACTTCGGTTCGTCCCGAGACCCGGGGACGGGTCCGACGTATGGAGACTTCGACCGGGACTCCTCGCAATAATGGCCAAGGGATCACGACGAGTCTCTACCCTCGTAGTCTCTCCATATTCACCGAACAGGCTGTAGTGTCTCGTAACACGATACCGAATCTTTGAACGTTTGAGAGGGGAGGAGTCAAGAAAGTCACCGATACCTTCCTTAGGACAATAGGGGTGTGTGGACCTTTAGTCCCTTGGGTCGGGTCTCTTCTTTCATCCTCTCGTTTTAACGGACATTTAGATAAAGTGGAGTGTATAAGTACAGTATATATATATATAAAAAAGTAAGCTGACGTTTCATACAGGTGTTAACAAAATTATTTTTCTATTCCATAATAGAAGGTTTAGAAACTCACGTAACTACAAGGTGATCCTGTGTGTCTCGATCAGGACTCTAAGACACGTTGGGGACCGAACCCCTCCTTATGGGGTCCCCGACACCCATGGGTGTGGAGTCGACTTTTTCGTGGAGGTATCTTCTAGGAGCGTGTCCAAGTTGTCTCGTGAGACGTGTTATGTACAATCAAAGTCGAGGAGTGCGTAACAGAGAGAGAACGGACCAGGTCCCTTTTAGAGGTCCTACCGGGGTCTGGGTCTACCGTTCCTCAGAGTGTATCTAGAGGAAAAGTGTTGTCTCTTACCCCCTACCCCCCCACCCCCGTTAGGAGGGAGGACCCCTTTATGCGGAGTCGGACAATTGTCTCTCCTCTCGTAATAATGGGACGAGTCGGTCGGTCGAAGTGAGCGGTACGATTAACCTTACACATTACCAAACAATTATGCCAGATTAGACCCCTCGGGCCGAGTCTCCCCAGAGACCCCACCCCCAAACCCCCCCACCCCCGAAGACTCCCATGACGGTTCTTCCCGACCCTCAAACCGAAACCCCGGACGAAACGTTTTACTACAGAAGTAGGCCGTAGGTTTAGGTCGTCGTGTCGAACCCTAGAACCCGACGACGTCGACACACGCACACATGGACACACGCACACATGGACACACGTGCGCATGTACACACGTGGCACTTATGCTGCCGACCGCCCACACGTGTGAGACACATGTAAGTGCCGCGGCCCATGTCCTGATTCTCCGCCCCCCTCTCTTCTCTTGCATCGGCTTAGTGTAGATTTCCGTCCTGCGTCGGGAGATCAAAGCTGTTGCGTTTGTTTCTGTAGATAAAAGGGTACTGATCGAGTGGGTCGGGGATAATTGTGATTAATCCTCCTGACCCTTAAGGGGTATTGAAGTATTAATGACAATTGTCTAAAGTGTCCCCGCCACTTCCTTTACCTTGTGGGGTAGGATCTGGGTATCGGTTCCACTGCTGCCAAGTCCACCAGTGACGCAGGGGGACGAGGTCGGAGTTCCGACACGCTGAGGGGGGTCCCTAGGGTCCACGGGTCTGACGGGCTATACTATCCTATGACCTCCACCCCCACCCTGGTTCTAGAGGCAGTACTTGACAAAGTCAGCACGGTTCATCTATTCCACGGGACCCACTCCGGAGACCCCTTTTAAGAGACCACAACCCTCGACCCTCTTTACTCGGTCCTCAGGTCCCTTCTACCCTGCCATGAGCCCTTCTCTGAAGTTCAAACCGGAACCTGGACCTCCAGCTCCTTACTTGTCTGATCGGTCGCGACTACAACTGGGTGGTGACGGTCGAGTCCGGTGGACAGGACTCATGTGTGGGGGGCTACGACGGGGAGATCCCCGAGGTTCAGGTAATTCTACTTGGTATGAAATTTCCACCGCGACTTCTCAACCGTTCTAGTGTCGTCACTGTAATGTCACAGTAATCCGGGGGAGGCGTCCGACGTCTGTCTGTCGAATCCTTTGGTGTCGACTCGGTACGGCCCCTGGAGAGTCGACGAATCGTCACCCTCCCGGTGAAGACGGTCGACTGTCTCCGTCCCCGTAGGGTCCTTGGCGTCAAGACCAGGAGCGGTGCTCGGGGTTGACATGAGTGCTCTGGTAGCGGACCAGAGGGGTGGAGCCGGGGCCACCAGGGCGACGTCCGGGACGTGGTGCACCCCAGCACCCCCGTCCGCGGTCGCGACAGGGGGAGTGGGCTCACAGACGGACCCGCAGGCGGAGGGGGGCGTGGTCCGACACTAGAAGGGTCGAGGTGCGGGTCCTTTGCGACAGGGAGGCACGTCCCGAGCCCAAGACCGAGGTCAAGGTCTCCTGTCCAGAAACAAGAAAGGGACAGACGGGTCTGAGACTCTAAGAGGTAAATAATCACTCAAATTTCCGGGGAATGAATTGGTATAATTTTTCGCGACTTTGTCATAGCTTGTATTTGACGGAGAATCACTGAAAAACAAAATAAGAAATATAAGTCACTGAAAAAAAAGAATGATCCTCGTACATAATAAGTAGATTAATTTTGTTTAGTAACGTTTCCCCGTTAAAGGGGGTGGGAGACTTCGACGACCCAGAAACATTCATAACGTTGGACCCGGACCTTATCGAAAAGAAAGGAACAGGCGGATCTCTTGAAGAAGAGTGGGAAGTTACGGGACGAACTACCGAGGAGTCGGTACTTCGGAAGGAACTAAAGAGGTCGTAACCGTCAAAAAAAAAAATTCAAATTTTTTTAAAAATTTAAAATGTAAAAGAAATTTAAAATAACTTCATATCAATTAAATGTTACAACACAATTAAAGACGAAATGTCGTTTCAGTAGGTCAATACGTATGTATAAACAACAAGCCGGCGAGTCCAAATAGTGTCCTGTAACTTACATCAAGGGACACAGTACGTCATCCCGGAACGACAACCGGGTAAGGCATCTGTAATCAAACCGAAACGACCAGCGAGTCGACCGTATCTTAGGCGGACGTTACACCCTCTGGACCTAAGCTAGGGAACCGATCCTTCTAGGGGACCTCCTCTCTTGCCGGTGGGTGAGGTCATAAGACCGGACCTCTTGAGGTACCTGACATATCAGCGTATCTCAGCCTGCGTCGGCTCGCTGAAAGTGAAGGTGTGCAATCAAACGTAGACGATTGGAAGACAAATAAAGACTCTGGGAGCAAAACCTCTACTCTCCCACTCCGGGTCTCTTCCCGTCCCCAGAGGGGTGGTCAGAGTGTCGATCCAGTGCCCGCGACTCCAATGTGGTCCTGGGTCTTTCCGAGGAGAATATCGTCCCCACCCCCTCTCCCCTTCCTCCAGTCACGTCTGGGACGAAGTAAGAGTCAGGGGACAGGAAGGGACCTCGGTCTCGGACGGGGCAGACTCGACCGGAACTGGAGGCCGAAACAAGAGGAGCCCTTACTCGGTCCCACGAGAAGAGGGACGGAGGTCCCCGTGTTTAGTTACTTCGGGCCCTACTCCTCGTCTCTTACCCGACCAACAACAAGGTGTTTCCCCTACCCCCTGTCCTTCGTGACCCCGGAGAGGAGGACGAGACCTGGGACTCCGACACAGACTTTCCGGTGGAGAGGGTCCCGGGGGGACGGGTGGTCCGAGGACGGGACCCGGGGAGGGACCGAGTCACCGATCTCCGGTCCGAGTGTGTTCCGGTACGGAAGTAACGGGATTCACACGTAGAGTCGAAATGGTGACTTTTTTTCGACCCTCAAGTGGAGAGACTCCAAAGAACATGGTCACGATCCACGATTCCATGAATTCAGTGCAGACTGAGAAACCCTGGGATACCTGACATCGGACAGTCCGAGGGCACAGGTACCCTAAGAGGTTCGTTCTTATGACCTCGCCCAACGGTAAAGGAGGAGGTCCCCTAGAAGGACTGGGTCCCTAGTTGGGGCGCAGAGAACGTGGAGAACGTATCCGTCCGCCCCAGAAATGGTCATCGTGGTAGAATAAACACTTTCGTTGGATGGTAAATAATTCGGCGGCCCTAGCCCCCGGAACCACTCCACAAAGTATCTGTGACACGGAGTAGGACTGGTGTGAGACTTCTTCGATAATCGTGAGGGTAACATGTCCATTTTTTGACTCTAAGTGTCCTTTACTTCAGTGAGGGGAGCCCAGTTCTCAATCATTGACTCGACCCTGAACTCAGACCTAGATAAACCCCCAGTCATTCGGGTTGGGGGTTCCATCAAAGTGCCTAACCTCCTCTATTAATGTGCCCGGTTGACGAGACGTCTATTATTGTGTGACTTGTATTCTCGAAGAAGAGTAAAAGAAAAGTATTACTCACGTTCGCGACGTCCCTTGACCGAACACCTCGGGCGGGTCGCCTACCACCCACCCCTCCGCTCTGTAGACCCCTGGACCGTCCCGGACCGTCTGGAGGACCGCTGGGGTTAGGGAGCTTCGGGGTCCCGGGTCTGAGCGGGGCTCTGTCTCACGACAAACTCTCATTTATAATAAAATGGGAGGTCGAATTAGGTCTGGTTCGAATAGAAAGGGTGAGTTTTCGGGCGTCGGGTCTCTTTCAATTCGGGAAACGACGAGAGGATTAACGTCCGAACGTCGAGACGAACCCCTGTGACCAAGGGACCTTTTCGGGTTACTCACCAGACCATAAACCGACACCGTAGTCTCTCCGACCGAGACCCGACCCGACAGACCGAGAGTCCCGGTGTAACCCGACCCCCTCGGGAGACCCCCTCTTGCAGCCGACATCGTGTCCCCGACCAAGGACCCCAGGGGGAAAGGGTACCTAGGGTCTTGGTGGCGTCTAGACCGATGTCACCCCTACTCCTTCACTTAGGACGGGAAGACACACTACGGTTCAGAGTTGACCGACCTTTTCGTTTTCCCCAGTCACCCGGTGGTCTGGGGGAAGAGAAAGTCAATGGTACAGACAAAGGGAAGACGGTTCTCCTTCTGGAGACTTCACACCTATCTTGACCAAAAACAAGTCTGGTCTTCGAGACTGTGGGAGGTGGTCGTCAAAGAGATTTTTGTCCGGTGATCTCCCCTCCCCAGGTCAGATGACTTCCTTCCCTGGGAAGTTCCCCAAGTTCCTCGGTCGGACCCAGGTTGGGTCGGTCCAGTTGGGTGGGTCCGTGGTTTATAGGTCAATCAAGAGGTCGACGAAGAGTAGAGTGACAAAAGGAAAGAGGGGACCGACAAAGATCTTTCTATGGACCCTTCTCTTCACTAATCACAGGTCCGAAACGTCAGTTCTGTCTGAACCTATGCTTCCAAACGGGACAAAGGTAGTCCAATGGACCCCGTTGAACCGACGGAAGAGACACGGAGGCAAACGAACAGACATATTACCCGAATGGTGTGATGGTAGGTGTCACAACATCCCTCCTGATGTACTCCAGTACTCATAGGTCGAGAATCGGGTCCTGGACCGTTTCCGTCGAGAGTCGACTGAGACGGGTCCTACTTTTTTTCCGTCTCCATGGTTCCGCCGACTGAGAGGACCCCCGTCTGCCCGAGAAGGTGAGCTTTTTGGTGGGAGAAGGGGTGTGGGTCCCGTGGACCGAGGGTAGAGGAGAGCCTCCACCTCCTCATCGCCTACCTTGACCGTGACCAACTCCTAGGGAACACACAGGACATGACTCGAGGAGAGTAGGCGAAAGATGTCTACTCCTTTGGTTCCTTTAGGGCACTAAGCTTCCTCAAAAGGGGTCTCGAATACCGCGGACACCCCTTCGTCCTGGCACAAGAGCACGAAAATAAGTCCCGAGAGGGGATGGGTGAGCCGAGGAGCTCGGGGGGCACTTTATCACCCCTCATAGTCAGGATGAGGTGTCCGTACTTGGCTCCGGGTCCGTTCAGAGGGTCGACCGGCCCTCGTCACTTACCCCGACCCTACCTGGGTCGCCACGGTCAGACCGTTCCAAGTCGAGTATCCTCTGGGACCTCCCCGGTCCCGACCACAGGTACTCACGTCACACGTCGGGGGCGGGGGTCTTTCGGTGTCGGGACGCGCTACGTGGACGAGCCTCCCGGACCACCTCGTCGCGGACGCATAGGTCCGTTGTCCACGCAGGAACCAAGAGAGGTTCGGTGTCCAGACGTGTAGTCCTGTCACGAGGACGTCTGGAGGGTCTCCCGAGTAAAAGTCGAAAGGCCTTCCTTTATCTGGGAGTTCTTAGGTCTGAGGAACTTAGGGGGTCCGAAGACCTCCGTCTCCCGAAGATCGGTGTAGAGGAATCTACAAGGTGGGCAAATTGAGAACATTTCCCGAAGGATCCACCGCCATCACAATTTCTTAGGTGAACGGTTACGTCCTCTGTATTCTCTATACCCAAGATAGGGACCCAACCCTTCTAAGGGTGAGGTCATAAGAACGGACCTCTTAGGGTACCTGTCTCTTGGACCGCCCGATGTCAGGTGACCCAGCGTGTCTCAACCTGTGCAGACTTCACTGAACCGTGTTCAGAACATTTACGTATAGGTCCATATCTAGAAAGGTACAAAGGAAAGGGGGGGTAGGTTTTCAAACGGATGAGACTCAGACGTATAAGAAGAAAGACTTTTGTATTTCTCATTCCGATCCCCTACGGTCTCTGCTGTGTGTTAGGAGCCCCAACAGTGTCCTAGGGGTTCCAAGTTTGGTAGACCTTGGGTGTCTTCGACGGTGTCACTAAAACCCTCACAGGTCTAGGGACCCGATACTGTGACGCGACTGGTGTGTCCAGGGGACTCGTGGTCTTTTTTAACTCCCCGATGGTATATCAAGGGACTTGGTCATACCTTGGAGGTCCAAAGTTACCCACTCCCCTACGTCGACCTGACGAGGTCCTACGGATCCGCTATAGTCTCTGGGACCCGATGGTTTCTTGGAGACTTTATAGAATCTTACCTTTACGAGTCGAATACCTAGAAGGTTGTTGGGTGTCGACGTGTGAGAGTAAGGGTCGAGACATAAGTCCTATACAAGAAAGACTAGAGTCAAATTTACAAAGAAGAAGGTCCTTCGGGAGGGACCACAGAGGGACCCGGAACGATCCATGGTGTCGTGTCTGCACTACAATACTCGAGGTACTGTCGCGGGACCCAAACGGGGTCATCTCGTGAGCCGTGTGTCGTGACGGTGCTGGACGGGAGCCCAGACAGAGGAGGTGGTCGGACACTTAAGGACCTCAAGTCGCTGACTCAAGAGCCGTACCAGTCTAATGGGAATTGCTTAGACAACAATAATAACAAATCAACGATTCAGTACGGGGCTGAGAAAACGCTGGGGTACTTGAGATCGGGCGGTCCGAGGAGACAGGTACCTTAAAGGGTCCGTTCTTATGACCTCACCCAACGGTAAAGGAAGAGGTCCCCTAGAAGGGTTGGGTCCCTAACTTGGACACAGAGGACGTAACCGTCCGTCTAAGAAATGGTGACTCGGTGGGTCCTTCGAATTATTTATGATAAGTTTATTTATTACCGTAGTTACGATAAGTGGATGACCCGTTAACTACCGACACACTGGACCCCGGTCAGTGAAGTGGAGAGACACCGAGGCAGAGAAGTGACGTGTCAACCCTATGATTCTTATAGATAGAGTGTTCCGACTGTACTTCAAATATAGACGAGATATTTTGTGAAGCTACCTCGGACCCTATCTTCGTACTATATTTATCTACGACGAAAAAAAAGAGAAAATTTGGAAAAAAATACCTCTATTGGTGGGTGAGGTCATAAGAACGGACCTCTTAAGGGTACCTGTCTCCTCGGACCGTTCGATATCAGGTGTCTCAGCGTTTCTCAGTCTGTGCTGACTCACTGATTCGTATCGTGTGTGTCGTGTACCACTATTGTAAATTCTAAATGAGAGAATTTTTGAAGGTTCATATGTTATCTCATACCGATGGATATCAGTGGTACAACGAGTAATGGAGACAACTCAAGTTATTAGAATGTCCTTCAAACATAGGAAATTGGTTGTGGAGGAGTAAGAGGGCTTGGTGGTGATGGTTAGACTAGAGATCAAGGTCCGCAAGTCGATGTGATCTAAGGGGTATAGTCACTCTAGCGTGTCATAAACAGAAAGACTGAGTAAAGAGAATCGTATTACGGAAGTTCCAAGTAGGTACAACAAAGTAACAACTCTAAAGGAAGAAAAATACCGACTTATATCTATAGATAATAATAACACAGATGAATAATCCAAAAGTGCCCCAGATCTGAGCGTCGTTCTTATCGTCTAAGAGGGTAAGGGACACAAATTACGATTGTCGTAGTTATCGTCACAGGTGTTTGTATAGGGAATTGTGTACGGTCCATGACGAGAATTGCGAAATGTGTGTAAACGGGTTAACTAGAGTATCGTTGGGAGACTCCGACCACGAACAATACCTGACTTGACACAAGAAAGTATAAGTATACAACGTCAGAATTAAGGGGGTTACACTGAGATAAATCTCTATATCGGGAATCCCTCCACTAATTCCAATTTACTCCAGTATTCCCACCCCGGGAGTAGGTTGTCTTAATCACAGAGATATTCTTCCCTTCTCTGGGGTCTCTTGAGAGAGAGAGAAAGACCCGTGTGTGTCTCGTTTTCCGGTGTACTCCCGTGTCATATATTCGGTCCTCCCCTCCGGAGTCGTATTTAACTTGAAAGACGGTAGAACTAGAACCTGAAGAACTGGGAGACCCTGACACTCTTTTGTTTACAGAAGACAAATTCGGGGGTCTGACAAGATAAGACAATACCGGCGAGATCGACTGATTACATTACATTGCAATAAGAATTAGAGTAAACTACGTACCTGTCACTCCGAACCACTTGAATTCCCCGAACGGGGTTCCAGTATGGACCACTCACCGTTTCGACCCGACACTTGGTCCGTAACCGATGGTTCAGGTGTGAGATGGACTTGGACGGAGGTTCAAGTTCCCGTCCCCGACCCGTAGGGTCTTCATCCACCGATCCGGGCTCGTCGTACCTATCAGATATAGTTCCTCGTACCCACCTCCTTGCCCCGTGTAAAGCCGGTTCTGAAAGTCCGACAAAGGTTCTGGACGGACGATACGGGTCGTAGACTTCCGACCACCATCCCTCTCCCCGACTGACGTAGGACACACTGATGTTCGACCGACACCGATGTCCCTTAGCAGAAGTCGGACCGGATCTCGGTCTCGTCAAGATGTCACCTTTTCCGAGGGTCCAGCCCACCATTCGAGGGACAGGGACTTCCATAAGTTCGTGACGACAACCTGGAGATAAATGATCACTACAAACCCCTTCTTATTTGTCGTTCTTCTATAAAAGTATGTTATACTTGTCGTTCTCATCTATAAAAGTTATCAAGAGAGGTCGGAGTTCGTCGACACTTTATAATCTTCCCTGTCGTCAAAATTCTCAGGGACCTTTTTTGTGAAGGACTGGTCGAGACGGACAATTAAGAACGAGTGAAAGGTTCAGGGTTGAGTCTATAGTGGAGGAGGTTCTTCAGAAGGAATTGAGGAAGAGGGAGGCTGGAGGAGTACAGGCCCAACCACCGTACCCTCCCAGGATGACCCGGAAGTATCCACCGCGATCACCATTTCTTGGACGGAGGGTTACGTCCTCTACTTTCTCTGAACCGAGGTTAGGGCCCCAGCTCTTTCGAAGGAGTTCCTCCCGTACCGTTGGGTGAGGTCATAAGAACGGACTTCTGAGAGTACCTGTTTTATCGGACCGTCCGATGTCAGGTGCCCCAACGGTTCTTAGTCTGTGTTGACTTCGCCGAATCGTGCGGGTGTGCGTACTCAGATTGCTCGTTTTGATCTTTACTGTACCCTGTCAATATCCCTCTGTGTCAAGTAGAACTATGTCACTATGCGTAGAGGGTAGAGACACTTCAGTCTGTCCGGATCCCAAATTTAGGACCATAGACGGAGAAGGACGGAAACCCCCTCACGGAGTTAGGGAGACTTGATGATAAAGGAGTCGACATTTTACTAAAGTAGAGTCTCCTACTTTGGTTTCTGCTTTCTATAGTTATTATAGACCGATATGTTATACCACATACCCGGTGACCGTGATCCGGACACTAGTCCTATACGTTTAAAGGAAGTCAGAGACCCTTCCGTCATTCCACCACCTCCATCATTCGACAGACCGTGACCCATATAAGTTCGTCTACAGTCTCAGACTCACACCCTAGCCCCAGCCTCCTAAAGAACAAACGTGACTTTATTTCTGACATGAGTCGTCACAGGAATACTCAAGAATGTTGAGAGATTTTAGTGTGAATGCTGAACCGGAACCGGTCGATACCTTTCTCACCTGTACCAGAGGTGGGTGGAGGTGGTCCGATACTTTTTGTCCTCAGGTGTGTTACGTACTAAGGGAAATATTTTTTACAGGTCTTTTCCGTTTTAAATGTCTCTGTCTCCCATCTAACCAACAACGGACCCCGTCCCCCGTCCTTGTCCCTGACTGTCTTTTATCCTTGGTCCAAAGAAAACCTCCCACTACCTTTATAAGATTTTAATCTAACATCACTACCGATGTCTTGAAGTATTTAAATGATGTTTAGTAACTTAGTATGGGAATTGCACTCTCTTAAAATACCACGTATTTAAAACGGAGATATTTCGACAATTTTTGTTTTGGTTTTGTCAGTGGTTATTTTGTCCTAAGGTCTCCTTGGTTACCCCACCACCTCCCACTACAGGTGCGGGGCGACCTTCGTTCCACCATCGTCCAACTCCAGTCTCCAGTTCTCGGGACTCCAGTGGAGGGTAGAGGAGGTGGACACCGAAGCGAACTCATGAAGGAACAATAGAAAACGACACATTTTACGTTCCTTTACCTTGTCTGGGTGACCGGTTGGAGTAATTTTCGGACGTCTCTTGGAGTCCGCTACACTCCTCCACCCAGACGTCTTCCAACTCCTTAGGTCTCAAGACATCCTCTGACCGGAGGACCTTCTGAAGTCTCTGGTCACGACACACCGTCGAGTCTCGTAGAACACGAAGACCCAGAGACTCAATCCTATTTCCGGTTCCTGAACCGGACCGGAACAGAATTCCGTGACGACCCAGGTGAACTCCCTCCTCTTCTGTGTTGGGCAATAGACGACTCGAGGATGATATACGACCCCTCCCACCCGTAAGTGGGACCACTACACTGACCGACCCCTGGACGTCTGGGTGTCGCTTCAGAATAGACCCGTGGTCTGTATACGTGACACCTGTCTAGACTGAACGAATACCAACATTTCGACGGATCAAATTTATATTCACTCTTCAGTCATAAATGGTTTGGAACCGAAGGGTCCACCGAGTCACCATTTCTTAGACGGACGGTTAGGTCCTCTGTGTCCGAGTTAGAGACCCAGCCCTTCTAGGGGACCTCCTCCTTTACCGTTGGGTGAGATCATAAGAACAGACCCTTTAGGGGACCTGTCTCCTCGGACCACCCGATGTCAGGTACCCCGACGTTTTCTCAACCTGTGTTGACTCGTTGATGTGTCGTTATAAATAGTCTGGGTAAATTGTATTTTCTTTTGGTCTCGCTACCTTCGATGCAGTGAACGGACTCTGACGTGTCCTTCACCGTCTTCTAGACTTGGGTTCTAGAAACAGGTCGTCCTCTTATTGAAAGTTTCGTTAGACTTACTTTCGTCTAAGAACCAATAATCACTCGAGGGGTAGTGATCTCCATACATTCGTCTCCGAATTGGAGTTCTTCAGTTTTGTCTACTGGAACCTTCGGGAGGACGAGGTGAATCGAACCCTCAGGTGTTTAGACACGACCAGTCAAAGGAACTCTCAATTTTGACCTGACTCTCCTTTCATCTTTTCGGCGCCGGTAAAGACTTGGGGACTCCCTCCCCCTCCCCACATCTCCCGTCCCGGACCGACCATGCGGGAGTCGACCTTGGTATCGAGGAGACTCGAGGACGGTGTGAGGTGACGACTAACGACAAACCCCGATTGTACTACGAGCTTATGTGACCGACCTGACCCCGCTCGCAGTCGTCCGAGGTCCGTTGTCGTGAAGTAGGATTTGATCGGGACCCTCACTCCCGTCTTTCTCGTCCTCGACGGTAGGGTTCCGACGACGGGTCGACCCGTTTTCCCGGGACAGACCGGGAGATCGGTCTCTGGACGAAGTATCGACGGGGTGGAGATGGGATGTCCCCGTGAGCCTAGACCGGAGGGACTCCTGAGTCGTAGGAGGGTCGAGACCTGAGTTGTGCCCTACTCGAGTCGTCTCCGGGGAAGGGTCAGTCCTCGGGGTCCGGACCCTCTCCGGGACCGAGAGAAAGTTCACGGCCGGATCGGGACCTTCTGTCGCTCCCTCCGACCCGGAGTCTCCTCCCCCGACCCGACCCCCGAAGGAGACGGAGGAGGAGAAGTCCCCCGAGGGGTTCGGTCGTGACTCCAACCCTTCCGGTCCCCGGGAGACCTGTGTGTGGCCGTAGGTAAAGTCCCGGGAGGTCGGAGGACTCGGAGATGGGACGAGGTGGGAGTCTCCCCTAGAGACAAACGAGAAGGGAGAGAACCACGGATGGAGACCTGGATCTAGGGTCTACCTGTCTTCCGTGAAGTCAGAAAAGACGAGTCAACAATTCCTTAGGTGGACGTTATATCCAAGCTAAAGACCCAGCCCTTCTAGGGGACCTCTTCCCTATCCGATGGGCGAGGTCATAAGCACCCGAAGGGAACACCGAGTCGACCACTTCTTAGACGGACGTTACACCCTCTGGACCCAAACTAGGGACCCAACCCTTCTAGGGAACCTCTTTCCTCTCCGATGGGTGAGGTCATAAGACCGGACCTCTTAAGGTACCTGACATATCGGGTACCCCGGCGTTTCTCAACCTGCTTTGACTCGCGGAAAGTGAAAGTGAAAGTGGGGTCTTTGTCACAGACCTCTGCCCTACCCTCCGTACTTGCGTGTCTGATTAGCGTCAGGTTCTGTCAATGTTGTCGGAAAGTTACAGGATTCAGTCTGTCCCTGTTTCTACCAATGGACCCGAGAACATGAGAGGACTCTCTTACAAGATCGTTACCTCGGCCCGAGGAGGTGCTGAGTCCCGTCGGGTCGGGCTGTGACCGAGGAAGAGAAGTAGGCGACGTCCGAGTCGGTAAGGGAGGTCTTCTGTCGGACGGGGGACGACACTAGGTCCTCGGGGTCCGTTGGTAGGCAGAAGGAGTGGTAGGAAGGAGACGTATTTGGGAAGGAACCGAGGGTCCGTGAGGACCCCTTTTCGGGTTTGAGTCTCGTGTTCTGCGGATAACTATCACGGGAGGGGAAGGGGTGCGGGTCGTCGTGGGGAGCATCGAGGAACTTACGGCCCGGAGATAGTGCGGGGTCCCTGAAACGTTCCCGACTAGGAAGTCGGTCCTTAGGTGAGGGGAGGGGATTCAGTGTGTGTCTACAGAAACAGGTGGATATTCAGTAAGTATTAGGTTCGGAAGGGGTCTTGGACGGGCCAGGGGTCGTACCCGAGGAAGTGGGGGAGATTCACACTGGCGTGGTGTCACATAATCTCGAACCGACGGTCGGATAACAAGAGTTCGAACTAGAACGTAGTCTTAGGAGACCTTCCGTAGTCTCTTGTGTGTGTCCCCTCTCGTCTGACAGTCTTCCACCTGTCCTTGCTCGTTCACAGAACGATCCTTGTACCTTCGTACCCGACCTGGCTCGGGACCCCGTGCCACTGTTTTCTCCCGGACTGGTGTGCCGGTCTGAACACAGATGCTCGGAGGGTGGAGTTCGAACCATCCTTACACTGGGGAGTCCGATGGCGGGGTCCTGAGGACCTGTGTTGTGACCTCTGGGAGTTCCGAGTCTCGTTTGACCTCGGTTCCTGTGCGTCCGACGGGACCGAGATTGTCCTGGTGACCGTGACTGGCGTCGTGAAACCCGGGGCTACCGGTAAATTACGTTACCGGTTGACAGGTGACAGGGGAAGACTGACAGATAGACGGGAATTCCGTCTTTTTTTTTCCTCTTTTAAGGGTCCGAACCCTTCGAGGCGTAAGATTCTCTTATAACGACCTCTTCCCCTCCCTTTCTCGACCTTCCACCGTCTGTCACCCACCCCCCATGACCGAAAATATAAGTTTAGAAAAGTGAACTTAAAAATTCCTCGTACATAATGAAGATTTCGTTATTGGAAGTTTTTATTAAAAACAGAATTGTTACGTTTCGTGAGACGTTTTTACACAAGTCTTCCCTCTTCAGATACGGTGTTATCGAATTCCTACTTCGAATGTAGTAGTAGGAGAGAACTCGTAGATGGTACTCGGGTCTCGCGATGAGGTGCAACATTGTGGGTAATAAATTAGATTACGAGTAGTGTCGTGATGTTCAACCTTCGATAATTATAATATTAAAAGATCTACTCTTTGTCTTAAACTAAGTCCGATTTATTGTACGGGCTCTAATGGGAGGGAACCTCGTCCCCAGACTTGAGAGCGCACAGACTGTCTGTCTACATTCCAGACTGTCTAGAGTCCAAAGCAGGAATCTAGTCCCATGTGTGGTGCGACGGAGGACGTTGACTTCGACTTTTTGACCGTCCGGGGGTTTCGGTAAACAAAACACAAAGTACAAATGAGACGATGAACTTTTGGTGACCAAAACGTGTCCTTGGGTTTAGTTTAACAGTTTCATTTCGTTTCGGTCCTGGACCATAGTGGTTTAGTGGAACCTTTAAACCCGGCTCCGCTCCTTTCACACACACTTAGGTGACACTAGGTGGGTAGGCAGGTTGGTGAGGGGTTGGGGACTGACTTCGGACCGCACGGACCGACCGAGACACGATCTGCGACCCCTGGCCTCTCGCACTCTACGGGAGTCGATGGTCGTCTCCTAGCCCACTCGTGTTCCGTCTGTCCTCGGGAATCGTGCGAGGTTGAACGGTCCAAACACAGGAGGTCTTCCTGGGGCTTGGGACGTTAGACCCTGGGTTTGTTCGTAATGTCCGTCACTCTCCTCTTGTGTCGGGACATTGGGTCCGGGCGACGGCCGGAAAGAGAGGGTTTCCGGGAGGACACGGATTACGGTTCGAACCAGAACCGTTAGGTCAGGTACGTATGTGGTCTGGTCGATCTACACCGCCTAAGGCACCGTAGAGTAGGTAGTCGGGGTTCTGCCTTTCCTTCCTCAGTACATGTCGAGGTCCTTGACGTTCTCCGTCCTACCCTAAAGAGGGGCCCAAGGTTGGACGTCTGAACTCACGTCAATACGACGGTACTCGAGGAGACCGGTCATCATAGCTGTCCCGGTCGACCTCCCGTCTCTGACGGGGTTCGTGTCAGACTCGACGACTCTCGTCCGTCGCACCCACGGGGTAAGTTGTTCTAGTTGTCCTAGGGTGCGCGGAGAGTCTCTGGAGCCTTGTGCCGTACAAACTACCTACTTACTTACTTACACTAAAACTCCTTCCGTCGATACACGGGCAAACCTCTATCCTCTCCACACTGACAACTGGGGTGGTGGGTCAAAAACCCTTGTTCCTGTATCCGACGGAAAGTCCGTGGATATGTTTCTCAGACAACTCCTAAGGAGGGTGTCTCAATTTGTCGACTTTTATATTTATTACAATTGCGGTTATCGTAGTCACGATGTAGTGCTCATGACTCGAGGCCGTCCACACGATAGTTCGTGTAATAGAGTGAATCAATAAAGTAACGTAGAAGTCTAGTCAGGACACTCTATGTGTCATAATAATCGGGGTTAAACATCTACTCGTTTGACTCCGAGTCTCCCGGTTCGGTCATGGTCATCGTCTCAACCCCAGACGTCGGTCTTATAATAAGACTGAGTCTTATGTTCGAATTTCGACCTTCCCCGGAGTGGGGAGTACAATGTTTCGTTTTGATGTCGTCCCTCCGACTCCAGGAGTCGTCGTGTCGACCCGGTTCTTGAACTCTCACGGGGATGGAAGTCGTCGGTGATCCGGCCGCCGAACGACAGGGACTAGTACCAAGGCTTCAAGACGTGTCTTGGAACTCTACCCTTCTAACTAATAAGAACCAGCCACATGTCGTGACGGAGAAGATTTCCCGGGGAGGTTTTGAGGGAGAGGACCTGTACCTTCCCTTTTCCTCTTTTGTCTTCTCGGTGAGTCGAGGTTTGGGTCGGACACCAAATTCCGCCGGAACGCGCCGGTCCGGACCTCCTGACGCGTCTTCTTCGACTGACGGGAGTGGAGTGAAGGACGGACCATATCAGAAGGGTCGACGTCTCGAGGACGGCCGTCCGAAGTCGAGAGTGACAAGAAAGAGGATCTTTCGGGAGGGGGGCTGCAGAAGCGGACAGGGTACAGGATGGGTCAAAAGTTTCGGGTCTAGTTTATGTGACGAAAGGGGACTAAAGGGTGGCGATAGTGGTGGGTCGTCTCAGACGGACTTGAGCAGAAACTTGGAGGATCGGAAGGAAGTATAAAGACGAGGTTTGGGAGGGTAAGAGGTGGAGTTTACTGTCCTGAATGAAAGTACAGATAGAGGGAATAATCGTCCACCGAGCCTCGTCCCGGGGGTCGCGACCGACCCTCACCTCTCCAACCGGATGAGAACTGAGTCCGTGTGGGGACCGGCACAAACGTATATCAAGAGATTGGAAGGAAGGAGAAGTCCCGGGTAGCGGTCGAAGTAGAATTTGAGAGTCAGGATCTCCCACTCCTGGTTTAGTAAGGTCGCGTCGTAGTCAGTATTCACCCCCGAAATTTTTTATTACACCTTCTATTAACACTGTTTGTAGGCGGTTCAGGTTGATGTCAAACCGTAACTTACTCTGTGATATACTCCCCAACCCCCGTTTTTGGGGTCTCCTTTCTAGGACGGGAGTCACCTAGAGTGTCTCCTCTACCCTCCCTAGGAACTCCCGTCCCTGGAAAACTGAAACGGGTGAGGATTAGGGGTCGTTTATTTGTCACGGACCTTGGGTCATCCTCGAGTTTTCTCTTGCCGACATCTTTACTTAATTATGTATAACTGGGTTCTCGTCACTCGTAGGGTATATTCCGTCCCACCACGACTTGCGACTCAGCCAGACACGCCACTCAGTCTCGACGTCTTAAGTGTCCCCTTTCTCTACCTCTCTCTCTCTCTCTCTGTGCCCATGTCCCGGTCCTCCAAACACCAACTGGCTTTAGTTGTTTCCCGTCTAGAATTTTTCGTGAACCGGTGTCAACGGACCCTCCGTCGTAGTTTGTGACACCAAAAGGTAGAAAAAAGACGTCTCGTTAGAAAAAAGTTTACTTTAGTATGTGACATGGTATTTACGTATTGTCTCGAAGGTGCCACCTGCAGTCGACCCCGATGCTCCGACTGGACGTTTGGGTCCCTGAGGACCCCGGGGAGGTCGAGTTGGTCACTGGAGGAGGAGAGGAGAGGGTAGGGAGACTCTCCGGGGTCCCTCCTGCACCAACTCCCCTCCCGACACCCGGGAGAGACCCGACAGTATCCGGTCCAGAAGACCCTCCGGTAAATCCCATTTATTTACGATTTCACCCGAAGGACCACCGAGTCGGTATTTCTTAGACGGACGTTACGTCCTCTATGCCCAAACTAGGGACTCAACCCTTCTAGGGAACCTCCTCCCGTGCCGTTGGGTCAGGTTATAAGACCGACCTCTTAGGGCACCTGTGTCCTCGGACCACCCGATGTCAAGTATCCCGGTGTGTCTCAGTCTGTGCTGTCTTCGCTGAATCTTGCGTGTGTGTGTTTACGATTTCACCGAGTTCTTTGAAGGGGGTCGCTACTCCCTCACCCCCACCGCCTTTCTTTCGCTTTCCGGGAGGGTCGTTCCCTTCCCGTTGGGTTTCGGAGGTCCATTCGTCATCGACAACACTGAGTCGACCAGTTCTTAGGTGGACCTTACGTCCTCTAGACCCAAGATAGGGACCCAACCCTTCTACGGGACCTCTTCCCTTTCCGATGGGTGAGGTCATAAGACCGGGCCTCTTAAGGTACCTGACATATATCAAGTACCACAGTGTTTCTCAGCTTATCCTGACTTTATCGCACCACCAATGATCCCTTGTGTTCCTGAGTTAAATCCTGCACAAACGAAAGACCTGATACGAAAGTCTTTGATTTCGTGGTGGACGTCACACACACACACACACACACAGACACACACACACACAGACACACACACACCGAAAGTCTATGGTCTAGGTGACTTTGGCTCACGTAAACAGTCTCTCTTCGATGGACGCACGACATTCGGTGTCCTTCTCAGGCAAATCCTGTTTGGTCGGGGGTGGGGGACAGTGCCGTGGTCATCCCTCGTGGACAACGACGTAGACGAGTCGTAGGGAAAGAGGAAGAAGACTTTTATCGTGGGTCCAAAGTGGAAACCCCATGGTCGGGAGAGTGCGAAAGTCCGACTTAGGAAGGTGAGTGTTGTGTGTGTGTGTGTGTGTGGAGGTTTGTGTCTGGTGAGTCGTGACTGGATCAGACCAGTCACTCGTGTAAGAGAGGAAGTCACTAACCAGTCTCCACCAGTACACTGGGTTCTGGAGACCAGTCACTCGTGTAAGAGAGGAAGTCACTAACCAGTCTCCACCAGTACACTGGGTTCTGGAGACCAGTCACTCATGTAAGAGAGGAAGTCACTAACCAGTCTCCACCAGTACACTGGGTTCTGGTCGGTTATTCGAAACTGAGACCCTGAAAGGAATAAGGGACGTTGGCTGGAAGTGAAGACCGGGCAGTGACCAAGAAGACTGGACCCGTCGTCGAGGTCGGAAGGGGAGTCTGGGTTCCTGGTGCGTGTCCGGTCATCGGACACCCCGAATGCGCATGGGGTCGCAAGGGTCGATAGACCGGGGTGGATCCCAACACAAACCGACTAGATCACTCTAGGGAGGTTGGACCCGAGATGAAGTGAGGACCTTTTATCTTCGAGAGGAAAGTAACCCAAACGTTACTTATCCTACAGTCGGACCTCGACGACCGGCGACGGGATACGGTGCACCCCTCACGAATGATCCCTGACTTAGGGTGTTCCTTCCTTCGTCTTCCGTGTCTGGACCCGTAGAGAACTTTGAACCTGTGGTTATTTGTCCGGGGTCTAACGGTGCTATAACCTTTTGTTTTGTTTGTTTGCTTTTACTTACGCAACGCATAGAAGAACGAAATAGTCCAAACTTTACTCGCAACCGAGGGTCTACTACGTCGGAGACTGGAGTCAAGTCCGAAACGGACCGAAGGGACCACCGAGTCTGCCATTTCTTAGACAGACTATTGCGTCCTGTGGGCGTAAGTTAGAGACCCAACCCTTCCAGGGGACCCCTTCCTTTACCGTTGGGTGAGGTCATAAGAACAGACCTCTCAAGGTACCTGTCTCCTCGGACCCGCCCGAGATCAGGTACCTCGACGTTCCTCAGCCTGTGCTGACTCTTTGATTATGAAGCTACTAGTGGGGTGGGGTGGGGTGGTGAGACAGGCGACGGGGTGGATCCCCAGAGCAAACCCACTAGATTACTCTGGGGAGGTTGGACCTGAGTCTAGGTAAGTGAGGTGGGGTAGGGAGGAACAAGACAAGTGACTTGAAGTCAAGACGACGTTCTTTGTCTATTACGTGTCACTTACTCCCGGGAGGACTCGAGCCCCACCCTCCTCAGTGGGGCACCGAAACTAGATACGGAGTTTCTCTGGGCGACCCCCGTCTCCGTCACCCCATGCTGACCCGAGTCAACCACCCCTGTCAAGGAGCTAGAAAATGGACGACATAGTAGAACCCGTTCGACGAGAGAGAGAGCGTCCTAGGAGTTGAAATTCACCCCTAGTACTTGATGTATGGACTGTCTTCCTGTTTCTAGATGTTTGACTGTCGTGGTCAACCACCACTACTCTACCACGTTTTCCTTGAGAGTGAACAACGACCACCCGTACGTTTCCCTTTGTCGGTGAAACCTTCTGTCGAACCGTCAAGGAATTTGTCGATCTATATGAGAATGTTTATTAAGTCGTTCGTACGAGGATGTATAGGTGGGTTGACTAACGTTTCAATACAGGTGTGTTTTTGGACGTGTACTTACAAATATCATCGAAATAAGTATTAGTGGGGTTTGACCATTATTGGTTTTAAAGGAAGTTATCTACTTACCTATTTGTTTAACACCACGGAAGACACCTTATAATAAATCACTGTTTTTACTTACTCGGTAGTTCAGTACTTTTCGGTACCTCCTTACGCATGACGTTTCACTTCCTTCGGTCAGACTATTACCATGGATGATATACTAAGGTAATGTACTACAAGACCTTTGCCGTGTTTCTTCCGTCATTTTCCTGGCGACCAAAGACCCCCGCTTCCGTACCTCCCACTTCTTTCCCCCTAGTATAGTAGACCGTTCCGTCTCCCAGGGAGTCATGGGTAACGGGGAGGAAAGAAAAATAAATAAAAATAAAAAATGAAACAAAACGAAATGTTATGATATAACCAAAACGGTATATAACTGTACTTTGACGGTGCCCACATGTACTCAAGGGTTAGGACTTGGGGGGAGGGTGGAGGGTGGGGTATAGTAGAGAGACCTAGAAGGGACACGTGGTCGGGGTTCGTAGGACATAGGACATAGCTAGTGTCTGACCGCTAAGCAAAGAATGTACTATCATATGTACAAAGTTACGGTAAGAGGGTTTAGTAGGGTGGGAGAGGGAGAGGGTGTCTCAGGTTTGCAGGTAAGGGGGAGGAAAGAAAAATTATCTTAATATTGACCTGTCTATTAGGGGGTCTTATTTCTGAGATTGAGGGTCGGAGGGAACGTCGATTAACACGGTGTCCTGAGGTAAGGCCCGTTACCCTGGACTCTCCTTCACTACGTGCGTGGGAGAATTTTCTTCCCCGTGGCAGAGCAAAGGACTAGAGAAGGAAGAACGGTTGGTCTTACCTCTCTGACAGTGCCCGGGAGCACCCAGTACATCTGTTCACTACCTATGTTGGTGTCCTGTTTTCCTTGAGCCCAGGGATTACAAAAACACAGTTTCCTAGAGAAATCGAATCTTTAAAGGAATCTCTTTTTAGTTGGACAGAGAACGAATTCCTTGAAATCAAACGTAAAAATAGTGTATGTTGGTTCACTAATAGGAATATTTACGTCCTTGGGAGTTCTTAACAGGACTCCTAATACGTATTATATCCATTTTGTCGAAGTGAGTGAGTTAGTAAGTAAGTCGTTTATTGTCGGTCAAATGAGACGGCCGAAGGGACTGCCGAGTCCACCATTTCACAGACGGGTTTCACGTCCTCTGGACCCAAGCTAGGGACCCAACTCTTCTGGGGGACCTCTTCCTTTACCGTTGGGTAGGTCATGGGAACGGACCCTTTAGGGTACTTACCTCCTCGGACCATCCGATGTCAGGTACCCCAGCGTTTCTCAGCCTGTGCTGATTCGCTGAAGTGAAAGTGAAAGAATGAGACGACCCTAGACCTCCAAGTTGATCCTTGCTCTGTCTGTTTTAGGGGACAGAAGACCTCAGGTATAAGATAACGTCCTCTGTCTGTTCCTGAGTTGTACTCCTACTCAATTAATGTCTAACAGTGTTCACGTCACTACGATAATCATTGTCGATTACAAAAGACACAAGATTCGAATGATGTACAGGATAAGATTCCCGAAAAGTATATAATGAAGTAAAATAGAAGTGGTCTTTGGGTTCTCTCCCCACGAGAACGAAAGAGTAAACTGACTCCTCCTTCGTCTCAGTGTCTTTACAACTCTTTGGACGGGTTCCAGTGTGTCGATCATTGACCACTAAGTCCTAACCTTGGGTTGAGACAAGCTAAAATTTCGGAATTGGTGACCCGAGAGGACGATTGCTTCCCTTATGTTCTATGTCACTATTTCTTACTAATCCCACAGGAGTAGTTGTCGTCGTTGTTTTGGTCGTTTTCGACGACTTGTGGGACTCGAGGGAATGGACCCATCGGCCTCAACTCTTCAGACCTTTTTCTAACACGGGTGCAAAAATCCTCAAGTTTACGTTTCCCAAGTGCAACGAAACTACTGTCACGGTCTTCAAGACCAGGGACGTTCGGGGCCGACGGTTCCTCTACGGGTGGATACTGTCTGTTCGTCTTGGTCAGTACTGACGATCACCCCCTGGGGTAGTCGAGTGTGACGGGTTCCAGACAAACAAATTTTACGTGAGGCCCCGCCCCAGTATTTTTTTTTTTTTATGTGAGGTCCGGGACTCCTCTTTCACTCTTCCCACCGACCGTCCACCTTCGGACCCGGACCCGGAGTCCTGACCCCTCAGTGGGAGGTCCAGGGTCGACTTGAACGGACGTTTGTCAAGGTTCTGTGTTTCTATACGTATGCAGACACACACATGGAGGACTTATCTTTATACGTTCGCAGTGCGGGTGACACAGATCGTGCCGCGGGAAACGTCTCGCCCTCCGAACTACTTACAGAGGACTAAACGAAACTACACTTTGTAGTAAAATATACAGACTCACTCACCCTC
This sequence comes from Capra ibex, assembly GCA_006410555.1. Taxonomy (NCBI): domain Eukaryota; kingdom Metazoa; phylum Chordata; class Mammalia; order Artiodactyla; family Bovidae; genus Capra; species Capra ibex. The sequence continues at coordinate 7,017,764 of SJYO01033645.1, forward strand.
CTTTGACTCTCAAGTGCGTGTAACCACCTCTCTCAAAAAAAGGAGCACACTTTTATGTGAGGACCCTACGAGGTAGGTCGGTCTGGTTACCGGAGCAAAATGGTTACTCCTCTGGGGGGGTGTGTGTGGGTCTCTCCCCGTCGTTGAACGGGTTTCAGTGTCTCGTTCAACCACCGTCTCACTTCGGTTTTGACGTCCAAAGTGGATTGGCTACCGACCCACGGGAGAGGGCCCGGTACGGGAGGGAACACCAACAGTCTGTCCGTGGGCGACCTCGTCGCACCCGAGACGAGGGCCGGACTGTCTACTTACGACGAGTGTCCGGACTTGCCTCTCACAAAGAGACCGACGCAGGTTCGGACCTGTTCGATACCCTCGATCACGAGTGCCACCGACCCTCGAACCCGAACGTCCGTTTACCTGGAGGCAGTGTACAGCCCCGTTGGAGAAAGGTCCTCACTCTCTGGGACGCCCTTCGTCCGTAGGAGAGTCTCGTAGTCGGAGGATCAGACGTCTTGCTCTTTTGTTCATCGTAGAGAGAACTTCCTAACGTCCCTCACTTTTGCTGAGAGGATTCAGACACCCCGGTGCCGTCTCGTAGACCGAGTATCGGTAGTGGGGTTTTTCGATCCCTCCGCTGGGTCTCGTCCCAGACACTCTCAGTCTTGTAACCTGAACCCTCCACGGAACGCGGGAACCGTTCAGAAATCTGTTTTTTTTAGAGAGCTACAACGGTCACTAAGTACTAGAGTCGAGGGTGACAGGTAGGGACAGAGGGGGAAGTGTCGGGTCACACTCCGGGCTCGGGTCACATGGACGGAGAGGGACGACCGACGTTGAGGGGGGGATGGGTGACCGAGGGGTGTGGGGTCGGGTGTAAAGTGGTCGGTCGTTTTACGTTTACAGTAATCGAGCGACGTTCGACCACTCGATTACAGTGGTCTGCCGTGTACTCTCGACCCCGCCCGACCTCCCACCCCCGCTTAAGGGGTCCTCCCCACCACAAGAGTCGAAAAGGGTTATTCCCATACTACCTCTCGATTTACTTACCGACGTCCTTTCTCCACTGGCACCTCTGGCAAGACCGTCGGAGAGACGTCGACACCGAAAGAGGTCCAAGTGGTACCGGCGGACACCGGGGACGAAGTTGGGGGTAGACCTACTACCTACACAGAGCCGGAGAGACCCGGAGGTGGAGGAGGGGATTGACTACTTCTTCGAGTATCCGCCCTGTGAGTTGGAGGTGGGAGAGTAAAGGTAGGGTCGGGCGCGAGGGATTTTGGATTACTCTCTTCATCCGGTGGGGGAGTTAATTGTACCGTCACCGCCCCCACCCCCCCCGCAGGAGGGAGGGTCTTCCTCCACCGTCGTAACCTGAGGAACCTAGGTGTCCGTCCTCAAGACCCAAGGTCGGGGTTGTACCTCGATTGAACGGGACTCGTGAGTCTGTGTAGGAGGGGAAGCACCCTAAGAATCGAAGACATCAACACTTTCTCCCACAGTCTGAGTGGTGGTCAGGGTTGTTAGAGAGGTTCAGTCGAGATTGGTGGTGGCGGGTGGGGTGGAGTTCGTTGAGTGTCCGTCTCTACGGTTACATTCAAAGGAAGAGAGAGAGAAAAACAAAACCGACACGACGTGTGAACACCTTAGAATTAAGGAACTGGTCCCTAGTTTGAGAACGGGAGACGTCCCCTTCAAGTCTCAGAGTTTAGAATCTCGTGGCACCTTCGGGTTCCGAGGAGGAGGAGATTACGGGAATAGACCTCCGCTCCCGTCCACACACACACACACACACACACACACACACACACACACACACACATACTCCCGTCCCATACTCGCTTCCGTACCCCTCTGGGTCGTCCTCCCTTCCTGAACCTCGGTTTCGACGGGTACTCCACCTTTTACTCTACCTTCTCAGGACACCAGTCACGAAAGGTGTGCACAAGGGGAAATAGGATTGTAACGATCGAAAGGGTTAAATAACTACTCTTTGACTCCGAGTCTCTCTAATTTATTACCTGTCTCAGTGTCGTGGTTAACGTAAACTTGAAGTCTCGACTAAATTCTCGTCTTCGACGAGGGTGACGACACCCTTCGACGACAGATCTGACAAATTTTATCTTCCTGGTGATCTCTTTAAGTCTCGGAAACACAGTATATTGTTCCACCCCCCTCAACGTACACACTTGCACACCTGTAACATTTACACCCACCCAGTGACGACTTACTTCAACGACAGGCTTCGGCCCCAGGTCTTTACGGTTTACCTCTCCTGTACCGGTTCACCGGTTACCCCAACCCCTCACCCGTCCGTCTCCCGGACCCGGTGGGGTGCCACCGGGGGTTTCGGAACGAGACGACCGATGCTCAACCCGGACACGAGTGTCCAGGTCGGTACGCCGGACCGGGCGTGGTGAATGGGGCCTAGGGTACGAGGGGACTGACGACGGGTCCTCCCACCGTACAGAACGGGAACCGGAGAAAGAACGAATGAGAGACGGTACCGGGGACCCCAACGGACGGGGTTGACCCCTGTCTAGGACGTCTGTCTCGGACCATCTGTGGACCCCGACGACGGTCGCTCGCCCCTTCGGTCGTCCACTCACCGTGGCACGTGGGTGACCCCTGGTCGTCCGGACCTGAGGTCGGTGGTCGGTGACCGACACACTAGCGCCGACATCGGACGGAGAGACTGGAGTCCCTGAGGGAGGACTCGACGATTCTACTGGCGGATTCCCGTTTCGAACGTTTGGTATTGCAAGCTCGGGTGTCTCTCCCGACACCACCGGGTCCGTTGGATCCTTCATCACCTCTCAAGGGCTCCCTCGTTACTGACCCTTAGGTCGGTTCCGGAAATACAATTCCGGGGGACGGGGAGAGGACCCGGAGTCAGAGGGGTAGGTATTTCGTCTCCCAGAAGTCCGAGTCTATGCCTCATCACGAGCCGGGGAGGTACAGATGACAAGAAGTGGTACTAAGCGACAATTCCAGTGCCGCCCTAAAATGAACAGTCTTTGGTCGTCCGAGAAGTACGTCGTCATTCGACTCATTGACGCCGGGTTCTACCCTTTCAAAGCTACCCACCTCTCTCCAAAGTACTAACGTGCAAGTTCAGTGACTGGTTCTTCCTTACTGAGACTCGTCTGTCTTCCTTCGTACGTCCTTGTCTCCCTTCGTCTCGACGACCTTCGACTATCTTGACCCTGTTTGAGAGCGGTTCAAACGTGACCTGACCGGGACTTACTCTTCTGTGTTCCGCAAGATAAAGGACCTCTGGAGTTCCCTGTCCTCGTGATTACCACTCGTAATTACCTCGTGGACGACACATGACCCTGAGACCCCCACGGTCCACTCCACGGGTACTCGCTTAGTACCACTTCTTGAGACGGAATTTCTCTCGAGGACAATGTCCCTTCTCACTGGTACGGGTCCAGAGGTATGAAGTTTCACCGAAGTCCCCCGAGTAGTGAAACGAAAGTCAAGTCTTCTTCCTCCCCGGGGAAGGACGAGACCGGGGTCCCTGCGGAAGGACCTCCTCCTCCGTCTAAACTTACGTACCTCTACTCCCGTGCCACCTGTTTCCCTGGCCCCATTTGTTTCCGTCCCTACACGAGTTCACACGTCACCCATAAGTCCTGATCTCCGTTCCGACAGGTATCCCCATCTTACTCTTTACTCTGTCCTTCCCCGACCTACTAAATCCAGGAACTTACGTCCTGGTTCCTGCTACTTGAGATAAGTTTCCGTGACCCCTCGGTGACTTCAGTACTTGTCCTTGTACGAAATCCTCTAACTTTTCTCGTTCCTCTGGTCCGTTCACCTGTGTCTGTCACTCTCCTACCCTCCTCCTTCCCGTCCCGGACTACCACCCCTAACCACCCCTACCTCCACCCACTTCCCAACTACCTCAGTTCCCCTTCCACCCCCCCTATGACTTTGACCGCCCAACACCCCTTCGCTGTGTCCACACACGTCCCTCTACTACCAACCTAATCCTGTACAACCCAAACGTAGGGTCGAGACCACGACAGGAGTACGTAAGAGAGTCCGTTCAGTCAAATAGAGAGACCCGGAGTCCACGGAGGGGAGATTTGACTTTTTTTATCTCTCTACACCTTAAGTTGGTCTCTTAGATACTCTCCATAAGACTTGTTTCCTTCACTGACAACATCCGAACGAAAGATTTTCCATTCGTAAATAACGAAAATAATTAATGACCACTGGTAGGGGATAATGTTTACTTCTGTGACGTCAAGTTCCAGTTTCCTCACCGACCTTAACCGTCACAACCCGGAGGTTAGTGTCCTTTTCGTTTAATACTCGTTTATTTACACCCTACTGAGTCTCTTCTCAGAACTAAAATTTTATAACGATTTCTTTTCCCGACAAAATACTGAAAACACGGCACACGAATAATTTGGGTTCGATATTTACACTTGATTATTCATTTTACTCAGTTCAATTACTTTTTTTAGTTGGAAGTCTTGCCTAGGTATAATGGATTACCGTCAGGTATTTGTATTTGTATTTTAAAAATTTATGTTCTTACTTGACGTTACGGGTCGTCGAGTTCCTTAGACGTCAAAGAGACGGAATTTTTATTTTCGATAACTAAAATCGAACCCAAGAGTAACGAGTACTCACTCGGAAACTCTTCAGTATTTCCTTCCTTAATAAAGGTTGACAAATGGGTGATTCCTAGTATACATAACTTAAATTTAACAGAGACTAAGGATTAATCATGTTTGGTTTAATCTTAGGCTCATGCCGTCTAGACCTTTCCGGGGACCTCTGTACATTCGAGTCACAAGAAACACAATATCCGGACCTTGGTCTCCCTGTCCCTTCCCCTTGATCAACGGGTTCTAGTGTATCGTCCAGTCCCATCCGCCCAGGTCCGATCTTGGGGCCCGAGACGTGCGCCCAGTCGTGGGGAGAGACCAGATACGTAACAGACCCTAGTCTAATAATTTAGGTCCCACACGTTCCGACAATGGACCCGGAAGCAGGACCACTAGGACATTATTCTTGAAAGAGGATCGAGACCCCTTTTCATTAGACGAGTTCTTTCCTGGGAGTTTCGGGTTGAGTAGGTTATGACTATCGTTTCCCACAAGATTCTGGGAGACGTGTAACGATACATACCTTGGGAACTCAGGGAAACGGGTGGGACGATCGGTCCGTCGAGTCGGTGCTTTCTCTGTGTGCCCCCCGGACCCCAAGACAAGACTCTCACCGACGTCCAACCGTGTCGGGTCCGGGTCCAGTCAAGGAGGGGCACAAAGTCACTCGTCTCCCGTGTTTTCGGATAACATACCAATCTTCCCCTCCCCAGCGAATTGAGACGGTCCGAGAGGGAGGGAAAGAGAGAGAGAGTGTGTGTGTGTGTGGGTGTGTGTGTGGGTGTCCCTGCTTCCTCGAAACATACACCGGGTCCGTGCGTACGCACGTGCGTACATACAATTCGGAGTCGGGTGTGAGCTAATACTTCGTCTACAAATTAATGATGGACTCACAATAATTAGTTGTGCTAATTATGTGTTGGGTATGGTGTATTAATGAAACGTTAATGTGGCTTTGCTTTATAAAATAACGGCTCCCAGACTATTAATCGGCCGGAGCGGTTTCCTGTCCATACTGCCCGTCGCTAAAAAGAAGAGAGGAAGGAAAAGGAAGGAGGGGACGGGAGAGTAATTATAAGGCCCGGCTACAGGGGTGGTCCGTCTCGCTCCTCGGGTCCGTCCGAGGGCCGGAGGAGGGACGTCACTACAAAGACGTGACTGTGACCAAAATTACACTAGGAGTAAGCAGGACACCTCTTCCTTTACTGTTGGGTGAGGTTATGAGAACGGATCTCTTAGGGTACCCGTCTCCTCGGACCACCCGACGACATGTACCCCATCGTATCTCAGTCTGTGCTGACTCCGCTGAATCGTCGGCGTCGTCGTAAGCAGGACCAGGAGAGACGAGTCGAGAGGTCGAACCTTTAGGTGCAAAAAACGTCTTTGCTTCGACCGGAGGGTGGCCGGACACCTAACTCTCAGTCGCCGGCCGTCCCCAATGTACCCCCACGAGACGTCCGTCGACGGATCTCGGCTCAGAGTTGAGATGGTCAATGAGTGACACTGTGGAGACAGCCCGGTTGGTACGGAGTCAAAGGGGTCCACGTTCTACCTTTGCCTTGTCAGTAATGAAGTCTCCCCAGAACATAACGTATACTATCTTTTGTATTTCGTAAATCATGTCTCGGGCCGTGTCTCAGTGTGAGGTCATTATAGATAATATTGATGACGACAATAATAAACCCGAAGGGACGACCGAGTCTACCATTTGTTAGATGAACGTTACGTCCTCTGTTCCCAAGTTCGGGACCCAGCCCTTCCAGGGGACCTCTTCCCTGACCGATTGGTAAGGTCATAAGAACGGACCTCTTAAGGTACCTGTCTCCTTGGACCGCCCGATATTAGGTACCCCAGTGTTTCTCAACCTGTACTAACTTGATGATTGTGTATCGATAATAAATGGGTCTTTACCGGAGAGGTCCTAAGGAGGGTTAGTCTCTCGGAGGCTTTGTAAGTCCAAAAACCTAAAGTGAGAGTTAGGAAGTGAATCTCGAGCCAGGGTAGATAATCCTTTGTAGAAGGGTGGAACGGGAAAGGAAGATGGCCGGTGGAGGTACCCGGGGTGAAGGGTTTAGGTTCGGAAATGGGAAAGAGAGGACCAGGTACCGGTAATTGGAGGTGCGGTAGAGGGACGACGGGAGGGGGACAAGGTAGGAGGTGACCCGTTCCTCTGTCCAGGAGTCCCTCGTCTCAAACCTGGTACGGTGAGGGGACGAGTTGTTGGCAGACATTGAGTGATAACGGATTCGGTGGACGGAAGCGACCTACCAGTGGTCACGAGGTTTAGGGTAGTAACGAACCAACGTACTCGTGGATTCGAAAACTCCTACTTACTTCCTGACTTACAGAACGTTCTAAACTGTCCGTAAGTGTGGGTGGTTCGACGCTACGGGGTCTTGCAAAATACTCGGACGTATAGAGGTACCTGAATCCAAATAGAACCTTAGACCCCAAATAAGGAGTGATCAATAAAGGGGAGGGGAGAGGAGGGTGTTTTTAGAAGTTTGGTCAACGTAAATTCTTCCTAAGTCCCGAAGAGACCTCTGGGTCGCCAATTCTGAGACCCGAAGGTGGCGTCTACCGCGCCCAAGTTAGGGACCAACCCTTTGATTCTAGGACGTATGGTGCGTCACACCTTTTTCCTTTTTGTTCGTTTGTTTTGGGGGTTTTGTTTATTTTTGTTGGTGTAGGTATTTCTTTTTTATTTATTTTTATTTTTAGGTATAAAAGTCTGTGTCTTTGGTGTCCAGGTCGACTCGTCTCCGAGATAGTCCTTGGAGACTACGTCGCCGGTCACACACCAGACGAACTCTCCACTCACGTTCCCTGTACCACCGTTTGGGTCGCGTCTACCGTGTTCTCTCTCGGGTCCCCACCACCGCCACACGAACACACACGTCGACACAGGCCACACGTAGTCCGTGTGGAACGAAACGTGTCTGTCCTGGTTGCCTCGACGAAGAGTACACTGAATTGAGGAAGTCAATGTTTTTATAGTTCTTGACACTCAGTAAGTGAATGAACTTCACTCTGTACTTCAGTGAGTCAGCACAGACTGAGAAACGCTGGGGCACCTCTCACAGCCGATGGTCCAAGGAGGCAGGTACCCTAAAAGGTCCGTTCTTATGACCTCACCCAACGGTAAAGGAAAGGAAGAGGTCCTCTAGAAGGACTGGGTCCCTAACTTGGATCCAGAGGGTGTAACATCTGTCTGTGAAATGGCAGACTCGGTGGTCCCTCCGATCTCAAGTAAATGAATCATTTGTATTTTGAGACCCGAGGCCTCAGTCGGGTGACCACCTTAAGACAGAGGTGGAGACCGATCGATACACTGAAACCCCTTTAGGGACTTGAAGAGACTCAATAATCGGAGTCGACAAGTCAACGTTTCAACACAGGTTGAGAAACACTGGGGTACCCGACGTCGTGAGGTCCGAAGGGACAGGAAGTGATAGAGGGTCTCAAACGAGTTTGAGACAGGTAACTCAGTCACTGTGGTAGGTTGGTAGAGTAAGAGACAACAGGGGAAGAGAAGGACGGGAGATAGAAAGGGTCGTAGTCCCAGAAAAGGTTTCTCAACCGAGCAGTGTAGTCCACCGGTTTAATAACCTCGAAGTCGTAGTCAGGAAGGCTACTTATAAGTCTTAACTAAAGGAGATCCTAACTGACCAAACTAGAAGAACGACAGGTTCCCAATCGGAGTCAATAATCGACGTTTCACTCCGATTATTATCGAGGATGGTTATCGTAAGAGCACTCTTCCAGTGCGTGTGAGACTAGTGTAACAAACCGTATACCCTGCTCGGTCTGTCACAATCGATAAAACAATAATAATCATTCTTATTACCCCGAAGGGACCATCGAGTCTACCATTTCTTAGACGGACGTTGCGTCCTCTGGGCTCAAGTTAGGGACCTAACCCTTCTAGGGGACCTCTTCCTTTACCGTTAGGTCAGGTCATAAGAACTGACCTTTTAAGGTACCTGTCTCCTCGGACCACCCGATGTCATCAGCTACCCTAGTGTTCTCAGTCTGTGCTGAATCACTAATTTGGAGTCATTCTTATCATTTGGGACTCTTGTATATCTTTGAGTCACAGATTTCGTCTTGTACCGTACATCAAGATCTGGAAACCCACCTCTTCAAGGACGTCTTAGTAACGTTGTCTTCCGTCCTTTCCCTATAAACAGTAAGTAAATAAGTAAATCGTTTACGAGGGCCTCACGGCTGACATATTCAGAGGCACAATCCCCTCCCGTCTCCAGTGCACCGTCTACATCAAATGTCCCTCGACCCCCTCCCGTCTCCGACCCTTCGCGAAGTTTGGAAGTAAAATTCTAATGAGTGATGACATGGAGGTTTCCGAGTTTAACGACCGGTAGGGGTCCACGACCTACCCTGCCTACTGTTGTGCCTACTTCCACACCCTCTATCGAGGATCTACTCACCCGAGGCCAGGTTCCTCTTTCACTTTTTCTCCTTTCCGTCTCCCGTGTCGGGTCCGTCACCGAGTCCCCGGAAGGGAACGTACTGTTCACCTGCCTTGTCGGTCGTCCGACACGAGCCCGCCTCTGCACTTTCCCCTCTCCTCTCCCTCGGTCACCAGTGGCGACGCCGCCGTTTCGGACCCGATCGCCCCTCGGTTTCCCTTAAGTGCCGCCCCGACTACCCCCGGTAAAGTCCAGGTCCCAAAAGGAAGAAACAGACTTCAAGTTCGGAACAAGAAACCTCGAGACTTCGGAGGGAGGGTCCTTCGACTACCCTTGTGAAGGTCCCGTGCAGTCTAGCTTATAAAGAGAACGGACCTTAAATGCATTTCGAGGGGTGAGTCGGTGTCCCGTTCCGGTGCCCCGGTCACGGGACCGGTGGTCGGAGGTGCCTACGTCATGATTGGGTCTCCTGTGTGTCCCTCGCACTGCGAGGTCCGTCTACTTCCCTCCCCGCACGTTTCGGTCCCACGTCAACAGGAACGAATCTCGGTCGGCCCGAGCGACGACCGTGAGTGAGTCGATATGTGCTACTTCCACCGCCTCGTGTCTCCAAAGGAAGGAGCGGGGCACCCGGAGGACCCGGGGGAGGGAGGGGGCTGGGTAAGACCGAGAAGTGAGTGTGTATGTGGATGTCTGTACATGTGTGCGTGTGTACATTCGCGTGCGTGTGTACATTCGCGTGCGTGTGTATGTTCGTGTGCGTGCACGGTTGTGGGTTCCGTTTGAGGCCGCAACCTAATTTCATTACTCCAGTTTTTGCAGCTCTTACGACTGGTGTTCCGTCTTTGGAAACGAGATCAGAGTCGAGACCCTGTCGGAACGACACGTGGGATCCGAAGACAAAAGAGGAGATGTTTTACTCTGCGCACACGATTCAGTGAAGTCAGCACAGGTAGAGAAAAGCTGGAGTACCTGACACCAGACGGTCCGAGGAGGCAGGCACCCTAAGAGTTCCGTGCTTATTACCTCACCCAACGGTAAAGGAGGAGGTCCACTAGAAGGGTTGAGTCCTTGACTTAGTCACAGAGGATTCAAAGGACGTGACTGTCCGTCCGAGAATTGGTGATCATGTTCCTAGAAGTTACGAGTTCACTTACCTTCCCCCGGTTCAGGGGCGTCTACCCGTTTTCACTTTACTCCTTCTTAGACTTCTCGGACTCAGGGACCCCACTGTACGGGACATGGACCCTCTTTCGGTCGGTCCACGACTGTCTAAGTTGTTAGACCCCGAGAATGTCGAAGTGACCCCCACCCCCCCACTCCACTTTAAGTTTCCGACTCGGGTACCAAGTAATACTCTAATCTTTGGAATACACTTGGGGAGATTCGGAGTCAAAGGAGTGGACATTTTACCCAAGTTACTGTAAAGAGTAAACATTTCAATTTGTTCTTCTGTTCCTCTAACGGGTCGTACCACAGACCCGGGTGAATCGGAGTCATTCACCCTCGAAAACAATCATAATGTCAATGACGAGGTCGGTGTAGTGTAGACCCCCTTTGGGGTCGACGTCGAGGGAGCGACGAGACACGACGGGAGTCCGGTCGTCCCTGAGACCCTTCACCGACCAGGAGTGTCCTGCCTCGTGTCGGGAGGATTTGGGGACGATCGGGGAAATGTTGTGGAACCGGTGTACGTTTGTGCCGAGACCTGAATTGCAGTCAAAAGACCTGTTTGTCGCGGGTGAAGAGTCTCGAGACCTCTTTCCTTGGGTGGTAATCCCGAAGATTGGAGGGGACTCTACACAGGAAAAATAAGAACTCCCCTTACAGAGGTTCATAACAATTTATGGTTACTCTTATGGAGTTAGTAGACCCCTGTTTGTAGAGACCCCTTTAGGGTCGGAACCAACTGGGGCTACGACTTTCGAGGTCGACACAAAGAGTAAGGACCTCCTTCCCTCGATTCTTGTTACCGGAAGGGGTGAGGACCGGGACCCCGGTCCCCAATGATTTCTAGTGACCAGGTGGAGGTCAGACCTCCTCCCTTCCTCGAGGGCGTCCGCCCCGGTCCGTCCTCTCTGACCAGGACCCTGCCGGAGGTGCGTCTGCCATTCTCGTCCTTCGGACTGTGGTGGGTGGGTTCTCTACGGGCCCCCGATGTTACCTCGACGGTAGGTGCACCGTAGACTACACAGGAGGACACATGGGATACCCCATAACACGAGTCTACGAGTCAACACAGACTGAGACGCTGGGGTACCTGACTTCGGGCGGTCCGAGGAAACAGGTACCCTAAAAGGTCCGTTCTTATGTCCTCACCCAACGGTAAAGGAGGAGACCCCCTAGAAAGGCTGGGTCCTAGTTTGGACGCAGAGAACGTTGACGATGAAACCGTCCACTTAAGAAATGGTGATCGGGGCGGGCCCTTCGGTACCTCCCCAGAGATTTACCTCTGGGTCTCTGCCCCCACTAAGGTCATTCACCATCTTTCCCCGAAGTGTGGATTCAGACGGTCCGTGGTGTCAGCCACAAAAGATTAAGGTCTCCTTCCCTAGCATCCACACCCGCAGGAAGGGACCTCCCGCACACTCACACACGTATGAGTCAACGAAGACAGTACAGGTCCAGAAACGCTGGGGTACCTGACGTCGGACGGTCCGAGGAGACAGGTACCCTGAGAGGTCCTTTCTTGTGACCTCACCCAAAGTAACGAGAGGAGATCCCCTAGAAGAGCTGTGTCTCTAGTTTGGACCTAGAGGAGTGGTGTACGTCCAAGAAATTCCGACTTGGTACCCCCTCGGGGGAACTCCTGCGTGAGGAGGGAACTGACGTCAATACTACCTCCGTTTTCAGCGGTGCACGGCGAAGAGACCCCCGTGACGGCCGCGACCGACAAGCCCAGGTGTAACGAGCCACTACGGACCCTTCGATGGCGGGACAGGGGTGGGGGTCCGCGTCGGGCAACGGGGGCCGTCTCGCACGACCGGTGTTTGAGTTACAGTAAGTGTGGGACCTCGAGGGGACCCCAGGTCGACTCCGATCTTTCGAGAACTTGGGGCACGGACGAATCGAAGAAGAGACGGAACAGGACGAGAAGAGGAACCCGGACTCATAGGAGGGCGCTATTAAGTGAACGTGTTGTCAGGGCCAAGTACAAGACGAAAATCTGTTGGGTTGGATTCAGTGTTCCTTCTGTCTGCGTCGAGGATGGGAGAACCCTCAGACGTGGGCCGCCCTCAGTTTGGGCTCTGTGTCTGACTGGCGTTGTGCCCGGGAAGTTGGTGCTGGTGGCGAGGGGATGGCCTAACCCGTAGTCCGCGAAGTCTGTACGGCCCACTGGGGTGAGGGAAGACTGTAGTGACTTGTGGTTGTTGTCGGGTCGGTTCTTCAAAGGAATCGAGGATGGCCTATCTACCACGACTCCGAGTCTCTCCAATAGTAAACGGGTCCCAGTGACCGTTGAGGATGCACCGATGTGAACCTAAACTGGAGTCAAGACGGACTAACGACCTGGGGTCCCGAACGGAGGGTGAATGTCTCCCCTGGACTTATGTAGACTCTACCTCTCGTCCCTAAGGGTCACCAATCCCAGTAGGGACCCCGTACTGGGTCCCTACGTACTTATCGACCGATAAGGGGAGACGGTGGAGGCCGAGTTCCTGCCGTCCGTCACCCTCCGTTGAGCGGTCGCCTCTCCCTCACACCCGGGGGCCACTGACGAAGGGACCACGGCAGGACCCGGGAAGGGTGTAGTGTTCGGACCCCCGGAGAGGGAGAGTTTGCTAAGGGTGGGTAGTCCGAGGAGAGGAGGGGAGGGGGTTAAGAACAATACTGTGTCTAGAACGTCGAGCCGGTCCGTCTATTGTCCGTCTCTTACCCTTAAAAATGGACGATTAAGCAAAAGACTCGGGGACGACGACCGGTTCGGGCTTGTCGAGGTACAGTCCGAGACTTTCCTCACCTCTCCCCTCCCCCGTCCTCCGTTTACCCCCTTTTAATGGGGACGTCCGTCACCGCCGAGGGGGCGGGGTCCGGGGTCCGTACTTAGGCTGTCGGTCCGGGGACTCACTCCCGCCACGTCACTCCGGTCCCGTCCGATCGGAGGAACCTATGTTCTCGTCCTGCCCCAAGACCAAGGGTCTCGTGGTCGGTGGACGAGTGAGACGGGGTAGAACCTCTCCTTTCCCGTCTTACGGAGTCAGTCGGGTGGCGGACCCCTACGTCGACTCGGGTCGGGGAGTAGGAAGGGTGGGTGTGGGAAGTCAGAAGACGTTGTCCTCGAGAGGGTTGCGTGGGACTCGGGACCGATGGGACCCGTAACCCGGAGTAAATTAGGAGTTTTTGTCACAAGGTAGCTGGAGCATACCCTTTCATAGTAATAGTAGGGGTAAGATGTCTACGTCTTTGACTCCAAGTTTTACTATGTCATAGGGGTTGTTCAAGTTGTATTTTAGTGGTACACACACGTACGTTCGAGACAGCGAGTCAACACAGACTGAGAAATTCTGGGGTACCTGAACCCGGACGGTCCGAGGAGACAGGTACCTTAAGAGGTCCGTTCTTATGACCTTACCCAACGGTAGGGGAGGAGGTCCCCTAGAAGGGTTGGGTCCCTAACTTGGAAGTAGAGAACGTAACCGTTCTCCTAACAAATGGTAACACGGTGGAATACTGGGTCGTTAAGGTGAGGAGCCACGGGGTCTCTTGACTTCTGTCCTGATTTGTCTGTGAACCTGGGTTTACGACTGCCACCGTGACAAGTGTCATCAGTTTTCCACCTTTACGGGGTTTACAAGTGGTCATAAATGTACCTATTTGTATCCTTACATTATCTAGGTAAGTTACCTTATAATAAGAGAGTCTTTTTCCTTCACGGTCATGTACGTTGTCACACCTATCTGGAGGTTTTGTAATACGATTCACTTTCTTCAGTCCATGTTTTCCGGTACACAACATACTAAGGTAAATATATTTTAAAGATCTGATCCAGTCAGGTATATGTGTCTTTCGTTTAATTACCAACGGTCTCCGACGTCCCTCCGTGGGAACTACACAGACCCCAAAAGAAAACCCACTTCCTTTCCAAGACCTTGACCTATTTTCGTCAATAACGCATTGTGACACCTGATTTACGGTGACCCGACAATGAAATTTTACCAATTAAAATACAGTACAGCTAAAGTGGAGCTAAAAGAAATTACTTTACTTCAATATTAATAATAATAATAAAAACCGGCACGACACACCGAACGTCCTAGAATTAAGGGGTTGGTCTCTAATTTGGACCCGTGGACGTCACTTTCGCGACTCAGGATTAGTGTCCTGACGGTCCCTTAAGAGAGTGGAGTTTAAAAAAATTTTCGACTCCCTCTGACTGTTCCCCCTGCCACTGTGTTAAGTGACTTCTAGTTTCTTGTCCACTCACCCCTCGGTTCCGAGTGAGAACCCAGAACGTCTGACGTCCCGTACGGGAACCGGTGGTAGGAGTCGACGGACTGGAGCGAGAGGGTAGAGACCGGAAACGGAGATAACAACGGAACCGGTCGTGTCGGGGGAACAGGGTAAAGACGGGAGTTTTAGGATGGGTAAGAAGTTCCCGGAACCAATTTTCAGTGGTGGAGGTACTTCGGAAGGACTAAAGAGAGGAACCTCCGGGACCGGGACACGGGACAGACCCAGTCGGAACGGAGAACGGAGGACGTCCCAAACGTCACGTGTCCGGAGAGGGATCGAGGGGGTGTCGGACTCCCCCAGTAGTGTGAGTGTCCAGGACCACTCCCCATTTCCTGTACTTACGGGTACCACAAGAGGTGAGACCCGAACCGTCCGTCTCTCGCGAGTTAGTTACCACGAACAATTGTCCCGGCCCAAGTGACGCTTTCCTGAACTTGGACGACCGAGTAGAGACGAAGGGACCGTGTCTGGGACGAGGGTCGCCTTGAGGAGTTTGTTAACACCTTACGTTCCCATCTCTGTCTTTTGAGGGCCTGTTCGTCCGTGAAGGGATGGACAGGAGGGCGACCCGTCCTTCGGACAGAACTAAGTGTCAAATATTATTTACGTTGAGGTAAAGGAGGGCCGGCGCAACCGGGTCGTGCGTGTGTGGGCCTCAGCCGACAAAGACGACTTACGGACCCCGAGGACCCTGGTCGGTCCGGGGCTGACTCAGGACTATAAAACAAAGGGCTCCATAGAGGTCGGGGTCGAAGACGTCTAGTCCTGTTTAGTCAAGACCGGAGACTTGCACTCGAGCGATTACTGACGACGGGACGAATGAAGTGACCGAATTGATTACTTATACGTTATTCCGTAAGTAGTACCTTCGTGAAAGATTTGATTTGCTTAATATATGTAAATTCCATAACCGTAATTCTTATTAGGGTTTGTGGTCCGACACGGTTGGAAAAGTGCTACGAAAACCTTCGAGAAAACTTAGACGTTACCTTACACTTAATCAATTTCTACGGTTCTTTAAGTGAAGTTTATTTTGTTCCGCCGGTTTAATCTTTCAGGAGTGAGGTCCTTTCCGTTTCTCTATACGTGGAGGAACTAGAAAGAGAGGTGAACCGACAACTACCGTTCTGTCCGATTCCTACCCCACCCCCCACCCTCCATCTCCCCTGCTGGTGGAGAGGTTGACTGTGAGTTTTCTCTTTCTCTGTCGAACCCTGGTCTCTTCAAGTCGGGTCTGTGAACGGTTGCGATTCTTCCACCCGGTCAAGGAATTTAGGGAATAACAGTCCACCACACCCCCGGACCTCTCTACCCTACCACTATAAGTGGAGGGACTCACCACTACTCGTAGTCGTTTCCACTCTGTCTACACGTCTCGTGGACCTACCCGTGTTGTCTTCGAGAGGTGTCATAAATAAGGGAAGGAAAGGTTTGATAGGGGTCTGTGGTAAATCTCTCATTCCTTTTTTCTCGGCGTCTGACTTTCGACACAAATAATATGTATACATACTGTCTCCGGACATAGGTCTTATACATTTCTTACGGATGTTTAGTTATTCTTTTATTATTAGGTCAACTTTAACCCACTTTCTGAACTTTTCTAGGTGGGATTTCTTCTATAGGTATATCGACTATTCATATACTTTTCCACGAGTCGTAGTAATGAGTGGTTCCTTTACGTTTATTTTTAGTCTCACAGAGTAACACCATGACTCTATGACTGGGTACTCTATGACTGGGTACTCTATGACTGGGTACTCTATGACTGGGTACTCTATGACTGGGTACTCTAAGACTGGGTACTCTATGACTGGGTGACCAACTGATTTAAACTGGTCTCCCTACTGTCGTTCGTACTCACTCCTCTATCTCTCTGATCTGGTAAGTGTGCGTCCACCGTCCTGGAAGAGTACCGTGTCGGTAGGAGAACCCATGACAGATGACTTCAGTTTGGGTACTGTTAAGTCGTAAAGGTGAGGGTCAATGTGTGGGTTCTCTTTTCGGACGTGCACGGGTGTTTTACTGGACCTAGTGTTTTATAAACAACGTCAAGATAAATATTCGTAGGGTTTACCCTGTGTTGAACTACGGGGGTGTCTTTTTATCTACTTGGTCAACATTACGTACATATTAAATATATACACGACGCGATTTAACGAGTATACATACCACCACCACCGAATCAATGATTCAGCACAGGCTGAGAAACGCTGGGGTACCTGACATCGGGTGGTCCAAGGAGACAAGTACCCTAAAGGGTCCGTTCTTGCGACCTTACCCAACAATAAAGGAAGAGGTCTCCTAGAAGGGTTGGGTCCCTAGTTTGGGAGTAGAGGGTGTAACATACGTCTAAGAAAATGACTGCTCGGCGGCTCCTTTGTATACACACACACAGACACACGCACACACAGAAAGACACAGACACACACAGACACACACACACAGAGACATACATACACACACACAGACACACACAGACACACACACAGACACACACAGACACACACACAGAGAGACACACACAGAGAGACACACACAGACACAGACACACACAGAGACATACATACAGACACACAGACACACACACAGACACACACATACACAGAGACACATACACAGACACACACACACACAGACACACACAGAGACACACACACAGAGACACACACACACACACTACCCTATAATGTGTCGTCAATTTTAGTTCTTGATGACAGCACGCGTCGTTGTACCTTCCTAGTACAAGTGACACAACTTGCTTTCTTCGGTCCGGACCTCCTTGAGTTCGACATACCAAGGTAAATATACTTCAAGTTCTTGTTCTTGTTGTCGAACTAACACGGACTTCGGTCTTGTCATCCATGGACACCCATTCGCCCCGACTCCTTTCCTCTCACAGTTGACCCTGCCCTGCGTCCTCGCGGAGACCCGACCACCCTACCCACGGACGGTTGGAGGGACCGGAACGAACTCGGAGAGGGAGTAGACAGTGCTCCGGTATGCCATGAGAAGCGAGGTAGGAAGGGGTGAGTCTAGGTAGGGACGGGGGCCGGTGACGTGCAGTACGGTAGAGTTTGGCCTTGGGAGGAGAGGGGTCAAGACGTACCGGTCCGAAGTGGAGGTCAAACCAGACGTACCGTCAATAAGTCAGGTATTTTCTTAGTGACTCGACATATGACCTCTACCTATACAAACTGATATATACATAGTAGGGATTTTCCTAAAAAAAAATTTAAGGGTTTTCTAACTTGAAGGAACCACTAGGTCACCGAATCTGAGGTGTGAGGGTTCCGTCGCTCGGATTCCGCCCCAAACTAAGGACCAGTCCCTTGATCTAGAGTGAACGACATTGATTTCTGGGACGTGTGGCGTCGTTTCCACCTTCCAGGGTGTACGGCGTTCCCTCTGGATCACGTCGGTCTATTTGTTTATCGGTCTCCTGGGTGGTCTGGGTCGGTAGAGATTCCGTACAGTCGAGGTAGTAAAATCCTAAGAGCCTCGGACCTCTTACTAAGAATCTCAGACTACGATCGTAGACTTCCACCATACAAGTAAGATAAGAGAGAGAAGGGAAAGTGAACGGCTCTCTCCGGGGGCGAGACCGAGCGAGAGGGAGGGACTGAGACACAGTCAGTCAGCCGGCGAGGACCGGAGTAGTGGGGCAGACGTTTTTTTCTCTCCCAGCACGACGGTCCTGAGGGGAGGTTCTCCCTCTTTGCACCAGTACGTGCCCTTTACGAGACTCGTAGTGTCTCGTTTTTACGATTTACGTAAGGGTCTTAACGATCGTCTACAGAGAAACGTACCCCAGTTCATGTAAGTCCGTCTTAACGTTAATGATGTCGCTCCCACACCAAATTTTGAGTTTGAACCGGGTACACACAAAGAAGCCACAACTCCCTAGATCTCTGCCACCAGTACCTTGTTTTCAGTAGTACCCTTTGCCTGTCGGTGACCAAACTGGACCCTTTCGTGGCCACGATCGCACTAGGTGTCCGAGAGACCGGTCCTAGCTCGACCCGAGTAGGAACTTCCTCTGTCTCCGTCAAGGACCCGACCCCGAAGACGATTGGAAAGTTCCCTTTCTCTTGACTTCGACCTCAGACCCCAGGACGCAAGATCCCAACGAAGACGGAGGTTTACGACATATTGTAACGGGTGGTTGAAGAGTGGAGGTCTCGGAGTCAAAGGGGTGACATGATATTTACCTACTTGATCTAGGATAAATCTCTAGGAAAGTCGGTCTCAACAAACACGAATTATCGAGTCAACACAGACTGAAAAATTCTGGGGTATTTGATGTCGGGTGGTCCGAGGAGACAGGTACCCTAAAAAGTCCGTTCTTATGACCTCACCCAACGGTAAAGGAAGAGGTCCCTCTTTGCAAATACTCGAACATTTGACGAATGAAGAATTTCAGTTTTAATTTGATACAGGGAGGAACGAATTTTGGAATAGATGACGAAGAATAAGTTGAATTTTCAGGTTTAGGTACTAGTCTAGGAGTATCAATCTAGGGACGGTTGGAGGGGTCGGAACCGAACTTGGAGAGAGAGTAGACCGTGATCTAGGGTCGACATTACGAGAAGGGAGGTCGAATGTTACGAGTCTAGGTAAGGACGGGGTCCCGGAAACGTGTAGGACGGGAGAATGGAGCCTTGGCAGGAGAGGGATCGAGACGTACCGGTTGGGCACGGACAAAGTCCTGGGACTGAGTCTCGAGACGAGGAGTTTCTGGAAGGGACTCGTCTCTTCGTCAGGGAGGGACACAAAAGAAAAAGATGGAAGTAAGGTGACTAATTTGGTACCTTAGTAACCTCCTTCAGCCCCAAAAGAACAAAAGACAGAGGACGTGACGCCACATTCAAGGCACACCAGTCGGTGCCACAGACAGTGGTAATTTGGGAGACTGTATATGTTTCATCTGTGAGGCACATATAGACGTAAAAAAAAAAGGGTAGGAGAGTCCGTCGTGAGGTCTAGAGGACGACGGAAGTCTTCGAGTACAGTCTTAAAGGGTTTCTTTCTTTTACAAGTCCATATCTCCTGGGTCGTCCATGACACTGCTACGGTCAGAGAGACATAGGAACACAGTAAATTAAGAGTGATCTCGGAAGTCTCTGTCCTAATCAACCCATTGACTCCGAGTCTCGTCACTTCTCTACACGGGTGTCAGTGTATGGACTTCGGGACTCGAACCTGTGTCTACCGAGACACGGTAGACACCCGCCCACTAAGGTAGAGAGGTCCGACACGAAAAGAACAGACATTTCACCCCGATTCCGGAGGACGGGCACGACGTTCGACACAGGACTAGTTCGTCCTATTAATTCCTCCCTGCGAAACGTGTGACCGTTGGCGTCCGTCGACGTGACTACAACTTTGCCTCCAAACGAAACGGGCAGTCAGACGCGGACGGGGAGGGGGTCCGTAGGTCACTCCCCTTTCTCTCGGAAGACCTCAGTCTGACGGGACCTAACCTTAGGACGACGTAGAGTCGAGTCTCGACTCACGGGAGTCCGCGTACTATGTACAGAAACTTGAACTCAGAAGAGACGTTTTACTCTTCTTATTAAGGAGGGGCTGAGGGGGTGGGACGGGTTCATCAATTCTTGTAATTCTCGCTAGTGGATACTTTTCCCGAAATAAGGAAGGTTTCGTGACACGTTTACAACAAAAACTACAGGACACCGAAGGTCGAGACTCTCGAAGGTCGAGAGGCGGTTTCTCTCTCTCTCCGGGGACATCCACTTTGTCCGTTCCTATGAGTGAGGTGTGGGTCCGTTGTTCGACCGACCCGAAATACCCGGAAGTGCCGTACGGACCGTGACGCCCTGTGGGAGAGTTCGTCAGAGGATACGCGAATCGTCACGGGAGACGTAGTGGAAGTCGGGGTAAATTATCTACCCATTTGACTTGGTCACTTAGGATTTCCTTTAATTGAGAGTTATAAGTGACCTTCCTGACTATGACTTCGACTTCGAGGTTAGGGAACCGGTGGACTACGGTTCTCGGCCGAGTGACTTTTTCTGGGACTACGACCCTTGCCAATTCCCGTCCTCCTCTTCCCCCGATGTCTCCTACTCTATCATTCTATCGTAGTAACTGAGTTACCTATACTCAAACTCGTTTGAGGTCTTCTGTCACTTCCTGTCCCTTCAGACTGAACGACGTCAGGTACCCCAGTGTTCCTCAGTCTGTGCTGACTCACTGACTTGTTGTTACTATTTGACTCGGGGTTCATTAGAACGAGTTCGAAGGGACCCACAGTACCCCTTCACAATAGGGGCACCTCCTGAACCGGTTCGACCGCGGAAACAAAGAACATCTCGCTCCAGGTCCCACTGGACCCTGTGACGAGTAAGGGCTCAACCGGGACGTGTGCCCCTCCGTGACCGGTACCCGAGGTGAGACGTTCCCTTGTTCGTGTCATTGGGTGGGACTCACACCGTGGATCCAGACACGTGTGTCTTTCTCCTCACACGGACCCCCCCCCCCCCCCCCGTCCTGGGTCGAGACCCAGGGTCCTTCTGGAAGGACGCACCCCTAGGGACCCCTGAGTTGTGTAGTGCAAGTGGAACCGGAGGAATCTATAAGTGACCGGGTCGGACGGGGGACCGAAGAGGGGTGGAGGTGAGGATTTGCCGGGAACTCGTAGTCCCCCGTAGTGAGACAGTGGGAAGGGGGGTAGTGTACGAGTGAAGACTACCACGGTCAGAACCGAAGGCATTCGGTAATCTGTTCTAAGAACTTCGTCTCTCTTCCGTCCACCACCCCCCTTCTCGACCGTCTTTCCCTGGGACCCCGTCTGTCTGAGGTCCCCTACCCCTCTCTCCCTCTGTCTCCTCCGTCCGACCGACCTCTCTCTCCGTCCTCCTAGACCTGAGCTCTCTCCTACACGTCCCGTCTGTCTCTACGGTCCTGAGGGGTCCTCGGGCACCCTCCCTCTTCCCGCCCGGTCTCCGGGGTCCTTTTCCCTTGCCTCTCGGAGTCGCCTGAGTCCGAGTACGTCGACCGGAGCAGGGTCTCCCACAGACCCTTCACCAAAGGGGAACGTCCTCCGGTCCCTCCGTCGAAAGTACCTCCCTCCCGTCCCACCCTCGGCTGTCTGGGCTCAGGCCCTGTGATTACGAGACTTGGTGCCCCTGAACGGGACCTCCACTTTACTCGACGCACCGGTGGTGTTGGAAGTGCCGTCGTGCCAGGTGTTGTCGGTTCTCGTGACCTTCGGTGGACATGGACGGTCAAGAGGTCTCTGTGTCCTGGTTCTCGTCAAAAAATATATATGTACACATATAGATACATAGAGTATGTCTACTATAGTGTGTGTAGTATATACGTGTTATAATGTATACACATTATATAGACACACGTATATGTGACTCTCTAAAGAGACTTCCTTGACGAAGTACGACAACAGTCCGACCGTTTAGGGTTTAGATTTTCCACCCAACCTTCGAGTCTACCCTCAACTACGTAAGAGTTCCGTCTTAAGGAAGAAAGGACCCTTTGGAGTCAAAAACGAGAATTCCGGAAAATTAACTAACCTATTCCGGGAAGATGTGTGGATTTCAGGTGCCTAACGTCTACCAGATCGGTTAAGGTGTTTTCTGGAAGTCCCGTTGTGGAGCTTACCACAATCGAGGCCAGTGGCCCATGCTGTCGGGACGGTTCGACTATGTAGTGTGGTGGAACACACCAAAGGAGACCGACGAGACTACTTAATGGTGTTTACATCCCCGAATATCGTTCTGTGCCAATAAGGGAGTGTCAAACCGTTCAGTCTTCAGGAAACTTTACCCTGAGTCGTTTTTAGTTCGACAATCGTCCCGACACAAGGAAGACCTTTGTGCTCCCTCTTCGGAGAAGGTCTAAGTTCTACGACGGACACAAAGAACGGAGTGTCAGGGAGACAGAAGTTGCAGTCGGTTCCGGTCGGACGTAGGAGGTTGTGAGGGGAGACATCTGTTTGAGGGGAAACGGAGAAAATTTCTAGGTACACTAATCTGACTGGGGTGGGTCTAGTAGGTCCTATTAGAGGGTAGAGTTCTGGGAAGTGAACGGATGTTTCAGCGAAATCGGTGCATTCTTTTATTTAAGTCTCCAAGGTCCTCCGTAATCCTGCACCCGTAGAAACCCCCGAGTAATGAGACGGCCGATGAGGAGAGCCTCCGAGTGGTGGTCACCTCCCCTACGCAGATCCACGGTGGTGGGTGGGTCCCTTTACCTGGGTCACACTAGTCTCAACCCGACATCTACCGAAAGGGTCGTTTTATCCTGGGGGTTGTCGGTAGGTCTAGGGTACCTTCCGGGTCTTCTCGAGAGTCCTTTATTCTCATTCTAGTCGAATCTTGAGGTTTCCTGACACTCCAGACTGTTTCCTAAATGACTGAGGGACGTGCTCACACGACACGCAGATGTCCAGTTCCATGTTCGGAGAGACACTGGTAAAACCACCAACACAGCAACAAGTCAACGATTCAGCTTAGGCTGAGAAAATGTCGGGGCACCTGACATCGGGAGGACCGAGGACACAGGTACCCTAAAGGGTCTGTTCTTGTGACCTCACCCAACGGTCAAGGAAGAGGTCCCCTAGGAGGACTGGGTCCCGAACTTGAGGAACGTAACCGTCCACCTAAATGGGAATGGAAGTAATGTACAGGTCGCTGAGACTAGGGACCATGGTGTCAGACGTGGGATTCGCGATCGATTCTCGCAGTGTATACCG
Organism: Capra ibex; assembly: GCA_006410555.1. NCBI lineage: Eukaryota > Metazoa > Chordata > Mammalia > Artiodactyla > Bovidae > Capra > Capra ibex. Next base: position 7,041,001 of record SJYO01033645.1, read on the forward strand.
TCTTCGAAACAGTCCCGAGGAGGTTCCAGGGGAAAAACACACAAAGAAGGAGGGTTCCGGACGTGGACGGTGGGAGTACTCTTCTGACGTGAACCCGACGGTCTCGGGAAACAGGGACACAAATCCCTTGGTCTTTACAGACCCTCGAATGTAGGAGGGGGTATACGAACCCACCGGGAGTCGGTCACAGACTCCCGTGCCCGTCTCCACTCGGGTCGAAAGAACAGAGTCCAACTCTGTCTGAGTCTCTACGTTAGATGTGGGGTCTCAACGGTCACCCCAGCCCCTCGTCGGAGACGTCCTGAGTCGGACAGAAACGAGGGAAAGAGTCGAAGAAAAGGAAGGGGTAAGACGAGGGTAAAGAATGACCAAAGAAGGACTTATTTAGGGAATAAGTGTTTACGAATAGAGCTTCAGATGAAGACCCCGTAGGTCTGTTCCTATGTATACACTAGAGTAAATTGTAGTTGGGAAGTTCCACTTACGACACTACTAAGGGTGCAAAGTCTACTCCTTTGACCCCGGTTTCTTCAAATTGTTATACGGGTTCTCGCCCTACTGTCTCCCTACTCTACCAACCTATCGTAGTGACTGAGTTACCTGTACCCAAATTTGTTCGAGGTCCTCTACCGCTTCCTGTCCCTTGGGTTCGTACGACGTCAGGGACCCCGGCTTTTCTCAGTCCGTGCTGACTCGTTGACTTCTCGTTGGTTCAATGTTTCACTCATTCACCGGCTCACCCTAAACTTGTCGGCAGTCAGACTCTGGTCCGTAAGGCCGGAGGGGAGAAGAGACACACTACCGAAGGGGTTGGGGAACCTCTACACTCTTGCACCTCCTTCTCCCGACCCCTCTCTGTAGATCATTTCCTGCTGCCCACTTTTCGGGAACACCCAGAACCCGAAGTAGCTTCATTTTTCGTTTGTGTTTGTTTGGTCTGAGCAGTAAGTGGTCGAGTCCGTGCGTCCCACTAGACTTCAGGTAGACGGTCCGGAAGAGACCCCGACGAAGAGAGTAAAGGGCTCTTCTTTGGGAAACCTGAGAGGGGAGGGTCGGTGGCGTTCCGGGTCGAGTCCGTCGCCAAACGAAAGAGTCGTCTCTTCCCCCCGAGATTCCCCGACACCGTCGACCGTCCAGGAACGAACACAGGCTCCCCGACTCCATGTTCCGATCCTTCCCCGATTATTGAACGAGAAGTCACGGAACCAGGGGAGTAGAGGGGTGCCCCAGGAAAACTTTCTTTCTTTTTTTTTTCAGTATCTGTCCAGGGAGAAACGAAGATCAGAACCTCTGGGTGGACCCAAATTTGGAACCTTTGTTTCCGACTAGGGACCCGACGTGCTCCGACCCACCCCTTCCCCCCGCCCCCCGCGTCGTCATTAATTACTAGAGGGTCGACGGCAGTATTTTAGGAAAAGACACACAATAAATGGACGGGTCGTCCAAGGTAGACCCGTCTACTACCCGTTTAGTCGGAGGTGACATCTACTCTCTCTCGTGAGTTAATGTCTACTAGTGCTTTCCTCCTCAGAAATAAGAGGAGTTCAGGGGCGTAGGGTCTCTGGGTCCACTGAAAAATTTCTTCCTTTTTAGTTCCGTCTTCATTCCACACCTAGTCCCGGTTCCAGACGTGTGCCGTGGAAGAGACTACGAAGGTCAAGGAGAAGGGACGACCGGTGGGAAGACCCAAATGGTCCTAGGTGTCGTTTACATCGGTGGTATCTTTTAGTGGTACTAAATTCTAACACAGTACGTGGGAGTATTCTACTTAGATCGTATTTTCTATTCTCGTAAATTGTTGACAAGATTCCCCCTTTTAGCCAGTAATTACTTCACGACCCCACACATTCTCCTTTCTTCACGTCCGGTCCCTCCCGAAGGACCTCCTCCCCCTACCATTGTGGGAACCCCAGTCCCGTCCGTTTTCGTTTCCTCCTCATTAATAGTACGTCGATGGTAAACACCGTACGGTCCTACCTCCACCCCCGGAGTGATCGGAGATTAGTAATTTACTTGGGTCGTTCCATTAGAACCAATTACTAATTACTAAACCGGGTCAAGTGTTTTCGCCACTACCATCACCAAATCAACAGGTCAGTGCAAGTTGAGAAACACTAGGATACCTAACATCGGACGTTCCGAGGAGACAGGTACCCTAAAAGGTCCGTTTTTATGACTTCACCCAACGGGAAAGGAAGAGGTCTCCTAGAAGGGTTGGGTCCCTAGCTTAGACCCAGAGGACGTAACGTCCACCTAAGAATGTAACACCTAAGAAGTGGTTGACTCGGTGGCCCTTCGGGGTTCCATTAGAATGATCAAGGGAAATATCTACTTTCTTACCCCATTCTCTCCAAACCGATGAACGGGTTCCAGTGATTCGGTTGTCCTTTCTTTCGATCCTAAATTCGGGTCCAAGTGTGCAGGACTGGACACGGGATTCAGTACTTGTCGACCCGCGTCTTCAGTTGTCGTTCCCCGTCTGGTACGACACCTCGAGGCTCGACTCTCTCCCACGAAGACAACCTCGTCGTATCCGCCCGGAGGACCTCCTCCACAGAAGGTTTACACCTTCGAAACACGGCAGTCTCTTCCCTCCTGCCCGTAAGGACTACCTGCCGTAATACGCCCCTTTCCGTATCCCACCCTCACGTCTCTACCCAATCACTTGCAGTTTCCCCGTGACGACCTTTTTTCAGGGGTTTTGCAAGGTGAGTCCATCAGACCGATAGACCCATGACCACGAGGGAGACCATTCTTAGAGAATAGGACCTAGAAAAGAACCAAGTAAGGGAATAAAGTGAGTGCAGAGATGAGTCTACAATGGAGGAGGTTCTCCGGAAGGACCTGGTGACACAGAGTCCGTCGAGGGACGAGGTGGTCAATGAGGGACTTCCTTTCAAGACCCCCTACGTCTGAAACAAGTGACAAAAGGGTCGTCCCTCTTATAACGGGTCGTGTGTCACCTGTAGTTGTAAGGAAACACATCATCGGTTCTATACCTTCGTGGGATTCACAGGTAGTCGTCTACTTGCCTATTTCTCCTGCACCGTTATGCCTCATAATGAGTCGGTGTTTTTCCCATTCTGTAACGGTGAACGTAGTTGTACCTACCTGGGTCTCTACTAGTGCGATTCAGTCTGTCGCTTTCTGTTTACATACTATGTTGAATGTGCACCTTAGATTTGTTTTTTATGTTTAGTTGAACAAATGTTTTGTCTTTGTCTGAGTGTCTGTATCTTTTCTGTAAATGCCAATGAGGTTTCCTTTCACCTCTCTCCCCATCTAATCCTCCTACCCTAATTGTCTATGTCTCATGACATATATATTTTACGCTGAGGGGTTCATCGAGTTTACCATTTCTTAGACGGACCTTACGGTCTCTGGACCCACGTTAAGGACCCAGTCCTTCTAGGGGACCTCTTCCCGTACCGTTAGGTGAGGTCATGAGAACGGACCTCTTAGGCTACCTGTCTCCTCGGATCGCCCGATGTCAGGTACCCCAGTGTTTCTCAGCCTGTGTTGACTCGCTGATTCTGTGTCTGTATCTATTTTATCCATTTGTTGTTCCTAAATGACACCTCGTGTCACTTGACATAAGTTATAGAATATTATTGCATAGTGCTTTCGCTTAGACTTCGACAGGTGGACCTTGATTGTACTATGACATTTAGTTGAGACGACGACGACGACGATTCAGCGAAGTCAGCACAGGCTGAGACACGCTGGGGTGTCTGCCGTCGGGTAACCCGAGACGGCAGGGACCCTAAGAGGTCCGTTCTTGTGACCTCACCCAACGGTAAAGGAAGAGGTTACGTACTTTCACTTTTCACTTTCACTTCAGTGAGTCAGCTCAGGCTGAGAATCGCTGAGGTACCTGACGTCGGATGGTCCGAGGAGGCAGGTACCCTCAAAGGTCCGTTCTCATGACCTCACCCTATTTTTTTTTTATGTCAACGCTGACTTACTTACTCACTCATGTACTTACCGGGGCTGTGAGACTAACGGCTGAAGGGGTCGTCCTGGTCCCTCACCCCTTACCCGATACACTTCTTCGTGTCACTACCAGTCCAGACCTAAACACCCAACCGAACAGGGTTTCGGTTCAAGAGCCCAGGGACCCCGACCGTTTCCGTTTCCGGACCCACTTCCTGGAACTCTCGCTACTTGGTCTTTTGCATGGTGGTGAGTAGTCGCGATCACACGGTACCTCAGGACTGTACAAAAAAAAAAAAAAATCGATGTAGAAGTCTCAGGTCTCGAGACTCTCGTGTGATAGAGAAGTAGGCAAGGACTCCGTCCTCTCTCGGCGAGTTCCCAGACTGCCCCGGCCTGTCTGACTCTAAGGGCTCCTCGAACCGACAAGACAAAGGACACGAGATTTGATCTCACCTTTGGGTCACAGACCCTTCGGTCTCGAGGCAACCGGATCGTGTCGCCATCGTGTACCCGTAAATTTTGATTTTTTGTTTTGATACCTACTCAGTCGTTATAAATTGTCAACCTTTTATAGAGAAATTTTTAGGTTCAAAACCTTAAGAAACAAACAAACAAACAAACAAAACGTCTTCTAAAAATTTTATAGCCTTGGTTTTACATCGAAGAGAGGAGCCTCCCTCACACACAACTTCGAGTGGCGTCAGTGAGGGTCTGTTAGCTCAGTACCAAATTTACGGGTAATAGTGACTCGGACCCGAGGGCCAAATAAACAGGCAGTGAGTTGGATGAGGGAATAAACGTAATCGACGAACCAGGTACAGTCTTAAGCTCACTAGGGACCAGATTCGTGGGAAACGGAGTCAAAGGAGTGAATATCTCATGTTTACTAGAAAGGAGGATTTTAGTTTCTTCTCCTTACTTCCACCAGTCTGATACCGACCATGGATTAACTACGAGGTATTTATAAAGAGGTAGGGGACAGACCGATTTGGTCGGGTCGGGTCGGGTCGGGAAGTAGGAGGTTAGTCGTTTATTTACGGCTCGTTGTGGAAATACGGTTCTCGGCCCGTACTAGGACCCTACGCAGACTTGTTGTTTACCTGTACAGTGACGGAGGCACCGTGAAGGTCTGGTAACAATTTAGTTTAGTGATAATAATTTAGGTTTAGTTAGACTTTTAGACCAAACTCTGTACACGGTGGTGCCGTTATTTATCTCACCTTACGCTCTCTTCTGTTCCCTCCCGGAGGGCCCGTCCGACTTGTGACTTCTTTCTCTTCCCGGACGATACGCGTCTCTGACCCGTTCACGAGATTTGTTCCTTGTCGGAGACACCCCGGGGACTCCGTCCTCTTCCCGAACGGACCAAGATCCTTGACCTTACCCCAACTCCCCCGTCCCCACCGTCCCCTGTCCGTTTCCCTTCCCACACCCACTTTCCTGGACCCCTCCTCCCGTCCCGGTCTGGCGGTGTCTTCGTCCCCAAATTGACACTCACGTCGCTCCCGTGTCTTACGACCCTCTCCGTACACCTGGGTTTGGCAGAGTGACTTTTTCTTCTGTCCTCTTTACTGGATCCGTCTCCCATTTCGGTACGGGAAGTGGACCTGAGCGTCCCTCTGCGACGGGGTGGGGCGGTGCCGACTGAGGGCGAGGAGAGCCTTGTGTTCGCGGACTCACACAGGTCGGTGTCCGGTGGGCCCGCAATTCTCCGTCTGGGCGCCCTAGACGGAGATAGCGGACGGTCGACACACTGGACCCCGTTCAATGGATTGGTGAGACACGTAGACAAAGGAGGAGAGATTTGGGTCCCTCTTCACTCCGTCGATTTCGGGACACGTGTCTTCGACTCCACGATGACAACGACTGTAAACGTCCGCCGTCTGTGCCCCTGTCAGGGGCTTGTGGACGTGAGGTACATGACCACCTGCGTCTGAAAACAAATCGAAAGACAAGGTCCTTTCGGACGAAAGACGACATAGGGAGGTTGAGACCTTACATTTCTCACTAACTATAGGGGATAGAGGACGGCAGAAAGCAAGTCGGTCAATTCCCTCGAAAATGGTAACAAGGTAAAATGACTACCCTTTGTCTCCTCCCTCCACAGCCTCGAGGTCCGGGCTCCGGGGTGCCGGTCGTTTCCTTGTCCTACTCTCGTGTCTCGGATTAAAGGTTCCGGTGGAGCGGGACGTGCGTGACGTTCTGTACGACTCTTTAGTGAGTGGACCTTTGTATAATTTCTTTTTTGTTCAGGTCGTCCCCGAGGTACATGTTTACCCCTTCGACTCTTAGGTACTTTACCGGAACATTTTCTTATGTCCGGGGTCCACTGTACCTTTCTGTGTCTGTTAGGCGGGACTGCGTAAAGATAGTCCGAGTTCCCGACTAGGTCTCTGGACGACCTTAGGAATTTATTCAGTCGTTCTGGGACTGAGGACGAGGGTCGAGTACAGGTAGCCCTCTGGGGGGGGGTGTCTTCCCCTAAGGAGAACGCACGTAGTCCAGTCCGTTCCAATCGGAAGAGGCTCCACCCCGAGGTGGAGACGTCCATGGACTCTTGGGACGTCTCTCGTGGGTCTCTCCCTCTCCAAACGTTGTCCGTCGCTCTGGGTCTCTCTTCGCACTTCCGGGACCTCAGGTGTCTGGACCCAATGGTGGGTCGGCGGGTGAAGGAGTCACTACACTTGTCCGGGTCACTGGAGTCAGGAGAGTAGACACTTTACCCCTGTTTTCAGTCGGGATAGAGTCTCCACAGGACTTCTAATTTGTTAGTGACCCCATTATTAGACATGTTCGAGGGTGCCGTTAAAGACTGTGTACCTTCCACGACCTATTTGGAGACGGAGGATTAACCAACGTAAGATTCTCAGGAAACCAAACCTCAACCTTTCTCTATTTTTTCACTTGAGAAACTGGTCAAAACCATGAGTCGTCCGTAGATCCCACGAGTCTAGTCTTGTGGGGCTGGAGGGTCGGCCCGGGACTGGTCACGCATGGGGAGTTTCCGTCACATAATGAAGTAAGAGTCGTAGTGAAGATTTGGAACCCACACAAGACTAATAAGTCGACCGGTGTGTCTTGGTGTTTCTAGACGAACCACAGACAGAGGTCCTGGTCTCTTCCCGAATGATTCCTGTCCCTACCCACATACAACTAAGATGTGAGGGTCGGGGTTCGTTTCGAAGACCATGGTCGACCACGGTTTATTTACAGACACCGTACTACCTACTTACTCACTGCCGTTACAGGGACACCTTCGTAGTCTGTCCGTCAGACAGGAACGAGTCCGAAGAGGACTTTGCCTTGCTTCTAGAGGTGCTAGTGACGTATTATTTCTCCCGCGACCGGGACATTCCCGTCCTTCGGGTCGGCACAAATGTGGCGTCGGAGGAGAGTGACCCGACTCTCCTCGGCCGGAGGCCTTAGGGTCCGTGTCTGAGGTCCCGGGACCCGAAATAGAGGGACGAAAGAGGAAGGAGGGTAACAGGGGCGGACCGAAGGGTGTCGGGGTCCGGTTCTCGGGCCGAGACATACCTCCAGTGAGTCACCGGGACGGCCGGACTCCAAGACCCGTCTCGTCTCACCGGTCGAGGGGAAGACGCTGTAAGGAAAGGGTCCCTGGGAGGGACAGTGTCGAACCAAAAGAGTCTTTGACCCTCCGGAGGTGAACGGGACTAGGACGGACGTTGGAGTCGACCGACCATCAGGTGAGGCCTCCGGGGGTCCTTCGGTTGACTAATCGACTTCACCCCTAATACGGTGTTTCGAGGCCCGGTTTATTCATTGGTCCCGACCATTGAAGTTTACGATTTATTCCTGGGGATCCTTCCTGTTCCTTACCCCCCAACCCCCTCCCTCGTGTGGGTCGGGAGGGGTGCGGGGGTCGTCTCCCCTTTCAGGTACCTCCTTCTTCCGTACACTTTCGTGGTCCTCAGATGCCGACAGAATCTTGAGTCCGACGAGTCTCTTTGAGTCTCCGGAATTAAGGTTTGGGACCTGACCTCGACGACTCCATCCAAAAGGTGACCCCCTTCTGGGTCTTCTGTCCTCCGTCCCCACCGTCCACCCCGAGTCGTGGTTCGGAGTAGAAGATTAACTAAATGTCGGTGACAGTGTCTCGTCTCGAGGACACGGACAGTCTCCGTCCGTTCTTTGTGCGGAGTAGCTCGGACCAGAAGGTCACGCTCACCCTACCCCTGTGGGTCGGGGGTCCCCGACTGAAGAAAGGGGGGACGGGTAGAACGGGTCGAGGTCGAGGAAACTGAGGTTTCTGGGAGAGATTAACAGTGTCTCTCCCTACCTTTTACGTCTTCTGTTCTAGAGGTGAGTCAAGTCAAGTCAGCGAGTCAGTACAGGCTGAGAAACGTTGGGGTACCTGACGTCGTGCGGTCCAGAGGGACAGGTACTGGTTGAGGACCTCAAGTGTGTTTGGGTACAGGTAAATCAACCACTACGATAGGATGGTAGAGTAGGAGACAGCAGGGGAAGAGGAGGGCGGAAATTAGAAAGGGTCGTAGCCCCAGAAAAGTTTACTCAGTCGAGAAGAGTAGTCCACCGGTTTCATAACCTCAAAGTCGAAGTTGTAGTCAGGAAGATTACTTGTGGGTCCTGACTAGAGGAAATCCTACCTGACCAACATAGAGGAACGTCAGGTTCCCTGAGAGTTCTCAGAAGAGGTTGTGGTGTCAAGTTTTCGTAGTTAAGAAGTCGTGAGTCGAAAGAAATATCAGGTTGAGAGTGTAGGTATGTACTGGTGACCTTTTTGGTATCGGAACTGATCTGCCTGGAAACAACTGTTTCATTGCAGAAACGAAAAATTATACGACAGATCCAACCAGTATTGAAAGGAAGGTTCCTCATTCGTAGAAAATTAAAGTACCGAAGTTAGTGGTAGACTTCACTAAAACCTCGGGTCTTTTTATTTCAGTCGGTGACAAAGGGGTAGATAAAAGGTACTTATACGGTACTAGAAGCAAAAGACTTATAACTCGAAATTCGGTTGAAAAAGTGAGGGGAGAAAGTGAAAGTAGTTCTCCGAGAAATCAAGAAGAAACGAAAGACGGTATTTCCACCACAGTAGACGTATAGATTCCAATAACTATAAAGAGGGCCGTTAGAACTAAGGTCGAACACGAAAGAGGTCGGGTTGCAAAGAGTACTACATGAGACGTATATTCAATTTGTTCGTCCCACCGTTATATGTCGGAACTGCATGAGGAAAAGGATAAACCTTGGTCAGACAACAAGGTACAGGTCAAGATTGACAGTGAAGGACTGGACGTATGTCCAAAGAGTTCTCCGTCCAGTCCACCAGACCATAAGGGTAGAGAAAGTCTTAAAAGGTCAAATAACACTAGGTGTTTCAGTTTCCGAAACCATATCAGTTATTTCGTCTTTATCTACAAAAAGACCTTGAGAGAACGAAAAAGGTACTAGGTCGTCTACAACCGTTAAACTAGAGACCAAGGAGACAGAAAAGATTTTGGTCGAACTTGTAGACCTTCAAGTACCAAGTGCATGACGACTTCAGACCGAACCTCTTAAAACTCGTAATGAAATGATCGCACACTCTACTCACGTTAACACGCCATCAAACTCGTAAGAAACCGTAACGGAAAGAAACCCTAACCTTACTTTTGACTGGAAAAGGTCAGGACACCGGTGACGACTCAAAGGGTTTACACGACCGTATAACTCACGTCGTGAAAGTGTCGTAGTAGAAAGCCCTAAACTTTATCGAGTTGACCTTAAGGTAGTGGAGGGTGATCGAAACAAGCATCACTACGAAGGATTCCGGGTGAACTGAAGTGTAAGGTCCTACAGACCGAGATCTACTCACTAGTGTGGTAGTACTAATAGACCCAGTACTCCTATAAAAAACGTGTCAAGACACATAAGAACGGTGGAGATGAATTCTAGAAGACGAAGACAATCCAGGTATGGTAAACAAGAAATAACTCGGGTTCTACGTACTTTATAAGGGAACCATAGAGATTAAAAGAACTTCTGTAGAGATCAGAAAGGGTAAGACAACAAAAGGAGATAAAGAAACGTAACTAACGACTCCTTCCGAAAGAATAGAGAGGAACGATAAGAAACCTAGAGACGTAAGTCTACGAATATAGAAAGGAAAAGAGGAAACAAAAATCGAAGGGAAGAGAAGTGTCGATAAACATTCCGGAGGAGTCTGTCGGTAAAACGAAAAGACGTAAAGAAAAAGAACCCCTACCAGAACGAAGGACAGAGAACATGTTACAGTACTTGGAGACAGGTATCAAGTAGTCCGTGAGACAGATAGTCCAGATCAGGGAATT